>OX579637.1:9572176-10272956 GCA_951230915.1 Antitrichia curtipendula | reverse complement strand
TCGTTGGACGGGCGGACAGCTGACAAACAGTCTGACTGCCCATACGTCCGCCCGTCCGCACCGTTTGACCGTCCGCACGTTCGCACCGTCTGCACCGTCCGCCTGTTTGCCTGTCCGCCCGTTCGCACTGTCCGCACCGTCTGACCGTCCGCCAATCCGCCCGTCCGCACCATCCGCCTATCCGGTAGTCGGCGTCCATCGGACAGTGACCCCCACGTCCGCTGCGTCCGCAACAGCGTCCGCGGACGCTGCATCCGGACGTCCGGATTTTGGACGTGATTTGCCCCCGGACGTTCCAATTCGTCAACCCTGCCAGTTCATCTCTACTGACCAATCGTGCCAGGTACGGAAACGCACCTGTACTTCTTTTATATGATTCCCTGAGAGGTCATGTGAAAAATCCCATTATCTTTCGACTTGCAGAAGAACCTTTTCCGGGTGGTCAACCTTGGTAACCTCCAACGGGAATTTCATGGAAATTACCCAGGTTACAGGAAAATCTCACTAAAAATTAGACTAGCTTGTATTATGTTAATAATGCGCTCCGTGAAGTTTCACGACATTCCGATAGCAGCAAGTACCCGAACCGGCGAGATTCCTCGAGAATTAATCACGTGGCGGGGTCCCCGCCGTGTTGACCGGCATCCCGGGACCATACGATGGCAAAACAAAGTCAACCAAGAGTCTTTTCCGACTCCCTCACACCTACCGAAGACCCTAGGCTATTTACATTTCTCAAAATAGGAGACCCCCAAGATCTAGGATTTTATCACGATTTGGTTTTTAAACTAAATTAGCCTAAGATGGTTTTTTGGCCTCGGTATGGGGGTAGAGGGATTTCGGACTAAACACAGCGATCTAGAGCCAATGGCGCAATCCGTTTGACAATCGGAGTTAACCTCCAAAAGTTAAAAGGTTGGTCAAGCATAGATAGGTAAAAGTAGTTTTGTAGGATTAGGATGAAAATCTTTGAAGATGAGGATGAAAATCCAAGTTGATAAGGTTACCTTAGAGCTCTTGAGGGAGGGGTGGGGCCTTAGAAACCTATTTAAGATCCCCATTTTTCTCTCTTGAACACCCCCAATTCTTGTTTTGGATCCGTGGATCCAATTTTTGCTGGGAGATTTTGGCGTTTTAGCCAAAAAAAGTCTACGGTGTTTTTTGAGCTCTTTTTGGGTTCCATTGTTGTTGGAATTCAAGCTTTGAAGTTCTTTGTGGAGTCCTTCTACCTTATTGCGTGTGTCATTTGGTTCTTTCTCTTCTTGTTCACTTGGACTAACGGGCTCTTTTGTCAAGTATTCTTGGGTTGATTTTACTAATCCTAAAGATATCCCCCACCATACCTTGGCGATGCCACTTTGGAGGGCCTTTAGTGTAGATTGTTAAGTGCTTACATTAACCATTATCATACTAACCCATGCATGTCAAGTAGCACTAACCTTTGGGAGCATTCTTGTATTAGAATGATCCCATTTGGGAACTAACTTTTGTGTAAAGTTGTGTTCACCGTGTGTGGGACCCCGATACACGGCAAAGCTTTGAACCTGTGAGTGTCAAAAGTCCTAGAGTGTGTGTTAAAATTAGGGTGGTGGAACTTTGAACCCCCGGTGTATCCCTAAGTCCTAAAGTTGGTGTTAAAACCAACTTGGCGACGAAGCTTTGACCCTTCCAGGTGTTTAGTTCCAAAGTCTAGTTTCCAAGACCTGTGTGGAAACATCCAAAGTTTAGCTTCCAAGATAGGTAGGGCCCTTTACGGTTAATAAATTTAGTGTTCAAAGTTACTCCCTTTTAGTTTAGAGAAGACCCGGTTGTTTTAGCATAGAGAAAACCAATCCTTTAGTTGAGAAAAAAACCGTTTTTTAGTTAGAGAAAATCAATCTTTTAGTTAGAGAAAACCAGTTTTTTTAAGCCTAGAGAACATCCAGTCGTTTAGTTAGAGCAAATCAGTTTAGCTTAGAAGGAAAGAAACCAGTCCATCAAAGGGGGTCGAACCAGTCCAGCAAGGAGGTTGGGTAACCATTCAAAGCAAAGGGGGTCGAAACCAGCCAGCAAGGGGGGTCGGTAATTAGTCAGCAAGGGGGTCGGGAACCAATCAACAAGGGGGTCGGGAACCAATTAGTCAAGGCTGAGAAGTTCGGCGTCCAGGGCTAGGGAGAGTCCGGCGTCCAAGCTGTAGAGAGAGTTCGGTGTCTAGGGGCTTAGGGAAACTCGAGGGTCCAGGGGCTTGGGGAAACTTGGGGTCTAGTCTTTGAAAAAAAAATTGATTGCCAATACAAAAAAATTCAGATTCTAACAGAGAAAAAAAAGAACTAAATACAAGACTACTCGAAGTTAGAGTCTAGATGGGGAGTCAGGCTCGTTTTCAAAACAAAAATCGGACAAGGTAACGGTAGAGAGGAGAAAAGAAGAAAAAATGGGGTCCAGTCCGGGCTAAAGCTCCACGTAAGAAAACCGTCCGTCCAAAAACCTGCAAGACCACTCAAAGATGGAAGGAGGAGGAAAGGAGGGGATGGCTATATGGGCAACTTAGGTGAGAGTGACGATAAATAGTGACCTAGGTTTAGCTAAGTAGGTGTTAGGAGGAAAATCTCGAAAATTCATAGTGACCATTAGGAGGAGGATTAGGATGACACGAAGATAAGGTCGTGTAAGAGAGTAGGAGAGACATTAACACCCCTTGGGGTTCGAATCTATAGTTGTAAGACGTCCATAAAAGAGTAGGTAGAATATTACTAGTGCAAAAGAAAGGAAGGGAAAGAGAAGGAATGAGAAAGGGAGAGGAAAAGAAGGAAGAAGTTTAAACCACATGGGTGTAATAATTTTTCCCAAAAATAAGCGGTGAGCTTGAAGAAATTCAACCAAAATCAAGGACCACCATGGAGCACGAGAATGTGCATACGGACGTGGACAAACTTCTCTCCGATACCGGCCGTGAAGGGGTGAGTTTTTGAATTAATCTTTGGTGTGTTGTTCCCAATTAGCTTTTGGTTCTTCCCTTAAATTTAGCCCTCTTCACGTGAATAGTAAATCGTGATTGGTAAAGTAAAATTAGAAATAGAAGCTAAATTGTAGAGTTAAATTTAGGAGAAAATATTTTAGAGTTAGTTTTAGGAGTAAAAAGCTAGAGTTAAACTTAGGTGTAAAGAATTAGAGTTAAAGTTCTAGGAGTAAAAACTTAGAGTTAGTATTAGGAGTAAAAATCTAGAGTTAAATTTAGGAGTAAAGAATTAGAATTAAATTTTAGGAATAAAAAGCTAGAGTTAAATATAGGAGTAAAGAATTAGAGTTAATTCTTAGGAGTAAAAATCTAAAGTTAAATTAGGAGTAAAAATCTAGGATTAATTTAGGAGTCAACCCCGAGGGTAAAAGTCAAAAATTAGAGTCAAAATTGGAGTTAAAAATTAGAGTTAGCACTCAAGAGTAAAAATCCAGAGTTACATTTAGAAGTTAGAGATTAGAGTAAAAACTAAGCTTAGGATTAGCTTGTAGAATTGGAACTTCCAAGAGAAGTAGTCTTAGAGGTTCGTAGAAGGTACACGAGGGTTCCCCTTTCACGTAGTTAGGGACGTTAGAAATGACGCCAACTACCCAGCCAACCCTAGACATAAGGTAGATAGTTAGAAAGTTAGGATTTACTATCACCCTTGATCATTGCAGTTAACCTGTTAGTTACCTATGCATTTCTAGTAGTTTCGTTGCCATCCACGACACTTAGGAGACGTTAGCAAAAAAGATCCATTACTTGGAAGGCACAGTGAACCGCGCTCACAACACCTCCATATATTTAAAAGGTGGATAAAGGCATAGAACCTGGTCAGTGTTTGCCTGATTACCAAGGGTGGATAATCTTGCGCCCACATGGTGCTACATCAACCGGCCTTTCCCGTGGAGCGGCACAACATTCACTACTGGTTTCACAAAGCAAACTTGAAGCACTACACCGATGAAGCATTTTAAAATTAGTGCATCAAGGTCTACCAAGTTCTGTACAACAAATCCATTGTGAAACAAAATGAAGTAAATCTATTGATTGCAAGAGGTGTGCATGTTGAGCTAAAACTTCACAAATGGGTAGACTGGTCTAGTATCAAGGGTAGTCCAGCTACGGTGCACATTCCACGACTGGCAGATGGATTCATTCCAATGGGCGTGAAAAAATTTCCAAATGGTGGATTAGGCTTTTTGAAGACGGTCATTAATGAGCCAGTTGACAATTATGAGATCAAGGCATCAAAAGCGGATAACGACTCGGATAAATTCCGTACTCCACTGACACCATTGAGCAGTAAGGCAGTAAATTGTGCAAAAAACAAAAAGGCGGTACGAAGTGCACTAGATGAAGTTGCAGATGACATGGTGGTAGCCAAAGATGACTTTGTGGGGCCAGAACATGATGTGGCGTTGGACAAAGGTAATGAGGCTATGAGAGAAGTTGCTAATGATGGGGTGGAAACAATAGAAACATTGAAGGCACCTATGAATGAGAACATTGAACTTATTCATACTATGTATGAAGACATTGCAAAGTACAGGGTTGAATTGCAAGAGAAGACCGACCTCATTGCCAAACAAGAATGTGAAATTCAGCAACATCGACAAGCTCTAGAAGCCGCTACTTTGACGTCCATAGAGGAGCCACAGCCACGCAATGAAGAAGTGGATGATTTGTAGACCAAAAATGTGGATCTGCAAAGTAAATTGGATGCACGATATTACTAGTGGAAGTTGGCCAATAAATGGCTGCGGAGTTCAAAAAGGTGGCTAAATGTTATTTTGTGCACAATGAAGAAAGAGTATTTGGCCTAACATCTTGGGCTTGCGTAGATGAGCTTTTTGATATGTCAAAGATGGTGATGAAGACCGCTCTAGACCACGAGACTTCCATTTACTGGTTTGAACATGATTTTGATTTGACGGCGGAAACTTCACACCTCGATTGCAAAAGGGATTTATTATGGTTACATCTTTTGAGCTTTGTGTCAGATGGTACGACATGTCCGTTTTTCTTGAATCCATTTGGGCCAAAAGGTGGAATGCATTTGGGCACATGCGATTAGTTGTACCACCCGATCTACTTGATCAGTTTGATGATATGTCGTGGGCGGTGTGCAATATGTAAGGCTCTTTTTTTCAAGAGCGCTTGTATGAGATGTTTGGGCTTGTATATTACATGCCTCCAAGTTAGAAATTTGGTTATGACAATACTTCGGAGAATCCAGAGAAGTAGGGCAATGATCTAGTTTGGAGTTGGCGTTTCAAGCATCACAATTTGCAAAGGCCACAACTCTCTAATGAATGGGGTTGGGAGAATAATCCATTGGAGGTCGTCAAAGTGTGTGAAAATTTGATCCCAATCAAAGACAAATACTATATTGAGAATTTTTTTTTTGTCTATCAATGTTTCAATGGCCATTGGAACGAAGACTCTTACAAATTCCAATTTGGACCTCATCCAAAGAATTGGATATGGAACGTGAGTGGAGTTTGTGTCATTGATGATGACGGAGTTTATATTGTTGAAGAAGGTGAATACAAAGCACCTACAACTTGAAAAAGTGTGCAATTCTTGGAATCTGAATGGCACGAAATATTTAAAGGTAATGCCATTGACTTTTTACTCGACGAACACAGTCCGGGGACACAATAAGCTCTTTGAGAAATGCAAGGCTTACAGTTCATGAAGGACTCGATGGATGAGGATGGATTAGCTAGACGCATACGCTCTAGAGCTCACCAACTAAATGAACCTAACAACGACGTGGTGAGAGGGATGAACAACCATGAAGCTGGGCCAAGTAATACAGCTAATTCACCGATGAATATTGACTAGGTGCACTTCCATGTGCTTTTATCTACAATAGAGTAGAGAAAACTATATAGCATTAGAGAAGCAAATAGATTTTGGAAATTATGTATATTAAATATAGACACCAACATATGGATATTGAAATAGTGACCATGTTGTGCAATTTTCTAATTTTGTAATGTATGACGACTATATAATACAATGGCATTTTTTTGTGTAAAATGTGCAAGTACAATGTTAAAAATGCTCAATTTCAATTTTTAATAAACATACTGGACGTCTGGACCAATAGAATGGTTGTCTACACTCTATAATTCTATACTCTATTACTTTTTAATTGTATGATAATTACATATTTTGTTTGTGATACTCATTTTTGGCATTTTCTTCTTCTAACTTTGAATATGTTCATTTGGTGTTATTTTATTCTTAAAGGGCGAGGTGAATTCCTCCTCTTCAATTGCATTGTTAGCATTTTTATTAAATTGCTAACAATTACATGATTTTGCATGTAGTTTACAGTATATGTATTGGTGTTAATTTAAATGGATATTTTGGTAGCATTTTGTTTTTGTTTACTTTTTTAAAACCACTTACAATATGATTTAGTCCTTGACATTAAATTTTGTATTGATTTTTGTGGGAGTATGGAAACTCACAATGTATAAAAATAAATTAGAATAGGATTAGAATAGATCTATATTTTCAACTTTGGCAACAACAATACGACCACAAACTTTAGATAGAAGACTTAATGAGAGATTTTAGTATTAAAGAAGAAGCATACAAAAGGAAGATTGAGGACCTGAAGAGTGCCCACCACAACTCCGAATAGGAATGAAATCATTGCAATGCTCAAACAATCATATACTTCAAGGAGTATTACAATACGCATATGTTGTAGGGACCTAGGGGCATTGCATACCTGTGTGTAATAGATGATAGCATTAAGGACTACTAACGCCCAAACATTGTCATGTTTGGATATGCAAACATTGTCTTCTGATGGAAAGTAATTTGAGACTAAAATGCCACCCCCCCTTGAATTTGTTGTACAAAATAATTGTATACAGAAACATGTATTTCTTAATGCCAATGTTAAGGGCTATTGATGAACTTTTATCCATTCGATCCAAATACACATTGATAAAAAGAACAATATAAATGGTTGAAACAAAATAGTAATAGAATCAACCAAGCATTTTATTAAGCTAAATTATTGAATTCCATATTAAATGTGGATGCAAGGAAATAATAAATCTAAAGAAATTTTAAGGAAGGGCTTGTTTTGAGATGCTAGGGCACGGACACTAGGGTGTGAACATTGGGATCCAAAATCACTTTAGAGGCGTCTTGGCCGTCAAAATGTTGGAGAGTGGACGGGAAGGTGTGGACGTTGGAGAGCCAAAATCACTTCGGAAACGTTGTGTGGTTGGAACACTAAGGCGCAAATGTCGGGGCGTGGATGCCAAGGATCTAAAATCACTCTAGAGGCATTGTAGCCACAGGGACGCTGGAGCGCAGACAATACGACGTAGACGCCGAGGATCCAAAATCACTCTAGAAGCGTTGTGGTGGTCGAGATGTTGGGGAGTAGATGCCGGGGATCCAAAATCACTCTAGAGGCATCGTGGCCATAGGGATGTTGAGGCATGGACGGTACGGCGTGGACGTTGGAGAGCCAAAATCACTCCAGAAGTGTTGTGGTGGTCGGGATGCTGGGATGCAGATGTTGGGGCGTGGACACCAGGGATCCAAAATCACTCCTGAGGCGTCGAGTACACAAGGACGCTAGGGTGGACGGTATGGCGTGGACATTGGGGAGCCAAAAACATTCCGGAGGCGTTGTATTGGTCAGGATGCTAGGGTGCGGATGTTGAGGCATGGACGCTAGGAGCCAAAATCACTCTAGAAGTGTCGTGGCCATCAAGATGTTGGGGTGCAGATGAGAAGTCAAGGCATGGATGTCATCACGTTGACGTCTGCGCTTGTGCTGAGCGGGTGTGGACGTCTTTGCACGGACGCTAGAAGAACAACAAGTGGGACTCTTAATTGAAAATGCATTGGCCTAACTTCCCATGTGTTACTTCCTCACAAGCCCTCGGCATCTTCATTTTTGAGTTGAACAATGGAAAAATGGGAGGAAAACTTTGATATTTTTTTTCTTTCTAAATTTCTTTATTCAATTGTTGAAGGTATAAAGAAGGGATTATTAGAATCTAAGGTAAAACTTTCTTATTTTTTAGAACTGCAACTTGGATAGGTAGGTCCATTCCTCTTAGGTGGATTATAATTTAGTATGAAGGTGTGAAGAAGGGATTTATGGGAGGGCACTTCTTCCCAATTTGTTTTTAAGTATTTTGGATGTAGAGTTCTATCACTAGTAGAAAACGTAGGAATTTTGACAGAATTCTGTTGATTTGGACGTGTTGTCCCGGTCACTATTTTGTTGATTTCAACATAAATCTGTTAATTTTAACAGATTTATGTTGAAATCAACAAAGCACTGACTGGGACAACACGTCCAAATCAACAGAATTCTGTCAAAATTCCTACGTTTTCTACTAGTGTATAATCTTGTTTCCCTTACCTTTTCATTTTTGAATTGTAGAATGTGTGAAGAAGAAATTAATAGTAAAGAAGGCACTTCCTTCCCATTTCTTTTATTTTGACGTAGAGTTTATGTTCTCTTATGAAATTTTCATAAAGTTGTTGAATGTGTGAAGAAGGCAATAAGGAGGTGGTGGTGGCTAGGAGGGCACGTCCTCCCAATTTTTTAAAATTTGAATGTAGAGTTGATACTCCTTGAGCAAATAATTCCTCTTTCACTACTAGAATTGCCTACCCTAATTTGCACGTTTATGTTGATTCGGCAATTTTTAAAATTTTCTCTATTGGTTTGGTGAACAATCAACACGTTTCTGCTGTCCAAACCAATTGAAAGTTGTTAATTCATGTCCGAATCAACTGAAAGATGTTGATTGACGTCCGAATCAAGCTCTCCGAATCAAGCTCTCCGAACCCACTCCCTAATCAACTCAAAACAATTGATTTTTCAGTGGGTTAGGACACGCTTTTTTCTACTAGTGTTTGGAGGTAAATGTGTGAAGAAGGGATACTTGAATGAAGTGGGGGCCATTCTTGATACGGTAAAACAAATCTCAATATTTTATAAACTAGGATCTTAGAATAATAAGTTTACATACTTGATTACTTGTTAGTTTTTATGATTTTCAAAATTTGAATGCGAGAAGTACTTTAAAATATATTTAGGAAATGTAGTCTAGTAGAAAAAAGGAGCAAATATAAAAATTTTCCAACGAAAAGAGTAGTATTGATGGAAAAAAATTTTTATTGAACTTTTGTAGAATTATAGTCTTTATTGTATACAAATAAACAAGAGAGAGAGAATTTTTTTTGAATTCTATTTTCACCAATAATCGTCTTCAAATGATTTCAAATCCCTTGAAGACGTTTCCAAAAATATGATAATAATATGAATAGTTAAATTTCAAAAGATGACTCACATCAAAATTTTCTAAAATTTTATTCGATCCAATTTGGTCAAATTTGGCTTACAACTCCTACATGAATTTTGAAGATGTATTGAGAAATGTGTACAAGACTACAAATTTGAGATTTTTTTTTTCAAATTTTTAGGGGGTACAAAGGATAATTTGTCTTCTATACATTATTTGATCCAAAATCTATGTTTTTTGCCTATGAACTATGAAATTGATCATCCAAAGTTGTTATAATGTAAAAATGAAAGTATAAAAAATTCCATGTATACTAGAGAAAGTGGTCTTCACTTTTGATGGTTGAATTAAAAAACTTCAAGCACATTTATTTTGCCAGAAATACGAAAGGATAGAATTCTTTGAAAAACTTTCATTCACAAAAAGTTATTGGGCCTTGATTCTTGAGGGGTTTAAAAAAGAGGGGAGCTCTTTCCTTCGTATTTATTTCATTTGGATGTAGAGTTTATATTCCCTTAAGGTTCTTTTCATGTAGTTGATGGTAAAGAAGGCTAAAGCCCCAAAGGAATTAATAGAAACGCTTTTATAGCCTTCTTTCATTGGATTTTTTTGTTGATTGCAAATATTATTTTTAAAAGTCTGCAACGGAACTATGAAATCCTTCTTAAATATTCTGTGCATAAAATAGTTTTTTGATAATTTGAAAATCCTTTGCAATTCCTAATTTCATGTAATGAAAATGTAAGATTTGTGTTTGGATAACATAGAATAGGCTACATTGTGGCATTGTGCTTGCACATGATGTTTTATGAGTTATTGATGGACCCTGTCTTATTTAGGTGAATTAATAAGAAGTGGATATTGGGAAAGAAAAAATAAAGGTAACAGGTCATCATTTTTGTAAATACCTATGAAATGAGTGAATCCAAAAATGACACATGTACATATTTGGAAAAAAACTAAAAAAAGTGAACATCACTACAAGAAAATGAGGGGTTTTGCAACTACGGATTTTTGAGTTGCAGTGGACAAAAACTATGTCTAGTTGCCGTATGGTTGCACTGTAGTTGCGTGCAACTACATTGCAACTATACTGAAACTACATTGCAACTCTGTCCACTGTGATTCAAAAATCCGTAGTTGCAAAACCCCTCATTTTCTTGTAGTGCATGTATTTGATATGTGTCATACTATACAAAATTGAAAAAGTACATGACATGATCATTGTATGACTACTATATTTGACAATGTATATATGTACGTCGTTAATAATAGTGAAGAAAAAACTTTATGTGCCTTTATAATGCTAAAATCAATATATATGTATTTTTTACTAACTACAACTCATGGAAGTACACCTTGTCAACATTTATGGGGTTGTGTGTTGTATTGCTTGGATTTGCCTCATTGTCGTAGATCTCCACTTCTAGAACAAGGTCTTTGTCTAATTCTAAACGTAGTCTTTAAATTACGGAGTGGGTTCTTTTTGCTGGCTCATCTTCCTCTAATATGGCCTTCAGGATTTGTAATTGCTTTAGTTGTTCAAAAGTCTAACGTGTTATTGGAGTGTGTTGTTTGAGCAAAAAGTCCATCGCATCGTTCTTAAAAATTTCTCTCCACTTTGATTCTGATAGTTGCAACAACACTCAAGAATTAGGTCTTTTGTCATTATCAATGATAGAAATTCCTTTATCATCTGTGATTTGGACTCCTTCAGTGCCCCAAAACAATTGTTTAGGATTGGGTCCAAATCGGAATTTTTTATGGGCCTCATCCCAATGCCTATTGAAGCAATGGAAGAAAAAATTATGCTTTCTTTTATTGAAGTCATCCTTCATTTGGATCAATTTATGGCACACCCTAATAAGTTCAACAAGATTGTTCTTTAAACCCCATTCAATGGCGAGCGTCGGCTTCTACAAAGAGTGGATGTTGTATTGCCAGCTCCACACAAAGTCTATTCTTCATTTTTCAGGATGATGAGAGGCATTTACAAAGTTGAATTCCCAATTAGGTGGCATGTATGGAACCAAGTCAAACAATTCGTACAAGCGCTTGTGGAAAATAGCCTTACATAGTGAGCAACGCCGCCGAGTGACCATCAAGCTAATCAAGCAAAATGGATGGTAAAGGTGTTTGCATGTATCTAGATGTATTCCTACTTCAGGGCCAAACGGATTTAAACATATAGGACACAAAGTACCGTCTGACCCAAAGTTAGAAGGTTTTGGCCACAACAATGTTGGCTAGGCAGGCGCGCTTCTTGCATCCAAGGCAAATGAAATTTGGTTTTTAAAATTCCAATCGTGTTGAGACCAATCAATGACTCTCTGCCCACAATCAATGTTTTTTGCTGCCATTGTTTCCATCTTGAAAAGGTCATCCACATAGGCCCATGATGTTAAGCCAAAGACCCTTTCTTGATTGTACTGCATGTAGTTGTTGGAAATCTTTTTGAAAGTTTTAGTCATTTGTCAAGTCCTATCCATGATAAAGATGCACACTAATTTCCACTCACATTGGAGGTCCAATAATGCATCCAAATGTATTTTGAGTGTGGCATTTTTGGCACACAACTTTGTCAAGTCTTTGCTATTTTGGTCGGCAATGCCCCCAACTTCTTCCACCAGTGGTACACTTGTATTGGCAGATAATTTGTCAAATTGTCATGTGTCTAGGTGGATGCACGAGCTTGTATATCTTCCAAAGTAGTTTAGGGAATTGGTGCAAGGCCTTGGACTTCCCTTTGTGGATCACAATCCTTGTTTGTCATCATAGTAGTTTCTACTACATGTCAAAGGTCATCCATATCACGTTGCTGTTGCATAATGATATTGTTCTTTTTTTTGAGTTCTTCCTTCAACTTCTATATATCTTCAAACAAAGCATGCATATTAGTATTTTTTTTCTTCCAATTCAGGCCTCAAATTGGTGATAGTGTCCACAACAATAGCATCAGCAATTCCCGTCATCGGCTTGTCCTCATTGGCCACCATCATGTCAACAAGAACTTCATTGATTGTTGCATGTTCGGCCTTTCTTTTCTTTGCACATAGTTGCGCTCTATAGCTCAATGGACGTGGTGGAGTATGAGACCCATTTGAGACGGTATCTGTATTATAGTTTGTAGTCACATATGTGTTTGGTGGTTCAACCATTGTCTTGATATTACCCAATCCGCCTTGTGGATACCTTCGTTGTCCGTTGGCAGGGATAAAAATTTTGACATTTTCGCTTAGAGCCTTCAAGATTGACCAGTTCACTCTCTTATTTAGCTTCACTTTTGCAAGAATACTCCATGTAAGGAAGAGATTCACTTCATTCCGTTTGATAGTGGGGTGGTCATACAGAACTTGGTACACTGCGTTGTCAGTGCAGTGCTTCAAGTTTGCCTTGTGGAAGCGTCAATGGTAGTTGTATCATGCTTTCAGGAAGGCTTTGTCGATGTGACACCACTCGATGATTGAAAGCAATCCTCAAAAGTCCATGGCTCAAGTACATCCTTCCAACCCTTGAAGGCAAGTTTTATTGGGTTGTATAGAACATAAAGCCGTTTTCGATGTTTTTGTCTTTATTGATATTGTATCTTGTCTCGTTCTTCTTTCTTTGTCCTTGTTGTTGGCACCATTGTGAAAAAGAGGTGAAAAATCCCCGTGTGTGAAATAAAAGTAGACCCAACACGACGCCCACACCCAACTCAATGAAGAGCTAGATGAAATGAGAGTATGTGAGGCGGCTTACAATGGAGCAGGAACGACTTTATATATCGAGGGGCGCAGTCGGTTGATCAAGGGGTGCAGACATAGGGCGTGGACGTCATCGATACCGGGTGTGAAAGTCATCAATATAGGCGTGGACGTCTACAGGGCGAGGCGGGGTTGTCTTCGAGTCTAGGCACGGATGTCCGCAAACAAAACACATGTGGTGAAAGTGAAATCCAAATTCTAGGCAAAAAAGATATTGTATTTTTTTGAATAGCATAAATTATGCATCCAAAAATATATATACGTTACAAGTGTGCTATGGTCCTCATGCAAGTAATATAGTTGCATCAAAATTCTTCCAAACCAATTGATTATAAGGCTAAGTCTTCACTACAGGTCCTTTCCACAAAATTGGGTTTGTAGTCGTCAAAATCATTATTGGAATTGGTAGGTGACTCATCAACTTTTCATATGAAGGTCAGACCATAGCGAATAAACTCATCATCATGACTAGATTCTTCTTCATCTCCATTGTCATCTTCATAGTATAAGTCATGTATGTCATATCCATCATCTTCATTGTCATCTCCATCCAAACCTTCATCTTCATTGGTAGCGCCATACTCACCAGTAAAATTGTCATGAACTTCATATAAGTCCTTAATCGTTATGAATTTGGCAAAAGAGGACGTGTAGTGGAATTGGCATTTGGTGCAAACAAGGTCAACAAAATGGACAATGTTGATGTCATGAAGGAATTTAGTCACTTTTGTTTTCTCCCACTGACCTTGTTGGAACTATCGTTCACCTCTCACTTTGGATATAGAATGAGCCTCATTTGCAGTTGGTGCCATTGCATTCCTTTGTATCTACAGGATTTTATAAAGATCCTTTAAATCATTAGTGAAATTGATTTTCAATCACAAATTCATGAATTCCAAAGGGACTTTGTCACCCTAAACCCTAAACCACTCTAAAATTGCCTTTTGGACATTCTAAACTGAATTTGAATACGAAAACATTCTTTGATACATTTCAACTTAGGATGTTCTAGTACGGTTGTGCAAAAAACATGAAGAGCAAATTTTATAAACTTTAGACATGTATATTGCAAGATACTAGTATTAGAAACTTCAAATGGACAAAAATACGTTTTCTGTCCCTATTGAAATCTAGACAGCAATACATCATAAGGTCTCATGTATATGGGAAAATGTCCAAAATAGTAGTTGGTCTTAAAAGTCATTGTTGAATTCCATTTGACTACATGCTCATGAAATTTCTAAGTATTTGGAATGTACAACTTATAGGGATAGAATTAAAGAAAGAAAAAGGTTACAAGTATTGAATTCTTAAGAATTTAATTGTGCAATTGACAAGTGTCAAATTGTCAACCCCGATGCTTGTCATACTCATGTAAACACGCTACATGCCATACTTTAATTTAAAAAATAAAATATAAGAAATTAATAGAAATAAAGAACTTTAGAGTTTATTTCACAATAGAAAATGAATAATGCTTGCAACGTACAATTCGTTAGAATTTTTATTTCATTAATGATTTAAATCATTCAAAATGTAGTATGTATTCTTAGTTGCTCTTTTTCTCTTCATTGTCTAGTCCTTTGGCGCTTTGTTGTTGTTCCTATCTAATTTTTAATGTAGTGGATTTTTCACTTGTTCAAAAAAATAAAATAAAAAATGTAATATATATACCTTAAGAAAACACCCAACTTCCAGCTCAATAGAAGTAGAGCACTTGGGGGCTTGTGAGTTTAGATGAATGGAATAAGGCCCATCACAAACTTAAATATTGCAATTGGGCCTAAAGGTGCATAAGCGGATGGGCGGTGACATAGTCATGGACAAAGGGACACAGGCGGATGTAGAGAAGTGCAAGTGGACGAGCATTGACACATTCAAGCCTTCAAAGGAGGGGTTGTGAACGTGTCGGGTGCAGACGTCATCGAGTCTGGTACGTAGACATCATTCAAAGCTGAAATTGGCACGGGGACCTCTGGGGATAGGATAGGGACAATATCGATCAAGGGCGGGAATGCTAGGGATTGACGTAGGGACATCTAGGGACAGGGTAGGGATGGTAACGGTCAAGGGCTTAAACTCTAAGGGACATGGCATGATCATTAGAGGACAGGGCGGGAACGTTGTTAACAAGGGCGAGTCATCGATAGGGGCAGGGACTATATAAACCGTCTCCCATGTCTTGTATACTTGCCAAGTCCACGCCCTATGCCTCACATGCTAGCTTGCTTAGCGGCCTATGCGGGTGAGTTTGGTGGGTGGTAGGGCTTGGTCCTAACAACATACTTGAGTTTTTTTATTCTTTTTAAAAGAACATTGCGGAGATTTCAAAGGCAAGCTTGTCAGAGGAATCCATTTTTATTATGGCAGGAGAAGGGAGTGGGTCGTTGGAGAAACATCAAATGTATGTAGATTTGGATGGCCTTCATGAGAAAGTACTTTCATCAACAGACGCATCAATGCCCTCAGCTTCATCATACCCTTCAACATCAGCTTAGAAGAGGCACAAGAAGCCCGTCAATCCACTTGTGCCCCTGCATGAATAAGTGGTTGAAAGAAAGGCAATAGCTTCAATGTTCTATGCTCGACAATATTTTGCAGCGCTGGCGAGGAAGTATTGTAACCATAAGGAACAAGGTTATTATAAACTAGCACAAGATTTGCAAAAAAAGCTTGAGGCAAAGTTTGAAGCATCTGAGAGATTCAAGAATTATTCAGATTATTGGTTGCACTTGGATTGGTTGAATAAGCAAGTGATTGCCTTGACCACCAATATTGTAGCAAGCTGAAGTTGCTATGTGAATAAAAAAAAGATGGTAGTAATTGGGACATGCAGGAGATAGAGTTCACTTCCAAATTGCAGATGATCCAAACATGGTGTCAACAATTTTCTTCTTTGCATAAAAAGAAACAAGCATCTTGGAAAGAAACAATCAAGATTGTGATTGTAGCTCACTGCGTGAGCGGAAAATTTCAGTGGCTTGACAATTCTGTGAACGTGGTACCAATGCCAAAACAAAAAGTGATTGGCAAGTATGAGACCATCAGGAAAGGCCATGATAACAAAACTTCAAAGCATTCCCAATTGGATTTTTTTTGCGAAGAAGATGTTGAGGATAGAAAACAAAAAGGGAAAGCATCAAAAAATCGTAAATGAGGCTGGGGCATGTCCGATGAAGCATCTAAGCATCATTAGACTTTTGTACCTGCATACAAAAATGATGGAAGGCTATACCTTTTCAAATGTGAGCAATACTAACTCGTTCCCCCATCTTTCTAGGTAAATAGGCTAATCTCCGCATTTTGGTCTACGACATCACCCCATTTTCAAATGTGAGCCTCTCTGCAAACACTAAGTTAGAAGATTTTAAGCCTGATCCGGATTAAAAGCATTCGGATCTGAATCTGATTCAGAAAATGCTTCTAAGTTATAACGCTTGATTCTGGATCCATTGGTCCTAGTATCAAGTGTTATCCCTTGAAGATCCTCAAGTTGTAGTGAACCATTTGGAAAGATCCGGCTCACCCAATAAGGTCCCATCCACCTTGTGTGAAGTTTGCCCGGAAACTCCTCATGACGGTTGTCATATAATAACACCAGTCCTCCTTCCAACACTCCATGGTCCTTTGGCAATCTAGCATCAAATTTCTTCTTCCTCTGGTATTGAACAGCTACTGTACGTCTCAGAGCCTCGCCACGAGCTTCCTCCAGATCCTCAATCGCCAGTAACCGGAACTTAGGATCCGGAACCGGATTTCCCCTTCTGGAGGCCATTACTCGCAACGTCTTGATTTCCATCTCTATTTTGTGCAACGCTGCTTGTCCAAATACCAAAAAGAATGGACTCTTACCAGTGGTAGTCTTATTGGAAGTGTTGTATGCGTGGACTGCAGAAGTTAGTTTCCGGTCCCAATCCATCTTATGTGCGGATACCATCTTGTTCAGACTCTTTCCCACAATCCCGTTTGCTCTCTCCGTGAGTCCATTCGCCTTTGGATTGTATGGAGTTGTCTTCCTGTGTTTGATCTGGTAAGTGGATGTTATATTCTCAATAACATCGTTGAGGAAGTGAGTTCCTCTATCACTTACCAGTTCCAATGGATGACCAAACCGCATCATAATTTCCTCAAATAAGAAAGAGGCTGCAGTAGAGGCATCATTCTTCCGAAAAGCTCTTGCTTCCACCCACTTGGTTGTGTAATCCGTTGCCAAAATGATGTATCTCTTCTTCCAGACACTGGCCGGATTGATAGGCCTAATGAAGTCGATTCCTCATTTCTCAAATGGAGCAAGGGGAATGATTGGAGTTAAAGGCCAGTGGTTCTTAAATGAAGGCACCCTTGTCCTCTGACACTTATCACAACTACTCACAAAGGTTTTCATGTCCCGAATCATGGATGGCCACTAGTATCCGGATGTGCGGATCCGATTTACAGTCGTTTGGGCTGCAAAGTGTCCACTTGAGGATCCGGAATGAAGAGCACTCATTACTTCTTTCCTCTCCCGCTTCTCCAAACACCTTCGTAGTTTCTCATCTACTCCCATCTTGAACAACACCCCATGGATCAGGGAATAAGGTGCAACCTTATTATGGAACACAATCTTCTCCTCCATTGAGTATCCATTTGGATATCTATGATCTACCAAGTAGTCAATGATATCCTGGAACTCCGAATTTGTACCTCCTTCCAGGTGGTATACCACTGCCTCTGGTTCAGACGTAATTTCGGATCCCATTCTTCCCAGTTCCTCTTTCGGGAATTCATCTGGAAAGTCGGTTGAAATCCCCTCTATTGCTTCCGGTCCTCTCTGTCGGGTGAGGAAATCGGTATTGGCATTAGCCTTGCTAGGTTTCACTACTATCTCGTAGTTAAACTCCTGGAGCAGAAGTATCCATCTGGCTATTCTTCCAGATAGATCTGCTTTGTTCACAAGATATTTTAACGAATCATGATCCGTATGAAAAATGATCTGGTATCCGAGCAAGTAATGCCGGAACTTCTTGCAAGCGTAGATCACAGCAAGGGCTTATCGTTCCGTTGTGGTGTACTTTCGCTCTGCTGGACTCATCTGCCTACTTGCATAGTATATAGGGCACTTGTTCTTTCCTTCAAATTGCCACAGAATTGCTCCAAAGCACTACCCGGAAGCATCTAGGGTCACGTGAAATTTCCGGGTTCAATCCGGTGGAGACAAAATGGGAGACTTCACCAATCTTCCTTTCAACTCCTCAAAGGCATTCTGCCTCTCTTCTGTCCAGCTGAACTCTACCTCTTTCTTTAAGAGTTCAGTAAAAGGAATGGCCAGTTTGGCATATCCTTCTATAAACCTCCTATAGTAACCCACGCATCCTAGGAATCCTCGGATTTCTCTAACGGAAGAGGGAGCAACCAAGGCTAGGATAGCCTTGACTTTATCAGTGTCCACTTCTAATCCTCTCTTGCTGACAATATGACCGAGAAGGATTCCAAACTACATTCCCAGAAAACACTTACCCGGATGTAGTTTCAATCCGGTTTCCTTGCACCGGATGAACGTCTTCTCCAGGAACTCCACGTAATTGTCCTTGTTGCTGAACACTGCAAAATCATCAATAAACGCTTCCAGAAAGTGTCTGAGGAAATCTTGAAAGATATCCATCATCAGTCTTTGGAAGATTCCGGGTGCATTACACAACCCGAATGGCATCCGGTTGAAGGCGAAGGTCCCCCATTCAGTGGTAAACGTTGTCTTCAACTGATCCTCAAGTCTAATAAAGACCTGATTGTATCCAGAAAACCCATCTAGGAAACTATAGCATTCCTGTCCGGATACGTGATCAAGGATTATGTCAGTGAAGGGAAGAGGAAAATAATCCTTCTTCGTCGAGGCGTTCAGTTTCCAAAAATCTTGACACACCCGGATCTTTACTTTCCTGTGGCGATATCTAACATTCGGAAACTAAGAATAATGCATAAGATACTGACAAATAGGAGGAGAACCTTGAAATTTTTGCGTAGGTATAAGAACTTAGACACTAGAAACCAGAATTAGAAAAGATTTCTTTTGTAGGAGAAGTAAAATGATGATTAGATTAATACAGTGTTCCGGAACCAGTAGCTGGAAAGCCGGAAGTTCCGGATCGTAGGGGTTCTGGCTAGGGAACTTACGGGAACTCCGCCGAGTCGGGAACTTAGGGTTTCTAGCGCCTATATAAACCCCGCCACCATTCTCATTCGGTCTCTTTTCTCTGCGGTCCTTTGCAAGTGCGTTTAGTGAGTGAAAGAGTGGTGAGATAGGATCGCAGTAGGAAGTGGAAGTGAGGTCGGTGCAACTCGAGTCCAAAAGTCTGTCAGGATGACGAAAAACGGCGATGACCCCAGTCCGGAAATCAGCGATGACCGCCCGAATTGTCAGCCCGATGATTCCGTTCAATCCGGATCGTCATCACGAGTTGAAGGAGGATTTAGAGGTCATGGGCTGTGTCGTATTCTTACACCGCCCGTGGGACCTGAAGAGTGAGGGAATGATTGAGGAACTCCTTTACGAAGTTCCCAATCAGTATGAGTTGACGGTAAGGGGCCGCCCAAGAGCTTGGACACAAGAGCTTTGGGCGGAAATTTATTTCGCCGTTAACAGGGGACTTGGATGGGCGGGATGGACGGAAAAGTTCGCGCCGGATCGGTTACGGAACTCCGCCGACCCAAAGGAGGGGTTTGCGGCGACTGACTGTATCTTCGCCTGGGATCAGCAGCTCTTAGAATTCCTGATTTTCGTCTTTTATCTGATAAAGCCCAACCGCGTGACCATCACGGTAGCAAACACAATCTTTGGAGCTTTAGGAGATAGGATAAACCTGCCTCTAAGACCTGTGAACTTGGGCGGACTTATTCACACAATTGTGGATAAGTTAGCGAATGGAATTGCAAGACGGAAGTCCAGTCCCGTTAGTCCATACCTGTTCCACATATACCACCGAATGGAGACCTTGAGCGAGCCGGAGCAGCTCATGTATCGGAAAGGGGAGAACCTCTTTAAATACGGACTGAAGCCGGAAGCTGAGTCGGAGGAAGAGGAGGTTCCGAAGGAAACGCAAACTACTCTGAAGAAGGCCGGGCCCAGCAAACGGAAGTCCACCAATCGGGCCTCGCGAGGGAAGCAAGTGGCGGAAGGTTCCGTCCAACCGGAAAGTCCGAACCCGGACACAGATCCGGTCGAGAGCGCCATCCATTGGCTGCAAACAATGAGCTCAGTGAACAGCCGGATGGCGGCAGTTCTCCGGGACGTCTGCACTATGCTAGAAGTAAAGGACAAGATGGAGATCCTAGCCGCCATCGCACGGAGACCTGATCCGGAAGAAGTCAAGGTCTTGTACACCCAAATTCGGACTCTACAGGAGGAACGGAACCAATTCCGGAACCAGCACTAGTGGTCGGAACGAGAGATGCACATCGCGAACCGGAAGGCGACGCAGGCGATGGCTCTAGTGCGGAAGCTGGGGGACCTGGTGAACCTTTTTGCCTGCACCATCTCAAGGGCCCAACTCTAGAACTCCCAGATGGTGGCATAAGGACACATCACCGGAAGGAAGGTGGTGCTCATACTGACGGATTTCAAGGCCCGGATCAAAGGAGTGCTTAAGGAAATGCGGCAATTGATCGGAAGCCTTGACCCGAACCTGCTTGACCAAGCAATGTTTGCGGACCTTCCGGGAGGGGAGTTTCAAAAAACTCAAGAGGCCGGAACCTTGACGGAGAAGAAGAATCCGGAGATCCAGACTCGTCTGCTGACCTATCCGGATGTCATGACGCCAAAGGATGCGGGCACGCAGACCACAGTGATGGAGGAGTCATCCGGAAGGCTGGCAGTGGTGAACCTGTTCCCACCTCTCCAGCTCACGGAGACAGAAGCTGAGGCCATAGCCGCAGCAAGTGTCAGAAACCCAGCGCGGACTGATCCGGATAGGTTTTTGCACATGCAAAACACTCCTCCCCTAGCGAATCCGGACAACACCATCATCAATCTGACGGAAATGAAGTCGACGCGGCAGAGGCAAACAAGGTTCGAGGAGCCGTTGGAGATTGAGGAGACGGAAGAGGAATCTGCCGAGTCTCACTCCCAATCCGAAGAAACAGACTCGGATCCACCCCAGATCCAAACTCGATCCGCAACAAAGAGGACTCCACCAAAGATACCTACCCGGAAGTCGACACCGATGAACTTGAGGGCCGGATCTTCATCGAAGAAGCCCCACAAATCACTAGTGCGGGTTGTAGCCTTCGTAGTTAGGATTTTGTCTTATTAGCTATTTTTGGAACGGGTAACCCGGATTGTGGGCCCTTAGTTCCGGACTTTTAGGTTGTCAACGGCTTTCCGTTTTAGTCGGAACGGGTATTAGGACCATTCGCCAGATTTGTAGTTGGCCGTTGGCTAGGTTTTGTGTGGGCTGTTTGACCGCTTTTTGGTGGTTTTAAAGGGCAGGCCGTCTTGTTGGCCTATCATTCCCTTGTCATTTTAATCGGAGCTTACCGGAGATCAATTTGATCATTTCTTTGCGTATCGCGTTTATGATTGAGTTGTATGCCGGTTTGTAAGTGAGAGTGTACAAGAGGGAGTCCGGATTCTTTGATTGACGGATACATGTGCATTGACGGAAGAACTTTAGACGTGTGAAAGAGGAGCTGTACGTGGTGCCTTTAATTTGCTGGAATGGTGATCCGGTGGAAGCCTGTTACGAGTGAGGGTGCGAGTCCAGAAGTCCAGGGAGGATTCCGTGCGGAGATAAGCAACCGCCAGAGGAATTATCCCAGCCATCGGAGGGTCTGCCAACCTCCGGAGCAATCGAGAGTTAGGAAGTCAGTACTACAATCCAGAAAGTCTGGATCTGTCATTGTAGTAAGGAGGATCTAACAAGACCTTGTGTGGCCTACTTTCCGGATAAGTCACCAGGAAGGTTGTGAGGGTACGGATTTCTCCCCTTGCTATAACACTATAATTCTTGGGTGTTTGTTTTTGTTGTTACGGATAGAGAGTGAGTGAGAATCAAGAGTGATGAGTCCCTACCCCTTGGAAAGATCAATAGTGGACCCCTTGAGGATGAAAAAGGGGTATCTAAAACCAGTTACTTAGAGAATCGGAACCAGATTCCGGAAGAGGACAGATCCGGATAATTCTAGTTTCTGGAAAAGAAACAATTGGTTGATTGGATTGCATGGGGTGTTTGGGAAGTGAACCGGATACCCGAAACTTGCAGCAACATACTAGAATTCCCTAGGACGATAACTCGTGTGATCTTACCACATTTTTGTGTTAAAGATACTTACGCGCTAACTACGCGTGCGACATTTCCCATCTGCTCCCACCTTCTTGGGAACAACCATAGTGGGTGAAACCCATTCCGAGTTGTTGACCGGATAGATTAATCCTGCCTCTAACAGTTGGTCGATTTTCTCTTTCACCATCAGAGAGTATTTGGGATTCAATCTGTTCTAGCGCTGTCTAATCGGCACAACCCCATCCACAAGATCAATCCAGTTTCCTCCAAGATCCGGTGGAATTCCACTAAGGTCTGAGGATGACCAAGCAAATACATTCACGTATTTCTTTAGTAATCTCTCATAACTTCTTCTCTTGTTTCTACTCAGGGATTTCCCCCCAAAAAATGACTTTCCCGGTTCAATCTCAATCTTCTCATAGTCAAAGGGACTGACTACGTTCTTGATCCGGTCCAATTTCAATTCCTCTGACTAGATGCGGAAGTCGCTCCATGGGACATCGATCTTGCTTTCGGCCAAGCTGACAGCAAGCAAGCTCCCTTCATGAATTTGCTGCCTTATCCACTTCTCGGTGAGTAGAACATTAGCTTCTCCAAGCGATCGATCCTCCGTTGTACTGATTGCAGATCCTGAAATTGGACCCGGATTTCCTCTTTCCTCTGGCTCACCCAATTCCAGCATGGGTTCTGGGAATTCGAAATCCGTTTCAGTCATTCCGTTGAGTTCTCCCACTAGGTTGACACATGGAGGGGATGAATCTTCTAGGTCTGACCAGTCAGTGGTGTATCCTTCCGATTCACTTGTCTCTCCCTTGTGTTCTTCATTTTTCCAAAAAATCCGGATATTGGGTTTAGGAATAATGAATTCCTTGTGTCCCCAATCTACAATCACTCTTGCTGCATATAACCAAGGTCTTCCTAATAGCATAGGAAATGGTCTTCCTTTGTCTACACGGATGATAACGAAGTTAAGGAGATAGGTTACCTCCCCAATTTAGGTTGGTACTTGAGAAAGTCTCCCAACCGGAATTACCCTGGATTGATCCGCCATTTGCAATACTTGATCAGTGGTTTCGAAAGTAGTGTATCCCAGGTCGAAAGCGGTATCCTCCAACATGAGATTCACTCCAGATCCTCCATCAACTAGTACCTTAGGAATGGAACATCCTTCAATCTCTACGACCAGCTCAGGTGGTCCGTAATCCTCAACTTGGGCAAAGTTAAATGCTACTACCGGAAGTTTGAATCTCCTTTTTCTTCTCTTGGTCCATGCCTCCCGAATGAGCTTCTGATAGTTGGCATTATCATAGAGGAGCTGGCCAATTGTAACATTGGCCTTCTGATTCCTTATATCCTGCAAGATGTTGTACTCATGCTCCTCTCTTCTTTCAGATTCAATGAAAACAGGGTGGTCACTGAACTGTACCTTGCGAGGTGAGCTCGGTGATCCGGAACCCGAAAACTTCCTCTCCTGTCGGCTAATTTGGGAACTTCCAAGTTCTTTCCTGACCTCCTGATTCACGTCCTCAAGTATTCTTCTAGGCTGCACCCCATTTTCTGATGATGCTATAAGTTGAGCCTGATCCGATCCTTCGGAGTGATTAGAATCACTTGAATCTGGATCCAATATTACCCTGGTTCTAGTACTTCTAATTCTAATTCTATCTATTTTCCGGTTCTTGGTGGAGCTACAAGTATCTACTCTAAGAACCGTCCTCCCTACTGTACCTGGCAGCTCCACCTCTACGGGTCATTTATCCGGATTCTCTATTCCGGTTTTGGATCTGTAGTTGAGTGCTGTCTGATCTTTAGGGGGAATATCTACTTGATTGTAGATAACCCTATGCTGCTGTGGCTTTGGACACTGAGCTATACCATGACCATACTCCTGGCAATTTTGATAGGGAAGGATCATGGGTGCACCCTGTCCTTGTCCCTTAAAGCAACATACATTAGAATAGTGATCCGGACTGCCACAAATGAAGCAAAATCCGTAAAGCTTTGGCTAGCCCATCATACCTTGGTTCATTCCCATTGAAACTGATCTTGGCATGACGTTGGTTCTCATCAATTGTTAAGGCGGTTTTCCTCTTCCATATGAGGACTGAATCTGGAAGACCAGATTCATGTATTCCTCCTCTTCCTCTTCCGGCATGGTGACATATACTTCTCCGTCCGGATTCACGTAATGGACCCTCTTTACGGGGGGCCTATTGCACTCACTTGGAAAATGACCTACCTTCTGTGTCGTAGCACAAGAAAGTAGAATCCCTCCAATAGACGCTCTAAAGTACTTAAAACGTCTTTAAGATGACTCGTGTATCGTTCCCACAGAGATCGATTTACTTCTAAAGTGATGACCAGAACTGGATGCGGAAAGTACCACAACCACAAGTAAACCGGATCCTAAACCGGAAAGCTAAAGATACCTACGTGCTTATTTTCCATCCGGTCGGACTATTTTACAGTAGTCCTAATCCGCACAACAACAACAAGGAATGGTCCTAAACAATATACCACTCTCTCGTTCACTGATAACACTCTGATCCTAGGAGACAGAACCGGAAACTAGAAGGAGTGTCGTTATCCTATGCCTCTTCTAAATTCCGCTTCTGGATCCTCAAACTAGTAACTGGAACGAAGTTTAGCCTCTATAACAGAGGGTTCCGCAATTTGCAATTAAGGAAGGCTGCGTGAATTCCTACCCTTCAAGTTTTAAAGTGTCAGAAGCTCCACTCAAAAGAAAAACAACAAAAGACATAAAAAATGGGACTTCAGTTTCTCCTCACAACTAACCCAGAAACTAATCCGGTCATAGAAGGGCACACATGAAACTCTTACAATCTCCACATCACTACAACGACAGATTCCTTTGACCCAAGTCCCTAGACGGAGACGCTACTCCCGGAAACCGGATATAGAGAACATCCGGGGACTTCTTGTCTTCTCCAAAACCTGCAAACACAACTACCCGCACTAAACAATGGTTCTAGCATTGCCGGCATACCAACCCAGTGTCATGACTTTTCAGACCAACACTTAGGAAGTGGAAATCAGAATACTTTGCAATGGAAATGAAAAGAATACAAGCGGAAAACTTGTTCAGTCTTGCCTGGCCCAGAATTGAAGCTAACTTCAATTCTTCTAAATACTAAACACAAGGAAAACCCTAAAGGTTTCCTGAAAATCCTAAACTAAGGACCAGAGAATGACATGTGTCATTCCCTATCCACTAACAGTTGACTTTACAAACTTGCGGCGGATTCCGGAAAAAGTGGATCTCAGATCCGAAAAATCCGAATCTGATTGTCTAGGTTCATCCGACCGGAAAGCTACTCTAAAGCTGCTTTCTACCTACTACTTTTCCTACTTCTTCAGCCGCTTGGATGGCGTTGGTGTGGCCTTTGTGGTGCCCTTCCTTGCTGGCTGCTGTCGACTTGCTGAGGGCTTAGGACCGCGTGGTGCCTTACCCTTGGAAGGGGTCGGTCCCTTTCCTTTACCTTTCCCTGTTGTAGGTTCCGGTTCCGAGTCCGAGTCCTCTTCTTCATGTCCAGACTCATCGCTTGAGTCGGACTCACTGACCTCCTTCTCAGTGGTCTCCGGAGACTCATCCTCCTCTGAATATACGTCAATAGGTGGAGATGGCTCCCGACCTCTCTTTGGAGTAGACTTACGCTTTGCCGAAGTTCCTTTGGGAGACAACCCGGATGGTACGCGCTGTGGGGTTCCTCCTTCCGGTTTCTAACTTGGACTGAGGATTTGGGATCCAGGTGAAAACCATTTTCCGATCTCTGATGGGGTCCGCAACTTTGATCGGCTGCTCGGTGTAGACTTCTCCTCCATTCCTCCATTCCCCTTCCGGTCTTCAGAACTTGGTGAGGTATGTGACTTACCCTGTACCAATTTCTCCAGCTTGTAACCAGATTCCGACATAACTTCCCGTAACTCAAAGAGAGTTTTCTCCATCTTCTCATGATAATCTACCAAGACTGATACGATCTTGGGTCCTATCTGAGATCCCTCTTTCAATACTCCAGCATCAAAGAGATTGGCCTTATTAACCATAACACCCGGATGTCCTAGGAAATTCCGGATCCGCTTAAGGGTATCCGCGGATTCAGCTGAGACTCTCCTACTGTCATCTTCCGCCTTCTTCCCTAACTTCTCCTCGAGATCCTTAACCTGACCGGTTAGGCTAGCTATCCGGTCCTCTAACTTCCGGGTCATCTCTCTATCCCTCATCACTTGATCCCGGATGCCTTTCAACTCCTCAATGACAACCCCGAGAGGGTCATCCTTCTTTGCCCATACCATATCCTTACTGGTTCCCTCTACTATTTCCTTCTTTACTCTCTTTCGGGCAACCTCAAGTTCCGGTACTAATTCCTCTCGTGATGCTTCCTTTTCTACTTCCTGTTCTGGTTCCGGACTAATTTCATACAACATCATGACCTCTGCTTTCTTATATATGGTATTCTCTTTTCCTCTTAGTAGTTCATTATGCTCATAGAGATGGAAGAGGAAGGGAGAGAGAGCTGATGGCTTTGATTTACCTACTACTGCCACCATCCTATTCACTACATCTCTCATTACTGACCCCCATGACACCTTCCGGTCTCCGGTCAAGGTCCCAAAGATCGTGTTAGCCAAGGTCACCGTGACCCTGGTTGGTCTGTCCGAATTCAAAAGTGGAACTAAGAATTCTAACACTCTCCTATGCCTCAAGTTCGAACAGTCCGTTACTGCAAATCCGTCCTTGGGATTGACAGGGTTGCAGAACTTACCATTTGCAAACTTGTCTGACCTTGCCGCCATGCCTTCTCCTTCCGTTGGAAACTCGTACACCTCTGCCCACACCTCGGAAGTCCATCCGGTCGGTAGAGCTTGGATCGTCTTGTGCCACTCACTTGACTGGTCCGCAAGCAACTCCAACACCATCTCCTTGTTTCTTAAACTCCAGGGCTTCTTCATCAAACCCTCACACCCGATCTGGATCAGATCTTCCTTCAAAAGTGCTCTCTCCTTCATGCTTGCAGGTAACCCTAGCGTTACTGACCGGAGAGCAACCGAGAGTGGTTCATCGCTAACCTCGACCTTCACCATTGTGCTTCTAGATCTAAACTTTCGCCTAAGAAAACGACTGTCACTCAAGGCTCCTTCTCGCTCGAGATAGCTCCTCACACCACTGTTCCTCGCCCAAGAAGATGGCAGTCAGACTTCCGTCCTCCAGTAACCGGGATCGCAAAACACTTAACACTCTTCAGATAAGCTCCTCAATTACTAAGAACACTCTCAGAAAACAAACTACACCGGAAAGGAAAGAGACGATGACTAAGGTTTGAACATGACCCTTCTTCTTTGTTTCCCCGTCCGGTTTTCCCTACCGTTAAAAGTGACCGTTCTCCTCCTTACTCGGAAAGTGGTTCCGTTCAACGGTCCTCCGCATCTTCCGGTAGTGTTTGTTGGTCACTGGTTAGGTTTTCCGATACTGGTTTGGTCATACCCGGATACATGGGAATCCTGTTTAGGATTTCTCATTGGTTTCCTGTTTTCGGTTTCCGGTCTAATACAGAAATAACAAAGATCTGTCTTAACCATTTTATCTCATTAAAGAGATACTATGGTTGCTAATCTATGAATCACATAGATTGGGTAAATCTACCCTATAAACAACAAAAAAAATATAGAATTAAGCTGTCTTTAACTGAAATCTATTACAAAGTAATAGATTTTAGTATTCCGGGTTCCCACATCCTGACACCTTGGGCACCATACGTTGGCTCTACTCGTAGGGACAGCCCGTCGAGGATTCCAGTTTTCAGCTAGGTTGACCTTGATGGCCTCTAGCGAATCCTGGATACTCTTCATGAAATTCTTCGAGTCATCTTTTTCCACCTTCACTTTGACAACTCCTTTATCCTTCTCTGATTTCAAGCTCTTGTGATGACGGCTGTGCTTGTTGTCAAGATCCGGATCCGGATGCTATACTAGGATCCGATTCCGAACTCTCAGATGGGGATGTTGGCGTGTCAGATCCGATACTCGAGCTTGAGCTGTCGGAGTACTTCCTTCGGCTCCTGCCCTTCTTGGAGTGCTTCTTACTCTTCCGCTTGTTCCTCTTCAAAGCCTTTCGGAGGGATTGAGCAGAATCCTTATAGTTTTGGGCAGCTTCCATGGCCTCCCTCAACGTGGCTGGGCGAGCCTGACGGATCTGGAATCCCATCTCTTCCGGAAATCCTGCAACATACCACTCAACTTGCACACTTGGAGCAATTTCCGTGGTCAGTTTTAGGATAAGGGCCTTCATTCTCTGCCCATACCTACAAACTGACTCATCCGGTTTCATGGTCATTCTACTCAAACGTCCTAGAGCTCGAGCTTCCCCTCCTGCTTCTTAGAATGTTCTAACAAACAGGTTAGTAAGCTGGTTCTAGTCATTCCGAGTAACCACCGGAACATCTTGGTACTACTTTAGAGCTTCCCCTTTGAATAGACCTTGAAAGATCCGCTTCTTGGCATCAAAATCCTCTTGATTAGCCAAGGCAATGGATTCAAACTCACAGAGCCAATCGCCTACATCATCGGCTCCATCTCCCTTGAATCTACTGTACTTTAAGCGTATAGGAGTCATAATGATCTCCTCAGACTCGGATTCTTCCCGTTCCTCTTCCTCGTTAGACGGAACCGAAACTACTTCCGCAACAACCGGATCTAGTTCAGACAAAGGAGTAGTGTACACTTCTTCTATTGGATCAGCTAGAACGTCTTCTTGTACTTCAAACACAGCGCTAAGTCTAGGCACTGTGTTGACAACTGGAATACCGTGAACAAGAACTTCTCATCTCCTCAATCGGGCTGATCGTCTTTCCGAGCTTCCTCCTATCTCCGTCCTTTTCATGAGGAAGTAATCCTCTTCAACGACAGGACTTTCCTCGAAGAGAAAGAACTCTAACAGTCTGTCTATCCAAAGGAATCACGTTATACTTATCCGCAAGAATACTGACCTCTTGTGGCGGATCCTAACACTAAACCGGAATCTCAAAGATACTATCCTGAAAATCCCCGACAGCGGCGCCACTTCGTTGTGTCGTAGCACAAAGAAGCACAAATCCTACCTTTAGATGTTTTAAACGACAAAACACCCAAGATGACCCGTGTATTGTTTCCAAAAGACTTTAACTACAGATTCTTCAAAATTACCAAAATAGGATCCAGACCCACAAACCAAGACAAAGAAGATCCGGAATGGAAACCCAAAAATAGCCTCTTTGACACTTGTACTTTGTAAATTTTCTATCTTCTGACTCATTCAATTTCATACCACTTCACCAGAGATGGAGGAGTGTCATCATCATGTGCCTCTCCTTGTCTACAGTAATAACTTATTCCTCAAGAATGCGATGTGGAACTAGAAGGAGTGTCCAAACCCTATTCCTCTTTTAAATCCGGATCTGTACCCTGGACTATTAATAACCAAAAGTAGAAGTTTAACCTTGTATACGGAGGGTTTCGCTCTTATGTTAAGTAAGGACGCGTAAATCCTATCCTCCAGATGATTAGAGTGACTGAAGATTTCACTAAAAAGGAAACTAACAAAAGAACAGAAAAGGATGGGACACAAGTTCTTCCTCACAACTAACTCGGAAACCAATCCGCGCCAGTAGGTCACTCAAGAAACCCCTGCAATCCCCACATAACTACAACGACAGACTCGTCCGGATGCAACCCAATCAGTGGGATGTGGCCCCTTATTAACTAGGAGATTCCTCCTACCTTCCAGTTTTTCTCTTCCGGTTGCAGCAAGACCTCTCAAACGTCAGCTAGCAGTTGCCCTTCCTCTCAAGGACTCACCTAACCTAGAAATGGCTATCTCGCTCAGAAGACTCTCCAAGAAACATCAGCAAATGAAATTCCCTCCTAGTACACAAGGGTTTACAAAACCATTCCTCAATACTCCAGGACGCGGATCCGGAAGGAATCCGGAGACTAACTCTCCTCTCCTTAAAACTTTCACCACCAACTACTTGAACTAGCAATGGTCGAAACACTGCCTAACTCCTCAACACAAGACCAAGACTTTTCAGACCAGTACTTATGAAGGTGAAATCCAAGCTTTCTTTGCAGAAAATGAAATGGGAAAACAAGAATATGAAAACGTCCGGAGTTGGAACTAACTCCCAATCCCTAAATACCAAACTAAGGGAAAATCCTAAAAATCCCCAAAATCCAAAAACAGGACCAGAGAATGACACGCGTCATTCCCTATCCACTAACAGTTGACTTTCCTACCATCCTCCCTTTTCCGCAAAAAGTAGATCTCAGATCCGAAATTCCCAGAAAAGAAGAAGTCCAGGTGCATCCTCCTGGAAAGCACCTCACAAGTTGCTTTCTACTTATTTCCAACTCTAGTTTTCATCTAACTTCCTAGGATCCTTCCTAAGTACTTCCTATCTACTTCCTAAGCCGTTTCGGGGAAGATTCTTCCTGTTTGACTGATCCTCTCCTCAGTGGCTGTTTCCTGCTTGCTGGTGGTTTTGCCTTTGTTGCCGTCTTACCCTTTGATGGTGTTGGAGTTTTCTCCTTGAAGCGCGCTGGAGAGATTGGCAATGGCTCCGATTCCTCTTTGGATCCAGATTCCGGATGAGACTCTGATCCGGAATTGGATCGCGATTGACTTTCCTCCTTCTCGGAATTACTCAGCGTCTCATCTTCCTCTGAATGGTGACTCTCTGGAGACACCTCTCTGGCCCTCTTAGGCGTAATCTTCCTCTTTGTTGTACTGAGGGTATGAGAAGAGGGTTTAGAACCCTTACCCTTTGGTGTCTCTAAGTCGGATTCCGACTTCCGGGTGCCTTCCTTCGATCCGGATCCGTGTGCGGATCCTTCTCTTGCCTCTGTCTTGGCCTTAGAAGAATCCTTGGCTGGTGTCTTCTTCTCCACTTCTCTTTCCTTTGGAGGAGACATGATTTGAGCCGGCCGAATCGGCGACGTCTCCTTCCTTGTCTCCACCCTTGTCTTCCTCTCTGAACCCGGAAGGTATCCGGCCCGTTGAAGGGCTTCGCGGATCTCGTACATGAATTTCTCGATCACCTCCGAGTACTCCTCCAAAACCATCACTGCCTTGGCTGCTGCTTCCGAACCAACCTTGTGAATTTTCTCATCATAAAGTCGAGCTTTGTTTAACACATCCTCGGAATGGGATACAAAACTCCGTACCCTCTTTAGGGTCTCATCAGACTCTGTTGACAGGTCCCTCACTTCCTTACTCTTCTCCAAACTCCAGGGGCGACTAAGAAACCCCGCTACTCCGATTTGGTTGAGATCCTCCTCCAACTGTTTCCTCTCTCTCTCATCCTTCGGAATGGCCGGATAGATGTTCTTGATCTTCAGCGCCCCAGATCCACTGCCTTCCACCTTCACCATCTCTCCCTCAGAGATCTGTCTCCCTCTACAAACCTCGCACAGTCTCTCAGAAACTACAAGCAACTGGATCCTTCCTCTCTACCGGATCCGAAAACTCTGGACTAGCTTTCCTCTCACTCCTTTACACTCCCAAACAACTCTAAGTGCTCAAAGGGTGCTGCAAACATTAGAACAAGAAAGGAGAGTGGAAGTCCCGACCCTTAGGTCATCTTCCTCCACTTGGTTCCTAACCTTTTAGGTTTCCAGTTTCCGCCGCCATCTTAGGAGGATCTGACCGTTGAACGGTTCTACCTAATTTCTGGTAGAGCCGTTGGATCCATGAATTGCTCTGCTGGCTTTCGGTAGGTCCCTCAGCCTCTTCCAATACGTGTCAACATCCGATCTCATCATTTCGAGATATTCTCGGTTACTGATCCGGATCCTCTTCCAGTTCCGGTTCTCGATAAAAACAGGAAGTCTTAACTTTCTGTTAACATAATTATCTCTCTACTACTACACCTATTGTAAGGGAATGTTAATCTTGATAAGATTCTTGGTTTACACCTCTACCAACCAAAGAAATGTACCAATACTAACTTGTTCCCCCATCTTTCTAGATAACTAGGCTAATCTCCACATTTTGGTCTACGACAATACCCGTTGGTGGAATGGGGGATCTTTAATTTCTTGGCCAAGGACAACTCAAAAGTGTTGGAATCAATGGCAGTGGATGAAAATTTTGCAACAACGAGATAGCGGATTGACGACGGAGGAACTTAGATGGATCGCAACTTATCACAAAAATTGATTGAGCTTGGTACTATCTTTGCTTGTTATTGTGGGAAAATGCCATTATGCAAATTATATACATAATGACATATCTACATCCAATGTTCTGCTACATTTTGATACCTGGAAAGATAATACGGTATACATAGGGATTCGTAATTGGGGTCTTTTGGGCCAAGTTGTAAAAAAAAGATTTATCAAAGTATGGTTACCATACAATGGCGGAGCTTCAAAAGACAAAAGACCTTCGGAAGTTTGTAGCTCCGGAGTTGTTTTATCTATTCGGAGATGAAGGCTCTGCAAACTCGCTTACAATCATGCAACAAAGGCACCTGTACTCAATGGCTGCTGATGCATATGCAATAGGATGGATAATGAGTCAGATATGGAAAGAAGAATAGGAGCCAAAATATTTTATTAAGAAAAAATTAGAGCAATATGTAAACCTGAAGATGAAATTAATGAGCCTCCAAAAAAAAATGTGCACGAAAGGGCACTAGTCCCGGATGTTCTAGATACAGTGAGGAAGGCACTACACTACTAGACTATGCCTAAATGTTGTTATCAAAGATAGTAATTTTTTATTTTAACTTTTTGAAGTTTAGCATGTGCGAGTTATGTAGAAGGCAAGCACTAGCCACTAGATAGGGATGTTTAGCTATCATCAAGAAAGAGGATCATGTGTAACTGGCATTTGCCAAACACCACACTATATATAAAACTATGGTCATATTCAAAACCCTACTGCATACAATTGTTGTTTTTGTTTCTTATAATAGTTGTATTACTTATATGAATGTCTACGAAGCACCTAAGTTTGAATGGAAAAGTGCATGGGCAAAATATAAAGTCATTTGGCTTCATTAAAAATGTATGGATGTAGCAATTTAACGCTTCAAAGATAATAGCACTACTAGAAAATGATGTCCAAATCAACAAAAAATCACCAATTTTTTGTTGATTTGGGTACTATATTGATCGTTTTCACAGTTTTTAGTTGATTCGGCACAAGTTAACAAAATGGTCACCAAATTTTTGTTGATTCAAATAGCACAATGTCCAAGTCAACAAAATGATCAATAATTTTTTGCTCATTTTGACTTAAAGAAGTTTCAAGTACATTTTCAACATTTGGACAATGTTTAAATGACCATGGTTGAAATTCTATGTACAATTGAATTTTTTTTCAAAACTTAATCATTCAAAATTCGGTGTTTTTTAAAATCAGTAGACTTTAGAGGTCGTTTTGGCATAGTAAACCAACTTTTCTCAAAAACTTTTGAACTAAGAAAATTTGTAAATTGAATCTACCTTTCATCTACAAAAATACGTTTGCAATTTCAAGTCTTCAGTCAAAAGTTATGGACAAAATTTAGAGAGGGGTTGGAATCAACTTTTTCTTTGTCATTTTCGAGCATCCTCTCTGATTTTTGTTTATAACTTTTGATTGGAGACTTGAAATTGCAAACAAATTTTTTGTAGATGAAGGTAGATTCATTATACAACTTTTCTTAGGTCAAAAGTTTTTGAAAAAAGTTGGTTTACTATGCCAAAACGACCTCTAAAGTCCGCTAAATTAACAAAGTAATTGAAAAAAAAATTGAAAAAACTATACTAATAGATTTTGACTCCTTACATGTTGAAGTTGATTTAAGCATGGTGTAGTGGCCAAGGTCATGGCTTCCTACTTGGGAGGTGGGAGGTTCAAACCCCTATGCCATGCCCTTGGGCGTCCTTGTAGCTTGCCCACGTGGCGGCTGCCTTGGTGGCTTGCCCGCGTGGCGGGTTGCCTTGGTAGGAGTGCCACGTGGCATTTTAATATGCCTATGTGGCAGTGCCACATGGCACCATGTAATTAGCCAATTTGAATATATATATATATATATATATATTTATTTATTTATTTTTTTTTTTTATGCTTGACCGAATCAACAAAAAGTTTAACAAGTTTTTGTTGGATAGTGTCCAATTCAACATGTCCAAATCAACATGAAACTAACAGACCAGATCAACACTTTCTTGTCCATTTTTTGTTGATTCAGTCACAGATTTTCTACTAATGTAAATCAGAGTGCCATATTGCCACTTTACTTTAACAAAAAGACCGTCCGTGGCTTGAGTGACTAGCGCTTGCGCCTTGACTTGCATTTGTGCCTCAACCGACTTGTAACTGCGCCTTGACTTGCATTTGTGCCGTACTGCCCTGAGTGACTAGCGCTCACACCCTGATTTGCATTCGCGTCCCAACCAACTTGAGTTTGTGCCCTGACTTACGTTCACGCCCCGAGTGACTAGCGCTCATGCCCGAACCGACTGGTGCTTGCTCCCTGACTTACGTCTGCGTCCCTATGGAGTTTTATCCATGCCCTGTATACCATATGCGCCCTCCATTGAATTATATTCACACACCTACAATGTCTGCGCCCCAAATGACTTCCGTCCGTGCCTGGCATCTATGTTGGCAACCAAGTGGCAACAAGATAAATCCACGTCAACTTTTTTTTACTTATTAGAAAGCTAACTATGTGTCGACCACATCAAACGGGCAGAGCTTCTACCGGACGGGCAAATCAGACGGACAGGTAGGCGGTTCGTCTAGTATGACACATCTACTTGTGCATTCTTCCATCTTTAGAAGATGTTGCAATAGCCATAGTGGACCTTGTTCAAACACGAGGTTGAGAGAAGTTTATTTTATTTGGGCAATATGAATCTTCTTTGGCGCCAATGGCTACATCCAACTTCTTTTTTGTGCTTCTAATGATTTCTTCCCCTTCTAAATGTGGTATGTGAATTCCAACATCCTCAACTCCAAATAATGTGTTTAGAGCCTCTATTATTTTCTTAGGGTCTCCACTTTGTTTTGCAGCTCTCAACTTTAATTCTTCCTTTAAAGGACCTGATCTAGAAGCATGGCCTTTCAAGTATGCTCTATACTTTGTCATTTGCATACATGCGCGGATACTATCATCACAAGTGGCGTCAAACAAATTCTTTCCTCAATTTTTGGACATCTGAAGCCACTTGTTGTGGACAGTCTTAGACATATTGCAAGAAGACATGTCTGCCATCTCTTCCAAAGTCAAGTCCTAAAAGACCACAGAAAAATACAATTTACTAGGAAGAATTTCATTTCTTGCATGGAAGCTATAATATTCTTCAAGTACATGATTTGCTACAAAAAAACTACTTCAATTCAATAAAGCACTTTATCCTGTAGGTACCTTATCTTGAAGAGCTCGTTGAAGGACAACATACTTTATGGAATGTTAGAGATTTCTCTTATTGAATATTTTTTTTTTTTCAAATAGAGAAAAGAAATTGACATTTCTGATTTTTCAATGAATACACACAAACATTCAACAATAATTAAATTCATATGTAGTCCTCTAAAATATTATTTCCTCATAAATTCACAATTAGATCAACCTATGGTAAAAAAAATATACAATAAGTCTCTTTGACCTAATTGATTGTTCTATAATGACTACACAATTGAAAGGAAATTTATATTCACATACCATTTACATGAAGCCTCCCCATTGTTTATAACGGTAATGCCAAAATGCTAGCCAATGGTCCAAGTGATGGAGTGCATCTTCAATTGCAGTACCGGATGAAAACTACTATGACCAAATTACAAGGTAACGTGTCTCTGCCTCTTCCATAGATTTTGAATCTTTGTATTGTTTACACAATCTAGTGCATTGATGATGTAGCTCTTCCTTGATGTACTTCTACGTAGGTTTATCAAGAAAACTACTCCAATGTAACAAGCAAGTCCTTTCACAATTCTCCATTTTGTCTTCTGCAGATCCATTGCCGTAAACAGTTCAAACAACCTTCCAACTGTCCATAGTACTATCTGCCATGAACCCTTTGAAGTTTGGATGATGCACTCCATAGCAAGACATGACAATGTTCAAGCGACTCCAGAATTGTATTTAAATTTTCGTATCTTTTGACTGCATATCACATATTGAAATAGTCATGAGCTTTTTGTAATTTGGATCATATATGTGATAGGCCATAGTCGTCCAATCCTTCACGTGCTTCACATGATCAAACATCATCCACATGTTTGTTAGACTCCTACTAAACTGCATGCATTTCACCAGGTCCACTCCACTGCTAGGTACTTCAGTAAGTATCTTGAACAAGTAGACCTTCTCCTTCCTTGGCCAAAGAAGACACTGTCATGAGTGTATTTGAAACTTAAGTCTTTCTTCATGGCCATGATATTCTCGATAACACCTCCTTAGTTGTTTGAGCAAAAGGATGATATCATGTTTTGTATATTGGGACTGCTCAAATATTGAAAGCGGTCCATAACATCTTCTAGTTCATTATTTTGCAACATCTCCTTTTCTCCTTCTTCGTTGTGAAATAGGTATATTTTCAAGAACTCCTTACTAGCAAAATGTGCAATTGCTAAATTTGTAGCCAATGATGTTTTTGCCACCACTTCCCCAATGAGGTTAAAATAAATTTAGCAGAATCTCTATACATTCCTTTGGCAACTAGATGAGCATGATCTCCAAAATGAATAGTAGCCCTTGTCATCTAGGAATTATCACTATAGGAGTAGTTTATCCTAGCATCACAAACTTTCAAGCATATAAGAAGATTATTACAAACCTTGTAAACTAGAGTTGAATCTTTGGGAGGACTTTTCCCAACTGCAAATGGGAAGGTAGTACAACTGGTCCACTTCGTTTTGTTTTGTTTAGAAGCCTTCTCCAAAAATCACATTTGGGAATTGCATAAGCAAGATGACTAGCACAATATGACTTACGAAACTTCAGATGGTCAGAGTTGTGAATGTTTGTTGTTACTAAGACTTGTACAACGAGTGTCCATCATATTGCTTGTCCATTCCCTCTAAGTTTTGAATTGCTGATGCAGAAGCAGATGAGCGACATGGAGGCAATTCAAAAATGACATCTTCATTGAATACTAGTGGAAGAAATTGTACATGATGGTACTTCATAGCATTTAGATCCATAGTAGACAACTCGTTCCGAGAACGGTGCACACTCGCTAATTTCTTCAAGCAATCCATTATACTGAATCAATCAACTTTACTTGGGTGCAATGGAGGACAAGAGAATAGAGATTATGTAAGGTTATTAGATGGAGTGCCTGCTACAGAGCTATTAAGTGTTTTTTTGGTTGATACAATTTAAATAGATGATGGTTGCTTCTAAAGTATCAAATGTAGAGACTCCCCCTCTGATTCACTAGACAATCCAATGATAGGATCTAAGGCCTCTATCTTGACTTTTGGGGGCAATGCATTTTTTGGAAGTACGGATAAAGCTTTTTTTGGTGGACTAAATGAAATTGTTTCAGCCAAGTAAGGCATATCCACTATAGATGTTTTAGAGTGATGATTAAGTATTTCTGTAGACACAACTAGTAAAAAAAAAAGACCATATGCTCTAAAATTTTTGGCAGGATGATACCAAGAATATCCTTCATCTTCTACAAACTTTACAATTGGCACAGATTATTGCAATGCATCAAATTCTGACTTCTTCTCTTCCTTAATATAGACAAAGGACTCTACAAATTTGAAGCATACATGAAGGAGGTGATGGACAGTCTAGCTCGTACACCATCATCAATTGGAAAAACGAGGAGAATTTCATGACCATCTACTTGAATGCATGCCATGACTACAACACTGGCCAAGTTCTTACTAGAAAAAAAATAGCCAATGACTGTGAAGAGAGATGAAGAGTTGATTGTTTTAATGGAGTTTAGTATTGTAGGTTTTTGAAACAAGAATTACATAATACATGAGCATGATGTAAGTGAGCAATTAAGCGTGAAATTTCAATTAGCAAAACAGTTGTACCGCCGCCATTCACTTAGTTATGAAGTGCCAAATTTTAGAAGTCATTTAATGAAATAGGCGACTATATCAAGAACTTGTAATTCTAGCACTATTGAAATATTTGTTGCCCAACATCCTTTATTAATAGTCCATAGATCTACTAAGTCAAACTACAGGTGGTAGTTGAAGGTTACATTATGGACTTACAGATGGTGCTCTTCAAATTCTGGCAACGTGATTTAGGGTTGTCAATCTTAAAGGCATTCCATTTCAGAATGGAAGACTTTGTCAGATTCTATTGAATGAAAAGGCTTAGCAAAGCCGCAAAGCTTGCTTTTGAGAGTATATAAGGACATATGTATTCTAGTTCAAGTCTTTTAAATGCATTCTATGCAGTGAAGTACTAAGAGGTTAGAGCATAGGTATGCATATTTTGTTTCAGTACTTCATGCGTATAGAGAACTATAATCATTTTTGTGTTATTGCAAAAAGTACAAAAAGTAGGAGAAAGTGTAGATCACTTCTAATCTCTTCTTCCAAGGCATTTAGAAGATCCATGCTGATAGGGAAGAAAGTCGTATCGAAGGTAAGTCAGTGTACACCTAGAGCCATCCGTGTACTTGGTTATAGAGAAGGAGGTTGCGGCATGGAGGTGGACATGGTAGGGATGAACATAAAGACTATGGTCAAAATGTCAAAGAAGACCGTTACTACACAATAAGAGATGATTGGAGAAGACATGGAAAACGTATGCATCTATACAAACACCTTCTATGTCTTTCAAATTCCTTACATTCATATGTTTTTTGAGAAAAACATTGTAGTACGCTTTACAAGATTTGTTGTTGTCAAAAGATTTATCTTTAGAATACAAACTTTTTTGTGCTCCTACTATAAACTTTTTTACATTAGCTATCTAATGTGAATGTGTAGCCCAATCCATTATATTTTTGACAATACATTATTTGATTATAGCCTATATAGATAAGTTTAAAACATGTCATTTTTTCATTCATTTTCTAGCTACAAATAGAAAAATGAAGCCATTCAATTATACTTTTCTTGCTAAATGTCCTAGAGCTATTTAGCCTTCAATTTTATATAATTTAGTAAAGAAACGTAAATTATTTTTTCAAGACTTACAACAACATATGTACAAAAGAAATAGTTTAGATGCTATTGGCTTTAAAAATGTATGAACATTACATATATATAAAAAAAAATTCACTGTTATTGTCAATAAGAAATTTAGATAAATTATGAAAACAAATTTTGAAATCCAACATAGGCTATTTTTGTAGAAGAATCCAAAATACCTAATTAAAAGTTAAAATCTCCAATACAATTTTCTATGAAAGTCTTTTGAAAAAAATTACCTATACCATGTCTCTTCACCCTTAAAGGATGTTGAGACCAAAAATTGTCCAATGGATGACTTGACAATTTGTTGTAGATACAAAGAATGCACCTATTGATCTTATAATTAGTACATTTTTCATGAGTAGTCATGTCCTTCAATGATTAAACCAAAAAACTATTGATGAATAATAACATATTCCAACTAACTTCCAAAAAATATATATATTGAAATTAAATTAAGACGTAAATTGAGTGTTACTACACGTAACACTCAACCTGTAAATAATGCGAACAATGCAAACAATCTTATATAACTATTTGTATGAGTATAATACTTGACTGTTACAATTATTTGCCAAATAAGTTAATGGTCCTTTCTGTCATTCTATTCAATGACTGAGAGATCAAATAAGACAAGATTGGATTCTGAAATTTTTGTCAAAAATGTTACAAAGAGATTGGTTGCCGAAATTTTGGTGAAGATTGTACATTGGGTTGAGCCCAAGAATTTTTCCCTCCTTGCAAGATGATTGAGGCTTCTATGGACAGCTCCTGTCCAAAAACTCTTGCTATTGAGCTTCACCACAACTCTCTCAATCTTGTCTATGCCATTGCAAGACTTCTGTAAATCGTTCTCTTACTCACAAATCTTCACACAGGATCTAGCTATGATATTTTAGTTGCAATCAAAGGCCATGTTGGTTAGCCATTTGTGATTAATATTCCCATTTTTACAACTTAATTGAAAATCCGCATAAGTTTGCCAATTGTTAGAAACTAATGTTCAATTTTTTGAGTTGTGCAGGAGACCATGGATTAACGACGATTGACCAGGAGTGTTGCAAAGAAGAAGAATGACGTTGAGGGATTCCGAACAAGCAAGCGGTTGCCAAAGAATTGGAAGAAAAAATCGATTGTTGATGAGGTAAGTTTTGAATCTTGAATACGTAACTTTCATTGTCATGAACATGCAATAATGCACCTTCTAGTTTATACTTCCGCTCAAGCTTTCCTCTTGTGTCTTGTAGGAACACAATTAGTCTTTGGAGAGTCAAAGGACATCATTTTATAAATTTAATTTCATAAGCTAATGGACTCCTATTAGTTTGCGGGAATGCAACTATTCTTTTGGGAGTCAAAGGACATTTTTTTATTGATTTCATTTCATGATCCAAAGGACTCCAATTAACTTGCAAGAATGCAACTATTCTTTCAGGACCAACCAAATCACATTCCTTTTGAATTTGAGCCAATTGATTGTTATCAACTTGCGGTGACGCAACTTTAAATTCAGATAGGAATGACAGTCTCTAGGAGCTCATGACTTTTTGATCTTGGAGGTTCATAGGGCATCCAGAGTGTGTGTTGTCTGCTACTAACTACTGAGGCCCTTCAACGCGGCCAATTATTATTTTCTATTCATTTCAAATTTTTGTTTGAAAACTTTTTTTGATGTTTGCGTTACCACAAGTAGCATGTAGGAAATTCTAATATTTTTTTGACCTCATTACATGATCATAGAATCTTGATTTTGTAGCCTCAATACAACACTATATTGTTGACTTTGCCTTTTTGACAAGATGTCAAGGTTAGAAATTCTCCCTTGTTAGACTTTGCGGTGCCACAAATGGCTTGCTTGATTAATTGAAATTATTTTTTAATAAGATGAGGTATGAACGCTCATGACATCTTTGTTTGTGCGCTTTATTACCCTTGTGACTATTGACTACAATAACAACAAAGGTCACCAAATAAATCTATATTATAGCCATATTTACAAAATCTAGGATCCTCTGTTCTGCTTATGTTAATGCAACATTGTCAAGCCAAAATGTTCGGCAATTCTAAGCGCTTTGCATTACTGTCTGCATGGTTTTAGTGTCCTACATTGGCATGTAATGAAACCTTCATAGCCATGTCCTTTAAACAATGTTGAGTCCAAAAGTGTCCAATGGATGACCTTATTCTTCATTGTAGAAATTAAGAATGCACCTATTAGTCCATTAGTTGGAGCATTTTGGTGACTACTTTGGTAATGGAAGGCCATGTCTTTTCAGGGTTAAAAATTAATAGAAGTTTTCAAAAGCATCACCCTTGAGGCCTTGACCAAGTGAATAAATTCAAATTTCTTGTTTTTTGAAATGGTTTAAGATCTAAAATGGTTAATGAAATGGTTGTCTTTAATTTAAAAGCATGGGCCTTGTAGTGTCGCAATGTGGTCTTTGTACATCTTCTAAATTATTATCATTTCATAGTCATTGTTTCAAGTGACTACTTTGATTTATAAAAAAAATTAGATTCAAATCATAAATACTTTAGTTATTCTAGCATTTCATCAAAATACAACATCTATTGATGTTTATTTTGGAATCAAATGATGGCATTCAAATTGATTAAAGATCTTTGTATATTTATTGACATTACCATTATTCTTATAACATTGTGTGTGTTTGTATCTCAGATTCCATCATCTGGACCAACTCATGCTAAGGAGCATGAAACCACCAAAAAGACCTTAGTGAGAGCAAGTACTACATTACTTCAGTCAATGTGAATAACCTTAGAGGATGGTCTAGTATTACATTTTATACTTCTATGCTTCACCTATTTGAATATCTTAACTGAATTGTCAATGTCTTGCATGAGTACAGGATCCTAGCACACCTATATTGACACAGGGGGCTCAAGTAGAAGCATCAACACCTAACTTGGAGGAAAATAAGCAGCCCAAGATTGGTCACACTAATAGTAATGATGAATGGGACAATGAGGATGGTGAGGAGGCAATAGACCAAGAAGCCAATACTAAAGATGACCTTTGGAAGAAACAAAAAGTGGACTTTATTGTGACCATCAATAGTATGCAATTGAAGCCTTTACCACTTTCTCAAATTTGTATCCCACTCTTGCCTCTTGCCTATGGTGAGACCTACTTTGACATGCAATCTCATTAAGCTCAAGGAAGAATTCAATCATTTATGGTTAGTGCAACGGGGCTTGTGTCTTTTATGTTTCAACTACAAATGAGAGAGGGGATATGCAATTGATGACACCAAAAGACCATGCGTCCCTAAGTCCTTGTGGAAAGAAGAAATGGTGAAGTTTGAAGCATTTTTAGACTGTACACCGGAGCTCAAGCGTCTCAAGAACTTGAAGTTCTTTATTTGTGACAGTAATCACCGTCACATTGCTTGGATGTCTCACATTACAAGACTCCATAGTGAAGATCCATCTTGGCACATCAAAGTGGACTGCATTTTACTTGAGACAAAAGGACATATGGGTGCAATCATACAAGCAATGCATGATATCAATAAATAAGTGTATTTACAACATTTTGATTTCATATAATTTTGCATTTAGAAATGCATTGTATTTTCAATATCTTCAATAATATTTATCTGTTTTGTATTCTTTTATAGGCTCATTGAAGACTCTCATGTCAAAACAAAACTTGCTTACATTTTGTATCAGACCCAGAAGTATGGAGTGATGCCAGTAATAGAGTTCAAGGAACTTCTTAGTGATCATGAATACATAAAGAGCCAACAGAAATTAAAGAAGACATGATATTCGATGCCATTGAAATTTTTCACTTTGTTTATCTTCTGGTATGTCTTGGAAAGTTTTCTTCAATTTTTTTAATTTTCAAATGAAGATTCTTTTAGATTTTATCTACTTCTTTTGTGTTTTCAATTGTATTGTGGTGCATTTGGCAACATGAGATTGCTACTGCAGCAGATGCGGTTGTGAAGGTGTACCATGAATGTTCCCTAGACGGAGAGGTGGATGAAGTTGGAGTGTTGGCGGCGATGCGGAAGGGGGCAAAATATATGACCTCTAATTTGTCTTACAAGCTTGCAAAGATGGTGGCGGTGGCAAATCTAGCCTTCAGTCTAGCCTAGCTTGAAGGGGTAAGGGTCCAAATCAAAATTGAGGGTTTTTTCATGCAAAATCAAGTTTATATTCATTGTTCATTTTCTATGCTTAAAATTCTAATTTCTAAATAAATTCATATCTTTTGTATTGCAGATTGAAATGCATTGGAGTTTAAACGTTGAGCCAAAGATAACTCTTGATAAGCTTTAGCTTATCTCAAACTCTAGTGCAGAAGCTACTTACAAAGTAAACTGGTTGAATTGTTGGAATTTGTCCACCCATTCACATGAAGCAAAGAAGTTTCCTCCAAAGCCAATGAATGATGACAAGCTCATTGCCTTTCTTCAAAAGGCAGTGTGGTGGGTAGGAATAAATTTACTCCAACATTTTCCATACTTTGCCTTTGACATTCAATATTCAATTCATTTGAATTTTTTTGCATTTTAGTAATTGTGTATATTTTTGCAGATTGAAGAGGTCGTGGTTGAGGTTGTGGACATGATAATTTGCAGCGATAATTTGACAATGGACATGCAAAGTGCTCTTGAGCTTGAGGCAACAACAAATTATGTTGAAGGATGGCGCATAAAGATTTGGGATCATGCATTCTATAGTGCTTTGACTAGCAAACGTCATTTTAAGAAAAGAGATAGTTTCAAAAAATTTAGTGATAATGACAACGTGATAAAATGTGTCATTTTTAGGTACAATCATTTACTATTGATGAGTATATTGCCAAAATTGAATTTTTCATTTATGTGACCATGATCTCCAACATTGATGTTCACTTATTTAATTATGTACTTCAAATTGGAGTTATACAACAAGAAGGCCATCTCCAAACATGACTTGCCTCCATTCTTGAGCACATGGATTGATTGAGGTCTTTTGAGTGCATGTTCTCCTTGAACCAATTGAAGACTTGGACAACTGCACATCTAAATGGTTGTGGATGGTATCTAAAGTTTGAGCCTACATTTACAACACCTGCAGAGGTTGCACTATGACAAAGTCTTCAAATGATGGGGGCTACTGATGTTGTATGAAGAATTTGCAAAGTAGAGGACCATTCTAAAGCGTCAAAAAGAAGATTGGAAGAAAGAAGAAAAGCTTGCAAAGGATGCAGACAAGGCAGCTGCAAAGGAGGTGGAGGAGAAATTGAAGGCGGCTGCAAAGGCCACAGAGAAAGAGACTCACAAATTGAAGGAAAAGAAGGCCATTGCCATAGCACCTACTCCAAAGGTTCCTGCATCGTCGGTGGATAACATCTCATAGTGCATGGTCCGCCAACGACAGGTAAGATTTCTACCTCTCTTTGTACGTCATTGATTGAAGGGGTCCACACTCATGGGCCTCTACCAAAAACCAAAAAGGTTACGCTTGTTACAAGCATAGCAGAGTTGATTATGAATACAAATGTGGAGGCGATTCTTGGTGGCATGAGCAATCCAATTCCAACAAAATACATACGCATCTTGGACTTTTTTTGATAGGTACTTCTTACAAAATTCAAATGAAGTAACATAATGTATAAGAGCGAATGGTCATTTTTGTAAATTATCATGGTAATTGCAATTAATTGATATTTGCATTACTATACAAAACGCATTAAAGCAAGAGTAGACTTACTGTGGAGTGGTTGATAAGCACCCTTACTTTGATCTCATTTTGGTGGGCATGCCCAAGGGTCTTCCAGATCTTGATGTGAGTGATCCGAAATCAAGCATTCTATAGTGGAATGCTCTACCAGACTCATGGTTGTAGCCACTTTTTGAGTTTGTTGATAATCATCTCCATGTGATGGCACCCTCAACGTCATTCACCTTCATAGCACAAAGGCAATGACGACAATTCTTTAGCATTGCAATGCATACTCTTTCAAGAAGAAAAAAGACTGGTAGGGTATGAATCGACTATATTTGACAAACCCCTTAGACGTAGGAAAACCGTTAAGAAATTTCTTTCTCTCTAGAATTCCTTGTTGAACCTACAAATCTTGATATTTCCTTAGGAACTTGCAATATTAATTCAAAATTCCTAATGTAGACTCTGCAATTTGAATTACTCTACTAATTAGGGACCTTACTAAGATTCCAACTTCAAAATTTGACTTCTAGCAAATCCCTTACCTCATGTTCCACGGCGTTAACGTCAATCAAGATGACATTTTGCAGAACATTATGTCTACTAAGGACTTGGCTATGAAAAACAATTGTCCATGGTATGGTCCTTGAGAGAAGAACCATTTGTTAACGAATATGTTAATTGAGCCATTCATATTGCTAGGCGACGATGTTTTTGATTCCACTACAAGCACATGTTCTCTTTACTTTTTTCTTTTGTGAATTAGCATATTTTCATATGTAACTATAATATGTCATATTTAACTACTTTTGAACTTTGCAAAGTCCAAAATTGGTAAAGGGACATCTAAGACAATTGTAGATTTTATGAATCTAGAAATGATATAGATTTTGGACTAGGTGGTTTGAAAAATGTACAATTGGTTTAGATTTTAGATATCTATGACATTGGGGGATCTCACGATCGACAAAGTCCAAAATTCCCTTAAAAGTCCAAAAGTAGTTAAATATGGCATTAATATTGTATGATGTTAGCTTTGTCCAATTTGAAATAAATTATTCTGATGCAGGTGCCTCCATCCATGCATGCTGATCTCACTACAACAAAACAAGGGTATAAACGACTTTACATCAATGACTGTAAGTACAACAATGACTACAAAATAGTCATTTTGCAGTCATTTTGTAGTCATTGTTGTGCTTACAGTCATTGTTGTAAAGTCGTTTATACCCTTGTTTTCTTGTAGTGATCTTCAAGTCGCCACATTGCTGCTCTTGAGGAGGATGAGGGCATCTTTAAGAACATCATATTCATTATTTTGGGAAATTGAGGACCTCCCAAAATAATATTGTTTATTTCTATGCTCCAGAAATTGAATTAAAGTTTTGGTACATTGAAGTTGTGGGAGCTTAGTTTTCCAGTTGTTAGTTACGATTTCCATTAAAATGACAGTTTCATGTAATTTGGGTGTCTCGGATACATTATTGATTAGGGTGGTAATAGTCGTTTTTCATATATATGCAATGAATGGTCCTTACTGAACACCAAGTCATGAGCTGAACAATTGGTTGTAAGAGGCTTCATATCTCACTCAGGTGGTCCGAGTTCGATTCCCATTGAATTCGTTCAAGCGGCTATGAGATATACATGGCTTGGTGTTGCTCAGTGAACTTTGAAGGCAGGAAAGTTATAACAACCAACTGGCCCCCTATCAGAAATTGTGACAAGTGCTTTACATGTTCAAAAAACAAAAAGTGGTCTTACTTATTACCAAATTTTTTGAACTCGCATTGTGTTTTTAAAATACAATGAATTACACTGAAAGTGAATTAATAATTAAATGACGCCAAAATAGAAAATATCACAAATATAATATAATCATAAATATATATTATGTATTATTAATATTAAGCGCACTTGCTGTGCAAGTGACTACACCAAAATTATAGAAGTAGTTCTAATACAAATCTATAAAATCCAATCATAATACAATCGACACCATCTACTCTACATACGCGTTACAGAATCATGTAAAATTGTCTATGGCTATGCAATACCATTATCATGGACACAAACTATAAAATTTAGCTTCAAATACTATTAAGCCTCTTCATATGATCCTGTACTTGGTCAATCGGAATTGTATATAGTCAAACTTCCATTGATGACATCAATTTGAGCCGCTGGAATTTTAAGGACACATTCTATTGTGTCCTTTTTGACCTTGGACTTCCATGCCGTGATCAAAGAATTTGTATCTACCCATACTGATTCTTGGTTCTCGTCTACTTTCCAACGCAATCCTTTGGCATAATCCCAACCAGTATAAAATTCTTGAACATTGTCTCCTCGTGTCACGAGGCGAAAGTACTGAATGAGGATACAATTTGGATGTTCCGGATTAGAGAAAGGATCAGATAGAGCTCTAGCAATCCATACAAGCTTCAAATCACCATCAGCCGGTCGAAGGGCAACAAAAAAATCTTTCCCAACATCACGCCCTACACGGAAAGACAGCAAGGGGCGATCACGACATTGCCCTACAAAGACATCATCCTCAGCAAATTCTTCACGAACTTTGTTATTGTCATCAAGTTCGTCCTCCATGATCGCTTCAACTTGGGTGGAAGGCCAAAAGCCATCTTTCAACGCCTCAAATGGTTCAATAGGTTCCAGCAAGCATGCTTTTACTGCCCGCCAATAGAACACCAAGTGCTCGGAACATCTTCTATACTCGCCAATCCCATCTTCGTTGCACAAAGCCTCCCAATATTTGATGAATCCGGATATTCCTTTAGAAATGTCATCCACGCCCCGCATTGGGAGGTGGGCAACAAGCACTCGCTCCCCACGAGGCCATAGGCTTTGCCCTTCTTAGTCTTCTCGCCAAAATTTGATACCCCCTTCTTCTGGAAGCCAGACACTATCTATACAATAACTCTTGTACTTCATAATCAGAACACTAGCCGAGTTTAAATAGAACTTGAATTATTGCACCTTGGTGTGGCCAACAAGTGCTTTGTCCCCTTCCAAAATGAAGCCTTCTATAAAGGCTTTAAAATCTGGTACCTCCTCAATCAAATGAGGAATTGTAGGAACAGAATCCACATCCATGAAGGACTTCATCAGGGCGGGAATGGTTGGGAAACTCTCTTTCTTCAACTGCATGCTCCATCTCCCAAACAAGGCATCGATGCCGTCATGCGTGTGACCGACTAACATGAAACTCACATACACCTCCCGAAAGATTTTCTTTGCAATAAGGAGGGACCAGAACACAAAGACATAACGGTTTTTGTTGCCACCTATGGCGTTGTCCATTTGTACGTTCAGAACTGGAGGAAGAGGAGTCACTGCAATAAAAACTTCAGGTGCGGGGCAAAGTGACGACTTGCACATTTCACCTCCCTTCAACATTGCTTCAAATAGAGGAGCAAAGCCTGATTCAACAAACAATTCCCTAGAAGAATACTTCGGAGGGAGCTCTAGGTCTTGCAAGAATTTTGCCAATGACCCCACCGTATAATTCGAGTCATGAAGGAAGATATCAAGATTGTAATGCGCATAACATACATCATCGTGTCCATGAGCAATCATTCCAGTCACTAATACCGGCAACTTTGTGAGTCCATCAAGTTGCTTGCTATTGTGGGAGAACATCAGAGATGCTGTTTTTGCATGATCCATTTTGTCATGCATGATGGTTGAACATTCGTGAGGGTAGGCACTTGACCTATATCGGTTTGCATAATAATTATCTCAATGAGCCCGAGCACATGCATTATGTTTTTCCAATAGATGATCCCATTTCCGTTGTAATCCAATTGGAGCTGTCCTCCTCTGAGTATGAAATCATCACAGTCAGCGCACCGAGCAAAATTATCTCCCGGCTTTTTTACACAATACTCCGGGAAGTTCAATTTTCGTATTTTGTTGATATTTGAGGTGGAGACTTCTTTCAATCCAAACACAGCATTTGCTGCATTCACCTCCGGAAGTGTCTCTTACCATATGAAAGTGGCTGGCAAAACCTTAGAAACCACCTTCTTCCTAGAAGGAAGAGTATGTATATGATGCGGCATATGATCAGTTGACTTCTCAAGTACGCACTGTAACGTCACAGCGGCTTGAAGCGTATGCTTCTTAGCCCTTTGTGTCCCCAAATTCCCATGCGGTTGAGCTCGATCACCTCTAGCAGCATATGTTTGAAAATGATGGAAGGTGGATTCCGAGACGCCTACAATATGCCGCCATGCCGCCATACAAACATCAATCCCTTCCAAAGTGACCACCTTCTTGCCTTCAGCATCACGGTAGACCTGCCGGTGCACGTCCAACTTCATGTGGTAACGAAACTTGAACGTTGTCTTGTAGTACATACGTTCACTCAAAGCTCGAATCTTCTCTCTAGGAAAAGGTTGCACACAATTGCTCAGACAACACACCTTGCTCGATACAGAATTTATCAATTATTGAGTGAGTATATTGTTGGCCCTCAAAGAGGATTGAGGGGCCGGAGGATTCCTCACAACACTTGTGTATGGTCTCGCAGTCGATGAAGATGGCCGCAAAGGCCCTGCCTATTGATGATTATATTTGTCTCTAACGTCATGATCCTTTAGGCTTGCCCCATTCAGAAAGACTTGGTCAATGGGCCAAGCACAAAGTGAGTATTTCTAGTCATTCGGAACCTCATCAGGTTTTAAGGATTTGGAGATGTGAACTACCACAAGAGAATCTTGTAAAGGAACATTACTACCCAGAACGTGATTGGAATCGACACTGTGACAGATGCCCTCAGCTACAGCCACCCCATTTTCATTCTTCAGGATTACAATCTTAGTGCTCCACAATTGTCTTGGAATACCAGCACATTCCGGAATGTGAATGTCTTACACTATTGTGTTCTCCACCTCCCCTTCATTGGAGGCATAATCGTGAACAAGTTCCCCGAAGACATTCATTGTTCCTGCAACAACAAAGTACGACGGTCCAAGAAGTCAGAGCAAAACAATTTAATAAACACAAATAACAACACATTCAACTCAAGGCGAGTTAAATATACTCCACAGAAATCAAGTCACTATTTATCCATGACCAACAATATCTCCATAAAATAGAGAACAAAATCAAAATTTCACAAATAACAATACAATGACAGTCTCCAATCGAGATCTCCACCGCAAATACAAACCAAAATTCTCCAGGACGAGACAATATAGTTTATCCCAGGGCTAACATGCCCCAGGATATTAATCACAGCCGGGACAAAAGCGGAAACATATCCCGCATCCAATAAAATTGCACACAGGTGAACTGAATTTGTAGAAACAGAATACCAAATACCAAACAAAATGTAAAGCAAAATAAATCCACCACCCGTATTGAACATCAGGATTAATAGGGACCCAACTAAGAATCTGAGACATAAACCTCTCTACATTGTATTTCCAATTATAAGTGTTGACTATGTACATTGAGAGCATACAAACCAACCATCAAAATAGATGATAACGGCAGAATATTTAACTCGGGTCGAATTGAAGGAAAAGATTTTGCGACAGTCCGGGTGAGATGCTACTCGACGACTAGAACTAGGGCTGAGATAAAACACCTGAAGAATAGGAACATAGTACATCTAGACAAGAAACTCTATTTGACAGACAGGGATCCACGGGACGCGTATACCAGCCAGTCCAACTCGAGTCGAGTTAAAACAGCTAAAATGTGTTTCATCATATTATATGTCTTCTTTGCATTTGACGGAGGATTGGTTACATTTAACTTGTCTCGAGTTAAATGTATTGGTTGCGCTTCAGCTCTTCTGTTCATCTGGTCAGGTGGTCTTTCTCTACTTTAATTTGGGTCGAGTAAAATGAGCTCCCGCGTTTTGCGGAGGTCATGCTCAAGGTAGTATTTCATTGCACCCCGGTAATTGCGACGATGTTTTTGGAAGCGTGCTCTCCTCCTTGAAATCGTCACAGAAAAACAGATTTCTAAATCAAAGAAGACAAGAAATCATGAGCATCACAGACACTACACAAAAAACTCATAAAATCCTGAGTCTGAGGACAATAGGACTTGAAAACCTTTGTGACACAAACACTTTGTTCTGCACATTTCAAATTGTCGTAGTTCTCGAGTGAACCAACCGAAGAAAAATATACATATTCAAAATCTACAATGCACATGACGGTCGATTGCGACTGAGAAGACAACAAACACTGCAGTAAAAGTATAGTGAGATAACTATGGCATACCAACACAAGAATGTTGGGAAGTACCAAAACGGCAGTAACTCTTGCGATGGATAAGAATGCAAATATATTCAAACCCGGGAGACCTACTGAACTGAGATTACAAAACGTGCAAGTGAGTCGTACTGCGAAAGTTAAAGCAAAACTATGACAACAGATCGCAACAATGGGAGACGAATTCTTCGACACTGTGGTGAGGAAGAAACAACTTTCCGGTAGACGGCCAAAATTATGGCAAAGGGGGGAAAGTAAGCGAGGGAACAATTCGCAGGATTTTCAAACAACCCTTCTCATCCCCGAATAGAATTGAGGAAGCACTTTCTGGCCTTGTCAGCTGTAAGTATTAAATGCTGACGACCTGGAATTTTCCAAGTACAATAGCTGCCAAATAACTTTGTCAATGTGTACAGCTTTTTAAGCATGCGACAAAAGTCCTATTCCCAGAGACTATTCTAAGTAAAAGGTCAGCCTAATTTTGCCTCCATATAAGAAAATGAAGGAATCTGAGGAAGGTAGGTGGTCCACAAAGGTCAGGTTTTTAGAGTTTAGGGGAAAGGTCATAGCCTACGGCTATAGGATTGTTAAGGTTCACGGTTCAAGGTTTAGGATTTGGGTCTAGGATTTAGAGTTTTTAGGATTTAGGGTTTAGGGTTATGTTTCCAAAAGTGTTTTCCAAAAAATGAATGGTGTGCAAGTGCCATTGCCAACAGGGGGGAGTATATTTTAAACTTTTCAATTCATATAGACTTGAAAATTCCTTAAATTTCACACGGGATTTATGGTTTTAGGGTTCAGGGGTGATCTACACAGGTCAGGTTTGTTCAAGGAAATTTAGTTTGAGATTGCCCAAATGAGTATATTTCCATTAAATCTTGAACACATGTGTGCCTCTTCTTGCATTTGTCATGTCTAAGGTGGACTATACAGCTAATTCTCAAGAAGTTTAGGGTCTATAAATCTCTAAAGTCCAAAAAGTTCCTAATTAAGGGGGAATCTTTAGATTTTGGATATGCTCATGTAATCTCAAATTTTTGCATGGTTTTGTATAACTGTTTTCAAAGATAGGAAATGCGATTCATTTTCTAGAAAAGTAATTCTTATTTCAATAGGTGCCATGGAACCAAAGGTATATCACAATGGGTTTAAAAAACAAAACCACGGGCATTCTCAAAATACAAAATAAATTAACTTGAGTTTTTAATTTTATATTTTAATCTCAAAGATCATCTTCTTGCTTAGTTACATGAGAACCTTTAATTCATTAGATTTGGATTAGAGATGAGGATGTTCTGGATAATCTCAATTTTAACGAAATTGAAGCATCTTCTTCAATACATACCTTCTAAAATCCATTTTTTAATTTAACATTTTAAAAATTAATGAAAAAAGGTTTAGGAAGGTTAATTTTGTTTGCTAGAACAACCTTATCATTAAAATTACCATGAGTTTCAATTCCATGTTAGATTTGTTCAGTATTTAATTCTTCGATACATACCTTCTAAAATCCATTCTTTAATTTAACATTTTTAAAATTAATGAAAAAAGGTTTAGGAAGTTTAATTTTGTTTCCTAGAACAACGTTATCATTAAAATTATCATGTTTCAATTCCATATTAGATTTGTTCAGATTTGTTCATTATTTAATCTTGAATGTACTTGTACATAATATTTTTTTCATGACAGGCAATTAAATTTTTTGATAGATTTTATTCACTAGATTGTTTCTTCAACACAGAAGATTATAAAACCAAAAAACAATAGTGCAAATGTTTTTCGATAGAAAGATGCAAAGCTGGAAAAATCTAGTTAATGAAGGTGTGGGAGTTCTGCAGAAGTCTATTAGTTGAGGAGCATATTGAAAATATGATGTTCATATTTAAGCATGATCTACTTGTTTTGGCCTTGAAATTCTCTTCTCATGAGATATGTATACATGAAAAAAAAAAACTTCTACAAACTATTTTTATGGATGATCATGTCATAAATGCTCACCGGGTCAAATCACACTCAAAGGTACCACAAAAGGGGTCAGATGCATTGAAATCTGCAATGTATCTTCTTTGAAGCTATTATTTTTAAAGCTAATCTATTAAATTTAGTCATTTTAGTCCTTTTCAACTAGTAGTTCAAATCATGTTAAGACTAATATTTTTTTATTCATAGATAAATCTAAACTTATTTACTAAAGTTTCAATTGAAATTTAGATGTCAGCTTGTCAAGTTTTTTAATGGTAGAAAAGGGGTCTAATTTCTAATGAATAATTTTGTGATTGAATTCAAAAAAATCATGTGTATAAATATTTATAAGAGAGAGTAGAAAAGGACTCTTTTGCTATAATTTGAATGTTTTTTCATTTTCTAAAATATTCAAAAATAAAAAACATGTGGACGTCCTTTTTAATATAAAAATGAACCTGAATGATAATTGTGATAGAACAGAAAGTGTTTATATTATTCACATTGAAGGTCCCTTGAAATCTATTTTGAGAATTGAATGTTTAATTTTTTAAAAGATTAAATCAAGAATTTTTCAAAAATAAATAAATCAATTAAAAAATTATACTATTTTTAGTTCAAAATTTAATCACTAAATTCTTTTTGATAGTTGTATGTTTTGAAAGTTAAGAAAATTTGGATTAAAAAATCTATTTAAAATGCTATATTGTAATAAAGGCACTAAATTTAGCCTTAAAATTAATGATTTATGTCTTTTGAAAGATTTTTTTATGAATTTTTTCTTCATCCTTTTAAAGGAATGCATTGCTATATTATTCATTAGAAATTAGAAAAAATAATGACAACATCAAAGTAATTGAGAGCTTCAAAAGTTTAGAAAAGGACTCAAGTCCTGTCCTACAAAAGTAATCCCAATGGTACCTTTGAATGTGGTTTGACCCTACCATGCACTTCCAAGACAAATTTACAACAAGTACGAAGAACTTAAGATGTGGACATGAAAATCCATTTTTTTTTTCTAGCTTTAGGGTACTCACTGTAAATTCTTTGTTCATTTTAATTCTCTTTGAAGAATACATTGCATGTTGTGTGTATTTCCCAAGTCATTGGAACTTTAAAAATTATATAATAACTATTTTGTGCTCTCTAAAAAACAATTCCTAAAAGTACTCACTTCTATAGAATTTTTTTGTATTTGTCCTTGTCATATGAATTAGTTGCTCAGTTTTATTATTGAATTGAATTCAATTTTTCTATAAAGCACATTGTTACAATGTACATGTATATATTGTATAGTGAAAAGGTTTTTTGCAAAAGAATTTTTTCCTTACATATATCATTCCTACTTATTTACCAAATTAGGACTTTCATTACCCTTCTAGGAACATTCAGAAGTGTGAGTATTGTGAGTTAAATATTTATCAGCTGCTACAGAACTCTTTGAGTTGCAACAACTTATTTTCTATACTATTACGTGAATTCATCATTGCATAGGATACATTAGAGTCATTTGTAAGAATTTGAACCTCTCATGATTAATCATGAATGATTGAACTTGCTTAATGCATACTCACATGAAGGACAAATTATGATTGATTTAAGTTCATGTGAAGGCCATCAAATGAACCATTCATTTGAATGTATTAAATCAATTTAATGTATGATTTAATGTGACTGAAGGTTACTCCTCTATGCCACAAAGTTTGACATAATGATTTATTTGGATATAAAGAGAATTTTCAATTAGTATTTTGCTCTCAAAATTTTAATATTTTTTGTAAGACATACTCCTACAATTACTAGTTGGACAAACAAGTGAGAATGTAAATTTTTTTTTATACACATGGCTTTCAAGAAGAGAATGAACTTCTAAAACCATAAATATTTCACTTCTATATTACCAATTTCCTTTGTGTTTTGTTTGCACAATAGTTTTCAATAATTGTTGTCATGGGTTTCCCAAAAAAACAAGAAAATAATATGCAAATGGCCCATGCTCATCAATACATGACATTCCAAAAACAAAATACATTTGCATACAATTTAATTTGGTTTTGAAATTGAAGTCTTCAACATACTCCCAACTTGAAGTACTTGTTTGGGCTTGGTTTGTACATTAATGGCAAAACTTTCACCACATGGGTTTTAGGATGAAACAAAAAATGGCCATGGGTCTTCACTTCCAAAAGGATTTTTTGCCCTGGTCTGTGAAAGATAAGTTGAGTCCAAATGCTTTACTGCTGTTTCAAGTGAATTTGTATTGAATTTTTTTTAACCTTTTTAAAGATGTCCAATGCTTCATGGATATATAATTTTTATTTGAATCAGTGCCATGGACCAAACTTAAGGTTATACTTAGCACAATGAGCCCTAAGTGGAGGTTGCAGGGCAGCACAATGTAATCACCAAACTATTCATTATTTTTTAATCTGTTTTGTCTTTCATTTTCATTTTTTGTCTCCATTTGAAAATTTACTTCCTTCTGTGAGGACTATTAATAAGAAAGCTATAGGCTACCTTATTTTTTGGAGCAATATAAGAATCTTCTACAAAAAACAACTTATACGACTCTTTTGTCAATGCATTTCTTACAATTACAAAAACAAATTCATACATAGGGTTAGGTTTGCTTGGTGGAACTATTTCACCGTTGAGATTCTTGTATTTCAGTTCCATTTTAGGGTTATGGATGTTGTTTTATTTTCTTCAATCTTAAATGTATTTGTACTTAACAATCTTCTAGTACCTTAAATTCAAATAAATTAGTGTTTTTCCTTGAAATTATTTTCTTAAATTCTAAACTAGACTACTAAACTTAAAAATTTTGGAAACCAAAATTAAGAGTACGGAAATTTGAAACTCAAAATAATCAAAAGCAAAAACTTTAATCAAGCAAGTTGCAATAAAACTATTTTACCCTAAATCCTTTGAATGCAAATATCTTGTGCATTACATGCATAGGGTTCTAAAATTGGAACACAAGTGATTAAAATTTAATGAAGACATACATATTGTGAATACTTGCCATGGAATGACTTCTTCATATGTGTTTGAACAAGTTGTATTTGAATTGTTCTATTTTGTTCAACATAATTATCACTGCAGCCCTATGCAAATGCAAATTAATGAGCACACCAAATTTCAATTTCTAAAGACCATATTCTTAATTCTGGTGATTTTTTTAATTTAAATTTTACAATAATATAAAATAATTCATTGATAATCATTGGTGAGGAATCTTTTTAATTACAGCGCTTCCACACATACTACAAAACAACAATATGTAGAGCTTCCCTGTGATGAATGTCTTCAAAAAAGTTTCACAATTTTTCCTACAAAGATGTTGATGTTGGCATGATATTGTCTGAATTTCGGATATTCAGAGATATCTTCAGTTGTAATTTGATTTTTCTATTAGCCCTTTTCATGGTAACTAATTTCATAACATTTCAGCATGATGATATAATTATTTTGAGGAAATTTAGAGATTCAAAGATATTTTGATAAAATGTAGAGTTCTTACATAGAGATATTCATTTCTTCAAAGTTGGGGCATATGAGACTTTCTAATGGCGCAACACTTTATTGTTCATTTTATTGTTACTTTAGAAGGTTCAAGGTAATTTGAAATGTACATGTCTACATATGTATGCAAATGAATTAAAAAAAGTCATTATGAATTGAAGTGGCATGTTAGAATAATGTAGTATGTTAAAAAATAACTTTAGTAAGTTATTCACCAAAAATGAATAAAATGTGAGTATTAGAATTTGGAATGCTTCATTGAAAGTACGAATTAAGTAATCATTTTGCAAATCAAGAGATACCCATTTTTTTTATAAATAATATGTACAAATTTTAGAAAGGTTGAAATACATAGTTCGTACATTCTTTAACTGAACTTGGCTGTATGCAAGAAGGTCATGATGGATTTTTGTACGTTGATGTATTGGAATTCTATTAAATGTTCTTTAAAGGAAATTTTATAGATCTTAATTTTTATTTATTTAATTGTAGACATTTATAAATTAATTTATGTGTGTTTACTTTGTAGTCCTTGTCAATGGTCTTCATAATTACGCAACCTTAAACCCAAACACTTTAAAGAGGGCACAAAACAAGTTTTTATTCCGCATATTGTCTAGTTATTACATAATATGGCTTTTAGTTGTCTGGACGGAAAGAAAGTTGGCAAATTAACCTTTCTTTCAATTTCACTTCATACTTCAATTTTGGTAGATTAGGTCTAATATACGACTATCAGGGAAACAATTGTAATATTTTAAGTGAGCACCATTTTTTTTTTTCCATACAATCAAATCAAAAAAAATTTAGAAGCGAATTTGGTACTCTTTTTTTTTTTTTTTTTAATCCTTATATGAACTCTTTAGAAGTGCTTCACAAAACAGGAGGCCTTATGTGGACTTCCTCTCTTGTGAAGGATTAGTGGCTTATGTCATACATGTTGTGGAGTACCTCTTTATTGCCGATCAATGACAGAATGTTCGCTTGTAGGATAAAAATGCAACTATTCATCTTCTCAATTTCGTGTGAAAAGGAAAAATCATCTGTAGTAGTTTGACTTGCAGACATTGCTTTTAAATTATTGTAACCCAAGAATAGGCCTGCGGCAGTGACAAAACAAATGATTTCCAAGGTTATGAGTCCATCGTTAAAGGATTTCATATTCAAATTAAAATGTGACTTGGATGACTCATTCTTCTACTTGACACCCTCAAAGAACAAAAAACAAGACATGTGGGTCCTAGAGAATCACCAACAAAAACATATATTGAAGAAAGTTGGCTCTATAATATTATAAGGATTAGTTTTTTTATTAATAGTCTTTATCTTTAAAATATTAAAAATAACTATATATGTGCAACAATGTAGACTATCTTTAGACTATTTATAATGAATACTTAATGTTTAAATCTTTTGGGGCAAGGTGGAATCTCTACAATGTCTTTTTGCACTATTGATTGTCTCTAGTATAGGTTCAGTTATAGAATCCTTCATTTCTTGAATTAAAATTTGTGCATGTTTGAAGGATAGATCCTTCCAATCATCATTGTATAAGTTGAATATTTCATAAAATAGAATGCATGTAGGCAAAAATCAGAATTTTAAAGAGAGTTAGTATGAGCATAATGCCATTGAAAGCAAGAAATCACAGACTTTCAAAATGAAAAGTCAAGCTTCTAAGAGTCAATTAAAAAATATGCAAGAATTTCTGAAAGCAAAGGGTCTCTTTACCTTTTCAAACAAGCAAAGCTCCCATGCCTATGGGATATCCAAAAATTTGTTCAAATAAAGAGAAGTCTGTAAGAAACAAAATAAAGAGACTTTCTTCATTATCCCAAATTTAATTGAAACCTAACTGGAACTCTTATAAGAGAAGCCTTCTTCAAATAATGACATGTGTCTAGAAATTGAATGATTGAGAACGCATATACTACAACATTCCACTAAAAAGATATATATAGGCTCTTTGAGACAACACTTATAGTTAATGAAAAGTGTATCAACCTTATAGAAAGAAATTGCAACAAAGTTGGTAGGAAAATGTGTCAAATCGGGAGGTGCAGTTCTACACCCCTTGGCAACAATTGTTTTCAAGGTTCTTGTGGCATTTGACTTACATTTGTATCACATGGATTTTGAAAATAAGATGCTGTGAGTGTTTGAAAATAACAAATGGTTTATGCCAAGCTTTATCCTTAGTAGAAAAAGTAAGATCTTAAAAATGAGTTCTTAAAATAAATAGAAGTAAATAATGGAAGTAACAAAATCTCATAGTGCCTATTATTCTAAATGCAGTGCAAAAGGTAAAAACTAAAGATTCCTAATTTGGAAATTTTTATTGAATTTCAAAAAAAAAACTTGAATAATTAATTAAAAATATATAATAAATACTATGATAAATCGAACATACAAAAGTGATGTATATAAAAACATTTACAGCTTTGCATTCTATATGTACTAAAACTTCGTCATTCATCCAACATTATATAACACATTTTCTAAATCCATGTATCATTTGCGCCTTAACATTGTGTTCTATCTCCTTCAAAAAAACAATTATATTCATCTACATTAAGCAAAGTGATCTTGGAACACGTAGTTTTGGATTATTCCTAGGATTTTAGTAATACAGTTTGTAAATGAAGTGATAACATTAGCATTAAAATAGGAGATGTTTATGAAATAGAAATTATTTAATAGTCTTTGTATCTAAAATAATAAAAACAACTATAATAAAAAGATGTAGACTACTTGGAAAATACTTGTGATTTAAATCTAATGTCTAGATCTTTAGGGGCAAGGTTGATATTCTTCAACTTCCTCTTCTAGTTGGCTAGAGTTTGATGCAAGGATTGAGGGGTTTGTGTCTTGCAACGTACATGCACAAATCGAATCCTTCATTTCTTGAATGAGAATTTGCGCATGCTCAAATGATAGATCTTTCCAATCATCATCGTCTAAGTCATATCTACTATCCTTATTAATGTATTTTCTAATGTATTGTACTGTATGTCATAAACATCAAATAAGAATTTGCAGTGGCTTAGAACAATTCTGAATTTATTAGAAAATGCTTTCTTCTTATCTACCTACTCTGTAATGTATTGTTGGACTAGCCTAGCATTTTGAAAACTTGGATGTTTTGCAAAATCTTTGCATGTAACAAAGTTTAATAAAAATTTTGCTTCTTTATTGGAAAAATAATTATTTGGTGCATGTAATAAGCCATTAGATTGGAAACCACATTTTTCTTTCAATTTTGAAAAAAACGCCAAGAAATCTCTTTTTTGAGATGGAGCCATTGCACGAATGAATGCTTCAACAAGGTTGATCCGCCCCCCTCATCTTCCACAACGCTGCAAACTTCTGCTTTCCTTTCCGTTAGTTTTGGATAATAAACTGCAGAGAATAACAATATTTGAGTGCCCAAACAAATAAAATTTCAGTGGTCCTAAAAATCTCACAAAGTGACATGATGAGTTCCTCTAAGGTTTTGATGGATTAGTCGATCTAATATTAGGTTATGATGGATTAGTCGAACAACAGTACAATCACGGACATCATTCGAAGCAAAGCGGCTTTTCAGTTTTCACATCTAAAATCAATGACAACAAATTCTTAAGACACCTAATGCAACATAGATATAAGAATTGCAATTGAACAAGAGCAAAATACTGAAGGTAGACACTGTCTTCAATTAGTGAATAAGCCATCTACCAATAAACCATGTGAATTGGACTCAGCTAGAAGTCGAATAGCTTGTATATGCCAATCCAGCATTGATCATACTCTTAAACTCTGATTTGAAATGTTCATTTTAATGTTCACCCTAATTATGATTACCAACATTTCTGTATAGATTGAACGACAAACAAATCTTACAATCACTTAGACATTCTCTAAAATTTATCACAGAAACTTCAAAATAGAAGTCGAGTATGGAAGCTCGTAAGAGATGGGGTGTACGAAAAAACTAACAAGATGCAGACGCTGGATGCAGACGCTCTACACTATAGAGAACTACTTCCGTGATAATCAAACGGTGTTCACATGTAAAGGTTCATCTTATAGAATTTCATTTCATCGCAACCGGCACAAGTGTATAATGATTATCGCAAACACAAGTTCCTACTTAATATTCACAAGTAGGATCACAGCTCACCGTCAAGATATGAGCCATAGAGGTACACGAATAGGTTCCTTACTTAAAACCAACCAGTTTCTTGATCAAACGTGCTCCCCAAGGTCACAAAGGAGACCAATCAAGCTGCATTGTCCATGCGCGTCCACCTTCGCTACACGTGCATTGCCTAGCTCCAGTTTGGAAAAAATTAAGGATAGAACTGCAAAGATTGTCCTAAACCTAAAACCCCAACTAAAGACGTATTTTTGAGGAAAACTACATTACGCGAGCAATCAAGACCTTACGTCCCTCTAAGCTTTTGTCGTCTCATTTTTGCAAACACTAGATACAAATCCACAAGCTCCCTCTCAGTCTCCACAGCAAAAAAAACACTGCCAACTGCATCTATTCAACTCACACAATCTCATCGAGGCAACAAAACTCCAAAATAAAAATACATGACAAAAAAAACTCTAAAACTCCTTACTTCTGCACTTTAAATATCCTCCAATGCACTAAACCACGAAGCTCCCTTAAAGTCATTAGAGTCATTATGGAAGCTGCATTAATACATGCTGCCCTCGTTCCTGCAAAGACCACAAGAGAGGATGATCACTTTCATTTTCTCTCGTCCTCCGGAGTATGATCACCTCCACAATCAAACCTCAAATGTTAAGTCTCACCCACATGCCCCAAATCTAGGGTAACAGAAAACCCTAATTTCATGCAATCATGCGCACAGCTCGCTGCACAATCATCCAAATTGTCGAAGCATCTCGCAGGTGTGAGTAGAACAGCAAACGAAAGTCCCCGCCGAGATTCGTGATTTCAAAACAGCAGTCATAACGCCAAAGATCCCCGCCGAGGTTCCCTTCAGGGGAGCGTAAGCGTGTTTAAAAGGGGCCCATAATAAAAGGGGCCCATAAAAATTGAAAATATAAAATGAATTTATAAACAACTACATATGTATATAAAACATTTATTATACGCAGAAGGTACATTTTTTATTTTTTTATTTTAATCTCTTAGTTCTATATAGAAGTAGGGTCTAAAATTAATTCAAGTCTCCTATTTAATAAAAGTACATGATAGTGTTCTATATATAACCATTTAAAAAGGTAAAGCTTTTATTTTGAGTATTTTAGTTCTTTGTTATTTGTGGATGTGGGGTCTTAAATTAATTCAAAAATTAAGTTTATAGCAAGTAAACACTACTCTTCTATAATAATGTGTTTGATTTAAAGAAACATGTATTTGGTATATATACATATATATATATAAAACTTAAAATGTACAACATTAAACTTTTATTCTTAATCTTTTGGTTCCGTACGTATTTATGTAGGATCTAAAATTAATTCAAAATTCATATTTGAAGCAAATAAATGCTATTATTTCAGGTGTGATTCAATAAATCCAACAAGAGATCCTTTTATTAATTCATTCAAATAATAAGCTCAAAGTTCAAATGAGTATTGAATTAAATAGTTCAAATTTTTTAGAAGGTATTCATCTATACAATCTCCAAAAACAAATGGTAATCTATTTTTTAGAACAAATTTGTTGTTGCCCATTTTGATATTGAAATAAGAAACATATAACCTTTAAATGTAATATTTTATAGAAAAAAAGCTTCCCACATAGGTTATGATAACTAGCATACATCAAAGAAGGCCCCTTGGTCCTTTAAGGGTTAAAGAAAGAACATAATGGAATTTTTATTATATTAGTTTTTTCCAAACTTTCAGTTTGCTCATGAATCTCTGGAGCACCAAATTCTAGTATTTATAATACTTTGAAGCTAAATACAATTAACCAAGTTATTATCTTTCATAATTTCTACATTTATAAGATTATTGTTGGATTCTAGTTTTAGTATCAAACATTTAATTTTGAAAATGAATGATTGTGATTTTGCTTAGTTTCAAGATTTTGTGCAAGAATATCCTTTGTAATTCTTGTTTTTTTAATGTCAAGGGCTCTTAAAAATGAACCTTAAATATACTAGAATCAAAGAATGAAATAGTAAGTAGTCATTGAAGAACTCTAATTAAAATTTTAAAACTTTGCTTTTAAATGATTTTATTCCAAGACTTTAGTATGTGACAAAACAAATGATTTCCAAGGTCATGAGTTTGTCATTTAAGGATTATTGCAACCATCTTCTTTAAACAATCAAGTAGGGAGCTCTAAAATGGATAGCAAGTAGTCTAGAATGAACTACCACCAGTATAAGAGCATAACTAAGCCAATTGTTTTTTTACAATTGTTAAACAAATTTAGGGTTTGTTTAAGTTTAATAAGGATCACATTTAGTTCCCTTGAATGTATTGTTTTTTGAATTTTATACAGCTTGTTTTTGGTCAAGTCATATTTATTTTCAAACTGGATGTATGTGAGTTTTACAAGGCCTAGAATCATAAATACGTTCCTATGGTAGAATAACTTAGAAATTCATAAGGAATTCAAAAATGCTTTGAACATTACGAACCACTTGTGTTAGATTCCACGTCAATTTTTCTTCAAGTCAAAAGAAAGGAAAATAAATTCCATGATTGTAGGGCCACGGTTGTAGGGCCAAAAATTAAGGACCACGGTTTTAGGGGCCACGTCTGGGTGGCACGGCGTAGGGGTCATCTCTCCTGATTTTCTTCAGCTTCGTTCCCACTCGGTTTTCCTCGGATTGCTTTCGATTTTGCTTTGTTGTAGTTTGATCTTCTTCCTACTTGTTGTTCTCAATTTTCTCCCTTATTCTGCTTCCCTGTCGGCGCGACTTGGAGCAGCTTTTGAGCATTGGTGGAGCGATTTTTTGAAGCAATCTCTAGCGTTTTTGGAGCAACCCTTTTTTTCCTGGGCGTTGCTTCGTGGTTGCATTTTGTGGTTGCATTTTGTGAGTGTGTGCATCAATGTGTGCTTTAGAGGCGGCGGCGGCAAATTTGAGCAACGATCATCCTTTGTTAGTAAATTTGTTCTTCTGCAATTTTCCATTTCCCACTTTCTCTCAACTGCTTACATTTGGGTTTGCATTTTGGTTTCAGTAGAGGTCAATTGCTTTGTATTCGGGTTTCGGCTTGCATTCGGCTTGCACTCAGGATTCTAGGGTTTGTTGAATGCAGTAGGAGTCTTTCCTGTCAAGTTTCTCGTTGTAGTTGTTGTTCTTTGTGTTGCAGATCTCGATGTTTTTGTTGTTTTTATTCATGTTTATGTTTTTGTTGTTTCTGTTTCTCTTTCAAGTTTTTGTTGTAGTTCTAGTTGGTCTTGCTCTAGATGTTGTTGTTCTTGTTGTAGATCTCACTGTTCTTGTTGTTTTCGTTTATGTTTTTGTTGATTTTGATATTTTTGTGGTTTAGGTTTCTGTTCCTATTCCTGTTTCCGTTCTTGTTTTTGTATTAGTTGCAGGATCTTAGTTTTTGGTGCATTAAGATGATGTCTGATTCAGGAATATGTCATGTATCCTATTGTTAGTGCAAGGTTACAATTGAGCTGAACAACAATGTTTTTCTTGGTGTTTAAAATGTATGTTTTAACTTGACGCAATGTATGTTTTAACTCGATTGGAGGACCATAGATCGACAGTTTAACTCGAGTTGAATTAAAATACGTCAAGACGTGAGACAATTTTAACTCGACCCGAGTTAAATGACTCTTGAACACACAAAAAGCAAAGAACAAAACACCAGACCACCCCTTTGGAAACCAAAGGAAACAACTTCCTGCCTAACAAGCTCAACTTGAACTGAGTTAAACAAATAAAACGTACCAATATGACCAAACGACTAAAAACATGTCCTAGTAAATATATTCAAGTCAAAGCGAGCAAATGGAGAAGTACAGCTGGGGGGATCCCGGGATGACTCCTCCACCGGCACCAAAGAATAAGGGAAAGAAGTTGGCTCTCAAAAACCTTCTGGTGCCTGAGAATGGCATGGCATCAGAGATAGTGAACATCCCCCAGGATCTTGGCGAAAGCGTTCACGAGATAGACTACAAGGAGGCATGCAAATCGTATGCGGATTATTGGTCGACTTGTACTGACTCGTACATCACGAAGATTGGGGAGAAATTCCAGATTCCAATCGATCAATTGGAAAAGCCTCCACAAAATCTAAATATCCGTGAACAGGAAGACCAAGGCGTCAAGAAAACGTTGAACTTCCTCATCAACATGCCTAACCGGGACAAGAAGATGACACTCTGCGCCTATCTTCATAATTTGAAGAAGAAGCCGCAAACGTTTGAGGAAATAAAGGCTGGGAAGTTCTGGATGGTCAACGGACAGCACTGTGTGGAGGCCTCCAAGAGAGTCCAATTGATGGACCAAATTTCCCAGGATAAGAAGGACAAGTTCAAGGTGTGGGAATGCTTTGTCGTGTGGAACAGGGAGGACAGTATCATACGTAAAATTTCCGCATATTACAACCGCGTGAATCATTTTCAGAACTTCATGCCAACTTGGGCGACACATTAGAAGGGATTTGGGCCCAAGAAAGGGCCGTTTCAGGCCCGTTCCCCAATCTGTCCCCATGCTGTGAACAGTGGTATGGGCTGTCAGAAAAATATATTTAAAAAATAAAAAAAATAAAAAATAATTTTTTTTGTTTACCAAATTTAATTTTAAGAAGAAAAAATATTTTTTTATTTTTTTATTTTTTATTTTTTTTGAAAATCTGATGTGGCCGAAGTTCGACCATGTCACCCTGCTGCGGTGGCGCAGTTTCAGCAGTCAAGAACTGCGCAGAACTTGTGGAGAACTTATGGGAACTCGCAGCCCCTTAGAGGGCCCAAATTTTTTCTAATGAACATACTGGCTTTACGGTTTGTGTGGACAAGTATGGGAAGTTCTACGCCACCGAGGGAAGATGGCCAAGTCCGTGCCCAAGACGAGAGTGGACGCAACAAAGCTCACAAAGCTTGGGAAGATGGCCACAAAGCTCGGGAAGATGGCCAAGTCCGTGCCCAAGACGAGAGTGGACGCAACAAACGTGTCATTGTTCCTGGTAAGTTCATAATCATTAACTCAAGTCGAGTTAAGCATGCAAACATGTTGTGATCCTTGCAAGCAATTCTTGATCATGACCCAAGAGTTCTTCAAGTGGATTGGGAACGTCACGGAGGGTGACTTGAAGAGGCTCGCCCTAAATCTATTCAGCAGGACCCCAAATCGCGAGGCGCCGCACCTTAAGGTGACGATGAAGGCTCCAAGGTCCGTTCTCCCTGAATGCTATATTGCGAAGGAGTGGCTCGAGAGGACCAAATGGAAGGCAAGTGCACTACCTTGATGACAAACTCAAACTGTTTGACAACGGCGGTAACTACAGGAGGAGTGCCTGGAAGGCCTTCAAGCGTAAGTACAATGTCACTAAGGCGACAAAGAACACGCTTCTAACAGGTCCTGGAGAATCTTTTTTCTCTCAGGCCAAGATGCCATCGAACAAGAAGAATACCGTCGAGGAATTGTCGCCGGTGGCGCAGGAGTTCTTCAAGGTCTTCATGGAAAGCAAGGGCAGTTTCATCAAGCCAGAGGCTAGGGCGTTCTACCGGCCCTTTGAGATGAAGGATGATGAGTTGGGAGAGTGGGACTTGAATGTCTGGAACGAATCCGTGAAGTCCAGAATCAAGCTGGCGATAATAGACTTTAGAAACATCCCGGGAATCATCAACAAAGAAAAGTCGTCGACATACTTCGAGAAGTTCATGGGCATTCTTGAAGAGGACGCTGTGGAGGAGCTGACAGATCCTGAAGTTTGGTTGTGGATCGCTGGTGACAAGGATGTCAAAGTGGATCTCCGGAGTTACATTCGGACATCCCCATTTGCAGCAACGTACTCAGTGCGGTTTGTAGAGTACATTCCGTCAGCTTTTGAACGCATTGGGGACGTACCCGAGAGGAGCACCCGTGCAAAAGAGCCTGTCTAGATGCTCTTCTTGGTGAAGAACAGAGCGGTGATCAAGACTTGCCAAATTCCCAAGACGTTCAGTGTGTCTCCAAGTTCGCACTACAACTCCAAGAGGCAAACCGTGGAGGTGGAATACAGAATGTATGACACCGACTACGGATGGAGTTCTACTTGAACGTCATGGACCTGTTCGTCTCGTCCAGGGACGTAGTGTTGTCTTACTTTGCGGGAGGGAAAGCAATATGCGCAGCATGGGTAAGTGTACCGTGGTGAAGCGTTAACTCGAGTCGAGTTGAATTGTCCCGCTCACGGGTTGTTTGCTACGATTGATTCATGTTAAGATAGCAACCCTTTAACTCGGGTTGAGTTGAATGTATCTTATTTGTAGCTGGTTTAGTCTAGAGTCTTGTTTCCCCAAGAGTGTAGATTTCCTAACTGTCTCGACTTCGCTCCCTACAGATGCTATCTCTAGACTATTTCGTTGGCGGCGACAGTTTGAGGAAGGCCGTGTTTCTCACCCTCTGCTTGGAATCTGAGAACATAGACGACTTCCTGGATTCCGTTTACTTCGTCGATGAGCAACAATTTGAGGATAGCCGAGTCAGAGGGGCGTCCTCATCACGGGACAGGGTCGTCTCCGAACGAGGAAGGAGGTCCATTGGCGACGACCCCGACAGTATGCCAAGGGCGTCCTAGAGAGACGACATTGTCGACCTTGATGGAGACGATGATGAAGTGATGAATTGGGTCAAGCCAAGTTCACAAGGGGATGAATTTGACCTCGATTGTAGTTGGTCCGTCGACAAATTTGCAGGAGAGTAGCGACATGCGGGGCTCTTTGGGGTCGTCTGCACAGGATATTCAAACCCCGGTCTCCCGTCCGCGGCCTACACAGAAGAAGAAGTTAGATCCACTTGCGCCTAACTCCCCCATTGATGCAAAATTCATATATGATATTATGAGGTAGAACAATGAGGAACAGGCTAAGGCTCGGATGGAGGATCGTGAGGAGCATAGGGAAGAAAACAAGCGGGCCCGGCTGGAGAACACGGACATGATGAAGCAGTTCATGGACAGTCTTCCCGCGATCGTGTCGCAGGTGGCAGCTGCAAGTGTCTCGGCCATGTTAAATGCGAGGCCCATGTTGATGATCGACCCAAGCGCACCCACTCCGTAGCTGATGATCGCGAATCAGGTGCAGGGGTCGGCGGATAGTGCGAGGCAACCGCAGACAGGGTCTGCCCACCTCACTGGAGGTCCGTCTGTGTCTGAGAACTTGCTGGCGCAAGCCTCCTCCAGCTCGGCACCAAATCAAGTGGAGTCTGCACAAGTGGAATCTGTGGAGGATGCGACAAGGACAGTCGCAGAGAGACAGGTCCAGGAAGTTCCCGAGCAAGTGGTTTCTCCGCAACAAGCCGTACCCGACGAGGGATCTGCACTAGAGGTTGTCGCCCGGCATCCGACTAAGGAAGCTCCCTTGGACGTAGTAATGGCCGAGCAGTCACAAGGCCTTGTAACTGATGATCTTCTAGGTTGTTCCCTGTGACTCTCTGAGCTTGAGTTTTAACTCGATCCGAGTTGAAACTTCTTAAGTTTTTTTTGGTGGACTTTAGGCAGCATTTAGTGGTAGAGTAACTCAGTTCTCCAAGTACGCTGTACGTAATGTAAATTTTTTTATCTCTAAGTGAGACATTGTAATATAATTGTGTTCTTTCATTTCATTATCTAGCTCTGATCTTTTGCAATTGCAAGCTTGTTGTCTTCGGAAATTAAGGGGCCCCTTGTTGTATGCGATGCCAAAATTCCTGCTCCGGAGACGATTCGCGTTTATCATCTCCGAGACTGTTCTGCATGTTCTTGATCTGGTGGTGGAGTCATATCCGCCATGTCTTGAGGAAGAGAAGGTCCAAGAGGATGTCCGGAATGGCTGAGACGTTCCCGATGACCCTCTTCTTATGTCAATGGTATCTCCATCCAGTGATTTGTTGGAGACAATAATTTTGACATCGGTTCCACTACATGAAAATGCGGTACGTTCTTAGTGTTCTATGTGTACTTGTTACTTTCCCTTCATGGATGTAAATTGAACGTCATAGAGACATGGCTGCAATACTATAGTCTTTGTCCAAAGTGCATCTGTTTAATCAGCACTTTGTCTCTGTTCCTCATGGGCAGGGTGAGAAAACCGTTGCTCTAAGTAATGCGGAAGGCCGGAGTCTTCCCCCATTCAAATCCAGATTGACAAAAAAGTGGCTCAATGTTGTCTTGGATCTGAATGGTCTATTGGTCTTTTGTGATGATTTAAGGTAACTATCACATGGTTAAAAGGAGATTTTGCTCTCCCGGTGAGGTAGTCCGTGATCCAGAAGACATCATGGATATTAATAGGATCACTCTTTGGCCACACGTAAGGAGGTTCCTGAGGGAATTATCCTCTATTGCAAACGTAGTAGTGTGGAGCTCCATGAACAGAAGCTATGCCCAACATATTTGCAATTTCGTCTTCCGCGGCTTGCAGCTGCCATTGCAAGTTCTCGGCCGAGAACAATGCAGCGTTATAAAATGGAGATGGAGATACGGAAAGCTACTGAACTATAGGTTAAAGGGCTCAAACAAGGACCCTTAGATCAAGCCTCTGAAAAAATTGTACAAGTTAAAAAGATCCATTTTCACGGTGGACAACACAATTATAGTGGACGACACGCCGGAAAAACACTTCATGAACAACGCCACGAATGTCGTGCTCTTAGATCCGTGGTCACCTGAAGGATCCGTGGTCGCTTGAAGGAATTGTATGGTCGCTTGAAGGAATTGGCAGTGGTGTGCTCCTGGACCGCAACGACATCAGGAATAGAAATTCCTATAGGCTGGCAACCAGCAACCTCGTCATGTACTTCTACGGTGTCCACCATCTCTGCAGGTGGTGATGGTGTCTCAGGTATAGCAAATTGTGGAGGTGGCGGAGGTGGAACCACAAATTCTCCAGTCGGAAATGTAGGCGCAAGAGCGGGAGGTGCAATCATGGTGGGCACAGAGGGCTCCAAGATTAAACTCGAGGATCTACAATTGTTAGATCCTTCTGTTGGACCGTCGAGGAGTAGCTGCTATCCCACAGCAGCTGGCTGCCAAGACGCCAGTGGTTGAATGGCACCCACATGGTGCATAATGGTCTAAAACTGGTTTGCAGACTACTGTTGTTGCACCAGGAATTTCTTCCGCAATTCCTCCATTTGCCTCGCATTCTCCGCAAACATGTCCATGTTTGACCTACGATCATCAATCTTGTCCCTCCTGAGCTGGTTAATCTCGGCTTCTTTGACGTCGTCCTCCTCATTTCTCCTCCTCCTCTTCTTCTCTCGCGCTGTGGACGACGGCGACGGCTGGGTCCCCACGAGCTGACTTGATGATGCCGACAAACCTCGGATGCTTTGTGAAGCCAAAATCGTAGGCGTTGTTTGCTCAGTGGATACGTCGTCATCATCGACATTATCGTTCAGCTCATGCTCACTGTCCGTCGAGATGTCTACACTCTCGTTTGCTGCAGGCTGCAATTGTTTGGCTGGTGTCCAACTTGCTTCTGCCACTGCCTTCCCCTTCCTCTTCGACGATGACGATGTCCCAGATCTCTGAGGTCTCCTTGGATACTTGGACTCGTCAACAATATAGCCGGAAGGTAGAAAATCATTCTTATCCAAAATTTTGGCTGCTTTTGCAATTCTTGTCCAGTTGTCGGACTTGTCCGAGTCACCCACCGCAAAAACATTGAGTCCAATCATCTGAAAGACGCACACATGTTCAATGACATGGAAAAGAATCAATTTAGATCGGATCGAGCTAAACAACATTCCCAAACAACACATATTAGGTCGACTTGACCTGATTGGCAACTGATTTTATGCTCGATCCATATGAGCACGCGATGTACTTACCATTGTAGCGCATGTAAGTTTCGAGCCTGCGAAGAGGGACCGAACGTTCGCCCCAGGAACGCAGAATTTTCTCAAAATTTGGAGGTAGAACTCCATCCGCAAATCTGCATCGTTGATTCTGAATTTGAGTTCATTGTATTGACGCGGCTTTGTGTATGTATCCATATTAGGAGCATCATACGATGCTCTGAGGTCAACATAGCTTCTATTTCTGGGGCTTTGCAGGAATGTCAAATAAACTTTCTTGACCGCCTTCTTATTGGTGACGGAGTAATTGCCCATCTTCTCCTGACTTGCTGGCATGTAGTCCGAGAAAGTCATCTTGTACTCCTTCAGCACATCATTTGACTCGATGTAGTGAAGAAGCTGCGTGTGCTCCGTCAGATTAGATGCTATCAACAGCCAATTCCGGACGTCCTCGAGTGTGGATGACCTTTTTCCTGGAACGATCTTATGGCAGCTGTGAAGAACGGATTGGCAGGCTTATACTTCTCCTTGTTTAGAATGATAGGAGTGTACCTCACGTCCCACACACCAAACGCGATGTCCTTCACATGGTCGGCAGTCATCGCCCCCTTTAGCCAATCCTGGTGCTCTTCCAATTTGATGTCATACGGTCGATAGTGAGCAATAGACATCGGCGGGACGAAGTTATTTCTGCGTTCAAAAAACACCTTGAAGAATTGGGCCGCGTACAATGACATTTCCTCCATGGATTTGTTCTTCGCTCTCGGCTACTTGGCTTCTGCCTAGTAATCGTCTCTAGGTTGTTTGAGAAGAACGTTCATCGTGGCACTCGTGAAGTTTTGACTTTTCTTGAACTGCCTCCACTTCTCCACGTTCAACTCGTCCATAGAATTCATTAGTCCTAGGGTCGAGTCCACGAGGTGCAGTTCCCTCTTCACAAGGTATTTCCACTTCCGGCGCTCAACCCACTCTTTGCATGTGTAGTAACTTTCTAGCACACCCGTGATGAGTTTTATTGTCACCTTCGGATACTTCTTGTTCTTCCTTCCTGGCTTCTGATGCAGGATGTGCTTGGCCAACTTCATCAGGTCATACAACGAGAGGTTGCCAAGCCACTTAAAGAATTTGTGGGTCAAGTTCCCGTTCTCTAGCTTCCAACTTGGTTTCACATTGAACTTCATGAGGGTGTCTGGGTCCATGAGCTCCCCGTGTGCTGCGCTCAAAATCACTTTGCTCCAGAGGCTGAAAACTTCATCAAGAGCGGTGATAATCTTGAGCTCGTTCACAATCTTTAGCTTTTCTTCCGCATCCTTGCCTTTCGTTGCCTTTTGGGTCTTCATAACATCAAGCATAACGAAGTGCTTGTATATTGCCAAGGAGAATTCCTGAACGATCGAGAAGCATCACATATGAGTTAGTAGGCATGATTCAAGTCGAGTCGACCAAAATTGTACTCCAATATTGTCTGATTGATACAGATAGAGTATGCTTTATAAGTTCAGGTCGAGCCGATCTGATTTAAATACCTTGAATATTGTCTTGTTCAGCTTGTTGTCTGCATTCCGCCTGGTGTTGGACTTTTTTCCAACGAGTGCAACTTCTTTGGGATTTCTGGGTCTCCCCATGATTTCCCACACATTCCTCGCTCCGAGGATGTTAGTGGACCACGATGGCTTCATGGCAACGAAGTGGTTCACTCGATTGTAGTACGCGGAGATGGCATGGAGCTTTTCACCATCTGATGACTAAACCACGTAGCACTCCCACTGTCGGAAGTGCTTCACAATCTCTTCGTCTAGTCCCTTTGCCACCATTAGCTTGCTTGCAGTTACACTATGCTGGTCGATTATAATGAAGAACTTTTTGTCCTTCAGGAGTGGCCACTGTTCGGGTGTGGGTTTCTCAGTTTGATCTAGGGGAATGACACACAATGTCTGTTTTGTGGACTTGTCTGGCATCTCCCACAAAAAGTCATGACATCCTCGGCCAATCTTTGCTCGTGGCTGCAAATGTTTAGATGTGCAAGCGCTTCACTGAGCTGGTCGATGGGTATTGTTTTCTTCTATTCCCTGTCTAAGATGTATGCGTCTGTGTAGTTTTTCCAGTATGCCTTGTAAGCAACCGTGGAAGCGTCATAATCATGTTTTCGCTTTGAGTCATACGCCATAAGTACATCAGTAACCGCGGAAACCAAACTTTGTTCCCCAACTGCAGATGCGCTTGCGTCTTTGTTGTAGGGGCCAATTTCTGACAACAATGCAAGGTTGCTTTTCTTTCGGCTTGACAAGGTCGCAGCCGCTTGCATACTATTTCTTGTCCCGCGGCTCTGTTGCGTTCCTGGAGTTCTCATTGACCCCTGCCCTTCTACTCCACTTGGTGAATCGGTTGACACTGTCCTCGGGGTCATGTCTTTATGCTTGGCTTGTAGTTTGGCCTTCAATACAACGAAGTCAACAAAAAGAATCCTCAGCTTACTACACAAGCTCTTCCCGACCACAGTCCTCCCACTTGAAGAAGCCTAGGTCGATTTTTTTTTCCAGTTTTGGTACCTCGGTTCTGTAGTCTGTTGGCTCGAGAGACCTTGATGAAGTGTGAGACGTTGAACTCTACCTTCGACGAGTCTAGGACCAACATGAAGTGGTATTGGTCTTCCTCGGGTAATCCTGTCTAGGCCGTCATGTAGTGAATTTTTATTATTGGCCCCAGATCGTGGACAATTTCCTTGATTTCTTTGTCGTAGGAGATTGGGAAGTACGATTTGGTTTCCTTATATTTTACTGCGAAGCTTATAATATTCTTGAATGGTATCATGTTTAGACTCCAGTACTGGACCCTATCTGGGTTCTGAAATTCCCAGTACTCTCTTTTCTGGTCGAAGTCGTCTCCATCCTCTTCAACGTTGAAGTTTTCACACCTTCTGTAGAAGGCCTCGAGCTTGGGTATCTGGTCTTCTACCTTGCAAAATGCGTTGAACTTGCGCTCGTTAGATTCAAGCCGAGTTGAGCTAATTTGTTATAGGCCTAGTATTTGTGAGCACTGTGTAGCCTTGCTGGTTTTCTTTTGGTTCTTTTGGTGGTCGTGCATTACTCAAGTGTTTGGCTTGCTCGAATATATTATTGGGGGAAGCACTTCAGGTCGACTCGATCTAAGCTACTATTTTTGATACTTATCTACTCATTCGTTCTGTTGCTGTCGGCCGTTTCATCTTATGTGTTCAATTATGCTTCTCGTTTTATTCTGCTTCATCTTATATTTTCGATCTGAGTTACTTTTTTTGTTGGACGTTAGTGAGGCTAGTGCTGCTGTTCTTTACTTGGGTTTAGTGTAGTTCACTGTCGGTTGTTCAGGTCGATTCGACCTAAACAACATCGTTTAGGTCGGTTTTTTGGTGTCTTTGTCTATTTCATTTGTGCGTGGACGGGTTTTTAGATTGGGTTGACCTGAATATAGCTATCTGCTTTGTTTACGTGATGGTGTGTTTTTATATTTTATATTTAATATTCAGGTCTTCTCAACCTGATGCTGCAGGAGATATTAGTATTTAGCTTAGTTATCGCGTGATTTGGTGGATTTTCTTCTGTCTACTTTGCAATTTTGAACTCTTATGCCTATTTAGGTCGAGTTGATCTGAATTACACTTCTAAATTTCTACTATAATTTTGTGGATTTGTTTGTTTTTTGACATCTTGACCTGAACTGTTGTCGACTTGAACTGCATTCGACCTGAAGTGTTTATGATTTTGGTTTTCCCTAATCCCTGCGCCCTATTTCTATAGCTTATCGTATACTCTGGACCCTAAACCCTTAACCTGAAGTAGTCCTGAGCCCTATAACCTAAGCAAACAATACTAATGTCAACAGAATTTAGAAAATGCATGTCCATACCTGCACAGAGGAAGGTCCAAGGTAAGAATTTCCTCCGAAGCTTGCAAAGTCCTTTATCTGTCATTGTGGAACCGGCAAATTCACAACGAATGCAAAATCAGATCCCTTTTTCCGCAATTCAACATTGTTTGTGTGGTACAGGAAAAGAACAACTCATCTGTGTGCCACCTTCATTGAAAGAGGAAAAACAGTCTTTAGAAAACAAACTCTGAACAAGACCCTGTGAACAAAATTATGAATCCATGGACTGTCAACTTAATCAAATTCCAGAAGGCCCGCAAGTTTTAAGGGGTCCAAAAAAAAATTCTCACAAAGCAAAGACTATGCCAGAACTTGTGAACACAAACCTTTGCACCAAGAACACCCTACATTCAAAACTGAATGAAATCGAAACTAAGAACGCAATCTTCAAATCCTAAACTTGCACACACTCAAAATTCTACTGGAATTTACAACTAAAACTTGAACCACTCAAATTTGAACACGCTTTATACCCATGCACTACACATACAACACCAAATCAACACCCTCACAAAAACTAAAAGCAGACACCAACCAACATCTTGCTTCGTAGGAGTTTGGGAGTTTTTGAGCTCTCTTTGAACTGTTTGTGCACCCTAAAGCCAAAACTTAAAACCGCAAGTCCAAGAAAGCCTTCACCCAGAAGCCCAATAACACCTTCACTCGCAAACTCAAATGTAAACTCAAACCTGTGAAATTGGGCAGCGCCGAGGTTTGGAAATGTACTTGATCCGCGATACAACAACGACCTCCCAGGATTTCAGCAGTGACGCACCTGGAACGCCTCCCGCGCTCTCTCGCCAAAAAAACAACCCTCCTGCGCTCTTCCAATAGCGGATTCTCCCATGCTGGAATGCCGAATCCTTAGCAAGTGCGCCCTCCCTCCCGCAAATTTGATGCACGTTGTCCCTCCTCCGTCACAGCGGAAATCTGAGGAGGACGTTCAATCTCTGCTTCAATCTTCAACAACCTTCAACCTCGATTCTGTTTTGAGAGCACCCTGCGGAGATCACTAGAAGAACACGCGATTTGGAAGCACCTTCACACACCTTCACACACGGAAGTCATCCGAAGCTGCACACGCAAAGGAAACCCAAAATCGACAGAAAAGCCGAAACACCAAACCCTAAGGATGCACACCCGTAGCCTATACCCGGGAGTTGAAATCCTTACCCGGCAGTCCCATATAGGGTCTTCAAATTTTTTTTAAATAAAATTAAATAGCCTTAAATAGATAAAAAAAAATGCTTACACAACCAAACAATGGTATAGACAATACTTTTAAGTTGAAGAAAACTTTACCAAATTTTTATTCATAGTAATTTACAATCTACAAAATCCAAGTAGAGGTCTAAATTTACACCAAAATTTACACCAAACCATATACCAAAATCCGATGTTGAAGTTCAATGCTTATTATTTTATACCTCAGAAAAAAAATTATGACTGCGGACCCGAAAATATTCATCATTCAATTACCATACAAGTGCTTTAAAACATCAAATCCAAAGAAACATGAACATAATTGTTGCAACCAGAATTTTTGGTTTTCTTTTGCTTATCTAGAAGATGGAACGGAAACTTATAATTAGTGTCCGGATTCCGTTTAGATACAGAGAAGAACGAAAAATAAACAAGTACATTCAAGTAACGGAACAGTTGGATAGAATCCGGTCTAGGTAGTAGTACTTAGGATCCGGAATAGTATCGGAACCGTATCCGGAGTGGTCAAGGATCGGATTAGGGTTAGACCGGAATGGTCGAACCCGATCGGAAAAAGTCATCATGACTACTTTTAGGTCAGGAGACTATAAAAGGGCAGGACCATTTCAGTTGCGCCCCTTTTCCAAACTCCATTTGGCGAGAGTGTTCCCTTCGCGCTCCTTGTTTTTAGCTCGGTGTGTGGAGAGTGTGTGAGTGTGCAAAGAGCGTGCGCGTGTTAGAAGTGTGCTGCAGGGTAGATTTTTGGTCACGTACGAGTTTGTGTGGGTTTTCTGGTTGCGATCGGAGAGAAAAAGTGAGAATGGGATGTGCGGCTAGGAGTGGGTGAGGTAGAACCGGAAAGGGATCATTTAGGTCTAGTCTGTGTCCATGCTGCAGCTTAGGAAGCATAGAGCAGAGGCATCCTCATCAGCCACAGTTCCGGATAAACTCCTTAAGGTAGTTCCGGTCCTTCCCGCAACAGCGGAGGAGACGGAGATGCTGAAGACAGATCTCACCCGGATGGGATGTCAGAGTCTGTTAGATAAACCTTGGGGGTTTAAAGATGAGCGGATGGTGAAAGAAATCCATGGGAAGTAGACAAACCAGTTTGACAACACGCTTAGATGTGTTCCAGCAGATTGGACGGAAGAGATATAAAGAGAGGTGTACAAGTTCCGGGTAGGAGGTCACGGGATGGCGAACCGGAAGGACGAGTACATCTGGGGCAAGTGCCAGGGAGCAGAACAAGAACTTAGGAGATGTCTTGGAACAACTGGAAGCAGAGCCCAAGAGTCCTTCGTTGGAGTGCGGAATAGCTATGTAAAGTAAGATAGGTTTTTGTAGGATAGAACGGGTACGAATCCAGACTTGAAATCCAATCCAGTAGTGTTAGGACAAACTGGAAGACAAGATCTGGAAAAAGGTTGACTTTTACAAGCACTTTTTGCCTTTTGTATTTCTGGAAAGTTTACAAGTGTATATAAATCAGTCCCTATGCTGGGGACTGGGAGTCTTTCCTCTACATTTTTTTTGTGTTCTCTATGTGCTTTCTTGTTGTACGTTCTCCCAAGGTTGGCAAGGTTGTATGTGAGGGAGTTAGGGAGGCGCGAGCGGATGTGTTATGAATTTCTCCCCTTGGTGTTTTTCTTGATTCTAAGTGCATGTGAGCAGATAGGATAGAGTTGGGAGTGAACTTCAGTGCCTCAGCACGTCTAGAGTTTTAGTTTTCGGGTGGAAAAGCCATTGCTAGGCTAGGCGGATAGGGAGGGATTCCTTAATCGCGCTAGAACTCCTGGGTAGGAAATCCGGTTAAGTGTCCGATCTCTTGTGAGGTCTCGCCATCTTAGTGATAAACGAAGAACTCTTGTTGATGTTGGAACGGACGAGTGTACTTGTAACCGCCTTAGCTTCGCACGGATTGAGAGGGGCATCAAGGTTGTTGTAGTATGAGGGGATCATACGGGAGGTCTTTGTGTGACCTATAAACCGGGTGATTATCCGGGTTGCTGTGAAAGATCAAACCGGATCCTTGTTAGTTTAGGAGATTAGAGATTAGGTAAGTGGGTCTTCAGCCTCTATAAGTCATGGAAGGTGTGGTGGGCCTACCACTCTCAAAAGCAAGCGGCGACCCCTCTGATGGCTAAACAGAGGTAAAACCAAACCGGATAGGAGAGAAGATAGTTGTAAGTCGTTTAGAGCGGATTGGTCTTAACGGACACCAGGACCGGAAGTAGTATGATCCTGAGGTTGTGTTGGATTTGACAACCAAAAGACTAGTTGGAATCGAAAGATAGAGGGAATCCAGTCAGTAGTTTGCTTGGTGTTTGTGTTTCCGGTTTAGGGAAGAGAACCGGAAAGAAAGAATTGTGCTACTGACTTTGCTTAGTTGATTAATAGGGCTAGATACTTCACAGAATCTTGTAGGTTTGATCTTTAGAGTCACTTAGTCATACTCTAGGGTGATTTTTGTGAGTATAATGGAGAATTTACCTATCCTGTGCTGCGACAATAATCATCACTAAATTACCATACTTGCACACCCAATGATACAGTATCAAAAAAATATTGGTTTCCAAAAAAATATATCATTAAATTGCAGAAGTCTCGGAATTAAAAAAAAAATGTATCGTTGAGTGTGCAAGTGCTTTGCATACCAAATGATACAATACCAAAGAAGTACCAATTTCCAAAAAAATATATCATTAAGTTGGACAAGTCTCGGAATCCAAAAAAATATGTATCATTGGGTGTGCAAGTGCGTTATCCATATCCAAGCCAAAACCATTACCCATACCCAATAGGACCTGGCCTACACCCGTCTGACCAAACCCTTACCCTACAGTCCCATACTTGGGAGGATCTAGCCGTTGAACATGGCTGATATCTGATAAGACGTTGACAATACCTATCAATATTACACCCTTGACCCTTGTACATACGTTGCGTCTTCAAGGACTACTTTGAACACTTTACAAATGAAAGAGGGACTCAAATAATAAAGATTTTTTATTACCATATGAATCTAGGCTTACGGAATACAAGATGCACCTATCAAAAAAAATAAAAGACATAAGAGTACTGACCATAATTATTCACAACAAAAAATCTATAACAAATAGATGCAGTAGGAAATATATAAGAAGATTCATGTCATTCATCCCCCTTTCCGGTCGAAGTCAGTGATTATTGCCCAAAAATCTTATACCCTAAAATTTATGCATACGCTTGTTTTCTTATAACATGTCTTTAACCCTTAAACAACAAATACGTGACTAAGAGAATAATCCATTATCATCACCGTCGGAATCAATCATTGGATTAAGGAATATGAGATGCACTTTTCAGAAGTGAAGTAGTCGTACAGATTTTACTCAATTTAGAACCAGAGGTTCGATTCATGGAATTTTTGCAGTGTGTACTACAGAATGCATTCTATGTCATGCATTTCACCATGACTTTTCATTATGGGTTAAAAATTGCAAATGCTGAAAGAACTACAAAAGAACTAATATATAAAAACTATGAAGAAGATTCCAAAAGTATTAATTGATAACTTCAAAAGATATTCTATGAACTCAAAGTCTTTGCTCCGTTTCCAACTTGTGCAATCCATTTTTTCTTCACTTCCACATACGAATTTCATGAATTTAGAGTAAAAATACAAATGAGGGTACGAATTTATAGGGTCATGTACAATTATAAGTATCTTATATGCAAAAGAAAAAAAATAGACCCAACCACATCCTACACTTTAGGATTTTCAAGTGCAAGTTCATGGAATTTTGACGTGAAACCATGGAAGAAAGAATTGTGTAAGTTGCAAATGCGGTTAGGAGTTGTAGTTCATGAAATATTTAGATTCATACACATTTTCAAGTACCTTATGTGCAAAAGAAAAAAAAATTGCATATGGTGATTAATGGGCCCAACCTCTACATTCATGGAATTTTGACGTGAAACCATGGAAGAAAGAATTGTGTAAGTTGCAAATGCGGTTAGGAGTTGTAGTTCATGAAATATTTAGGTTCATACACATTTTCAAGTACCTTATGTGCAAAAGAAAAAATAAACTGGATATGGTGATTAATGGGCCCAACCTCTACATTCATGAAATTTTGACGTGAAACTATGGAAGAAAGAATTGTATAACTCTTGGGGCTGCATAAATACGCGGTTTTAATAAATTCATGAATTTTGAGTCTTGGGATCTCAAAGTACCTAGTGGATTATAATTTCATATTTGTTCATGCCATTCCTAAATTAACATGAATATGATCAAACAAATTTTTATGAATGAAAAGTCTTTGCCCTATTCGCAACTTCTACAATTTATTTTTCCATACTTTCATATGTAAATTTCATGGATTTACACTTGTGGGCCCCAAAATACATGTTCTTTTGTTTTTATTCGCTCACAACATTCCTAATATGAGCATGTTCAAATTTAATGAATTAAGAATCTTTGCCCCATTCGCAACTTACAAAAAAAAAATTCATAGTTCCAAGTGTAAATTTTAGGGGTTTACACTTGCTTGTAGGCCTCAAAGTACCAATTCCTAAATTTTTTATTTGCGCAAAGCATTTCCAAAGTAACATGAGAATGATCAAACATAACTTCATGAATTCTAAGTCTTTGCTTTATTTGGAACTTCTAACTTTCTTCTTAAACTTTCACATATGAATTTCACGAGTATTGAAAACTCCAAAGTCTAGAAGTACGTTGTTTGAATAATTTTTTTCACTTATAGCATTCTCACAAACAAGCATGATTCATAAGATTTCATAAATAATAAACCGTTCCTCAATTTGTAGTTTCTGCAATTTTTCTTTTACAATTAATCGCAAAACGTTTACTAAATGAAATTATAAATACTTGTAGGATCCAATAACTAAAAGAAATTCATTTTGGTTGTACAGAAGACACTAAACCCTAAACCCTAAATCCTAAAATTTTCAAAAAAGCCCTGAACTTGTATCCTAAATTCTATCCCCTAACGTTTAAAAAAATGTCCAAATCCTAAACCCTAAATCCTAAACCCTAACGTTTAAAAGATCTCAATACCTTATATCCTGTACATTAAATCCCATACCATAACGTTTATCTAAATCTCCAAACCTAGAACTCTAAATCCTATACCCTATCATTTCAGAAAATATCCAAACCCTAAACCCTAAAGTTTGCAGAGAAATGAAGGAATGAAAAATTAAGAAAATCACAATTTGAAGGTGGGGCCAAGCGAGGGGGTTAGTTCACTTTGGCCCTCCGGAAGGCCATTCTCACATTTGATTCTGGTGGAACAACTTTAAATAAGAATTAAATAATTCAACCCCCCTCCCTTTATGCCGTGTTGTGTTTGTGTGACATTATTTTATAGGAATCGAATCTACCAAAGCACACAGCTTACTAAATTAAGTGTTCTACATTAATGGCAGCAGCTGTCCATGCGTTGGATACCGCAAATAGTAGGGTACACATCCAAGTCCAAGTACATGCCCACGACTTTATGCATGACGTGTGTGTTTTCAAAAATTTTGTATTCTACTTCCCGCCCTCCTATCCCCGCCAAGAAATTCTTGGATGTGGCCCGCGTCTGGGTTAGGACTTTATCTTTCACATTCGCTAGACTCTGCACCTCCTAGCGGAAGCTGTCTTTGTTTGTTGTCACTTGTTTCAGCGTTGTTATTGAGAGTCATTCGAGTATTGTGCGTGCATGCTGTTTGGTTATTCAGACGTTCAGTGAACAGGCGCTTGGACTCTCAGTACGTCTTCGATGACTCCATAGCTGTTTCCTAGGATTTCCATTATATCAGTGACTGTCATGAAGAGAAGGATGTATACTTGAAATCATGCGCATGATATGTTTAGCGTAGTAGGTCGATGCTCCTGTGTTGTGCGAAGATGGTCGTTAGTGATTGCATTAGATCAACTGAATGTGTCGTGAAGCGCTGAAGCAATCTTTGTGAATGAAGTCCCGATATTACCGCCGTAAAATACGGAATAGGAAATAAGTGCTTCAAAAACCAATACCTCCGTAAAGCCCGGAGACATTTAGGTCGAAGCGACCTGAATGCTAAACAGGATAATGTATTCCTTCAATTTATGATCCAGACGGGGGTATTGCATTTCACTATAAGAAAACCGCGTTTTTTCCTGCGTTTTCCTTTAACGCGCAATGTTTTTTGTGACGTCAACGCGTTTTTTTTTACGTCCACTTGTTTTCAAAAAACACAAGAAAAAATGCACGTTTTTGCGTGATGTTCATTGTGACGCAGTTACAAAAAACAACATCTAGATGAATGTCAATTCCGATGCGTTGCTCAAAGTTATGTCTAAAATAACATTAGGTCTGTTTTTTGTGACGTCAAAAAAAACAATGATTGCCATGTCAGCAAACAAATTTTTTGGCTATGGATGAATTAGTGAAATTAATATGGTCAATGCTAAAATCTTGACCAAATTTAAAAAAATTTAAGAAAAAGGCAACCATGTCGAATTTTTCGAAAAAAAAAAAGTGGATGGATGTGCACAATGGATGAAGAAAAGGAGTTCTTTATACTAATGGGGTGGTAGGAGGTTTGACAAACTATATGGGATAAGTAAAAAAGAAGTGTCATCATTGCAGAATGTCAAAAACAACGTCAACATGACATCAACAACAACATCCTTGCAAAATGTCAAAAACAACGTTAGAAAAATGTCAAAAATAACGTCAAGAAAATGTCAAGTACAATGTCAGCATGTCAAAACCAACATCCAAAGTCAAGTTCCTTGTTCAAATTATCCCATATCTTTTGTCACACCTTAGACAACCATGGATTTTAGTATAAATAAATCTTCTCCATCCTTCATTTTTACATTCAATGAAGTAATTCATTCATTCGGCCATCTTAAGGTAAATGGGTAAGTTTTTTTTCTCTTATTGAATTCAGTAATTTTGTTTGTTCATTTTAATTTTAATTAATTTTAATTAATTATTGTCAATTCACTTTGCTACAATCTGTTCCAGTTGATGTCCAAAAAAACATCAAAAACGATGTCAAAATCGATGCCAAAAACGATGTTTCAAAAAACATAGTCAAAAATTTTAAATGTTTTGAAAGTATGTTGACATGGCATGTCATGTCACTTTTCTTCCGAGTCCACGTCAGATTTCCAAGGGGTCCACGTCAGAGGACACGTCATGGATGAAAAGTGATCCTACGTGTCGCTATCCGCTGACATAGCATGCCCATGCTAAAATTTTGACGTCAAGTTTGACGCGTGTCAAAAAACGCGTTTTTTGGTTTGACGCGGCGTCAAGCCCACATTCAAAGCCGCGTTTTTGGCTTGTCCATTTCGACGGATTTTTTAGCACATTACAGTTGACGTCAACGCGTCAAAAAACCCGTCAATTTTGACATTTTTTTTCCTGCGTTTTCTTATAGTGTTTTCAGGTTGGTCCGACCTAAATGGATCCGATTATTATACTATTGGAATAAGAAGCTTACCTCATCTGTTCAGGTCGGTTCGATCTGAAACAGGGAACGATAGTTTCCTAGTGAAATTAAGTTTCATTGTCTCTTAAGTGGATCGTCTAGAGTTTTGTTTGTTTTCACGTTCTATGTTGTCTGTGATCAGTATTAGGTCAACTCAACCTAAATGGTTTATATTAAATTTATGTCATTCACTTGAACTCCAGCATACTTGTGGCATCCGTTGCAGGGAATTTATGTATAATGAGCTTATGATTATCATTTGCTGGAGTTGAATTCGGAGTCAGTGATGCACTTAATTTAGGTCGGCTTGACCTGATGGTAAAACTGCTGAGGTCTGCGAAAGTCTTCTTTTTGTCTTGTTATTGAGAATATTAGTCCAAAAATTCAGTTCGCTTTTGGATAATATCATTCAGGTCAAGTTGATCTGAGTAGCAGTGATGAAGGTGGATTTACTAATTACTTATACATTCCTTCATTGTAATACATATGCACTTTATTGGTCACAAATATGATATTTTCCTTCTCCAAGATAGTTGCATTTTATGACTGTTAAGGTCAAGTCGACCTTACATTTGACTTATCAGTTTTATATCTTTTTTTTTATTATGTTGACTTACCACCTATAGTATTGGTATCTGCCCGGATGCAATGGATTCCTCGGCAGACGCAACTGATGTCGTAGCACAGGATAGGTAAATTCCCCATTATACTCACAAAAATCATCCTAGAGTATAACTAAGTGACTCTAAAGATCGAACCCACGAGATTCTGTGAAGTATCTAGCTCTATTAATCAACTAAGCAAAGTCAGTAGCACAATCTTTCATTTCTGCTCCTCTTCATAAAACCGGAAACACAAACACCAAGAAAACTAATGACCGGATTCTCTCTCTCTTCCGATTCTGACTAGTCTTCCGATTGTCAAATCCAACAAAACCCCAAGATCATACTACTTCCGATCCTGGTATCCGTCTAGACCAATCCGCTCTAGACTTTACAACTATTTCCTCTCTTATCCGGTTTGGTTTTACCTCTGTTTAGCCATCAGAGGGTTCGCCGCTTGCTTTTGAGAGTGGTAGGCCCACCACACCTTCCGTGACTTATAGTGGCTAAAGACCTACTTTCCTAATCTCTACTCTCCTAGACTAATACAAATTCGGTTTGATCTTTCATAGCAGTCCTGATTCAAGCAATATGGAAGAGATACAAGAAAAGTTCCAAGTTTTTTTTTGGCTAAAGGTGTGAGTCACTTTAAAATTCAACTTCCAAAATCCAAGCGTGGCTACAACAACAAAAAATTTGAGGTAATGAATTGCAAAGAAAATATAGACAATAGTTATAGACAATGGCACAAGGCAAATTTGAAGATGAGGTAATCCATCAAAAACAAAGAAGGGGATCCAAGTAGAATGAATCAATTCCCCGCATGAATTGCTTGAGTGAAGAAATTATAGCACTAAGCACAACATCAAAGCATTTTGAAATTTGAAGTCTCAATGCTCCTAGATTGGATTTGTCTGTGGTGGGTTTTCTTGCATATGTGGTTTTTGTTCTTCCTCTTTCCACTAAAAATTGTATATACAAATACAAGATACCAGATCATGTTGAAGATGGTGGATGAAGTTGTATAAATCAAAGAGCCTATTGAGATGTAAATCAATAAAAGTAGATCCAATAACTAAACTATGGCAATTTGGTTTTTATTGGATTGATTTCTAATATGTTTAGAAAAAAATTGTATAACTTGGAAATGTGGCATGGCTCAATGAATTAATCATTGAAGATTTTCATAAAAGAGATGTATTTTCTTTCATCTACTAAAATTCAAGTTTGTCTGAAACATAATTTTGAATGGTTGAATGACATAAGTGGGTGTGGGTGGCTATAAGTGAATTTGTTAGTATAGCCATGAATGCATGAAAGTGTTTGAAATTAAATGGTTGAAACAAATTGGTGAATATTTAGAAATGCAACCATAGAATTCAAATGAAGGAAAAAATTGATGTAAATGCATATTGTCTTGGTATATTAGAGCAACTTCTAAAAATAATAAATTGAATTGCTAGTTTGAAATCCATTGTTTGGAAAACTAGGTAATATACACTTTGTACTAGACTTTTTTAAGACGTGTTTTTTGCCCTTTCAATGAAAAATACTTATAGATTGAGAGTGGTGTTTGTTGTCTTAAAAGATGTGTACTTTCTCTAAACCTCCTATATCCTATCTATTGTAACACATGCCATGTTAGGCATATTTCGGGGCTCAATCTTGCACCACAAAAATCTTGCTTTCTTACAAAAAATTCCTTAGTCTACACCTTCAAAGATAGTAATTCAATGAGCAAATTTGACACCAAAGAGTGAAAGAGGGGCTTTCACAAACTTTGGTTTCCTATCAAAAGACCCATTAAGAAAAATCTGAACCTTGTAGAGAACTGTTTCATTTTCATTTTTGGCACATCCAAAATGCAAATAAAAAAAATTATTATTATTATTATTTTTGAAAAAAAAATTAAAAAAATTAATTGAAATCGCCAATCTAATGTGGCATGAAATTAATTTATTAAATTATTTTAATTTTTCCCCTATAATTGCACTATTGCCATGCAATCTCGCAGCCTTCTATAAGGCCAAATTTTTTTCTAATGCCTTTCCTTTTTTTGGACAATTTTGCAGACCGTCCATTTATGCCCTATTTAACTACTTTTGGACTGGGGGTAGTCCAGAATTAAGGAAGTGGCAAAATCCCCCGATGTTTTCCTCTGTATCAGGAGATTTCTCCATGTATGATGGTTTTGCATGCATCAAGTTTTGCAGTCGTTACTACTGCATGAACTGCTTTGTCTGTATAGAAATGACCCAAATTCTTCAGACATTGCTCGATAATTACTGTGCAGAAGTTTGCACTACTGGATTGGGAGAAATCCGACCAAGGTATCCAATATTTGAGGATCTCATTAGCAGTAGAACGACGTCCCAAAAAGTATCAAGAGATCTCCCGATGAAAAGTGCTTGAAGCAAATATAGCTCCCATCCCCCATATGAATCCCTATCTCAACTCTTGTGGTACAATGCGAGTGCTATACTTACTGTCCACCAAAACAGTATATGATTCACAAGAAGACATGATGTAAGAGATTGTCTCAAAGATTAGAAGATGATTACATAAATATCAAATGAAGATTTTCTCTTAGGAAAAACGCCCGCCGTCATGATTTCAACGTGAGATCCCCCGATAGAGTACTAACATCGTCAAGCAATGTAATCATCTATAACAAAGTGATGGTTTGTGATTAAATGCCAACACTCACCATATATTATTAACCACTCATTCACGCGGAGGTCCACGACTGCGTTCATAGCTAGAATCCCTTTTGCAGCAAATGTACATCATGGCTGACCTCCAGTGGTACACCAGGAGATCCCCCGATGAAATTTGTAGGAAGGCAAATAGAGGAGTGTGTAGAGACTAAGACATTGCCAATCTGACTCCAGATGAATAATGGCAAGCATATTGTTCCATCAGAAATAGTAACAGATTGTGTGAAAGGAACATGGAGTCTCTCTCACTACTAGAAATGGTCTCTACCTAGTTGCCTACTTCTTGAGACTAAAGACCAAGAAATCCATGAAAGCAGAATTCCCTCGTTCACTAAATGTGAGAGGAAATAAATTGCAGACACAGATTAATACTAAAGCACGCATAATCCAAGCACTGCACTTTCAATCTGATACAAACATGAATTACATGCAATGCAACACATCAGAGAAAGTCGAAGCCATACTTCAGGTACAAGCAAAATTATTGTAAATTGCATGCAGAGATTAAACCGCAGCATATCGAAATAGATGTTTTCATTATGCCGACATACGGTATTACATGTCACAGACAACAGCTGCAAGAAAATGGTGTCTACAAGCAGTCATATTCAAACACAGAAGTACAACTCTTGACTGTGCTAAGTGGTTGGAGATTTCATCAGGAGATCTCACGATGGCGGCATGGCCCGTAGAAAGGATTAGAAGATCTCCCGATGATCGGGAAGATCCGAACAGAGGAGTCCATCAAGGGTCAACCTCGTTTGCCTGATTCAAATTTACTAAGGCAGCCTCCCTACTCTTCTTTGGAATTGTCCGTGACTTCGGATCTACTATCTTGGACCAGTTCGAATACCCAACACAAGTAGCATCCACCCATTCCGGGGCCCTTCTCTCAACAACCCACTTACCCTCTCAGCAATTCCGGTACCTCAATTCCATGGTACTCTCCGAGTTATCCGGTCGCCAATACTGTATCAAGAACTTCCCGTTATTTGCATCTCCATTGACTTTGCATACGGCAGATAGTGCTCTTCCTTGCCATACAGCACAGATTGTTGGGTTTTCGGGTCTCAGAAGCACCCATGACCCTGGGCGTATGTCAAGCCAGGGATTGAAGCTTTCCAGAGGCGCTTCATTTGCAGGGCCGCAGTAAGGTTCGAGATCCTCCTCCTCCGGAATCACGTCGAAGGGATTCCCAGTGAACCCCGCGAGAGGTCCTTCAGTGCGAGGCACCCTCAATCGTGCTTCGGCCAGAAACCCTCCACTAATTCAGCAGCACATTCAGGTAATGGTTCCTTCAACTCGATCAGCACGCGCTTCCAATATTCCACGTATGGACCGAATGCCGTCGCAAATCCGTCGCATTTGGACATTCCGTTCTGCCAATACTGAATGTACTTCTCTAGGCCTATTAGTATGAATCCTTTATTCACGGTTGCCTTTCGTGCCATTTCCTTAGCCTTCTCTTGATTTCCCGTTGGTTTAGGAACCTCACTGCCCCACATTGGCTTGAATGGAACAGGCTTTGGAAATCCATGAGGGAGCATTGGCCGACCATTGCGGTCTCGCTTCCAAAGGCGGGTTGACGGCTTATCAGACGGTAGCCACTTCGAGTCCACTGCTGACTTTTTATATTTCATGGCTGGAACTCCATCACTATCCACGTAGAACTTGAAAAGATGCATCTCCCCTAGTCCAATTAGTCTAGCGGAGCCATTGCTCTGGTAACCCTTTATGAACGACTTGAAATCCCCCACTTCCTGTATGAACTCTGGCATAAATGACAGTTCGTGAGATTGCATGAACGCCTTCATGAGGTCCGCGACAACAAAAGTATTTTTGCTCTTCAAGGCCTTCGAGAGATGGTTGAAATACGCATCGATGTCTTCATGAGTGTGTCAAACAAGCAGAAAACCAACTTGAATTTCTTTAAAGACACCTCGTGCAGTCAGCAGGGACAAGAACGCCATGAAGTACTGGTTCTTGTTATCCTTAGCAGAGTTGTCAAGCTGAAGATACAAATTTCGGGGAAGAGGAGTGGAGCCGACCCGAGCTCCTGGTTCAACAAGGGTTAAGCTATCCAAACATCTAGACTTCCCCCTCAGAAGAGCTTCAAACATTGGATTAACCGGCGGATACGGGAACAAGTCGCCTGTCTCTCGAATCGGTGGACCCTCCAACCGGCGCAAGAGTCTGGCCAGCGAAGAAATTATGAAGTTGGAATCTCCTGGCCAGCAAGACGAAGCATAATGGGCGTAAGCCCCATCAGCATGACCATGGGCTACCATACCAGTAACGCTAAGTGGAAGTTGTCCCAACCCCGCCGTGGCCTTCGTGGTCACCCGCATTCTTGGTAAAGTCATCTTGGCTGTATCCATCTTGTCGTGAATTATACACAATATCTCCTGAGGGTTTTGTTTGGATTCCTCACGCCAAGACGCATACAGTCGACGGCAAGAAGCTTGGTGATTGAGATGTTCAGTGCGTTGCTTCATGAACTCCACATACTGAGGGCACCCCTTCGGTGATTTCAGAAGAAATTGCTGAAGCTGGTCGCATGTGCTACACTTTGCAAACGAACTTCCAACAGGCTTAATATAAACATTGTTGAAGTGCTCCTTCCTCAGTCTATTGATAGTGGACTGACTGACAGGAGGAAGTCCGTAGTCTGCATTGAGCTGCACAGGAAAGAGAACCGCACATTAGCCTGGGTACAACTGACAATGAAGAACTACAAAGTTGAACACCCAACATCCAAGAGAACATCGTGAGATCACACGATGATCACAGCCCATTTTAGGAAATCACAATCAGACACGCATTGAGCAAGGAGTAAGACAAATACCTCGTTGGCATCTGCCTGGACGCGTTTCCAGTTTCGTCCCACAGGCAAGAACTTCAGCGTGTCCACTCGCCCGTTCCCGATTCCACGCATTTGATGGGGCATTTGGTCCATGTTCTCGTCTATGATGGATTTCATAGTTCCAGTGACCTGGACAGTTCAAATCCGTGGGCGCTTAACGCCCTTGTTTTCGTGCATTCCCGAAACTGTGCCCTCGTTATACTTCTCTATGTAACTATGGTATGCCGACTTCGGGATACCGTGAATTATGTACCATGCCGTGGCACAAACCTCCATCCCCATTAATGTGACAAATTTTCTCTTCCGATTTCCGTCAAGCTCATGAAGTTGTCCTCCGACAGAGATGCCATACTCGTGGTGGTCCTCAAATGCCTTCAAGTAGTATTTCTGCCTCACAAGGAGTGTCTGGAACTGGTTGAAGTGCTGGCAACATAAACGATTGCAGCATTTCGCCAAGGTGACCTCCCGAATCTCCTCGTCAGTAGTTTTCCGATCGTACAGTGAATCCGTCACGTCCAAACATGGCTTACGAACTACGAATCGATACGGAGCTTTCATTCTGCCGCCGAGATAAGCCAGAGGGTCGTCCAAGTCCGGAACTACTGAAAAATGATGCACGGTCTCCTCCAAGGACCGACCATTTGGGAACCAGCACTCATACAGTGGCCACCGAGCGTGAGACATAACATCCTCTTCATTCCCCACAAAAACCTTGCGGATTGTCACACCCACGTGGTCCTCACCAAGTGTTTCATCCTGAAAATGATCATCTGGCCTCCAATTGAATATTCGACCCAACGACAATACGACACCGCTCGAGTCTTTCCAATGCACATCTAGACCCCACCAGGCTCCTTGTCGAATATACGGACGTGCATCCATCGGGGGATCTCCTGATGATCTGACGACGTCGGCGGCTCTCCACAGAACTATCCGTTCTTGAGCGTCTTCCAAAGATCTCACCCCTATCTAAATGGGTGCGCACCTTAAACCTTGAAATTCGGGTTTGATAGACTCAGCCCAAACTAAAATGTAAGTCCACGGCTCCAACGAGATGGGCACACCAAGCCACTGACCCTCTGGACGAACCTCCTTTACCATCCCTGCTCCAACTTCACCGAAGCCATAAACAAACAGCCTAACCCAATCACCATTGGTGAATGGTTCAGGTGCACCACTGGAGGCTTGCGATTCACCATGCACGCCTGGTCCTTCGCAATGAGGAATTATCGCACCAGCATTCGAATGACGCGTTGAGACCATCATGAACGATGAACTTCTTGGAAAAGGGAAAACTAGTGGAGCACAATTATCTACGAATAGGATGATGGCTAGACAGAGTTAGGCAGGGCAGGGACAGAATTCATAGCACGTGCCCAGTACAGGATACGACATCTGCCCAAACATTTTGAATCATGTGAAAGCAGATATGCTAAACAAGGCGCAAAACATTTGGAATCCATCTCATACAATGCAACATCACCATGTGATCAAAAGAGGAATGGTCATTACCAACCGTCTGTTTTCCTCATCAGGAGATCTCATGATGTATGTATAAAGAAAACTAGGGATGGTTCCTTTTGTAACCAAGCGATATTGTCACTTGCATTATTTGGAATCGCGCTAAGCATTACACGTACAGGATTCCAAACTAGGCTTGATTCGATGCCCCTAACATGGATGTAGACTACCATCCCCGGAAAATGGTATCATGTAACTTCATAATACGACTGACACGAGATCCTCTGTCAGAGCTATCAAGTCATCCCTGGATAAGACGATAGAGAAACCTCGGGATTCATCTATCGTGCAATCCCACGATTCCCCATTTCTCAAAATACTTGGTGAAGACTATAAGTGGCAGCCCGTGATCAACTATCGTGAGATCCCCTGATCCGACTCTGAACCAAAAGCTCTGACTGCCAAATGCCGTAATGTAGACATCGTGAGATCTCACGATACCTCCATGAAAATGGAGGACACGATAGGCTGCACCACAAGTTAATCTATGTAGAAGTCTCTTGATCGAAATCTGAAGGGAAGCCCCAGCACTTCTGTTGTGGGATTACGTGCTCTGCCGTTTCCCGCTTATGTTGACCAATCTTTCCATATCCGCGCGGCCCTGACAACATGAAGGGAGGGCGTCGGCTCTTGATTTCCTGCCAGAAAATTCAAAATTCGATTCTTGACCGGTATTTCAAATCCTCACTGACATGTGGAATTTCATTGCATTCAAAGATCGCATCGTTGCAAGGGACTCTGAGGGTCAATGATACTTTCAGCAAAGCGAACCTAGCTTTGAACACTGTCAATTTCCTAGTGAGCCATGGGATCCCGAATTCATATTCAATGCTTTGCCATTTGCAGAGAACATCAATTTATTGTCCTAAGATAATTCTTCATGCATGAAGCATGAGATATATATGCCATGACAGCAAGGAACTCAAAGTTCTCCAAAAAAATAAAAAAATAAAAAAATTCAAAACACTGAAAATAGTAATAAAATTTAAATGAAGATAAGCTAAAAATGTAAATGAAAAAAAAAATGAAAAAATTAGAATATGAAAAAAATGCAGAAAGTAAAAAAAGTACGGATTCATTAATATTCATTTCAAATACATATGCTAGAGTTGGCACTAATTTTGCTAGATAAATACTGGGGGGTAGTTTTTATTTCTAATAGCAAATTTCAAACCGTCCTGTATTAATGTATTAACTATCTATTATTAATGTAATAAAAAGAAATTCCTCAGCATTTTTAGGGGTAAGGATTTCAGAATTCATTGTTCTTAGGATTTAGGGTTTCTTTAGGATTTTAGGGTTTTTAGGGTTTAGAGTTTAGAGGGGGTAGGGTTTTCAAGGTTTGGGGGTTATTTAGGGTTCAAGGGCTTCAGTGCTTAGGGTTTAGGGGTTAGATTAAAGTGAATTTAAGGGTTTAGGGTTTCAATATCTTATACTGCAAGGTTCACGATCTTCGATTTTAAGGTTCACAATCTTAGTTTTAAAGGTCCTTTGCCTTAGAGTTATAGGTTTATATTGTCTACAATAGTAGGATTTCAAACATCAGGATAATATAAAATTGGAGGGTGTTTTTTGGCAGTGAAAGCAATAAATTTAGACGGTATTTTTATAGCAATCATTTGTTTATCTTAATTAGAAAATGTCGAATAGAGGAATGATCTTAATATAAATTATGACTTCACAAAACTGAAGGGCTATAAGTGCCCACATCTTGCAAAACAATTTGAACCAACGATATTAAAGTGTAATTTATGTTCATGTTTTTATTCAAATTACATTGACTAATGGTTAGCTTTCAATAATTTATGTGATCATGTTGTTTAGGAGCGATCGTGGCTTAGACAACCTTTGTGTTGATTTCGCACTCCATTGAATTTGTTGTTGAGTTACATTGTTATTTAATAATGGTGTCCTTAGTTGTTTTTTTCCTAAATGCAAGCCATTAATTTGAAACATGGACATTCAACCTATGCCTCGCGTTTATGCAAACTTTAATTTTAAATGTTTTCTACAACAAGGTTCTATAATTCGTGATTGAAGATATCAAAAGTAATTGTTTCAGTTTGTATGCAAGTACAACTACCACATATGTAACTAATAGGCAATATACACAAATTTTTTAATTCTGAATTGAATTGTAGAATAATCATTAGATAGATTTCTTTAGGCACTTTCCAAAAAACTTAGTACCAAATGAAGAACAGAGGCATGGAATCTATTGAATTCCCCCAAAATTATTGTGCACCATAAAATTGAACTTGATGTCATATACTAGGAGTTATATTTTTAATTCACGTAAGCTGGCAAAAGGCTGCAAATGTTTGGCGTTCCGTAGCTTTGCTAAGACTATATATTATTAAAATAAAAACGAGGAATTCAAGAAAATCATGTACCAGATGACCAATATATAGAGTGCCACTTCAAATTGTAGTTGGATGTTCATTTTTAATAAAAGAAAAAATAGGAGCAAAACGGTTTTACTTAGAAGAGTTTGTTAGTTGCATGAATTGCAGCTGAGTGAAACAACTTTGTAAAGTTTAAATCCTTCTGCAATGGGCACGTCTTCTTAAGCACCATATTTGGGAACTCTAAACTCTTCACCCAAGTTTCTAACTTTTGGTAGGAAGTGGTGGGAAAAAGAAATTAGAGCTGACAAAAAATTAAAGAGAAAAAAATATAAGAGTAAAATGGCATATGGTAAATTTATGGCAATTGGAGATTACAATTAATGTATGCCCCCTTTTGCTAGTGTTAAATACAAATAACCTATTAATATGTTTTTGTAAGTTGAACTTGTTAGAAAAATTAATAGTTACACTATCATTGTGAAGATTGGAGTAATAAATCATGTCATGTCAAATGAATGGAAATTATCTCACGTGGATTAGCACTTACTGAATTTATGATGTATCATGGCACATCATTGCAATCCATATGATTGCGTTTGATGTATAGGTAAATGATTTTTTATGATGTTTGCTAAAAACATGCATTTCATTTTGAAATTATGATTCACAACAATTACCAAAATTTTACTACAAGTACATTTAATTTATGCACATGAATTACATAATTTTTATTTACATAGATTATCTTCATTTCCAGCAAGTGATGATTGTGGCAGTATTTTGTAGCAATGAATATTCGTTTTGACCTGAAATTGACATAAAACGTTTGAGATTTGACCTAGTTTTGAAAGGTTTAATTGCAATTTAGGACGAATCGACATAAATTGCAAGAAAACCTTTCAAAATTAGGTCAAATCTCAAACGTTTTATGTCAATTCAGGTCAAAACTCGACTTCAATTGCATTAAAACCTTTTCACCGAATTTTTTTAATTTATCTTTCATTTCAATGGAAAATTCTCATTTGAATGAATATGGTGTTCATGGAAGAATGGCCTTTGAACTTCGCTAACCTTATAGCGTTTTGCTAAATTGCAAGTATTCCTAATAAAACATGATCCAATTTAGGTTATTTGATTGTAATAATTGATTCATTTTGTGATTATTACTCTAAGTTATAAGATGTAAGATGCTCACGATCCAATTTGGATCAGACAAAGTGAGCTACTCTCGACCAAGGTGGTCAATTTTTTAAAGTTCTGATAATGTGACGAAGTAACACCTAATAAAGTTGTTAAGATTTTGCACTAGGAAAAATAGGTATTCCTATATATTGGAAATAGGACAAATGACATTGTACACTTTTTTTTTTTTTAACTAATTCTAATCTTGATGGACCATTAACTAGAAGAAAACACTTGTAGTGTTTTCAATTTCTTAACCGTAGGAAATAATCCTTCGCTGTGTTGTTGAATTGGACATTTGTTACGTTGCTTAGGGTGTCAAAAATAATTGACATACTTTAATTCAATTACGAACTAATTAGTTAACCTTTTCTTTACTTTTATCTTGGTTGTACACACTCGGATACTACACATCATGTTCTAAGCAAGTATTTATTATATAAATAAGAAAGTAGTTCTAAAACTTATTGGAAAAGAGTGTTCATCCATTGAAATTTGAATAGTTAGTAATAAGTTAAATAAATTTTGATTAGACCTCCGTCCTCTACAAGAGCCAAAAAATCTCATGATATGTATTTCATGGATTTTATAAAAATCTCATGATGTGGAATTTAATGAAGGGAGTTCCTTGATGAATTGTGGTCATCATGGCCCTGTATTGTATCTGGTTCATAAAGCGATCCGCTTCTTGAAACAGTCATGTAGGTGGTTCCAAAACAAACATTAAGTGGTGGTTCTAAAACGGACATTAAATGGACTGTCAACAATGTGAGCATAATAAGACTTGTCATTGATTGCTTCAAACTTTGCCAACAAATGGATTACGAGCTAGGGAGGGTCCATTTTAAAGCCAGTGTGTGTTCACTTAATTTTTCTAAATGAGATTTGATTGTCCAGTTGCCTTCTTACAAATGTTAAAAGAATGTAAGGTCTGTTTTATTTTAGTAAGGGTCGCATTTAGGAACCTTGTATATTACTTTCTGCATGCCGCAGTGCTTGTTTTGGGTCAAGACATATCTTTTTTCAGATTGCATGTGTGTGGGTTGTGTAAGACCTAGGATCACAAATAGTTGCCTATGACAGAAGTCTTTGGAAATTCATAAGTAAATCATAAATACTTCAAAAATTATGAAACCACTTGTGTTAGATTTTGCATCAATTCTCCTTCAAGTGAAAAATAAGGGAAAATATTTTTGAGCATCTGAAACACATCAAAAAGACCCAACAGCCCTTAAAGGGTCGCTTTATGAGCCACTTACCTTACATCCGCCGCCGGTCTTCCGCCTCGCCCTGTCCGCTCGCGCCACGTGGCCTCTGCGCCTCCGGATGGTTTTCTCTTTTCCCTGATGAGAGTTTTGCTCCCTCCTGTTGTTTTCTCTCCCGATAGTCTTCCTTTCCCCAACCTCACGTTGTTTTCTCTCCCGATGTTCCAGTCTTTGATCCTGATCCTTTGCGTTTTGTGCTGCTGGTCTTCCGGAGTGGACAACTTCCCTCGTCGTCAGTGAGTGGAACTCGGCGTTGTTGGCGGCGAGGCGCGTCCGACATTGGAGGCTTGCAGGAGCTGCAGGACATTGGAGCTACTGCAGGAGCGCGTCCGACCTTGGAGCAAACAGTACCGGCTTTGCGATGTGCAGCGGGCTTGAAAGATTTGCTGCGCAGGTGAGTCAATGTCTCCGTTCGAGTGTCCCCACTTGCTCGCTTTTGGCCATGCAACGGCTTGCATGGTTTTGTGCGTTGAGAACAATTGTGCAGTTAGCTTCTGCTATCTTGTTGGTAGCTTTGACATTGTGGACGTTGGACGGCATGTAGATGTTATCAGTAGTTTCATTGAGTTTAGGAGAAATGCTACTCGCTTCCGTTCAAATTTGTCCCACGTCGTTCTTATGCTCACTGGCGTGCAAGTTAAAGTTGTATCCATTGTGGTTGTTTGAGTTTGATACATAGTTCCAATTTATGGCTTCCTGATGTTGATCTTTGCCGTCATATATCAGGAGTTGAGGCTGCGATTCGTCCCGTACATTGAAGGTTGCTTTGTGGCTTTGACCACGTTGAAGACGAAGCATGGCAGGACAGTCATCACAACGCAGCGGAGGCCTTCCAATTTGGAATGACGGGTAAGTTGCTCTGAACCGTATGTCGTGAGATCTCAGCATACTACCATTACAGAGTTTTAGACAAGAACAGCAAAGGTTTTAGAATTAGCAGATTGAAGAATGCACGATAATTACAGGTCTGTAGTTCAGAACCCACGGTTTTAGGGTTGTTAAAACCCTATAACCGCGCATCCTAGCGTGGCATCAACTAGAGAGATGCATAATGGGTCAGCCCTATCAGGAGATCCCACGATGAAGTATCCATTAGAGTAGTCCGACTGGAAAATTTGGGACAGTTAATCTGCATAGGCTGTCCGGTCAATGAATGTATTTACATTCAAATCATCGTGAGATCCCCTGATAACCAAGAGACATCTAAGAAATGAGGGAAATAAGATACTCAATTAGCTGAAAACGCAACCGCATAACCGTAAAATCTCATTCCTAAGACTGAAGCTGTAGAATAAAAGAGAGATTACCGTAAGATCTCACGATAACGGAACATGAGTGGTATCCCAGAACACCAAAGCTTATTGTAGTCTGTCCAACCAGAGCTACTCCCCGTATAGTGATTGCATCGTGTGATCCCCTGATAAGCAAGGTAGACCAACAGATCATGAATAATAAGTAGTTTGGTCAAAAGCGTGCAACCCGGATGTATGAGTGAGGACACATTGTGAGATCTCACGATGACGACTAGTAATAGTCATAGCATCGTGAGATCCCCTGATGATGCTCATGTAGGAACTCTCCGGTTCCATTCGAAGCCGCAGTGACGTAATAATCTGTTCATAGAAGCCCTACAGTATAAGCAGACATCGTGTGATCTCACGATGATTTCAGATGTGGACCTGCTTTGATGACACTCTAATCTAACACATCGTATGATATGGAATGTTGCAGTGGTGCACAGATGCACGACATTCCTGAGGACTTGAGCCCAAGGAAACTTGTAGCCTTTGTCGACTACTGGATATATTCCTTTGAGTACATCGGAGAGCACAATCTGGCGGCAGTTTTCCGATGCGACCTCAGCGTCACGGAGTGGTGGCTGGAGTTCGTGATAGAGGAAGGCAAGGCACTCATCGTCCCGATGCTGAAGCATGTCGACAGGGTGCACAAACCAGCTGGGCTAAACGTCACGAAGATGCAGGGCCTTGATGGGGATACAGTTCTTGTCATTGTGGAGGAGAAGATACCGAAGAATGACCAGTTCATAACATACGGCTTAATCCTGGACTACGCTAAGCTCAACATGACGAAGTGCAAGTCTATGACAGACAGATCCTTGCTGTTCTGTAGAAGCACCTCATCACCCCATTGGAGTGTGGCTGAAATGAAATCTCAGTGGGATTTGATTGACGAGGATCGGATCAACTTTGGAGCTCCCGAGGGTCCAGTTGTTTAGAGTACTCCTACCAAACCATCTCCGAAGAAGAAGGCTAAGAAGCGCAAGTCAGCTGCCGGAGCTCCAGGTGACAAAGAGGTGGCAGAAGAAGCCACATCATCTGGGAAAAAGCGAAAGGTAGGGACCGAGTTATCTATTCACGTGTGCGTGAATATGGAAGAGAGCAAAATCAAGAAGCTGACCAAGGAGGACATGACTAAGATGAAGAAGTTGTATGACACCCATTTCACGGAGTTGTACCGATGGGGGAAGAAACCAATCTGCAATGAGGCCGGAAATCCCATCCGCGTACACTACGATTGCTTGCACGAGGCTCCCCCCGGAATTCTCCTGTACAGAGGGATAGAGCAAAGCCGCCTTCAAGGGATCACGAACAAGGCCAAAATCGCACCTGACTTCGACTCAGATAGTAGGGTTATAACGGTGCTCCCTGTGAAGCGCGGTCCTTATGGGGACAAGAAGAAGGCCAACTTCTACAAAGAAGAGCCCGACATGTCAATATTCAGCGCTAAGACTCAGTACTTCATTATAGGGGGGCAACACACTGTAAGGGCGTATAGGAATCTGGTGAAAGACGGCAAGATAGCAGAGGTAGACAAGAAGTTAGCGACAACATTCAACATAGTACCCATTTTTGCCAAGAAGGAGAACTTCGGTAACGTGTTGTTGCTTTCACGGGCCCTCAACCAAAATCTTGCTGGCGAACAGAAAGAGCAATGCTTCACAAAGCAGCTAATCAACGCCAGGATCAAATGGAGAGATATGGGCAGCCCGCAACCAGCACTCATGGGCAAGCAGCACGACAAGAAGTACCTGGTAAGAGTGATGTCAAATGCCCTCATTTGGTCGGACCACTGCTAAATGCAGTCATCATTCTCAATATCGTGGGATCCCCTGATGCTAATGTAGCTCTCAATCTAGGATCATGAGTTTGCTTACTCTAGAATGAAATGTCCACTTCGATTGCCGAAGTACACGGTGACTTCCATAGAAATGGTTAATCATCGTGAGATCCCCTGATGCTTCAGTGTTGTCCACGGTTTTGTACTAATAGTCCTGTTGTGATTCTGGTCTTGAGTAGGCATTTCATCCGTCCCTTGTGACAATCTTCACGGGTCAGAAGGCGAAAGACAACAAGGAGTTGCGAATTCCACTAGCCTTTCTTGAGGACGATAAGGATGTTGACAGATGGATTAAAATCGAGGAGAAGTTCATGATGGGGTTGCTGCCGGACACCGCGGGGTCAGTCAATGAGACCGGAACTCTGAAGCGCAAGCCCCTTACTGCAAACGATTTCAAGACGTTGTATGGGCTTCGAGCGGAAGACATCAACTACCTTGCGACTCTCGTGGAAGAGAAGAAAATTTCCGTGAAGAGCTCCAAGGTGAAGACCCCGAAACCTCTCACGACTCTTGCTTCGGCAGGCGCCAAGGAGCGCCTCATTCGGGGGATGAAGAACGAGTTGATGCTACACGACAGGAAGCATCCTCTACCCAACAAGAAGCCGGAGTACGAACCATACTCCGCAACGGAGTGGGACGACTTGGCGAAGAAGAAAGGAATCGATCGCGATCAAGTAGAGCTTTGGGTGAACAAAGCCATGGATTCGCATTCGGGATCGAAGTGGCTGTTGGATCGCACAGCGGGGCTTAACAAGACGATCGACCCAGCCGACTGTCCGCAATTTGTGCGGGACATGTGGGAGGCGTACTTCAGTTCAACGGCAACCATTGGAGAGGAGGAGGCGCTTGAGAAGAGGTACTCCGATAACTACATGTGCAGAGTCTTGGACGATCACTCCGAGAATCTCAGTAGTGTTCTGAGGAACCCCGACGTCGTTTCATGGCGGGATGGAAGTAAGCCGCACATGTACTTCTGGTTTCTCTTTGAGCAGACGGATTTGGGATCACGGGCAAAAATTCTGGAGGACCAAAGACTGAGACTATTCTTCGACGCTATGGAGTGCTACGACCCATACACGAAGCTTGTCACAGCCCGATCTGCCGCCGTACTCCTTACTGATGTAGACGGATTCCACATGCTGTGTCAACATTTGGAGAAGCGAAGACGTGAAAACGGCAACACCAGGGTGTGGGACCTGCACCTCGTCAATTACATGATGGCACCTGAGGATGGATTCCCGGAGGCTATCGCCGGGGAGGGCTTCAACGTCTTCATTGTGTTCTGCTTCGGGTACAACAAGGACTATGGTTCGCAATTGTCTTTCAAAACCTTCTTCCTGGGAGAATCTAAAAAGATGAAGCAAGTGTACAAGTCCAAGGAGCATCGGGATGACTTCACATATTGGAGACGGCAGAATGTACCATACTTGAAGATGTCGACGGCCATGATCATCTTCTTCGAGCATGTTTATGGAGACCTTATCGTCGTTAACATAAACGGTGGACCAGAGTTCACATTCCTAGGAATGGTACGCAATTGATTGTCCCTTTTGTTTTCATCGCCTTCCAATATTATGTTGTTCCCATAAACTAACAGATCCTGACGTATTCTTCTTTCCCTTCTGCTGCAGAGTGCAAAAGTGAAAGTCCTCGAAGTTGTGAATTCCGCGGAGGCTGCCAATGAGAGTCAAGCCTTTGCAAGACAAATGTGGGACCACTTCCACTTGAAGCCAAAGCCATTGTCCGAGCTCCAAGTACTGAACAACGAGGAGCAGGACTCGGATGAGGAGGAAGAAGCGTACAAGGAATTGGACATTTCCGGCGAGCGAGAACAAGGAGGAACCGGGTTATTGTAGGGGAACAATAAGGTCAGTGTACACTTCTTGTTGAGCCATCGTGAGATCTCTGGATGCCTGGCAGTGCACATCAACGATATATGCTATCCCAATGGCTTTCTTATTTCCAGTGTGGTTGGCATGTTCCGACGCAGGAAGACTCTCCGCGAGGAAGGGGGCAGATGGGTGACTTCGAGACTCCGCCCTTGGTCAACAAGATAGAAAAGGAAGTTTGTCCAGCGTGGGAGAGCGTGAGGAAAAGGCATGGGGAGGGAGCTCGGGATTCACCAGCTGGTTCAGGTGCTGCTTGTCACTACAGTGAGTTGGAGGACAACGCTGCGGACGCGGCGCTTACTGACAAGAGAAAACTCCATAAGAAAGCCGTCAAGAAGTCTTCAAAGTCAGTCAGAGGTCCAGAGCAGTCGACGCAGGAGAAGCGGAAGAAACCAGAAATCAAGAAGAAGCTTTCTGATGTTCTGGAGAAGGTGAAGGACAAGGTTATCGTTAAGAAGAAGAGCAAGAGCACCGCAGTGCTAGCGGCGGAGAAATTCATGGAGGATGGAATCACCTCGTCACCTGACGAGGAAGTGATTGACAAGGACCGGTTTGTTCGTCGCTCAGATCCTGAAATAGGGGCCACTGGAAATCAACACGGAAAGGGCTCCGGCGACGATGCAGTGGATTTGCCGTCATCGGAAGTGTCGAAAGCCGCGAAGACATTTGTTTCTTGAGCCTCTCGACCCTTACATTTAGAGTCCGAAGCAGTCACACTCACGGGTGCTAAGCATCCTCAGATGTCTGATGCGGAACAAGGAAATGGAGAGGGTCTGAACGTTCAGTCACCTGTGAAGGGGGCAAGACGTCCGTAGGAGGAAGTTGCCCAGCCGTCATCGGGGGATCTCACGATGACATAGGAGAGCCCGGTCGTCGTTGGGCAAGACGGTCAGTCACTTAGCCCTGCACTTGGCTGCACTTTGGAGCTTCCCGGCATACATGAAGAGGTGATTGAGTTGAGGACTGGAGAGTCTGAGCTGCTAACGAGTCCTGCAAGTGAGACGCGGAACTTAGAGAAGGAAGAATCAGAACTTGCAACCGGCACTTTGGTATCGGGTGAGATGCTAAAGGAGACACCGGTTATCTCCCATGACTATGTTACTTTTAGAAGCGAGGGGAAGGGTATAGAGACGGTGGAGGAGAACCTTCCTTCATTGGGGGATCCCACGATAGTGCCTATGGATAAGCGCGTGCAGGTGGACATGAGTGTTGACATTCGAAGGGATGCTATGACGGATTTGGACTTATTCAGTCCCATACCAGGTAGGGACTCGTCGAGGCTTGAGGAGGCATCTGTAGTAAACATCGCCCTCAAGGCAGCAAGTGAGGTTGCTCGAGAAAGCGATACAGGTGTGGACACGGGGGTTTTGGATGCCTTGCCCTTAGATGGGGCAGAGGTTCTGAAGGTCAGCAATTTTGATGTGTTCAAGGAGTTATGTCATTTCTCGAGTCTAAATTCTTACCCCAATTGGCCACTAGATAATCTGAAGTCAAAGCATCTGGAAGCCGTAAGGCAAGCGAATCGTTTCATATACAAAGAAGTGTTTAACTAGAATCTTGAACAGGGGGCACCGTCACAAGATGCTCTGAAAGTACCGGAGAGCGATGCGCCGAAGCCGAGGGGAAATGAGACGGAAGACGTCACAGGTGCTTGAGTGCTCTACTATTTCATTGTGTCATATCTTGTTTTAAAGCTACGTCTCCTAAATTGGCTCTAACTACATGTTTCTTTTGTCTTTTGCAGAGCTTGGAATGCCTTCCTTGCCTGTGGCGAGTTCATCAAGAGAGGTAGTTTTCAGACGGTACTCTGTGGTCCTTGACCTCAATGGGCTTCTTCTTCACAGATCTTTTGATGATCTTAATCGACGCAAGATTGTACCCCGTCCGGGTGTTGTAGAGTTCCTTGACTGGTTGTGTAGACATGCAGCCGTTGCGTTCTGGAGCAGCGCTTTGAGCCGGAATGTGAGGTCTCTAATGGATACCCTTCTGCAGCCCACCTCATTTAAAGCAGCGGACGTCATTGTTCTCTCGCAGGAGGATTGCAGGGTGTCGTCCTTTAGAGACCGCAACAATCCGGATAGGTCCTACTTTCTGAAGGATCTGACCACCTTCGCCAGTATCGCGAGAATAAATTCCTTAGACAATGTTCTTCTAATTGATGACAGTCCGATTAAGAACCTCCTGAATGATCCATGCACCGCCGTTCATCCAAAAACATGGGCTGGTGATCTGAGGGACTACTTCTTGGAGGGGCAGTTGAAGCCATGGCTTTAGGGTCTGTTTCAGTCAAACGAGAGTGTCGTCTCCTATGTCTTGAACCATCCACTTCTGGGTGGTCAGAGGTCGGAGATTAAGTTTTCCAGGCTGGCGAAGAGTATTCTGGGTGGAATTCCTAAATAGGACTGTTTTTTCATACTTGGTAGGCGTTATCCGGAGATCTTACGATGACATCTGGGACTTCTATATAAGTAGAGATGGTGGATCTCACAATATTGGTAGAACAGACTATAATCATAGTAAATGCATCTTCTGTAACTGACTTCGACGCTTATATTGATAACAGACAAACTGGGTTTAGGGTATAAATATACTTGTAATCTTCATAGTAATGCGATCATCGTGATATCTCACGATGCTTTCTGCAACTTCAGTGTTGTTGTAGTCGAATACCAAGCTATTCTTGTTTTCTCTTTAAAGTACTCTATGCTTCGTCCCTTCTGTGAGTTTTCTAATGTCTGTGATCGGTATGATGGCAATTTCTAGCAAATTCGCTAATGTGGTTGTTTATTTCTTAGTATGGCCGTCTATTTTCCATGATCCTGTAATATGTAAATGATAATCCTTCGAGCAGACTCAATTCGTTAAATTTGCGTAGTTTTAGGATTTTCTCGGAAGAGATGTAGATGTCTGATTTGTCTCACAAATGCTCTCCGTTTTATGAGTCCTTCATTATGTTTTTGTCAGATACTTCATTTACGCTCTCCCTATTCTATTACCCCTCTACCTCCCTTGGAATAATTTTAATCGTATTTGAATTGTGGTCCGTTGGGGCCCCTAGCCCTCCCACTGCTGACTCTTCATCAGGAGATCTCTCGCTACATGATTCCTTATACATGTCATATCTTTATTCTGAGTGCGTATGGTATCATTGTTTTGTTTCTCATTTCTTTCGCTTGGAATTTGTTCTTACAATATTTTTTTTTTTTCTTACCAACTCATTCGTCCATCAGTAATATGGACACTGGTTCAGTTCTCTTCTGCATAAACTCTTCGGATGTTATTTTGTAATAAGCTCGTCTATTACCTCATCCGGAGATCTCCTGATGCTCGATAATTCTGCTTTTCGGGTACGGATGTATTACTCATTTACAGTCTGCATCACGGGATTTCACGATACGGATCTTCATGGTTTACCTCGGTCCGAATTCTATTCCTCTGATTCTACCACCACATGTGGAGGTAGTTTTTTGGTTCACTTTAGTTTATGAATGATCTACATTCTCCATAAGCAGTTCACTTAATAATGGAGCCCTACTTCTCTCGATCATCTCGGAATTACTTTGAACCGATGGGAGCAAAATTACACAAGTCTTACATTTTTTCCCAAAGCTTCTGGGGGTCGTCGGAAGTACGAATTGTTTTCTGCGTTCTTCTTTATAGTTTTATTAGTAAATCGAAATGCTTGATTACTGCAGTTCATGGAACACTGATCCCTTGTTCGGGTATGCTACAGACAGTTTCATAGGATATATTCCATCAGGAGATCTCTCGATAATTAAGGTCACGTTTCCTTTCATTATAGGTATTGCGTCCTTGACTGTGGGCGGGTGTTGTTCTCTGCAGGCGGTGGTGATCCTGGTACTCACGGGTGCTCTCTTCAGTGGCGATTCTCCTTCGGATCTCCAGATTAATGTGAAGACATTTTCAAGCTTCGAGGCGTTCATTAGTCTTTTGCTGACAACGACTTCCGTTTTCCTCTGGTCGAATATACATTGGTCGTCATTGAAAGAGATTCTTGCACGTCTTCTTCTACAAAAACTTATTTCGAGGTTATGGCGGATAATTTGTGGATGTGATTTACATTGCAAGTTGCAACTCCATCATCCTCATCGTCGACATGTATTGAAGACCCTCGTTAGTGATCCTCATGCCAGGGAGGTACTTAGGAATCGAACGGTTCATTTCCTTGATATACATCCTATGAACATGCGGATGCATTTAATCCCCCCGGTCGTACATGTTAGAGATGACCCCAATAGCTTGTACAGTAGACTCTGAAATGCAAGCTAATTTCATATTCATTTCAGAGGCGCACGCCTAAGTATGCTTTGGTGTATCTTTACGAATGAATTGTGGTGATTTCACCTTACTTCACTATAAAATTGTCTCTATTTTGCAGAAATCTCTCTATTTGAATGCATTGAACATGTCATCCTATATGCCTGTATAATGCTATGGGAATTTCATCTAGAGATCTCTTGATCTCCAATTCCCAATTTCAGTGATGGATTTCATACCTCCATTTTGTTGTGGATCTCAATGCTTCTAACAAAATAAACATGTAGACATGTTAGCATTTGAATTCACAATATTTACACATGGTCTGTAATTTCCAGAAGTAAATTTGTGGACAAGTATTTCAATCTCTACATCATGAAATCCCTAGATGATGGATTTGTTTCAATGAGTAAAACAGCAAAAAACGCACCCTAAACGCTTACAATGCTAAAGCGCGTTCTGTTATATGGCTTTTAATATACATATGTGCTCAATTACCTATTATCCTAGCTACTTTCAACATCATGACGGTGATTTTTTCCATAATGTAGGTTGTAATCATCATGGGATATCTTCCAAAAAGTCTGAAATTGGGCCCAAAGTCCAAAAGTAGTTAAATAGGGCATACTTGGAAATACATCTCATTAAGAACTATTTACTAAGCCATCATCTCTACACTTCAACAATATGCATAATTTAATTTATCTTAATCTAAGAAGAACTATTTGCGTTCAGTGATGTGTAAAAAATTAGTTTACAACTCCTACATATTCTTCCATGGCCATGATATTGCCAATTCCATGACATTTCAGGTCTTTAATCAATTTTTAAAGTACAATGCAGGGGGCACTTATTTCTCATTTTCTTTTAAAATAAAATAAATTAAGGTTGCACAGTTTAAATGCGCCGATGGATTGAACGTCTCCTAATTATTTGCAACTTCTGCAAGATAGAAGTACAAGTAATAATAGAATATTATTGTAGATTTTTTTCATTTATTAGAGAGTTATATGAATGTCTACAGCCTTAAGAATTGTGGCACGAATGATTATGGAACTTATTAATATTATCTTATGTTTACACAATCATTTGGTTTTCACTCACTCATAAGAAACATAAATGTTTTACTTTTATTTCAGGAACAAAATATTCAACTTAAGGTCATTGGTCTAAGTAAGTGATCATGTTCACGTTTAATTTTGCATAATTATCAATGAATGCATGATTTCATTCAAGCATACTAATAGTAAGATAACCTCTAAATAGAAACACTATTATTATCATTAGTATAATTTTTGTGCAAATGAATTATTATTTGCAATCCACTTGCCATAAGAACATTTAAAAATGGGTATGTAACGTTTAAATTAGGGCGTGCACTATTGAGGCGAGTAGATTGCTGCAATGAATCATATAATAGCCTTTATGTAACCAATCATAGTAACTCAAGTCAAAATTATAGTACTACGCTTGGAATAAGTGATCCCTAAATCCAACTTCTTTTCAAAAGTATAAATCAATCTCTTTCTAAAACTTCTTGACATGTAATATATTCAGAAGTGACGAAAAATTGCAAATAATATATTTCCACTTTGTGCGCATACTATAGCATTTTGGATTTATGGAAAATTCCATTAAAATGGCAACATTTTGCATGCCATTTTTAGACCGCCTGCTTTTAATAAAAAAATCCATGTTTAATACAATTATAGATTTTAAAATTCTAGGAACAATATAGAATTTAAATCATGTGGTTTAAATTGAGAATGTGACATCTATGACTATTGTAGTTCTTAGATATCTTGAGATGGTATAGGTTTTAGTTATCTAGGGCTGTTGTACATTTCAGACCACCCGCTTTGAACTCTCAGAATTGCAAAAGTTAAGGAATTTGACCATTTTCATAAAATTGCCTATGTTTTAATTTCTTGAACTACAATGAAATCTAAAGCCTTAAGTGTAAGTGTACGGATGAAATCTAAAATGTACATTCAAACTCTATTTATGAATTGCAATTTTTTTTATAATAGTACTTAAAGATATCATTTTTTTATAATAGTACTTAAAGATATCATTTTTTTTATAATAGTACTTAAAGATATCATTTTTCAATATTCTAAATTTTGGAGAAGGTTCTATAAGTGTAGTGGTTTTAGAACTGAAGAGTGGATTATTTACTAGAATTTATGGAAGAATTATTAACCGTGAAAAGTTTCAGCGTAGAAAGAATACCTTAACTTAACCGGAAGTGCAACGTAAGCTGCTTTTCTTTATTGTTGAATTCTTTTTTATTTTCTATTTTTGTTTCTAAAGTTTCGGGAATCTGACAACTGTTCCTTGTCTAATTTTTTCCTACATTTTTTTGCCTATTTTTGGTGGTACAGTGGCTTTGTACATCGTGATCCCCTGGTCTTCTAATTTAAGATCCTCTGTGACTACTACATTTTGAAAAAGCTAATAGTCCGTTGGCGCCACTACTCTCCTGCCAACAGAGTTCCCGCCAAGGACAAAGGTGTGGCCGCCTCCTCCGATCGCAGAATTCCATTTGCTCATTTTCGTTGTCTCTCCGGGCTGTGCTGCGCTAGTGATCATTGTTGCGTTCTGTCGTTGTTTTCTTCAGCCGGTGTACGGAGTCTTTGCTCAATTTTCCAACGCACTGGTTCTCTGAACAGTTTGGGAAGAGGCGCTTTGTCGCGTTGCGTTCGTTGTAAGGATTTTTTGTCTCTTGGTTATGTAAATTGCGTCCTTCATGTTATAGTTTGTGCAAATCACAGATTGGATTTCAGCCGCTGATGAATCTGGTGACAGTATGAGAACGCCATCCTAGTGTAAGTTTTGCTTTCAGGATTTTCGTGATTGCATTGACTGTGTGAGGGTGTTTCGAGTTTACTGAAGTGAATGACTGACAGTCGCAAGTCGCAGTTGTTGCAAATCAGCTTGCGGTACTGGAAAACTAGGAAGAGTTCATCCGACTTATCCGCCGAGAAATCCAGAATCGAAGGTCGTGTTCTGCATCTACAAGGCTTCCGTAAATGTCGGGTAAGTTCAATTTGATTTGACATGAATCTCTGGAGCCCAGTAATACAATATAGTAATTTTAGCTCGGTTTGAGCTAAATTAACTATGGGTGGCCGACAACAGTACTCTGTTCGTCTTCAACTCCATTTGATCTAAATTAACTGATTGAATATTACTTTAAGGAATGAAACGATTACCCCCTTTAATGTATTCCTCCTATGACTCTAATCAGCTCGATTCGAGCTGATTGGTAGGATTGTATGAAGAGGACCATTTCCATTATATATCTATAATGGTCTCTGAGAGTCATACTGAGTACTTTTCAGTGGTGTGAGTGACCCACTTGACTTGGTTCAGCTCGATTCGAGTTGATCTACCTTAACATGGATGTCCTTGTTTGTGGGGACTATCTGTACGGGATATTCACTTCTACGGAATGTATACTTGATGTCATTTTCTACGTAGGTCTTAAAGGATAAGAGTTATCTACATTGGTGTCTTAATTAGGTCAACTCGACCTGAATTATTGTATCCCAGTATCAAAATGTAATATTTGGTATCTTCTTTTTTCAGAATCGTTTATGAACAGATCTTCTCGTCTTCATCTCAGCTCAACCTTATTAGAATATGTAATTATGTTTTGAGACCATAACACCATATTCATTAAAATGGGAGTTTTCCATTAAAATGAGAGGTTATTTAAAAAGAATTGAACTAAAGGCTTTATGTCAATTCAGCTGAAATTGAAAGGTTTTCTGTCAAATTAACTCGATTCGAGTTAAATTAATATAAAACCTTTCAATTTTAGGTCAGTATTGAAAGATTTTCTATGAATTTAACTCGAATCGAGTTAAATTGATACGAAAACCTTTCAATATTAGGTCAAATCTGAAAGGTTTTATATCAATTCAGATTAAAACTCTCATTTTAATAGAACTGATGTTTTAGATCGAGATCAGCATGATTATTTTGAAAGGTCTCCAATCTCTCATTTTAATGAATATGGTGTTCTATTAAGAAAATATTTCTAAGTTCCGTATAGATAGAGTAGAATAGATGGAATAGGTAGAAATTTTCAAACTTCTTTAGGTTAAGAAATGGTAGTTGTTTTCCGGAAGAGCTTACGTTTGGAATAAGCCTTCATCCGGAAACCAGTTTCCGATCCGGCCAAGTTAGGGTTTCCGGAAATGAACCGGAACGCCGCCACCTACGGACTAGGGATCCGACCTACGAGGCTAGGGGACGCGCCTCGGGAACAGAACCCTAATTCGGTTCCAATCCGGGAACTGAAGGCGCTGTTCTGGCTATTTAAAGACCACCACCCGCCTTTCTCTCTTCATCTTTTGAGTTTTCAAACTCGTTTGCGCTTAGCTAGTTGAGAGAAAGTCTGGTGAGAGTGCGTTTACGGATAGCGAGAGGTGAGGCCAGTAGTTTCCGGGTTCCGAATGGCGGAAAGTAGTAATCCGAGATCCGCGAGGGTGTCGGTCATCGCCCGAATGGTCTGTCCGGCGATACCAAATGACCCGGAGGTCCGGAAGGAGTTGGAGGAGGATCTCCGACGGATGGGATGCGTAGGGCTGATAGAGAGACCCTGGAACTTGAAGAAGGATGAGTTGATTCAGGAACTCATTGATGGGACGGCGAATCAGTACGAGCTAACTGTGAGAGGACAGAGGAAGGGATGGACGGAAGACATCTGGGCAGAGGTGTATCAGTTCCGGAAGTTTGGGAACGGCTTGGCTTCCAGGGCGGATAAGTTCGCAACAGGGAAGTTCCGGAATCCACCCAACGCCAAGGAAGGCTATGCAATCGCGGACTGCATCAACGAGTGTCATCGGAGAGTATTGGAATTTATGATTCCGATACTCTATCCGGAAAAGCCGAGCCGGGTCACCGTAACAGTGGCCAACACGATTTTCGGAAGCCTGGAGGAGAGGGTGGTGCATTAGGGAAGAGTTATCGCGACGGTGGTCACCAAATTGGCAGATCACGTCAGCAAGGCTAAGTACAGCCCGATCTGCCCCTACCTTTTCCACCTGTACCATCATGGAGATGTACTGACGCCGGATGAGACCCTCATCTACAAAACCGGATGCGAAATCCTCAAGTACGGATTGATGGATGAAGTCCAGGAGGATGTCCCAGTTGAGGAAGAGGAGGAACTCGAGGAGGACCGGATCAAGCGGAGGGGAACTAAGCGGAAATCCACGGATCCGGGTTCAAGGGGGAAGCAGCCCGAAATGAACCCGGTGGAGCCGGACCAAGTTCCGGAGGAGAGAAGAAATTCCGGAAAGGAGTTCTTCGACGTCGGGGACCAATGGATGGTACAGGCGCGACTCCTACATGTGAGGACGACCGCGTTCATCCAGGAGGTCGCGGACGAGCTGAAGGTTCCGCCCGAGGAGATTATCGATGAGATCCGACGAAGGCCGGATTCGGATACGATCCGCCTGAAGGACGAGGAGATCCGGAATCTGGAGAAGACCCGGGATGAATTCCAAGCCCGGACCAGTTGGGCGGAAGGAGAATGTTCCTTGGCGAGACGGAATGAGAAGGACGCCCTCGGCATGGTTCGGAGTTTGCAGTCGCTGGTCACCCAACCGGCGGATTTGGTTAACAAGGCGGCCCTTTACGACGTACAGCTGGTGACGGATGGACACATCACCGGATCGAAGGTGGTGATGATTCTGATGGACTTCCAAACGAGGATGGAGAGAGTCTTGAAGGAAATGCAGGCGTTGGTGGCTCGGGTGGATCCGGAACAGGCGATGAATTTCTCATCGTTTCCGGATCTGTTAACCAATCCGTACCTTCAGACTCCGGTGAAACCTGTGGGCGAGAGCTCCATCCGCTCGAAATCAGAAGGACTTGGGTCACTTCTTCGGCCACACAAAATTCCACAGGGATGGTTGGCGCAGAGGAGTCAGATTGCCGCGAAGATTCCGGCCCAAGGTACTCCGACTCAGGCGGAAACACCAGTGGAAGCGGTAACCCCCGCACAAGTACATGGCGGAACTTCCGATTCCGTAAAACAAACATAGTCGATGGAGGATAACAACCTCATCAGGAGGATGGGGTTGGTGGCCAATCCGGCTCGGACAAGTCCCCAGGATTTTGTGCATATGCGCGAGACGGATGCACCAGAAGGGGAAGCACCAAAGGGGAAAGAAGCTCCCATCGACCTGGACGAGATGGAGGATGTAAATGAGATCGTGGATTCGGACAAGGACGACTACGAATCCGGATCCATGACGAAAACAGATGAAGATCTTCCGCCCCCTCCCAGGAAGATTCAGACTCGCGCGGCTCTCCGGTCGACTCCTGTCAAGGCCAACCTGAAGGAAGTTACGAATCAAGGCGGAAGTAGTTCAAAGAAGACGCGCCGCGGAAAGTAGATAGGACGGATAGTTAGGATTTTTTTAGTTTCCGGAACGGAATTTTCCGTAAGTGTGGGCCCGTTTCCGGATTTTTAGGGATAGTTTTTGGTGCCGGGTATCTCGGCTTCTTTTGTAGTTGGTTAGCTTGATTTTCGGTCCCCTTTTTCCTTTTTTGTTTTGGTTTTAAATGGTGGGCAGGTCTGTTGCCCATTCATTCCTCCTTATGCAATTTGAAGTTTCATTTCAATTTCCTCATTTCAAATCTGAGACACCGAGTATACTTTCCATGTGTTTAAGTATTTTTGGAGGACTTGGGTGGTGTGTGTGTATGTGTTTTCTTGGAGAAGTTGTGAGGGACTAGGAAGGAGGAATCCGGATCCCATAATTGTTTGGAGTAAAACAGTAAGGGAGAATCTGTGGCGAAGTTAGGACGGATCTGTGGGACTTGTGCATTTAGAATCTTTAATGGTTTTGGCTTGGATATGGATAACGCACTTGCACACCCAATGATACATATTTTTTTGGATTCCGAGACTTGTCCAACTTAATGATATATTTTTTTGGAAATTGGTACTTCTTTGGTATTGTATCATTTGGTATGCAAAGCACTTGCACACTCAACGATACATTTTTTTTTTTAATTCCGAGACTTCTGCAATTTAATGATATATTTTTTTTGGAAACCAATATTTTTTTGATACTGTATCATTGGGTGTGCAAGTATGGTAATTCAGTGATGATTATGTTCATGTTTCTTTGGCCTTGATGTTTTAAAGCACCTGTATGGTAATTGAATGATGAATATTTTTGGGTCCACAGTCATAATTTTTTTTTGAGGTATAAAATAATAAGCATTGAATTTCAACATTAGATTTTGGTATATGGTTTGGTTTAAATTTTGGTGTAAATTTAGACCTCTACTTGGATTTTGTAGATTGTAAATTACTATGAATAAAAATTTGGTAAAGTTTTCTTCAAATCAAAAGTATTGTCCATACCATTGTTTGGTTGTGTAAGCATTTTTTTGTCTATTTAAGGCTATTTATTTTTATTTAAAAAAAAATTGAAGATCCTATACGGGACTGCAGGGTAAGGATTTCAACTCCCGGGTATAGGCTACGGGTGTCCTCTCGGGTATAGGCTACAAGTGTGCATCCTTAGGGTTTGGTGTTTCGGCTTTTCTGTCGATTTTGGGTTTCCTTCACGTGTGCAGCTTTGGGTGACTTTTGTGTGTGAAGGTGTGTGAAGGTGCTTCCAAATTGCATGTTCTTCCACCGATTTCCTCCTCAGTTTTCCACTGCGTCCTCCTCAGGTTTCCGCTGCGACGGAGGAGGGACAGCATGCATCGAATTTGCGGGAGGGAGGGCGCACTTACTAAGGATTCGACATTCTGGCGCGGTAGGATCTACCGTTGGAAGAGCGCAGGAGGGTCGTTTTATCGGCAAGAGAGCGCAAGAGGGGTTCCAAGTGCATCGCTGTTGAAATCCTGGGAGTTCGTCGCTGCGTCGCGGATCAAGTACATTTTCAAACCTCGACGCTGCCCAATTTCACAAGTTTGAGTTTGCATTTGGGTTTGCGGGTGAAGGTGTTATTGGGCTTTCGGGTGAAGGCTTTCTTGGACTTGCGGTTTTAGGTTTTGGCTTTAGGGTCTCCGTTGATTGTTTTCATTTTCTTATGGAATGGAAATTTGTAAAGGGATATGAGGTGTAAGAGAGTGTCATGCTGACAGAAGGAGTGTAGATCACTAGGGGAAAGAGAGCGTCAAATTTGTGCACACAATTGTCACTGTGAAAACACTCGCTTGGAAAATCTCCGTGGCAAGGCTCTTGTGTGCAATTAGGGATTTGGATTTCAGGAGGCTGGTTCAGATAAATTTTGGTTTCAGGACTTCCTGTGGGTAGAGTGAGCACAAACAGTTCAAAGAGTGCTCAAAAACTCCCGAACTCCCAGGAGATTGGATGTTGGTAGGTGTCTGATTTTTTTTTTGGGAGGGTGTTGATTCGGTGTTGTATGTGTAGTGCATGGGTATAGAGCGTGTTCAAGTTTTAGTTGTAAATTCCAGTAGAATTTTGAGTGCGTGCAAGTTTAGGATTTGAAGATTGCGTTCTCAGTTTCAATTTCATTCAGTTTTGGATGTAGGGTGTTCTTGGTGCGAAGGTTTGTGTTCACAAGTTCTAGCATAGTCTTTGCTTTGTGAGATTTTTTTTTTTGGACCCCTTAAAACTTGCGGACCTCTTGGAATTTGATTAAGTTGACAGTCCATGGATTCATGATTTTGTTCACAGGGTCTTGCTCAAAGTTTGTTTTCTGAAGACTGTTTTTCCTCTTTCAATGAAGGTGGCACACAAGTGAGTTGTTCTTTTCCTATACCACACAAACAATGTTGAATTGCGGAAAAAGGGAACTGATTTTGCATTCGTTGTGAATTTGCAGGTTCCACAATGACAGATAAAGGACTTTGCAAGCTTCGGAGGAAATTCTTACCTTGGACCTTCCTCTGTGCAGGTATGGACATGCATTTTCTAAATTCTGTTGACGTTAGTATTGTTTGCTTAGGGTATAGGGCTCAGGACTACTTCAGGTTAAGGGTTTAGGGTCCAAGGTATACGGTAAGCTGTGGAAATAGGGCACAAGGATTAGGGAATACCAAAATCATAAACACTTCAGGTCGAATGCAGTTCAAGTCGACAATAGTTCAGGTCGAGATGTCAGAAAACAAACAAATCCACAAAATTATAGTAGAAATTCAGAAGTGTAATTCAGATCGACTCGACTTAAATAGGCATAAGAGTTCAAAATCGCAAAGTAGACAGAAGAAAATCCACCAAATCACGCGATAACTAAGCTAAACACTAATATCTCCTGCAGCATCAGGTCGAGAAGACCTGAATATTAAATATAAAATATAAAAGCACACCATCACGTAAACTAAGCAGATAGCAATATTCAAGTCGACCCGATCTAAAAGCCCGTCTAGGCACAAATGAAATAGACGAAGACACCAAAAAACCGACCTGAACGATGTTGTTCAGGTCGAGTCGACCTGAACAACCGACAATGAACTACACTAAACCCAAATAAAGAATAGCAGCACTAGCCTCACTAACGTCCAACAAAAAAAGTAACTCAGATCAAAAATATAAGATGAAGCAGAATAAAACGAGAAGCATAATTGAACACATAAGATGAAACGGCCGACAACAACAGAACAAATGAATAGATAAGTATCAAAAATAGTAGTTTAGATCGAGTCGACCTGAAGTGCTTCCCCCAATAATATATTCGAGCAAGCCAAACACTTGAGTAATGAACGACCACCGAAAGAACCAAAAGAAAACCAGCAAGGCTATACGGTGCTCATGAACATCAGGCCTATAACATATTAGCTCGACTTGACCTGAACCTAACGAGCCCAAGTTCAAATGCATTTTGCAGGATGGAAGACCAGATATCCAAGCTCAAGGCCTTCTACAAAAGGTACGAAAACTTCAACGTTGAAGAGGACGGAGACGACTTCGACCAAGAAGGAGAGTACTGGGAATTCCAGAACCCAGGTAGGGTCCAGTACTGGAGTCTAAACATGATACCATTCAAGAATATTATAAGCTTCGCAGTAAAATATAAGGAAACCGAACCGTACTTCCCGATCTCCTAGGACAAAGAAATCAAGGAAATTGTCCACAATCTGGGGCCAATAATAAAAATTCACTGCATGACGGCCCAGACAGGATTACCCGAAGAAGACCAATACCACTTCACGTTGGTCCTAGACTCGTCGAAGGTAGAGTTCAATGTCTCACACTTCATCAGGTCTCTTGAGCCAAAGGACTACAGAACCGAGATACCAGAACTGGAGAAAAAAGTCGACCTAGGCTTCTTCAAAATGCCAAGTGGGAGGACTGTGGTCGGGAAGAGCTTGTGTAGTAAGCTGAGGATTCTTTTTGTCGACTTTGTTGTATTGAAGGCCAAACTACAAGCCAAGCATAAAGACATGACCCCGAGGACAATGTCACCCAATTCACCAAGTGCAGTAGAAGGGCAGGGGTCAATGGGAACTCCAGGAACGCAACAGAGCCGCGGGACAAGAAAGAGTATGCAAGTAGCTGCGACCTTGTCAAGCCAAAGGAAAAGCAACCTTGCATCGTTGTCAGAAATTGTCCCCTACGACAAGGACGCAAGCGCATCTACAGTTGGGGAACAAAGTTTTGTCTTTGCGGTTACTAATGTACCTGTGGCGTATGACTCGAAACGGAAACATGATTACGACGCTTCCACGGCTGCTTACAAGGCATACTGGAAAAATTGCACTCACACGTATGTCATCGACAAGGAAGAGAAGAAAACGATACCCATTGACCAGCTCAGTGAGGCACCTACACACCTAAACATTCGCAGCCACAAGCAAGGATTGGTCGAGGATGTCATGACTTTTTGTGGGAGATGCCAGACAAGTCCACAAAACAGACATTGTGTGTCATTCCCCTAGATCAAACTGAGAAACCCACACCCAAACAGTGGCCACTCCTGAAGGACAAAAAGTTCTTCATTATAATCGACCAGCATAGTGTAACTGCAAGCAAGCTAATGGTGGCAAAGGGACTAGACGAAGAGATTGTGAAGCACTTCCAACAGTGGGAGTGCTACGTGGTTTAGTCATCAGATGGTGAAAAGCTCCATGCCATCTCCGCGTACTACAATCGAGTGAACCACTTCGTTGCCATGAAGCCATCGTGGTCCACTAACATCCTCGGAGCGAGGAATGTGTGGGAAATCATGGGGAGACCCAGAAATCCCAAAGAAGTTGCACTCGTTGGAAAAAAGTCCAACACCAGGCGGAATGCAGACAACAAGCTGAACAAGACAATATTCAAGGTATTTAAATCAGATCGGCTCGACCTGAACTTATAAAGCATACTCTATCTGTATCAATCAGACAATATTGGAGTACAATTTTGGTAGACTCGACTTGAATCATGCCTACTAACTCATCTGTGATGCTTCTTGATCGTTCAGGAATTCTCTTTGGCAATATACAAGCGCTTCCCTATGCTTGATGTTGTGAAGACCCAGTAGGCAGCGAAAGGCAAGGATGCGAAAGAAAAGCTAAAGATTGTGAACGAGCTCAAGATTATCACCGCTCCTAATGAAGTTTTCAGCCTCTGGAGCAAAGTGATTTTGAGCGCAGCGCACGGGGAGCTCATGGACCCAGACACCCGCATGAAGTTCAATGTGAAACCAAGTTGGAAGCCAGAGAACGGGAACTTGAACCACAAATTCTTCAAGTGGCTTGGCAACCTCTCGTTGTATGACCTGATGAAGTTGGCCAAGCACATCCTGCATCAGGAGCCAGGAAGGAAGAACAAGAAGTATCCGAAGGTGACAATAAAACTCATCACGGGTGTGCTAGAAAGCTGCTACACATGCAAGGAGTGGGTCGAGCGCTGGAAACGAAAATACCTTGTGAAGAAGGAACTGCACCTCGTGGACTCGACCCTGGGACTAATGAATTCCATAGACGAGTTGAACGTAGAGAAATGGAGGTAGTTCAAGAAAAGTCAAAACTTCACGAGTGCCATGATGAACGTTCTTCTCAAACAACCTGGAGACGATTACTGGGCAGAAGCCAAGCAGCCGAGAGCGAAGAACAAATCCATGGAGGAAATGTCACCGTACGCAGCCCAATTCTTCAAGGTGTTTCTTGAATGCAGGAATAACTTCGTCCCGCCGATGTCTATCCCTCACTATCAATTGTATGATATCAAATTGGAAGAGCACTAGGACTGGCCAAGGGAGGCGATGACTGCTGACCATGTGAAGGACATCACGTTTGGCATATGGGACGTGAGATATACTCCTAGCGTTCTAAACAAGGAGAAGTGTACGCCAGCCAAAGCCGCGTCAGTACAATGAACTCGAATGCAGAATAAACAATACAGAGCTGCGGATGGAGTTCTACCTCCGAATTTTGAGAAAATTCTGCGTTCCTGGGGCGAAAGTTTTGTCCCCCTTTGCAGGCTCAAAATTTTAATGCGATGCGATGGTACGTACATCTCGTGCTCATACAAATTGAGCATAAAATCAGTTGCCAATCAGGTCGAGTCGACCTAATATGTGTTGTTTGGGATTGTTGTTTAGCTCGAATTAATCTAAACTTATTCTTTCCCATGTCATTGAACATGTGTGCGTCTTTCAAATGATCGGACTCAATGTTTTTGCAGTGGGTGACTCAGACAAATTTGACGACTGGACAAGAATTGCAAAAGCAGCCAAAATTTTGGTCAAGAATGATTTTCTACCTTCCGGCTATTTTGTTGACGAGTCCAAGTATCCAAGGAGAGCTCAGAGATCTGGGACACCGTCATCGTCGAAGAGGAAGAGAAGGCGGTGGTAGAAGTAAGTTGGACACCAGCCAGACAGTTGCAGCTTGCAGCAAACGAGAGTGTAGACATCTCGACGGACAGTGAGCACAAGCTAAACGACGATGACGACGTACCCACTAAACAAGCAACGCCTACGGTTTTGGCTTCACAAAGCATCCGGGGGTCATCGGCATCATCAGGTTAGCTCGTGGGGACCCAGTTGTTGCCGTTGCCCTCGCCCACAACGCGGGAGAAGAAGAGGAGGAGGAGAAATGAGGAAGACGACGTCAGAGAAGCCAAAATTAACCAGCTCAGGAGGGACAGGATTGATGATTGCAGGTCAAACATGGAAATGTTTGCGGAGAATGCGAGGCAAATGGAGGAGTTGCGGAAGATGTCCCTGGTGCAACAACAGTAGTCTGCAAACCAGTTTCAAACCATCATGCACCATGTGGGTGCCATCCAACCACTGGCGTCTTTGAAGCCAGCTGCTGCTAGACAGCAGCTACTCCTCGACAACCCAACAGGAAGATCTAACAATAGTGGATCCTCGAGTTTAATCTTGGAGCCCTCTGTGCCCACCATGATTGCACCTTCCGCTCCTGCACCTACATTTCCAACTGGAGAATTTGTGGTTCTACCCCCACCACCTCCACAATTCGCTATACCTGAGACACCATCACCACCTGCAGAGATGGCGGACACCATGGAAGTACGTGACGAGGTTGCTGGTTGCCAGCCTACAGGAATTTCTATTCTTGATGTCATTGCGGTCCAGGAGCACAGCACTACCAACATAGATGAACAGAGTGCTCCACTGGCCAATCCAGATCCACTTGGAGGTTAATATGCAATATCACTCGATGTCATTTGTATAGTATTAGCTCGACTTGAGCTAATTTGTAGCATAATTTGTACATGGATGTAGGTTTTCAGGATGAAATAGAATCATTTTTTGGCCGGATACTTGTAGTAAACATAACCACTGAGTTATCATTTTGAGAATCAATTTTGTACTTACTACATTCCGATATGATAAAATATACCGATGTCTCACGGATTTTTTTCTTGGCAATTTCTGAATCGCAAAGGCACTTGTTGTGATTCCACCAGCATCTACAGAGCGTATCCTGTTGCCGAAACTCCCCCTGCAAAGGCTTGCGCAATGAAAAATTGTAAGCCAAATGTGTCATTATCAGAGCATGGACCATTGACTGATGACACCTTTGCTCCGAAAGCAGAGCTCCTAGACATTCCAATTCCGCAACCCGCTCAGGAACGCACTTCCTCGAAAGAACATGTATTTTGCGTTCTCATGGTTTATAATATCACGGTGTTGATAAGTTCATTTTATATTTTTACTTAGATTGTAGGTCGTCCTCTTCAATTCTACGTTGCTGTCCCAAATGTGTCAGTGCAGTGTAGTAACTGGCTACACATTTGTACGTTTGTAGCAGGGACCGGATCCTCCATGTCCTCGAGGAAAGTCGAAGGAGGTAGACCTTCCATTGACGTCCAGGGTGCCGGAGAAGTGGCTCAACGTTGTCCTGGACCCCCGGGGAGATCACTCCTTGTAATTTAAGGTATACACCTAAGTTAAGAGGGTATTTGATGTGTGGCTATTTACCTTCATTATTGTATTTAAGATGATCCTATTTTTACATAAAAAGCTACCAAACGCATATTTCTAATATCTTATAATTTTTTATACATTCTTTCATGCAGTTTTTATAGTTAAGCTATCTTACATATAAAATTCATGTACCCAATTTTTTCATATACATATACAATATACACCATAAAATCAATGTCTTACATTTATACTTAATTTTCTTATATATGCAATATTGTGGTACAATTTCAAATGATAATAAATAAGAATGTGCAATTCAATCCTAGTTTTGGGTATTCTAAATTCTATGCCATATATTCTAAACAACTTAGTATACAGAAGAACAAGCAACATCATAAAAGCATCAAACAGTCATGACATTCAAACTATGAAAAACACCAACATTAGCAATACAAGATGAACAACCTGAAAATTTTGCATTCTAAAAACAATACATATTTACAAGAAAACATGACCTTTACTATAGCAAAGAGAGCATATATTTAATACATACATATGCATTTGCAATGGTTTAGCATTTAGGATCAAAAATTAAAAGAGTGTTTATAAAACATTAGTATAAAGAAGATGATTGTAGACATATGTATAAGCAGTTTAATTTGATTTCGTCCGTGCAACTCCAATGTTGGCCAATTTGCAACAACTCATGTCCTCCCCAAGATAAACAACCTATGGAGCTTCATAGAATTGCCATCACCTCTATCTTCAAGTAAAGTGACCACCTATAATTTGCACCTTGATAATTATGACAACACAACCAACACATGTACACAACAAACTAACTATATGCCAATTCATCACACTTTTCTTATCTAATTCTAACAATACTATAAATGCTCAACACTAATTAACAATGACCACCCTAGAATTCCAGACTAAAATTTCTGTGAACCATATGATAACTTACATTAAAACCCTAGCCTCACACAATTTTATATCCAAAATTGCAAACCTATTCTAGATACAACATTCCATAATTTTAGCCTAAAACCTCACTCCAATAAAAATGAAAAAATTATTTATAGCCTAATAAATAAATAAAAACAACACAAATGAGTTTTTTAATTTTTTGATGTACTTTACACTCGTAATTCTTTCACCAAATCTTAAGAACCTTAGTCCATACTTTAACAATAACATTATATGTTAACCTTAGATAATAAGTTAGACAATATATATTAACAATAAGCAATTGACATTAACACAAAATAATAGCACCAACATTTCAACAACATGCAAGCAAACAGTAAAACAGTATAAGACTACCTTTTACATAATTTATTTTCTTGCAGCAACAAAATTGTTAAGAGAAGCAGCATCCTCTTGATCTAATGAAATTTTTTTAGAATTTGCATTATATGTTAAAGTCACAGTTGAAATTATGGAATCAACATCTATCCATTTGTGGTCTGAATGGTCATACTTAAATTTCAAATGTCCAGGGGCATTGCTGAACCAATTAAGTAGTACCATAGCAGAAGGTGAAGAAATACCTTTCTTGTTGTTGGTTTGAATAGATCAGTTCATGAGGTCAATAGGTTGTCTAGATAGGCCCCACTTTGTCCCAACTTGTCTTCTCATTTTTTGAACCTGCCCGACCCACCAAGTTCCTTCATCTACACCTTCTAGTATATTAGAAGGTACCCCACTTTGTGCACCTCGTCCCCTTTTTCTTTTCAAAGCAGACTTGACAGTTGAAGATTTTGTTAAGGTACTTCTTTGTAAGAAAGAAACACCACAGTCAGAACCAAGCCCTAATAGGCATGTGTTAGTAGAAGCAGCAGCTAAAATGTAATCTTCATTGTTATTAAAATAAATTGAATTATGCACCCTTGTCAACCTATCTTTGGAAAGAAAAGGATTTCCATTCAATTGTGACACTAGGGTGGACTTAAAAATTTGACACCCTCCAAATTCAACTACAGGCACAATCTAATCTGGAATAACCATAGTAGACACTTGCACTTCTTGGGAGTCTAGCATTTCATTAAAAACATCACGGGTCTCATTTTCAAGTAATGCCAATGAATCAAAACTGTCATCTACAAGTTCATCTTCTAAAACATCTTCAAGCACAGAGTTAAGGTTAGAATCCCCACCATGTTCTTCAGAATCCACAATGGATGGCACTTGCAAGGTCTCTCTAAGGACCTCAGAGTCACCATCTTCACCAGCAATACGTGATCTGCCTGGTATAAATGCTAAGTGTTTACTGTTAGCTTTTTCAAACTTTCATGGGGTCTGAAACCATTCTTTTTTTTTGGCTACACTTGAAGGGGCCATATTCAATATTTGTAAAACTTTTTAAGCTTCTCTAAAGCCCTCTTGCAATGCTGAAATAACTTGTTCATCTGCACTAATGAGACTATAGTCTTCCAAGTCACAAGGAGTTTCAGCACCCTCTAAAGGGTGTAGTTTGGCCCACACATTCTCCATCTTGTTGTGCGCCCGTCCAAACTTTAATCCATGGTTGCCATATTCGGTACCTGCCAATCGATTCAAAGTATTTGCAGACCCCACCAAATCATGAAAATCATAAGCCTTCTCTAATCCTACCATACTACCAATTTTAGAAAAAAAGGTTTCACAAGAATCACTATCTGTAAGATGGAGAGGGACAGCCAAATGGGGATATTTGTCCCTAAAGTGAATTACTAATAAAACCACAAAATGACATGAGAGTTGCACATCAATAAAACATTGTTGAAACACAAAGTTCTCAGATGCATTAGGTTTTTGAGAATTTCCAAAAATTGAATGGTCACCATGTTGAAGCCAAAGCTTCCAAAGGCGGAAAAAAAAAGAAACTTCTGCAGCAAGAACTAACCTGGATCTCAAATCAAGTGTAGGAGAAGAAAAAATATCTATGTTGTCTGCACATACTTCCAAGTACATCTCTGTATCCAAAGTGCGTTCTAGATGAACATCAGTTGCTGTCCTCAACTTAGCTAAGCACATCCTTGTCTTTCTTTGGCAAATATGTTGGGCAGATGCCCAATTTTGCCTATCTCTCCTATCTATATCTTCTTTCTTCAACCCATGATCATCAAATGTAAATTTGTTATATACAAGACCTAAATGCTGAAGACAAGCAACATCACCCCCTAGTTGGAGAATTCTTAGAGGGGAATCCATTGGATTTATTAACTTCTTTCCATTGTGGATGTAGTCTTGGTCCACTAGTAGAAAACACAAGAATTTTGACAGAATTTTGTTGATTTGGACGTGTTGATCCGGTCATTGTTTTGTTGATTTCAATAGAAATCTGTTAATTGTAACAGATTTTTGTTGAAACCAACAAAACAATGACCGGATCAACACGTCCAAATCAACAAAATTCTGTCAAAATTCCTGCGTTCTCTACTAGTGTCGTGGAGACCAAATGCATCACCCATGTCATCTAATCCTGCTGTCAACAACCATCCATCCCAATTCACCTTCAATCGTGCTCCAGATGTAATTTTGTAATCCTCCAACATCAGTTGGCGCCTTCTTGAATCACCATCACTTGCATGGCCTACAATTGGTCCAACTAATTCCTTGCACTCTTTATCCCACAGCTGGTCAATCAATCTCTATTGTTTTCGAACCCATGAGGAGTCAAAACAATTACATGTATTGCAAACCACCAAAACAAGTTGCGGCAATTTGTCGTGTAGTGGATTCACTACAATTACCCTGGCAAACCCTCCCACCTTGTAAGTACAAAAACTATCAACAATTTTATTATATCCAACCTCTCCAGCCCCTACAACTGGCTTAAATGATGACACACAAACATGATCTGCCATAACTCCACGAAATCCAACCAAAGTATCAAATTTTTGTTCCCAAGTGACCCTTGATTTAACCTTTATTTCATCTTCTGCTAATATAACAGGTACTGGTCCTACAATCCCATGGAGGTCCTTTGCATCTTTGTATATTTCTGCCATTGAGGCAAAAATATTGGCATGCTCCCCAGGAATGAATTGCACACCTTTCTTATTTTCTCTTTTTATTGTGTTAAATGTTGGACCAGTAAAGTTCAATGAGAATAAATCACACATCCTCCTTCCCCCATATATTTTCATAGCTTGACCAAAGGACTTTCTATTACTTGAAAACCTATATCCTTTTTTATTCCTATTTAGGTTGGATGCAACATCCCTCATAAAATCCCAAAGAGCTGGCGTCCCCCCAAATGCCCCTGATCTATGAGCAGAAATGATGTCATTACAGAATTTAACCAAATTTTGTTGACTAGAAGCTTCTCTTGCAGACTCTTTTAAGGTAGGCCTTTTAACCCTCAATTGCACAATGCGTGCTTTTGCTGCCAAATGATACATTTTTTCATGCCTCAATTTCTTTGTGATTATCCTACTATGATTTGACAACTCATTCACTTGCAAATATCCCAGTCGACGTCCCTTATTTGTACCCCTAGTACCCCACTTTTCTAAAACTTTTTCTTCCCGTACTACACGCATTCTCAAATCTTGCTCCAACCAAATTCGACTACAAAAACTGCAGCAAAAATCAAGGAAGGAATTGCCAGATGTACTAAATCAAGCACATTCTTTATGCCTGAATGTACCATTCACATTGATCAGCTTGTTATCTACCTGAAATGACTGATGAAGATGGGATTCAGGACACCAATTGACACCAGGTTGTGGGTCATTCAACAAACCATCCACTACATAAGTATTGCCAGCATAAACACATGTAGGTCCTCTAAACCCCCAACACATTAATCCAAGCAAATGAGAACAATCTAATAAGGAAGACTCACCTTCTTGGCTACTATCTCCACCACTTTTGAACCACGTATGCAAATCCTTCTGGTTTGAATTGACAACACCACTTGATTTTCGAGCTGGCCTTCCCCTCTTGCCAGTGGTCAATGTTGGACGTGTGCTCATAGCATTGTGAGCATCTTCTAATGCTTTCTCGTGTTTTGTCCCACCAAGGCGGTTCCTAAGGTTAGCTTCAAGATTTTTTTTGGGAGGACATAACTGAAAAAAATCTCCACAGTAAGTACACTTAACCTTAAACCAAAAGCTCTTAACCTCTGTACATTCAAGGTCCCCAACCACCGCAAAAGGAATAGGATCAGAGAGAACACTTTGATTAATAATATCTACAATTTTGACACCCTCATCTATCAAACCTTTGTGATCTGCAGCAGTCAGTATGACTGTCTTCCCTTTTGGTGCAGCTAACTGAGGGTGATTACAAAAATCAACACCCTTCCTTCTACACCAACTACGTATATGTCCATTTGATATTAAATGACTTTTGCGGAAATTTGAAAACAAATTTGAAGCAGTGACTTTTGTATGACCACCACTTCCACCTCTAATATCCTTGCAACGTTCCTCACAATAAACCTTTAGAACTCCAACCCCATCTTGATCCCAAGACTTCAAACACCAGTTGTGGTCTTCAAGAGAAATTTGCTTAAGTTCGTTACTCAATTTCTCCTCCCCTTTAAAATAGAATTCCATGACTTCCTTTGGAATTAATAGTGATTTTAGCAATGACCTAGATTCTGAAGAACTAACTCTAGAGCAGGCTGCTGGATTTACTAGAACACCCTCAACAGCAGCATCTTGGCAAGCAACACCCTCAACTTCTGTAGCCTCAGATGGATCTGATTCAAAGATAAAGGACTCCTCCCCAACACAACGATGCTTATGAACATCAACAACCTCAGACTCCACTAGAATGACGTACATCTCTAGTAAGATGGTGTTCAGTTTCTCAAGCTTCATATTAATCTTTTCTTTGTCTTCCACATCCCAAAACAAAAATGGCCAGTCTACCACATCAGCATCTTCCAACCTGATCAGAAGGTTGGCATAGGACTCGCCTTCCTTTGCATTAATTGGGCCAATCTTCTCTGGAATGCTCCATTCATGCTCCAAGGAGAATAGTTTAACCTTGAAATGACATGATGCACCTTGAATCCTAACCACCAACATTTATAAACATTTAGTACAGCCTAAACCAGGCAGCCATTTACATATACAGAAAATAACAAAACTAGAATATAAAGTGTATCCAAAATAATTTACTAGAAGGTGCACTGAAAATTGACCTTGAATTCTCAAAAAATTGGAGCTACAAATAAGTAGAGGTAGTTGGGTCCAAAGGTTGAAGTGCCCTTGATCTTCAAGATTCTCAACCTTGCATTCCACAAAGAAAATGGCATCAAAATCAAACATGGCATCATGGCATCAAAATCATAGCATCAAAAACATGGCATCATGGCATCAAAATCAAACACTCATACAACATGCTCCAATTAGATTCATGAAGTTCTCATATTGAATGATGTTAAGTAAATGGTAGTAACTCAATTTTAGTGTGTTTTTAGTATCATTAATATTAACTTGATATCTATTAAGAAAACATCAAATCAACAAAATCTCACATCAATTCTTGTACTCTTAAGTGAGAATAGATCACATGCTACTTTATTTCATACATCACAAAGAATCTCAATTAGATTGACAAAGTACTTATTGTCCAATTAGATTCATAGAGCTCTCATATTGAATGATGTTAAGAAAATGGTAGTTTAATGCAAATGGTAGTAACTCAATTTTAGTGTGTTTTTAGTGTCATTAACATTAACTTGATATCTAATAAATAACCATTAAGTAAACAAAAACCTCACATCAATTCTTATACTCTTAAGTCTTAAATGGGAGAGTTCATTAGCCACATTATTCATACATTACATAAAATCTCAATTAGATATTCTCAAAATATTTGATGTCCAATTTATATACGTTAGATTCATGAATTTGCTCATATTGAATGATGTTAAGTTAACTGTGGTAATTCAATTTTAGTGTTTGTTTTAGTATCATTAACATTAACTTGATATCAATGAAAACCTCACAACAAATTAGCCTACAGATTAGACATACTTGTTTTGAGGTTCTAGTATATAAACATACAAAAATCCAATATATAAATATTAAAATACAAATTAGAAGTTATATAATTCACCACCAGGGCCTGCAATCCAGGCTATTGTTATGTAGATGAAGTTCCAAAATAGACAACACAATATTCCTAATATGATGCCACACTCATACGTCAGCATGCAGTGAAACAAAAGCATTTGCTAGCATTATTTTAGACTAGGTGCATACATAGAAGACAGTAGATTCATATCTAACCAGTTGAAATAAGCGTAGGTCTCTAGTTGTTGAGTATGTGATGGTACGTCTTTTGCAATACTGGGATGTAGAATGGGAAAAACGGAGGCCAGTTTTTATCGTCAATAAGAATACCAACTGTATAATCCCCACAGAAGCCAAATATCAAGATCCATCCATATTCAACTGTACAATGAAAATAACCTAGATCCAAGTAAAAATATCCATTAATCAACAATCCAGATTTAGTAACTTATTACAAATTTCGGCTTCCAAAGACATAATGCACTTTCAATTACAAGGGATATAAGAAAAATTAGAGAGAAACAGCAAAAAGAGTCTCTACTGTCACAAATTAAAAACAAAACTCCAAATGAATCTCAAATTTGCAAGTTAAACATGTTCTTATAATAGAGTACACCTACTAGTCTACAATGCTGTCAAGAAACTTCCTTACTTATTTGTGTTTTGTACAACAGTGCCCCGTGGGTTTACACTCTGAAGTCTCTATCTTAAAGTCTTGAAAAGACCTAACATTACAAAATGAAAGATTAGCAAAACCATAACAAATTTATATGGAAATGGGACATTAATAAAACCTACACTAGCACCTAACACATGATTCAAAATGGAAGATAATAGGAGCCATCATATCTCATTGACTTGCACAATGGAATGGGGAGCATTCACCCAACATTCATCCAACATTCACCTAACATTCATTTCACCTAAAAACTTATTTCTAATCAAACCGAATGACCAATTGCATTACAATGTGAAGCATTCAAGCTAAAATAATTGACAATGCAGTATATTACCTCAATTACAATAAACCATAAATAGTTCATGAAATAATCTATACTCTCAAAAGTAGAAGCCATATAAAATATAGATATTATAAAGCACACATAAGTTCAATGTAGAAAAATGGTAGGGTAAAACATTGATATGCAGAAGCAATTGTAATAAATCCAGCCCTATTTGTTGAACTTGAATTCAAATGTCTTACTCTTTGTCACAAGAGGCACAAACTTCATGAAAGCAGTTGTTGTGAAGCTCCGTCAGTTGCAACCTTGCAATCCCAGATCGTAGATAACACCAACCTCTAGCTGTTGCCTCTCTCTGCGTTTTAGGTCCTATTAATCAGCACAACAATTTGATTAGTCAATGAAATTTTTTATTAGTGCAAGCAATCATCTCAAGCCATTTCTTTGCAACTATATCATCCTAAGGACATTAGAATATTGGATTTCTGACTTAGATGTGTACCAATCCATAGACTTAGAATCAAGTCAAACAACCATGGGTTTATGAACTTCAAATGGGAAGTTGGTGCCTGCTGCCGGTTGGCCTATTAATTGTATGGGCACTGAGGCTTGAAAAAAGGCTAAGATGGACTTTTAATAGTTGCAAGCCTTTAACTTAAAAGGACCAGTAGACCTTTATTTGTGTCAAAAAAGAAGAAGAAGAAAGGACCAGTGGCCCTTATAAAAAAAGCTTTAGCAATGTCAAATAATCAGAAGGGGTATATAGTGTTTCAATTATTGGATATTGCACCATGGGCACAGCCTATGGTATATGTCATAGAGCAACAACTCATTACACATGGATTCACAATCTTCTAACTATCTTTGTACCTTCTCTACACTATGTTCACAAGCTTGTATTTGTTGGAATGTAAGAAGGATCCTTCCGGCATTTTTGTGTAGAATAAGCCAAGTAAACTTAGGGACAATGTGCTTCACAAGAATGAGGACATGTGACCAGGTTTTAGAAGCATGACACAATAGTGCACAATGAATTGCATGCCTATCAAATATAATAGTGTTCATCAAATACCATCTCTTTCTTCTTAAGCTCAGCTTCCTTGGCCTTAAGCTCTTTCTCCTCTCCCTTCAACTCCTGGCAAAATCAAGAAACTGACATAATTAGAATCAAACAAAAATTAAGAAGTAGACAAGTAGTACAAAAACCTGAGAGGCAGCCTAAACCCTTAAGTATCAAAAGAGGAGCCAAGAATAAAGAAAAGAAGGCAAAAAATGATAGTCACAACTTACTATTGTACTACCAAGAGGAATATCCACAACTGCATCTTTTGGAAAAACTGACTGACTTGTAGTTGTTGGTACAAGGAGAGCTTGACTTACAATTGTTGGTACAAAGAGAGGCTGACTTGCAGTTGTTGGTACAAGGAGATGTGACTTGTAACTGGTGGTACAAGGAGAGGCTGACTTGCAGTTGTTGGTACAAGGAGATGTGACTTGCAGTTTTTGGTACAAGGAAATGTGACTTGTAGCTAGTGGTACAAGGAGATGCTAACTTGCAATTTGTAATCCAAGGAAGTTGATGCTCTAAACAATCCTCCGTTGTTGCTCGCAAATACAACCAAGTACTGGAGTCAATGCTGCAAGAACACATGTGCAAACAACATCAAGCCCCCCAATCCTAGACTCAAAAAAAGAACCTAACGCATCCATTGAACGGTATCTTTGTACACAAAATCTCTCTTGATTGAATACCAAACCATTGGCACAATACAATCAGACATATTTAAGACCACCCTAAACCACGCCACACAACTGATGTTTTACTCACCAAATAGTGATGCTGCCACTGTGCTCCTGAAGGTTGGGGTCGAGCTCGCACCGAATGCAGAGGTACTTTGCCCTAACAATGAGCTGCATCCAATGCAAGAATAGCTGCACCAAATGCATGTGTCAATGTCAACGATCCAAAGACCAAAGCAAAACTTTGAACCCCAGTTTGCACGTAACACCAAAACCTTAAGGCTACACAAAACCCCAACCCCAAGCGTGCAACCTTGAACTCTAAATGCAAAAGAGAATTGAAATAACTGCAGAAAAACTCTATCAACCTTGCATTAGATTACTGGAACACAGCGAAGAAAAAATTTGCGACAAAACCTCTCCACCTTTGTTGCATCAAAACACAGCAAAGGAGCAAGTCGACAAGGCCACCATCCACAGTATCCCTAGCCGCAAGGTACCAAAACCCTAAAATAAATCCTCAACAGATCCTTAACGTGTGAAAACCTGAAATTGGAAGTTGCAATTGCACGCCGACGTGGCAGACTGGCAGTGTACCAAGAAATCAGAGGCATCAGCTACAGCAAAGGACAGCTTTCCTTGTACCATCATAGACTTCAACAATTTTCTCTTTAAACATTGGATACTTGCATGCTCATAGTATTGGTGCACTTATGGAAAGATTGATTTGAACAGGCTAAGGTAGGTACACCCCAAACCGCCATTTTTTGCAACTGAGCCTATTTACTATTATTAGACTAATCTAACTTTCATATATTCTTATTGGCAAGTGAAAGGAATTTCCAATGCACCAGGGAATGTGGCATTTGAATACTGTATGCAAAAGTTATTAAGGAACAAAGTTTGGTTCTAAAATCGTTTTTTCTGCATAGGTACAGAACTGATTTTGGAGATGTACACATAGTAAAGATGGTGGTTTAAGGTTAGTAGCACATTTGGGTGTACCTACCTTAGATAGTTGCCACAAATCTCTCAAAAAAATTCCCTACATTTATTAGATTGCATACATTTTATCATCTACACAAAATTATTTGTTCACATTTAAACTCACTATAACATGAAATTTTTTAAAGGCCCCTATTTGTCAAGGCTAACTTATTAATAAAATTTTCTACTATGCAATGTTTTAACATAGCCTAATTTTTATATAATAGAATATATAGCATTTCATGGACCCTGTAGTTGTTAAGATTAGTGAGTAGAACACTTAGGCACTCATGATTGAGCTCTACGTATGGGCTTACTTTAGTTAGGAGTTGTTTGTAGCCAACCAAGGTGCTAGTAGAGAGGGACAATCTTATAATAGAGTGAAATGAAGTTAGAGTGAAGTGAAAATAGAGTGAAGTTAGAGTGAAGTGAAGATAGTGTGAAGTGATATAACCCATAAGGATAGTCATGGTGCTTGTTGGTAGAATAGTATTAAAGAGAAGCCCCTTGCTAGGTTTATTACCCTTTTCTATTTACTTGTTGTTGTTCTCTCTTCATTTGCAATATAAGTTCTTTGCTTTCAATAGGTTATGGGCCCACGGATGTGAATTGTGACTTGGTGTTGGAGGACTTTGGAGGTGTTTTGTTGGAGGGGCGCCAATTGGAGCTTGGAGCAAGTGGAGTTGGGATCACTTGAAGTTTTTTTGTTTTTTTTTTGAGTTCAAGGTCTTCTTGTTTGGTGAGGATCTCTCTTGTTTGGGGTTTGTAGGATCCTTGGAGGTCTGATCTTGCATTTGGCACTTGTTTGGAGGTGCTTTGAAGTAGATGAGATCATTTGGAGCTCTATTGGAGTAGATCGGGTCATTTGGGGTCTAGCTTGAGAGATTGTGAGCCTTGGAGTGCTCATTGGAGTGATTTGGACCACGTGAGGTCTGACTTGAGAGATTGTGAGCCTTGGAGTGCTCATTGAAGTGATTTGGACCACGTGAGGTCTGATTTGAGAGATTGTGAGCCTTGGAGTGCTCATTGGAGTGATTTGAACCACGTGAGAGTTGGTTGGGGCTTTGGAGAGCCATTGAAGGCTCATTGGAGTGATTGGGAAACCAACTAGAGCAGAAGACGTGGTAGCATGGCTACAAATGAGGGAGAAGGCGTCCGCGTCATCAACAAGTTTGATGGAGGCGACTTCGGCTTATGGAAGTTCAAGATGGAGATGATCTTGGCGGAAAAGGACCTTTGGGAGATTGTGGAGGATTCCGAGGAAGCTCCTCCTGACGATGTGTCGCAATCCAAATTTTTGGTTTTCAGTTGTTTATCTAGGAAATAGAACGGAAACTATCAATTAGTATCCAAGTTTTGTTTAGAAACAGCAAAAGACGGAAAATTAGAAAAAACATTAAAAGTAGTGGAACAGTTGGAATAAATCTGGTCTTAGTAGTGATACCTAGGAACTGGATTGAAATCGGAACCTTGTCCGGAAGTAGTAATGAACCGGATTAGGGTTAGAAGACCGGATTAGGGCTAGACCGGATTGGTGGGACCGGATCGGTAAAAGTCATCATGACCACTTTTAGGTCAAAAGAGACTATAAAAGGCCAGCACCTCCTCAGTCACTCTCCATTTCCAAACGCCGTTTGGTGAGAGTATTTCTTCGCGCTCCGCGTTTTTCGGTGTTGTGTGTGTGTGCGTGAGTGTGTGAGTGTTAGAAGTGTGCTGCAGGGTAGATTTCCGGTTGCGTACCGATCGCTGTGCAGGTTTCCAGTTGAGATCGAAGAGTGAAAGTGAGAACGGGACGTGCGGCTAGGACTGGATGAGGTAGAATCAGAAAGGGACTGTCTCTATCTAGTCTGTGTCCATGCCGCAGCTCAGGCGGAACAGACCAGGGCCATCCACGTTGTCGGCTCCGGTTAAACTTCGGAAGGTTGTTCCGGTTCTCCCCTCAACGGAGGAAGAGAAAGAGGTGCTTAGGTTAGATCTCAACCGGATGGGGTGTCAAGGTTTGCTCAACAAACCCTGGGGTTTTAAGGATGAGCGGATGGTGAAGGAGATCCAAGGAAAGTGGACGAATTAGTTTGACAACACGATCCGTTGTGTTCCGGCGGAGTGGACGGAAGAGACCTGGAGGGAAGTATACAAATTCCGGGAGGAGGCCATGGGATGGCAAACCGGAAAGACGAGTACATCCGGGGCAAGTTCCGAGGAGCGGTCAACCCTAAGGACGGATACGCGGTGGAGGACTGCATTGACGACCGACACCGAAAGCTGTTGCAGTTTCTCATTCCGATCCTGCATCCGGAGAAGCCGACAAGGGTGACGATCACCCTCGGCAACACGATCTTCGGGGCTTTGAGCGGAGACCGGAAGGCGGACTGGGCCCGGATCATGTTCGATCTGGTGGCCCAGCTAGCGACGAGGGTCGGAAGGAGTAGGCCGACACCCGTGTGTCCCTACTTCTTCCACCTCTACGAGCAACACCAGCTCCTATTGGACTCGGAGGAGAAGGAGTGGAAGGCCCAGGAGAATCTCCTGAAATATGGGGAATTGGAAACGGATGAAGAAGAAGAGGAGACCGGATCCGAGACCGAAGAAGAAGAAGAAGATGAAGAAGAGGCGGAGAGGCAGCCCAAGCGGCATAAGACGACTTCTCCGATCGGAAGAGGATCTCCGCTCGGTGACAAGACCGGAAAGGAGAAGACACCAGAAGGGGAGAAGGCAGGCGGTTCGAAGAAGGGACTTGCCGATCCGTTCGAGAAGCTGGTCAAGACCCTCTGCAACATCCGCGCAGATTGAGAGGCGAAGAGAATCGCCCTGATCCAGATCGGAGAGTTGGTGTAGGCACCACCGGACAGCAAGTTGCCGGGGAAGGTAGCGGATTGCGTCACCAATCCGGCCGAGATCCGGAAGCAAGAAGCAGAGATCCGTCGACTTCAGGAGGAGGTCGACATGCTGAAGGCGGAAGTAGCCACCTTCAAGGAAGATATGGCCGCCATCCGGATGATGGCGGACGAAACACAGAAGGTGGCGGAAGCGGTGAAGGCGACTTTCGGTGAGGCCGGAAGCGTGGCAGTCAGGGCCAGGCTCTTCAGCGAGAAGGTCTTGGAGGAGAAGAAACTATCCGGTTCCCGAATTGTTTGGATCCTGACTGACTTCTCCGAGCAGGTGGAGAAGAATTTGGTCCTAGCACGAGGAGCGGCAAACTGGATGGAGGAGTGCGCGTAGAAGCTGACCGGATCAATGAGAGTCCATCTGTTGGGCCTCTCCATGCCGGAGTCATTTCCGGAAGTGTCGGACCCAAGGGAAGGAAGAGACCAAACCCCACAGTCAAAACCGAGTCAACCTTCCCAGACCGCGCCGATCAACATAGATTCCTCTCCCGATTCCGACATACCAAATCCGATAGCCGGAGAGCGGAACAGGAACTTGGAAGAAGTCTTCGAGCAATGTGAGGCGGAGCCCAAGAGTCCTTCGTTGGGGCGTGGGATAGCGATGTAGAGTAAGTTAGGTTCTGGTAGGGTAGGACAGGAACAGATCCGGATTAGTAATCCGATCCAATGGTGTTAGGAGGACCAAAAGTTAGGATCCGGATTTAGGTTGACTTTTAACGGCTCTTTTTGCCTCTTGTGTTTTTTGAAGTTCTCAAACTGTATATAATTTAGTCCTTGTGCTGAGGACTGAGAGAGTCTTCTTTCAACATTTTTTTTTGTGTTTTCTCTTTGTGCATTCTTGTTGTACGTTCTCCCATGTTTTGGCAGGGTTGTACGTGAGGGAGTTGGGAAGGCACGAGTGGGTGTTGGAAATTTCTCCCCTTGGTGTGATTTCTTGGTTCTAAGTGCATGTGTGCGGATAGGATAGGATTGGGAGTGAACTTCAGTGCCTCAGCGCTACTAGAGTTTAAGATTCCGGGCGAGAAAGCCATTGTTAGGCTAGGCGGATAAGGAGGGATTCCTTAGTCGTGCTAGAACTCCTGGGTAGGAAATCCGGTTGAGTGTCCGATCTCTCGTGAGGTCTCGCCATCTTAGCGATAAAAGGAAGAATTCTAGTTGATGTTGGAACGGACGGGTGCACTTGTAACCCCCTTAGCTTTGCACGGATCAAGATTGCATCAAGGTCGTTGTAGTATTGAGAGGATCGTACGAGGGGTCTTTGTATGATCAGCAAACCGGACTGCTATTTGGGCTGCTGTGAAGGACCAAACTGGATCCGTACTAGTTTAGGAAAGAAGAGATTAGGAAAGTGGGCCTTCAGCCACTATAAGTCACGGAAGGTGTGGTGGGCCTACCACTCTCAAAAGCAAGCGGCGAACCCTCTGATGGCTAAACAGAGGTAAAACCAAACCGGATAGGAGAGGAAATAGTTGTGAGTTGTCTAGAGCGGATTGGCCTAGACGGATACCCGGACTAGAAGAGATAGGGTCTTGGGATTGTGTTGGATTTGATAACCGGAAGACTAGTTGGAATTGGAAGATGGAGAGAATCCGGTCATTAGTTTTCTGGGTGTTTGTGTTTCCGGTTTTAGAAAGAGGACCGGAAAAGATGGATTTTACTACTGACTTGGCTTAGTTCGTTAATAAGGTTAGATACTTCACAGAATCACGTGGGTTCGATCTTTAGAGTCACTTAGTTATACTCGAGGGTGATTTTTGTGAGTATAATGGGGAATTTACCTATCCTGTGCTGCGACATGATGCCAAGGACAAGATCAAGAAGTCTTACGAGAGGAGGGTGAAGAAGGCCTTCTCCATGATTGCTTGCAATCTCGTAGATAGGCAACTTGCGCACATGCGCTCTTGCAAGGGGCCTGCGAAAGCATGGAAGGTCCTTTGCAACATCCATGAGACCAAGAGCTTGTCCAACATTCTCTTCACTCGCCGCAAGTTCTTCACGTGCAAGATGGAAGAGGGGGATGACATGCTTGACCACATCAACAAGGTCAAGGGCCTTGCGGACCAACTCGTTTCCTTAGAGGTGCCGTTGACGGATGGAGATATTGTGATGACTCTCCTTGAGAATTTGCCCACCTCATATGAGTATCTCATCACGGCGTTGAACACAAGAGCCATGAAGGACCTTGATTTGGAGATTGTCACCGCAAGATTGATGCACGAGGTGTCGAGGAGGAAGGAGAATGAGACCAAGGAAGGAGGTTCAACGCTTCTTGCACGAAATGACAAGAGGGAGGCTTCTCAACCACGCAAGGAGACACGCACGTGCTACAATTGCGGCCAAGTAGGCCACCTTGCTCAAAATTGTTGGAAGGCGAAGAAGGAAAAAGCCAACCAAGCAATGGTCATTCAAGCAAAGGACGAGTTTGCATTTGCGGCAAGTGATGGTCTTGACGACCGCATCTTCAAGTGGATCATCGATTCAGGGGCAACGCAACACATGACCCCTCACAGGCAAGCTTTTCTCACCTATCAACCCATTAGCAACCACAAGGTGTTTTTGGGTGACAATAGCATGGTAGAGGCCATTGGCATGGGGTGCATGGTGGTGGAGGTGAAGGTCATAGGGCTGATGAAGAAGATTCGTATCCAAGATGTGTTGCATGTGCCCAAGTTGCATGCCAATTTGCTCTCGGTGAGCAAATTAGTGGCACAAGGCTTGAGGGTGCAATTCAACATCCAAGGTTGTGTTTTGGCGGCACGAAGTGGAGAGATGATTGTCACGGCGCCAAAATTGGGCAACCTTTATCAACTTGAATTCAAGACGGTGAATGGCTCAAGTACGGCTTGTATGGCGCAAGCGACGGTGGTGCAAGACTCGATGGAGCTTTGGCACAAGCGATTGGGGCACCTCAAAGACAAAGAAGATTCTCAAGAGTCGAGATGTCATTTTCATTGAAGACAAGAAGGTGGATGGTGAACCTTTGGAGATAGGTCCAAGTGGGAGCAATAGAGGCTTTGAGGTGGACCAATCTCCAAGTGGCCAAAGAAGAAGAAGAGGAGCCTCTCACCGCGCCAACGCCAAAGAAGAAGGTGGTTGTGGCTCCACATGAAGATGGTGGTGTAGGAGAGGCGGCCAAGGAGTCAAGATATTCCACGAGGGAGCGACGGCCGCCTGAAGAGTGGTGGATGAACCACATCTTGCCTCAAGACCAACTGGAGCGTACAAACGTGGCATTTGTGAGAGACCCAAGCACCATGGAGGAGGCCATGAGGAGCGCGGATGCAAGCAAGTGGGAGCTAGCCATGCAAGCAGAGTACGCCTCGCTTATGAGCAAAGGTACATGGGAGCTTGCTCCCCTTTCTACCGATCGCAAGAGTGTTGGGTGCAAATGGGTGTTTTGTACCAAGAGAGATGCATCGAGGAGCATTGTGCGCTACAAAGCAAGATTGGTAGCCAAGGGCTACTCCCAAGTGAAGGGGGTGGACTTCAATGAGACGTTTGCACTAGTGGCCAAGTTTTGCACTATTCGATGCATGGGGGCCATCGGGGCAGCCATGGACTTGGAGATGCACCAAATGGATGTGATCACGACGTTTCTCAATCCACAATTGGAGGAGGTGATCTTCATGGATCAACCCAAGGGTTTTGTTGCGGAGGGGCGGGAGCAACTCAAATGCAAGCTCAAGAAGGCCATCTATGGGTTGAGGCAGTCGGGGAGAGCATGGTACATGGATGTGGATGCCTTGTTTGCAAGGGAGGGTTACAAGAGGAGTCAAGCGGACCACTCTCTCTACATCAAGCAAACGAGTGCGTCGTTGGTGATTATGATTGTATATGTGGATGACTTGATCATCATGACCAACACCATGAGCATCATGGAGGAGGTGAAGTCCATGTTGAAGAGGGAGTATGACATGAGCGACCTTGGTGAGCTGCACTATTGTCTTGGGGTGGAGTTTCAAAGACAACAGACGGCTCGCACCATCACCATGAGCCAAAGCAAGTACATTGAGGAGGTGTTGAAGCGCTTCAACATGGAGGAGTGCAAGGCCATTGGCACGCCACTTGATGTGCATTGCAAGTTGGAGAAGCTCACGGATGAGTATGAGGCTGTGAAGGTGGAGATGGAGGATGTGCCCTACAAAGCCGCAATGGGGAGCTTGATGTATGCCATGGTGGCCACGAGGGCTGACCTTGCATTCCCCATGAGTGTGGTGAGCCAACACATGGCCAAGAGTGGTCCCATGCATTGGGCTGTGGTGAAGAGGATCATGCGGTACCTCCAAGGCACATTGGAGGCCAAATTGGTGCTTGGAGGGAGGAGTCTTGCATTGGTGGGCTTTTGTGATGCAAATTGGGCAGGAGATGCAACCGATCGGAGGTCTACATCGGGCTATGTGTTCATGCTTGGAGATGGTGCAGTTTCGTGGAATTCAAAGAAGCAACCGACCATTGCATTGTCTACCACCGAGGCAGAGTACATGGCCATTAGCCAATGCACAAGGGAGGCGCTATGGCTTCGTCAATTATTGAGTGATGTTGGCCTTGAGCAAGAGAAGAGCACGCCCATCATGTGTGACAATCAAGGCGCCATTGCATTGGTGAAGAATCCAACTTACCACTCTCGGAGCAAGCACATTGACATTCAACACCACTTCGTTTGTGAAAAGGTTGAGAGCAATGTGATTGAGATGATATACATACCGATAGAGCGTATGGTACCGTATAGAGTCTATTTGGAGCTCCATGAAGAAGTCCACCACGGAAGAGGTTTGCATGTACCTATTTGAGGGTCAGGAGTATCCAATGTTTGTTCTTGGATAGGACTCGTTCACGAAACTAAAGTACAGAGATAATTTCGAGTGCATCGAGACTTTTAGTGAACCGGGCACAAATAAAGATCACTTCCTCAAAAACATGAGTACCTTGTTCAAGGGGTTCAGGGGGAATTTCAACCATAAAAATACCATTGCAATTGATGACAGCCCAACAAAGCACGTGATGAATAAGACCAAGAATGTCATTCTCCCGAACTCTTGGAATTACAAGGGAAATGGTCCAAAGGACTCGTTTCTGCTTGAGGTGTTGCTGCCGTGGTTCAAGCTTCTGACAAACGCTTGGGACATAGGGTTGAAATCCTTCCAGGAGACTAACAAAGAAAAAATTGGAAGGAGGATGCTCTGCGACAAACGAAGTCGTCGCACGTACAACAACATATTGAATGCAGTGCGAGTTTAAGATGATTTACAATAGAATAGTGCTCTGTATGTTTTGTTAGTGTAGTTCAGGTCAACTCGATCTATTAGGCACCTAAATAAACAATTGTAAATTCCTGTGTGCTTTAGCTCGCATCGACCTGATACTTTAGACAATATCTGACGTACTAACTCACATACTCGTTCTGCTTTGTATCCACATATTTCGTGAAATAAAATATATCGATATGGTTTTCAAGTTTTTACTTCCTATTATGGTCTGCTGCATTCATCCTGAATATTTGAGATTGCATTTGTTTTTGAAATTTGCTCTTTTGATCTTGAGTGATAATATATCTTACTGTGTGTTGTTCTCAGAAATTGTGTTTCGCCCTGTCTCCGCTCATGAATGCCAGCCTCACTTGTACGGCATCAACTGATTCCATCCTAGACTATGGGCAAAACGCAATTCTAAGTACGGGGAACTTCCTTTGCTCGACGGCAACAGCTAATTCCACGATGGATTATTCTGCTAGGCCTCTTGAGGATGGTGTGGTAGACAGCCCTCCGAGTGGAACTCCTCGTGTGCCTAAATCTTGCTCCCCTTCTCCATTAAAGCCTAGAGGTATTTTTGCTTAACAGATCTCACTGTCTGCCTCCAACAGAGCACCATAGAGGAAATTGTACGGGAATGGCATGTCACCAGTGTTAGCATTTGGGATTGAGAAGGAAGTGCCATGTGAATCATGCAAAGAGAAGGTTGCTATCCACTTTGACTTGCCCTCAATTCCTCGGCCATGACCTCTTTCCTTGGGAGTAAGAAAGACCAAAACGCACAGCAGAGTGGCGACCAAGAGTTGCGCTTCACCATTTTTTGACCAGTGGGATCAAAAGTTCTTAGAACTACAGAGGCGACAGGCACAACGGGAGTACAAGCAAGCTAGTAATGGACACAACCGCGGGCCAGAGATTAGGAAGGCCATGGAGAAGCTCAAGAATAAGTTGCACATATAGGAGATGTTCATATGGTAGAGTCATAGTCTAGAACTACACAAGCTATCTGCACATATTACATACATTGCAATGCTGCAGTGAATCACACTCATAGTAATTACCAACACTGTGAAAAAAGTTTACAAGACGTTTACGCCGGATAATATCACACGACTGTATAAAACAATCAAGTGTAATTGGAAAGACACAATTGAATGAATTTTGTGTCCCCTTCTTCATACTATATAGGCAGCCACGTACTTGTTAGTGGTACTAGTTAATTGTTTCACGTTGATATCTACTATATTTTGATGCAATGTAGGTCAACTACTTGGTCTCAACACCTCCCAGTTCAGTGGAAACCTCTCATTTTAATGAATATAACGTTCCATGCTCCTCATTGCGTTGGCGATCATCTTCCTCTTTTTTGTTGGGCGAGTAGAAAGAGTTGGCGTTATTGGCGTATAGGGCAGTGGAGGCAGCATAGAGGAACACAACGAGCCCGGTACTTCCGAAGACGGACGGCTAGTTGGTGTTTGGATATCTTCGAGCCCAATGCTGTCATTGTAGTCCTCGTAATCGACCTCTTCATTGCTCTCTTCCTTACTCTCTTTGTCTTCAAGGTCAACGACAGGGTTCGCCTTCTTTCCCTTTTGACTCCAAAGAGAATCCTGACCCGCCCATAGCTTCTTCTTCAAAGGCGAGGGTAACAAACTTGGACCTGCTCCAACGTTCACAAGGTAACCGCCTTCCAGGAAATCTGCCTTGTCTAACGTCATGGCCTTCATGCAAATATCTTGACACCAAAACGACTGCTCGAATAATCCACACACATAGACATCGACAGAACTCATCTACAGGAGACAAATTCTATTGAGTTAGACACACCGACGACCACTCATTGCACTTCAGCACGATGCAAGCCGAAATGCACAACAACATCTCAGAACACTAAGTATCACCAAAGAACATGTATACGGGGGAGCAAATTAGCACGACTCGCGCTGAATTGCCCTGGCGAGTCTCACCATTGCAACACAAGTCAATTTTCCTCCCGCGAATGCTGAGTAGACACACATCCCCGGATTGCAAAACTTTTGGACAATCCATAGATAAGACTCCATGCGTAGCTCCATGTTGTGAATTCGATACTCGAGCTCACTGTATACACGCACCTTCATATACTTGGCTGTCTCTGGGCATTCAAATTCATTCGGAATTACCACGGGATTCACGTTCTTGGGGCTCTGCAGAAAAATGAGCAACACCTTCTTCGGTGTCTTCGCAACAGCAATATCACCAAGGCGGTCGTTCTTCCCTGGCGTGTACAACGCAGAATCCAAGGCATAGGAGTTGAGGACCTCATTTGTCTGCATGAACCTGAGAACCTGCGCTTGCTCTTTCTCGTCAAAGCAAATGAATAGCCACGCAGGGACTTCCTCAAGTGTCGGCTTCTTCTTTTTCCGCATGGCTGTCATCGCTTCAACAAAAAATGTGCTGTCCATAGTGGACGCGTCCTTCTTCTCAGTCTCGGGAAGATTTTAGATGTCTAGGACCCCAAGAGACAATCGCTTGACGGTCTCATCCGTCCATGAATGCGCTGGCTACTTGTGATAATAGTTCTTAGCAAACTTGTAAGATCGATAGTGGCCTAGTGTAGTGGGCTTCACGAACTTCTTCTTTTGCTCAAGGAACACCTTAAAGAACTGAAACGCTTCGTCTGAGAGCTCGGAGCATGACTTGTTTTTTGCGCTCACAAGCTTGGCCCTGCCAAAATACGCATCTCCAGGTCTGCTGAGAAGGACATCCATGGCTGCCCTCGAGAAGAATCAATCTTTCTTGAAGGTTTCCAGTTCTCCGTGATGATCTTGTTATTTGCGTTTAGAAGACCAAGTTCGGGGGCGATTTCGTGAAGTTCTTTCTTTACAAGGTGTTTCCGCTTCCGCCTCTCTACCCATTCCTTCACATTGTAGAAGCTCTCAAGCACGGACAAAATGCTCTTAATTGTCACATTGGGGTAGGAGAGGGTGCGCTTGCTACCCGTCTAGTTGAAAATGTGCTTTACTAGTTTCTCCAGCTCGTCATAGCTCAGATTGCCCAAATGTTTAAAGAATTCCCGATTTAGTACCAGCGTATCTGGATTCCAATCTGTCTTACGGTTCAACAACCTATCCGTGTCAAGGTTGAGCAGTTGACCATGTGCGGCTGTAGAGATAACCTCGCCCCAAAGTTTGTAAACATATTCGGGAGCGGTGATGAGCTTCAGTTCATTTGTCACTTTCAGTTTCTCCTCTTTTCCCTTCGCCTTTGATATTTTCAAGCTTTTATTTACTTCAATCATGGAGAACCGCAAAAATACCGCCTTCCTAAACTCTTGAACTCGATTCCAAAGATTAAGTGTTAGAACAAGCGCTTCAGCTCGACCCGCGCTAATCAGTAGACAGAATGCCTCACCAAATACATATGAGAGAGAGAAGAAGTCACTACAGATCAGCTCGGCCCGCGCTAATCTACACAGAGTACGCTTCATCAAATACATATGAGTGAAATGGAGCCATTGCAGATTAGCTCAAATTGCGCTAAATGACAAACCTGGAACAAGTCTTTGTTCTTTTGGTTTTCGACAATTTGCTTGGTATTGGCTAATTTCCCCACCGACTGGACTTGAGTTGGATTCTTCGGCTTACCCATGGCCTCCTATACTACTCAAGTTCCTAGAATATTTGTCGCCCAAGATGGTTGAACTGCTATGAAATGATTCACCCGATTATAGTAGGCGGAGATGGTTCGCAGCTTCTCTCCGTCCAGCGACCATACAATGAAACAGTTCCATTTCTTGAAATGTTTTCTTTCATCGTGGTCAACATCTTTTTTGTCATTGAACATGAACTTGCTTGCTTCAACACTATGTTGGCCGTTAATGACGTAAAACTGTCCGCCTTCAATTTCTTCCCACTTCTCTGGTTTTTTGGTGAGGCCGACGGGCATAACACAAAGAGTCTGTTTTGTACTCTTGTTGGGGATGTTTAGGAGATAGGTCACGTTGTCTTCCACTATTCTCTGCTACTTAGACCAAATGTTGAATGTAATTGGTGCCTCAATTAGCTAGGAGATGTCAACTGCCTTCTTCTCGTCAACCACGAAGACATACGCGTCTTTGCATGTTTTCTAGTACTTCTGGTATGCCTCGCTGATGGCCTTGTAGTTTGGCTTTCTCACTGTTGCCCGGGAGTGAGGAACATTTGCCATCTCCTCTACGAAGCTGTCGTCATGCACTTCAGATTGTTCCAAGGATCTTGCCGTCACTTTCTTTACAGAAGGAGAAACTGCGGCCTTCTTCCCCTTGTTTTGCATCGATTTGAGAGTGGACTTTTGAGCGGATTTCTGACCCCGACTGCTTCTGAAATCTTGCTTCGTAATTTTCTTTGAGAATTGGCTAACGCCCTAGTTGGCAACGTCCACGGAGACTGACTTTGGTCTATTCAGGGTGTCCTGCATTTCATACTTCCCTCTTAGTATGTCGAAATCCTTGAAGAGGGCCCGAATTTTCAAAACAAGTTGCCTTTAGGCCAGTGGCGTCTTGTTAGCATTTTCCCATTCTTTATTGTCAATCTTCTTCTCCAGTTCCTTGACATCTTCATGGAAGGGCGTCGGATCCAGGCTACCAAGTAAGGGGGTCATGTTGAATGGAATCATTACAGAGTCCCAGCATATTGTGAAGTGGTATTGATCTTTCTTCGGGATGCCCTTGATAGCCGTGACACATTTGATTTTGACCGTGGGAATGTGGGATGGGTGTCCGCCTCCACATCTTTCACTCTCTTTTCAATGACAGGTTGAGGAAGACCTGCGCATTTCTGAATTTGTATGCGAAGCAAAACTCGTTTGAGAATGCGAGCATGATGAATCTCCAGAACTCTACTCTATCCGGCTCTTTGAATATCTAGTATTCCCCCTCCATGAAGGAATTGTCTTTGCTAGTGTGATTATCTTCTAGTTGTATTTCACATTTCTTGAAGCACATATCGAGCGCCTCCATATGATTCTCCATTTTGCTGTTCTGCAAGCTGCAAACCAGATTATGAGTTCATGCGTTTCTAGAGTTATGACTATATAAGCGTATTTAACCAAAGTGTTCTTGTTCAGTGCATACCATTCTGTCTTTCAATGCGAGTCACGCTAAATGACAATTGGAGGAATTTCAAAGCTGGTGTTCGGTTTTGAGTTAGTCAATAGCTATAATGGTTCTGGATTCCACTATTTTGTGTTGTGACAATCCTACGCATGTATTGTTGATTGACTGATGTTGATCATCTGCGATTGTTATATAATGATGTTATGTATGTATGCACTATTAGTCTCCTGCTTCGCTTGATGTCTTTTTAGCGCGAGCCGTGCTGATTCATCAATTGTGCTTCTGTCAGTCTGTTACTACATCCTACATCTTGTGTATTTGCTTCTATGACGTATGATCAGTCAATGAAGGTCATGCACTAAACTACTGAGAATATGTCATTTTAGCGCGTCTCACGCTGAAATGACATATTCTCAGTAGTTTTTTACGCCTGCTTGGCCTCTCGATAAGACGACAATGGTTGACTTCGAGTTGTTACTGCTAACGATATGATCAAATATAGTTTGTGATCTCTCTAGTTTAAGTGTTGCCTTCTTTGAATTTTAGCGCGAGACACACTGAAATGACAAGTATATTCTACGTGGACGAGAGTGTATTTGTCATTTCAACGCGCCTCGCGTTGATATGGTAGAGCTTCTTCTTGAGGTGTTGGCTTGGGTGTTGGCTTCGTTGAATTTCAGCGCGAGGCACGCTGAAATGACAAATATGTTCTATGTGGCCTCGCGCTGAAATGAGAGAGCCTGTTCATTATGTATTAGCTTGAATTTTAGGGTATTTTTTTTTAATGTGTAGTTTAGGATTACATACCAGTTTGTTTGCATGTAGATTTGGAGTTGCTCCTCCATGCACTTTTTGTCCTTGCTCGTGCTAGTCTAGTTTAGGGTTTCAATCTTAGTCCTTAGAACAAATCCGATGTTGCACATGAAACTTATTAGTCTTCCACTCAATTAGAAATCGTAATGCTATTATAATTTTGACAACAATTAATTTGAGGAATAAACAAGAAGAAATGAATAACACAAAAATAAACAAACACACAAAAATATATGAACAACAAAAGGCCTTATTCATTAAAATTGGACAATCGACAGATTTTGAGACTTTTGCCCTAAAACAATTGTATGGATTTATCCTCGAGTCGAGGATAAGTTGAGACTGCAACCTTTTGGCAATGAAAGGTTTTTATACATGGTAATATTTTAAAGTCTCAAATTTCCAAATAGTCTCAAAATTGAGTAGTTATGACTGTTTATCTTCGCCTCAAGGATAAAATTGAGACTACCATTTGTCCAAATATAACGAATAAGGCCTTACAACAGCAAGTATCATAATATCCTAAGAGCACATTGAACACTACCTGCATTTGCATCACAAAAAAAAAAAGCTAGATTTCACATTACAAATTGACAAGCAAAATAACATTATCATGTACCCTAGAATCCAAACAGTAATACAATGAACACAATGAACCTGAAAAAAAACAGAAAAGAACTACAACAATCAGAAACCTTAAAACCCGAATCCAAAAAAGAACTACAGCAAAATAACATCAACAAGTAGGGTAGACTCTAAACCCTGAAACCCGAATACAGAAAGTATTATAGCAACCCTAAACCCTGAATCACTGCCCAAGCTTACGTACCTCTAGCCCTAAACCTCGTCCAAGCGGACTACTTCAGAAACCCACCACTACCAAGCAGAAATTATGAAACCATGAAAGCAAATGCTTATACGAGCTACAAATGTCGTATCTACACAACCCCAAACAGAAATCACACACTAATCCTGAACGCAAATGCCTAAACAAACGGCAAAAATTAACAGAAACCCACCAATTCACAAAACCCCAAGCAGAAATTATGAAACCAAGACTACTTCAAATACTTGGTTCACACAAAGAACTGATCAAGGGCGTCGAAAGTAGAGCACACAATACAACAAAAGACATACACGGAGGAACTCCACCAATTGAGCGCGCCAAAAAGTTGTGCTTGGGAAACCTAACAATTACGAAACCCCAAGCAGAAATTTAAAAAACACCAAGCAGAAATTACAAAAACGAGAACGCAAATGTTCAAATCAGCTACAGAGTGTCAAAATGAAAATCGGAATAAAAGATTGTACCGCAATGAGCGCGCCAAAAATTTGTGCTTGGGAAACCTAGCAATTACAAAACCCCAAATAGCAATTACGAAACTCCAAACAGAAATTACGAAACTCCAAGCAGGAATTACGATACGCTAAGCAAGAATTACGAAAACAAGAACGCAAATGTTCAAATCAGCTACAGTGTCAAAATGAAAATCTGAATATAAGATTGTACCGCAATCGAACAGAGAGGAAAAGAATGCAAACTTGTTGTGAGACGTCGCCCTGCTCTTTGCGTGCTCCAAGCTCCTAGGCCGAGCAACTCAACCCCAACTTCCGACGTCAGTTTCAAGCTGAAGCTCGTGGATCACGCCGGTTTGGAGTTGAAGATCAGGACGCACCTGAATGCGCCTCTACACCCCAACGTCTCGATGCGCCTCCACAACTACAAAAATTGTTTCCACACAAATTGCAACAAAAAAGCAATCCTCAATGACCGTGACGAACACTAGGAGCATCGAAAAAACACAAATGAGTGTGCCAAACCCTATTCTTTGACTTTGCCTACAAAAACGCCTGACGTGCCTCCACACACCAACACCTAGATACGCCTCCACAACCACAGAAATTATTTGCAAAGAAAAAGCAGTTCAAACTGTGCGTGACAAACACGGGGAGCAACAAAAAACAAGGATTTGCCAAACCCTCTTCCTACTTCGCCGCCAAAAACAGCATGCTGCCATACTCGGACACGTGGCAATACCCGGGCTGATACCGGCTAATATTTATGTAGTATCCTTTCCGATATCCGAGCCTCCCCCATCCAAATACTCCATGTCATACCCTTTCATGCTATAGCATTGTTTATTGATGTTTAAAGTAAGCCTCTACTTGATATGTGTAAAACCTTACACATGTAAACTATTGTGGATTGTATATTCTCATCCATCCATATGCGATACAAGCGGAAGTTTTCTTCTATACATGTCATTTGCAAAATTGGAAGTTTCCTGAATATATTTTGACTTCTGTACCATTGAGGGCTTCCAGATTATTTTAAATCAACAATTCATAGAATATGAGAGTGGATAACTTATACATTCAGTAATTATCCAAGCTCTTCAAGTTAAACACTTTGTCTGTACAAATCATCCCTTTTGATATTGTATGACATCCAATAACTACTTCTACACATTTTTAAGTACTCATTCACAATCAAAGTTTTTTCCATGTTTTGGCCGTTTAGCACAAGAATGCGAGGATTTACGATTGTTGCACTTGTGCCGTACACGGAAAAACTATTTGTCAGTACCAAGCCACAAAATATAAAACACAAGAATAAAAGGCTTTTTGAAGTATGTTTGAAATTTGAAAAGTAATTAATTTCCGTATTTGTTGTTTCTCCAAGACTCAATTACAAGACGTCATAGGTGTACTACACATGTAAAGGCGAATAATTTAACTAAACAAGTAACACACTTTAAAAAAGATATAAATTAATCAATTATAGAATTACACCTTATTGCCTAATTCAAAACATGAACTCCATTGAAAGTCAATATTTAGTTGGAATAATAATAGTCCAAGTTATTGAAATCATTAAATTTAAACATGAATGTATCCCGTTATTGAAATCATTAAATTCACACATGAATCTATGAAAACAATTTAAACATGAATATATCCCGTTATTGAAATCATTAAATTCACACATGAATCTATGAAAACAATTTAAACATTCATGTACAAAAGTGCATGACATTTTCAAATTTAGGCCATAAAAAGGCCAAAGGCTATATAATTTTCAATTTTTTTAATTCCAACAAAGTGGACTTCAAATATGAAAAAATAGAAAAGTGCTTGTGAAATCTAAATCATACGTGTAATTCCAACTTCTATGAAATGAAATTTAAACATTCACGTACAAGAATGCATGACATTCTTAAAATTGGGCCATAAAGAGGCTACAGGCCATTTCGTTCCCATTTTTTTTTAATTGAAATATGATGGACTTCAAATGAAAATATTTTAAAAATTCTTATGCAATCTAAATCATAGATGAAATACCAACTTCTATGAAAAAAATTTAAACATTCACGTACACAAGTGCATGGCATTTTCAAATGTGGGCCATTAAAGGGCCAAGGGCCATTTCATTCCCAATTTTTTTTAATTCAAATACGATGCACTTCAAAAGAGAATAATTTAAAAATTCTTGTAGAATCTAAATTGTAGTTGTCATTTCAACTTCTATGAAAAAAACTTAAGCATGCACGACCGAAAATGCATGACATTTTCAAATTTGAGTCATTAAAGTGCAGCAACCATTTCATTCCCAATTTTTTTTAATTCAAATATGATGGACTTCAAATGGGAATAATTTAAAAATTCTTATGGAATCTAAATCACAGGTGTAATTCCAACTTCTATGAAAAAAATTTAAACATTTACGAATGAAAATGCATGATATTTTTTAATGTGGGCCATTAAGGGGCCAAAGGCCATGTCATTCCCAATTTTTTTTTAATTCAAATACAATGCACTTCAAAAGAGAATAACTTAAAAATTCTTCTAGAATCTAAATTGTAGGTGTCATTTCAACTTCTATGAAAAAAAATTTAAGCATGCACGACCGAAAATGCATGACATTTTCAAATTTGGGCCAATAAAGTGCAGCAGCTAATCAGCCATGTACTTTTCAACTTTTATTTATTTAAAAGAAGATGGACTTTAAATGGAAATAAATTAAAAATTCTTGTGGGATATAAATCATACATGTAATTCCAATTTTTCTAAAAATAATTTAAATATTCACGTTAAAAAATATAGGACATTTTCAAATTTGGTTCCATGAAGGAGCCAGGGTCTATTTCATTTTCATTTCTTTTTTATTTGTAAGAGAATGGATTTTGAATTGGATAAAATTAAACATTTATAAGTTGTAGAATCTTAATCCTAAATGTAATTACAACTGCCTAATAGATATTTGAACATGACGTAAGAAAATCCACAACGGATTCATCAATTGAATTTGTCAATTGAAGGCCATTTTTAAGCAAAGCCTAGTTCATTCTTGGTTATTTTCATTTTAGTTGAAGATGATTGGATATTAATGACTAGTAATTAAATTATAGGGCATTATTTATGTATGGGTAGTTGCAAGAAACACCTATTGTTTTCTGGCCAAAATGGCCGTAGTATTGGAGTACTATGACCTTTTGCAATAAAATTTGGATAATTTGAAAAGCATTCAAAAAAGTATACATGTGAAAATTGAAGTCTAGAAAAATTTATCTCTAAAAGTTATGCACAAAAAAAAGGCCTAGGAAAATAGAAAAAAATAGATACTTTTGAATTTATTTTTAGAAAATAATAAAATAATTCAAAAAAAATAGCCATTTTTCTTACTTGTAGCCCTGTAGGTTCTCCTTTTTCACTATTTTTTATTTTTGGAAAATAAAAATTGTGTTCTTTGCACTTGTACATAGATAATGCACTTTGAGCACATGTGGAAGGTGGATACTTTACTATTTTTAGAAAATCTCTTCATAGCCTTGTGTAACTTTAGTATAACTCCTTGTCTCCCAATTTTCACTTTCAAATTCATATTTTTGGATCGGAAATAGGACTCAAAACCCCTAAAATGGCCAAGGTAGACATCCAATCGGGGGCAGTTTAAAAATAGTAAATAAATTTTGAAAAATTGGAAAAAAATACTGAATTTCCGAAACTTTTATGTGTACCTTCACTTCAAATTTCATAGAAAACGGACATACGATGCCAAAGTTACAGCCAAAATCCACTTGTCCAAGAGCAAGGGGACAAGAAATAGGACAACTGTTTCTTGCAATCACCCGTATATACATTTTAATTTACGTAGGGTTGTCTAAAAACAAGAACAACTTAATTATCCTTGCAAAATCAACAACTTTAGAATAATTACAACTTCTACGCTTTTTAATAGTAGGCCTTTCATGTTTGAGTTTCATGACTAACAAGATTTGTGATCATTAAATTTTTGGGTCCAAGTTTATTCCCATTTTCTATTATTAAGTCCTTCACTTATGAATTCTAAAACTTTTGGTAATGGTGGTGTATTCAAAAACAAGGCACAAATCAAAAAAATATAAAGATTTTTAATCATGTTGATATTTACAATTTCTACAATTTTTTCCACTAAGCCTTTTATGTGTAAATTCCATGACTTTGGATATTGTTGATGTATTAAAATACGGGGCTAATTTCTCAACGACGCTAGCAAGCGAGCTTGGAGCGGTGAGCTTGTGAGCTGTGAGCGTGGATCTCGTGAGCTTGGAGCCCCCAAACTTAAAAAAATTGAAAATTCGGACTCCCAAATTGGTTTTTCCGATTTTGTTGGGAGAAAAGAGGGAAAATGTCAATTTTTTGACCTATTACCGTGTACCCTATAACCGTGGATTGTGTGAAATTTTATTTTTGATTGGGAGGTAATTCCATCACTCACCATATTTATTTTCCTAGAAGTTGTGAAAGCCAAGCCGCACTGATGAACAGAAATTCATCGACAAAATTTAATGGAGGCCCAATTCCATCACTCATTGATTTTTTTAAAATATTTTGGGTAAAAGCAAGGCACCATCGGTGAGTAGAAATTAATCTACAAATTTCAATGGGGGGCAACTCCGTCACTCAACATATTTTTTTTCCTATAGGTTGTGAAAGCCAATCACTACCAATGAACCAAAATTCATTCACAAATGGTAATGGGGAGGCAACTCCATCACTCACAATTTTTTGTGCCCAAATACAAAGTTGCCTGAATACAAAATACACATGACGTAATTCGTCTTGAACAAAATGCTAGAGGACCGTTGGGAATATAATATGCCACACAATTACGGCCAAGGTCTATTCTCCAAACAGTCCTCCCGCAATGATTGTTCATTGAACGTAACTACTTATATAGTGACTCATTCCCAAATGCCAATCGTTATGGGACAACTAAAGACTTAAAAGTGACCTCTGAACATGTGTTGTGAGACACTTGAATAGGAACCTGGACATTGGTCTTGTCGCTCTTCCCCATTTTCAGCTCTCATCAGTATTGTACGCTCATGTATTAGCAAAGGCCGCCTTGTATTTGGGTGTGTAGTATTACAGTAAAATATAAGGTTGGAACCCATGCATATGCATTTTAATTATCCACACGTATTCTTACATATGAGACATGCTCCTCTATTTTCTGAAACCAATAACTTCTTCTATGCCATGTACTTCATATCATTTCAATGTATGAGGGCCATTACAATACTTTGCACTACATAAAAAAAGTAGCCATACTTACTCTGGCAATATGATAATCCTTGCCCGCACTAGGAGTACCTTCAACTCATTGTAGCTATAACTAGGTGCATGAATGAATTTGTCTTCATGGAGGTCCATCTTGCAGAAGTACCTATACAAGTAGTATAAGTGCTTACAATTCACGTATTGTTGGTGACCTCCAACAGCGGACACAACCATATTCACAAAGTCCGGACATGTGCATGTAGGAAACATACCAACAATAATTTGGTATATATGGCTGTTGGAGTCCACCCCACTCTCAAGTACCACTATTGCTCCAAGGCCTGAAAAAGGGAGAAGGGTCACTCCTAAAATTTGACCTCTAACATTCCGAGCACTCTCCCACTTGTTCCGTTGCTCTGCAGTAGGGGCATTTGTAGCTCTCCTAATGGTCCGGTTGTTCCTCACTGTTGGATATGCATCCGGATTTGGTGGAGATGCTTGGTCAAACAAAACAGGCTCAAAAATATTAGACATGGAGAAGAGCTGACGTGGCGACAATGTAGGCCGTTCTTGGAGGCGGAAGCCTGCATGCTGCAGCAACAATGTCTCTTCTCGATCCAAGTTGGTTCCAGCCAACACTTGCCAAACTTTCGGCACCTTAGGCCAATCTATGACCCACTTACGCTTTGTACCTTGCACACATCGTTCAATATCATCCCAACAAAACCAAAAATCGGCCACCACCTCACGCTTACTCCCGTACTCTTCTTTTCTACCACGGTAGGTGGGAGCTGGAGTTCCCTTTCTTCCTTTTGCAATTTTTGCGGTACACTTGATCTTTGACATTTGTTGCTGAGCTTGGCATCTTGCATTTGATTTGTGACTTATCCTTGCAATGTGCCACTTTGATGTGTCGCAGTCACTTTCAAATGCGATTGGCACATACTAGTGTGGAGTGACCTCGCTGTGTGATTGGTTGACTTCCAATGGCTCCGTGAAAACCTTGGTTGACCTTGTTCGAACTCGAGGTTGAGAAAAGTTGACCTTGTCGGGGCGATGTGAATCTCCGGCATCACCAATAGGTATGTCCAACTTTCTCTTCGTGCTTCCAAATATTTCTTCTCCTTCCAAATGCGGTACTCGAGTTCCTACACCATGTGTTTCCGGCAATGTGTTCAATGCCTCCGCAATTTTTTTTGGGCATCCGCTGCGTCTGGCAGCTCTCAACTTCAATTCTCCCTTGGATGGTCCTGAACCAGAAGTGTGACCTCTCAAATATGCACGGTAGTTTGTCATTTGCATCCAAGCACAAATACTATCATCACAAGTGGCGTCAAACAAATTGTTTGCACGTTTACCGGACATTTGAAGCCACTTGTTATGAACCGTTTCGGACAGATTACAAAAAGGTAAATCTGTCATCTCTTCCAAACTCAAGCCCTAAAAATCCAACCGAAGCAATTAGAAACTATTCTAAGCATATATGAAACATTTGTATGAGAACAACGAATTCTAAAAATTCACACTGTACAACTATGATACCTTGTAAGGAATATTGAAAATGTGAATTCTTAATTTAGGACCTTTCAAATTCCTTGCAACTAATGAATACCCAAAATAGGAGTAGTACCAGACAACACATGAACATCCATCGGATCCGACGGATGTTTAAGTATTGCCTGGTACTACTCCCATTTTTTAAATTTATCAATAAATCAAAGAAATTTACTTGTCAAAATATCACGTATGTTGTCATGTACAGAAACCAAAAAAACCAAAAGCCATTGAAATTTTTTTCTGGTACAAAGTATAACTCTATTTTGCAACACTTTGTAATAAATAAAAAATGAAGCTAGAAACAAAAAATCTTAATTGAGCTTACTATGGTCATGAAGCCTCCCCACTGTAAATATCGAAAATGCCAAAATGCCAGCCAGTGGTCTAGGTGATGAAGTGCTTCTTCGGTTGCAGCTCCAGACGAAAGCCACCATGAACGAATTGCAAGGTACCGACTCTCTGCTTCATCCACGGTCTTTGATTCTTTATATTGCTTGCATAACATAATATGTTGTTGTTGAAATGCATGCTTGATGTGCTTCTGTGTGTGTTTTATAAGAGAAGTACTCCAGTGTAGCAAACACGTCCTTTCACGGTTCTCCATTACTTCATCGGGTCTGCCACTACCGTACACAATACGAACTGCGTTCCAATTGGCCATGGCGCTATCTGCCATAAATCCCTTGAAGTTCGGATCAACCAATCCATGTCGTGCCATGACCAAATTCAAACTCTTCCAAAATTGTACTTGGACTTCGGTATCTTCAGATTGCATGTCACACATGGCAATGGTCATCACTTTTTTGTACTGTGAATCATACACGTGGCAAGCCATTGTGGTCCAGTCCTTCACGCGCTTTACGTGGTCGAACATCATCCACGTGTTTTGCAGATCACCACCTGGTTGCATACGCCTTATCAAGTCCACTCCACTTCCAGGTCCTTCAGTGAGCATTTTGAAAATGTACACCTTCTCTTTGCCTTGGCCTGGGAAGACGCTATCATGTATAAATTCGAACTTTGATTCTTTCTTCATGGTCATAATGTTGTCTTAATGGTTTGACTCCTCCTCGGTTGTTTGAGCGAAAAGAAGAGATGACGTTTCGTATACTTGGACTGCTCAGAAACTGGAAGCGGTCCATGACCTCTTCCATTTCTTCTCCCTTCAACATTTCCTTCTCTCCTTCTTCGTGATGAAATAGGTGATTTTGTAGAAAATCTTTGCTAGCAGATAGCGCAATGGCAGAGTTGGTGGCTGTGGGGGTTCTAGACACCTGCTCTGCAATGAGATCACTAATTTCTTTTGCGGAGTCCCTATACAAGCCCATAGCTACCGGATGAATATGATTACCGAGGTGAATAGCAGCCCTACTCATCTTTGCATCATCGCTGTAGCAATAGTAAATTCTAGCGCCGCATGAGCTCACGCACGTAGGTATTGTTTTGCAAACCTTACAAACTAGCCTACAATCTTTAGGAGGACCCTCTCCTATTGCAAAAGGAAAAACTGTAGAACCGCTCCACTCTGTCTCATTCTTTCTGGAAGCCCTCTTCATATACTCACACTCAGTATTTTCACAAACAAGATGACCAGCGCAGTATGACTTACGGAACTTTAAGTTGTCGGAGTTGTGGATGTTTGTTGTCACCAACTTGCACCAAGGATGTCCGTCGTATCACTTGTCCATTCCTTCCAAGTTCTTTGCACAAGATGAATAAGATTGTGGTCCACGCGGAGGTAATTCGAAGATGGTGTCCCCATTGTATGTAGGAGGCAAAAACTTCACTTCATGGTGTTCCACAGTGTCAAAGTCCATTGTAGACAACTCACTCCTAGAACGGTGAAGCTTAGAAAGTCTCCTCAAGCACTTCATTATACTGGGTTGGTGGAAAGGCCTTGGGTGCAATGGAGGACGGGACAACATAGAGCGCACATGACTACTAGATGGGGTATTGGATTCAGAGTTCCCATTTCCCTTCTCCTCTAAAGCATTGTTAATTGTAAGGGGGTTCAGTTGAAGGGTTAAGGGTGGAGAGTCTTCTTCTGAATCACTAGCCAACTCTATGATAGAATCCAAGTTCTCTATCTTCGGTATAACAAGAATTGGACTTCTAGGAAATACTGAGAGACGTTCACGACACGGACCTTCTGTAGTTGCCTCTCTCATGAATGGGATATCCACTGTTGAATTCACTGATTGCCGACTTCCTATCTCAAGAGAAGAGGGTACCATTGATAGTGAGATACCATAAACTCTATAATTCCCAAATGCTAGGTACCAACAGAAGCCCTCATCACACATGGACTTTAGTATAGGAACTGATTGTTGCAATTCACCTAACTCAGATCTTCTTTCTTCCTCTACATAGATAGTCGATTCAACAAATTTGAATCTCACATGAAGCAAATGATTCAGTACTTTAGCTCGCCCTCCTTCATCAAGTGGAAACACTAAGGGTGCCTCCTGACCATCTACACGTATGCAGGCCATGTTTCTATCAATAGACAAGTAGATGCTGAAATCCAAAAGAGTCACACTGTATATGAAGGATACACAGGTTACTTGGCTGTCTCCATGTTTTATAGTGATCCATGCCATTCCCCATTATGGACAAAGGCGCCAAAGGTAAATTTGATTATAATTTTTACTTTCATCATTAATGACGGTAGATGCCATGCTTTTGATGTTCTTCAAGTTCATAAGCGCCAGCATTTACTAAATATTTTGGGAAGGGACAACTGCTACAATACGGTCTCATCATCATTGTAGTGCATTTAGGTATGAAGTGAAGAAATCACTGCAGATAGATTTGATTTAAGATATATCCTAAATTTCTTTTTGAGATATTTATCCTCTTGTGATTATATGACACACAATCCACGCTTGTACCATGGCATGTCCAGAATTTCACATTTACCAAAAAAGTACTGTCAGAATTGATGTTGCTCTTCTTAACTGTCATAGATGTTGACGGCACCATCAAGCGCCGTGACGCGGCACGCTTTGCAACAATAACAAGCCAAAATGGCAGCCTATGCTATAGCACAACTTGTGTGAAGTTATGGAGGCCAACGTCCATTTTCAAAGAGTACTTATAGTCTTTTTGAGGAGGAGGGATTCATTTGTACATCATCTTTTTGGTGTGTTAGTGCTTGCTCTTTGAGGAAGTTCTCATTATCCTTTCTCTTAGCACATGCTCATAGAAGACCGGGGAGATTTGTTTAGCTTGCCATTGCAAGGTAGAAAGAGGAAGAGGCGATCTTCATTCTATTTTTCTTCTTCTAGAGCATTGAGTAGAGCTAGAATGAATCGATCCAAGAGAGCTATGTCAAAGTCCGGAAATTCTGGAGCTGGCGAGTTTCGGAAGACTCTTCACTTCGAGGTGGGAGAAAGTGGGGATACAATGGGTGTTGCAGGCGAGGAGGTTGGCGGAGAAGGGGAAGAGTCTCAGCAAAATTTCACGTATGACGAAGTTTCAGCTCATCACGTCAGCACTAATGTACGATAATATCTATTCTCTCTATTCTCAAGAGCTTGTTGTTTTTATCTAGTGCTCATTACGCAAGCGCCATATGTTTGAATGCGATATTCCTTGAGGCTAGACATTAGTTTAATCATGTATTTCTAATATACATACAAGCACAAAAAGGACACCAAATTGCATATGTTTTAGGATACAAATATATAAGGCCCTTTATAGTTTGCCAACTTGGAACTGCAGTAGTTGTGAGTACTCAAATGAAATTCTAAGAAGAAAGTGAAGCTATGTTCAAGTATTGATGTTGTGATCTGAGTAGAATCTAATGACAAGGGATCAATAATGTTTTCAATGTCTCTACAGTGAACGTTGTTGTGCTTGAGGACAAGTGCATGCATCACATTACAAGCTGTGCTTTAACCATGACTCTCCAAATCAGAAAATGAACCGTATTTAGAATAAATTAATGATTATCCTTTCTTTTTGGTGAAATGGTAGACATTGATTTATAGATTGACACTTCGTACTGAGCACTATAAATTAATGAGTGGATGGTCTCTGGTAGATGCAAAATGATAAACAAATTAGTTGCTTTGCAGGATTTTTGAAAAGATGGATATCCTTGACTTCATTGTCATTTTTTTTTTCCCGAAACTAGCATTCAATCAGTCTAGGCTTCAATATTACTCTTCATACATATTGTACCTTCACTTTGGTGGCTTCAAATTTGGAAATTAGTATTCCAAATTCTTGGACCACAACAGAATACATCTCACTATCCACAAAGAACAACGTATAAGTAGTTCTAGATTTAAGTCGACTTCTTTGTTGCTGAGAAGCTATGAGAGCGTGCGCGCCACGTCACGCATTTGGCAAGTTCACCGAGACATTCGGGCAGCTAAAGTTGATACGTTTAGGCAGTAAGGGAACGACCATTCATGAACCACAAATCACGCAAGTAAGTGAGGCCACTAAACCGCAACTGGACTCTTAAGCACAGGTGGTGTAAATTACAGAAGGTAACTCCGATTCAAGAATAGAAAGATGAATCTCTTTTGAACATGATTGCGTTCCTTAGATAATATTTGCATGGATGAGGAATTGAGGATTCGTGGAAAAAGTATCCATGCAATCGGGTCTGCATTCAATTCGCCGCCCAAAGATTCCGCTGTCACGGAGGCAAGTCAGCCGAGCCGAAAGCTCCATCGATCACAGCCTGTGACTCAAACTGCGTGTGGTTGAGCTAGCACTGAACTTCGATACTAAATCGGCCACCATCAGTCCCATATCCATCCATTCTTGCATATCGACTGAATCTCTGAGGGACTGCGCAGGAACAGGGAGCGAGGAGGAGGAGTATGCGGAGCCGATCCAGGCAGGGCAACTTTGGAAACGAAGTTGGGAGCCACTCGGAGCCAGCTGACGCAACGAAGGTATGTGCTTCATTTTGATCTCGTTTCGTGCATGACCGCGAGCATGACCGCGAGGGTTGTGTCACCTGCACTTGGACCTGCCGTATGAGTCTGTCTCAGACGTATTTACATATCAAGAGTGACAGACGTAGGATTCGATTCAATGGTACAAAATTTTGCGAGTGATGATTGACTTGAGAACGAAATTGCTCGTCGGGTGCCTCGGGCTGCAAGGACCCTGGCTTTCTGGTCGCTTGAAGCTAGAATTTCGTGAGAACAAGGTTGCACACATTGGGAGTTTCACGCATCTGTCAAGCTTTGTGTTATGAGTGCCATGTTCGTGCTGCGCACTCCGCTCCCCGCCTGGTCTGCCGTCACGCGTGGCGCGTCCGCAACGAGGCTCCCGGCCGGTGAGTGTTGCGCGTCAGGTGAGAAGCTGGGGTCTTTCATGGTGCGCGAATGGTGCGACGCTGGGGTTGACGTTTCTCGGGTTCGTGCGTGGCATTTGAACGTGATTGCAACGTTGTTGTTGTTGTCTAGGGGGTGCTTTCTTCAAATTCATACCAAACCTGTCATTCAAAATGTCAAGTTGGGATGTCAACGGTCCCCTTTTCTGGGGTAGTAGCAGGTAGCCGAGTGACAGGCGTCGGATCCGACGCTACTATTTCAAGTGGCTGCTACTACCCCACCAACTGGAACTTTAAACAAATTTGGTGACGATCTGTTTCGTTTCCGACCGCAACTGGCGTCTCAATATGTCTTTGACAAAGAAGATTCCTCCGAGGTTCGAGCTCAAATGAGTATAGGTTTTATTTTCTTCATAAGTTGAATCGCCTCTGACTTCCATTCGGTTTTTGAATCATGTCCCTAGTTAGTTCTGCTTGCTTCTGCAACCTCTCGATCCTAGTCCCAAGCATATTTCATTTCATAGATTGAAATATAGTTTTCGGTGATGATCGAGATTCTGGTGTAGCTTTATTCACTTCTCCAGTACTTGACGAGGATCAAGGAGTCTCATATGGTCAGTACTTGCTGTCGGATTCTTGAAAATAGTTCTCGTAGATCTCGATTTCTAGGGTACCAGTAAGAAGCCACCGAATGGGCGTCGGATCCGACGCAGTCTTAGCTAGTGGCATGCGGTACCCACGGAACTGGCAACTTCAGCGGTTCTTTCCCAAAAATTTAGCACTTGATCGGTTATAGGACAATCAGAGGACGAATTTACATGTCCAGCTCCGCGAGGGCATGGTGAAGCCATGATTTCCAAGATAGTGAGACCAAATATATTTGATATATTTGCAAAGTTTCTGGTTTAGATGTTTACATATCTGATTCCAAATTCTATATAATGCAGGCAAATGATGCATCTCTGCGAACTGCTATGGAATCTCAGAGAGAAGGTGAACAGGTAACTCACGAAATCAGCAAAGTCTTAGGCGATGATATGTTGTGATATTTTCAAATTTAGATAAAATATTGTTACATAATTTAACGGTGGGATTATTTACTTTTTCCATAAGCAGATGGTTTCGTATATTCTTCATTCACGTTCTAGAGAATTCGAAATTGGTCACTCACAAGGACCCATTTCTGGGGTAGCTCCAGATACCCAGGAAAGGTCCTTCGGATCCGACGGGTATTTCCTGGGTACCTCGAAGTACCCCGTAAATTGATACCCTGTAAGAAAGAATCCTCGAGGTACCCCTGAGGGAGAGTTTCCAAGGGGAACACCTGATATCCGATACCCTAATTGATGTTCCTTCAATTCCTATTATTTTTGTCATTTGATGGGCGACAATCCAAAAATATTATTTGAGGGGTACCTAACTATACTTTCAATGGGTCCGTTTTATCCGACGGTCCTTCTTGGCACTTCTTGAGCTACCCCACAAACTAGATTCTTTACCATATCCCTATTGAAATTTTGAATTCAATTTTGCATTATCATAGGCGTTCACATTGAGACATATGATGCCTAGACCTAGATGATCAATTTATTTAATTCTTACTTTGTTCTTGTGTAGGTGGAGGGACGCAAAGGCAAGCGTGCAAAAGCTACTTTGGGGACCCCAAAATCACCTGAGATAAAGGGTTTCCCAGCCCTTCAGATAGGTGCGCCTTCAAAGACCAAGAAGTGGCCTCAACCAGGCGTGGACCTCTCAAGCGACTCAAGTGATGAAAAAGACACATTGGTGAGTTTTGCAAACATCATGGATGCCGCTGAGCGAGCGGTAGATGCTTTTGAGGGCGACCGTGTTAGTCAGACACATGAGCCTGTCCCTTGGTGGTTGTCACCAGAGAGCTCTAATACAGAATTTTCCTCTGCTATTGAGCTCTCTAACTCTCCGTGTAGTCCTCAGTTTGAGGGTGGATGTGAGTCTATGTGAGAGTGCCCGCTTAATGGTAGGGTTTATTCTGACGAGGTCATCATCCTTAGCTCAGATTCAGATGAGGACAATGAAGTGGACGTGGTAGGATAGGATATATCTTGGTAGTGATCTTCTTGAGCAGCATGTTATTAGAATGCCCCATGAAGGCAATCATTTTCTCAATCATGTATGCAGTTATCTACCTATCTATCATTAAAGATTCGTATTTTTTTGCATAAGCATAGCACTGTGAATTTCGACTCAAGTGAATGCTTTACATCATTTGTCTCACATGTTTATGATCATGAATTCTAAATTTATCATACATAAATTTGTATATGCAGATGGACATATCACCGGTCAAAGAAATACAAGAAGAAACTCTTAGAGAGACTCTTGGAACGGATGATACTATGCAGCCAGAGATTGAAGAGGGGGATGAAGGAGAAGAAGGCGAGTTCATGCAGGAGGATAGTGTTGAAGACGAGGAAGAAAAGGGCTTGCTGGAAGACGATCTGCGGCGTATTCACAAAGGAGATTCGGTGGAAACGCTCCGTGGCTTGCGGATGAAGCCTGAAGAACTCTTTCGCCTACACATTCCATTGTGTAGGCTTGTAGCCATGCCCATGGTCCGGCCTACACTCTCTTGCGACATCAAAAAGTTAGAGCAAGAATTTGCTGGAGGATATCGTGATGGAGCAGCGGTGTTCTACGTTTCAACGTCAAATGAGCAAAGAGAAAGCTCAGAATTTACGGAGGCTGAGATGAGCGAGTGGGATGCACTCTGGAAAGAAAAAAATGAAGTCTTCACTAAGTATGTGGAGTCCAGACCCGAGCTCAAGTTCATGAAGAACTTGAAGTTCTACATATGCAATGGAAACCACCGTCGGATTGCTTGGATGAACCTGATTGGCAGGTGCTACGCACTGGATCCAACATGGCATTGTGCCGTCGATTGTATAGTGTTGGACACCAAAGGTCGGATTGAAGTTGTCATGCAAGTGATGCATGACATTAACAAGTGAGTTATCTTTGTATTTTTTGTTTTATTTTTAATTTTGATTTATTACATATCTTTAGAAGATTAAGGCAAAAATTATTTATTTGAATACTGGTTTCATTTCAGATCGGTTGAAGACTCCCATGTCAAGACTAACTTGGTACACACTCTGTATCAAGTTCAGAAGTATGGACTTCTGCCAATTCAGAGATTTGCTGATCTGCTTAGGCTGTCAGAGAGAAAGAAATGTCTTGAAAACACTGTTTCCAAGAAATGGTACTCCATACCAGTGCAGGTCTTCACATCATTTCTTTTTTGGGTAAGATATTTTGTTTCACATGAGAGTTCACATTCCTTGTCTTCTCATGCTTTTGAATCTTATGAGGTGATTACCTAAAATTGGGGTGCTTCTGTAGCAAGACATTTCTCAAGCCGCAGATGCTGCTGTGCGGAAGTATACCGAGGTCACGCCTGAAAGTGAGAGGAAGGCAGAAGATTTGGCACTTGCCATGAAGGCTGGAGCAAAAGAGAGAACTAAACATTTGAGTGTGAAGATGGGCAAATTGTTGGCGGTGGCGAATCCTGCAAATGGGCCTGGATTTCTAGAACAAGTGAGTAAAGTTTCTCAAAATTGAGTGATTTACATTTTCCACATGTTATGTTTAGTTGGAAATTGATCTTCTATTGGTGTAGGTGGAGAGGCATTGGAGCACGAATGAGATTCCCGAAATGACCTTGGAGAAGTTGCAGATGGTAGCCACATGCAACATGACAGTCGCACACAAGATCAAGATTCTGAAGTGGTGGAACTCCTCTGCTCCATCTCGTGAAGCGAGGAAGTTCCCACAGAAGCCTGTTTCCGAAAACTACCTTTCTCCTTTTCTTGCCAAATGCGTTTGGTATGCAGGCGTAAGTGAGCAATATTTTTTATGTTCATGTAATTGAATTTGTTGATGGTTTGTATTGAATGTTTGATTCATGACTTTGGAAAAAACTTTGTCATATCCGAAATTATGGAATTTCATAGTCTGTCATTTTTTTTAGATCGAAGATGCAGCTGTGGAGTACTTTGATTCAGTGGTGAGGCAAGACAACATCAACATCAATTACAATGTACCGCAGCAGCCACAGTATTTGCCAGAGTACATTGAAGGATGGAGGCAGAAAATATGGGATCATGGCTTCATGACGTACTTCAAGGGACAAAACTATTTCAAGAAGGGAGAGTCTTTTGTGGCTCACGAAGGTTCAGGCTCCGCAGTTCGTAGAGTTCTCTTCCGGTAAGTGCATTGAACTTATTTCTATAAAAATGTAGTTTGCTATCAAGTACTAATGTAATTTGTCTTTCATCACTTCGAATAAGAACTTAAAATTGTTGCTATGGTTCTACACACTTGTGTTTGTGAAATAATTTGTGAGAGACAAAGTGAGGGTATAAACCTTGTTCAACCTTACTTGGATTGTCCTTCTAATATTTTAGTTAGTCTTTTATTGTCCTCGTAATATTTTTCTTATGGAGAACTGTAATTGTGTTGCAGTTATTTCAAATTAGAGCTTGAAGCCAAAGGGGCCATTTCTCGCTTGGACCTTCCTCCATTCATATCGTCATTTCTTGACCGCACCTCAACGGCTTGTATGTTCAGTCCGCATCAGCTACGCACCTACACCACAGCTCATTTCAACAGTGGAGGATGGTATTTGGACTGTACAATGGCCTTCACTCCTCCTTCAGAAGTAGAATTGAGGAGATCTTTGGATGGCAAAGGTGCTGTCGATTTGGACATTGACGAGTTTGCCGGCCTGGATGATAAAGCAAGAACAAAGGCCATTAGGAAGAGAGATGCTCATGACAAAAAGAAAGAAGCACGAGCGCAAGTGAAACTGGAAACCTCGGAAAAGAGGGAGGTTGAGCGAGCAGCAAAGAAGGCGGAGAAAGAGAAGGATGATAAAGCCAAGGGCAAGGGTAAGAAGAAGGACGAAGCACCATCTCTCATAGTGGATTATGATTTGGAAATTGTCAACGGAGGGAAGCGGAAGGCCACTCTATCGCAGCTCACGGAAGATGTCATTACTCACGTGATCCAAGCGATGGTCTTCACAGAGGATGATGTGGTGAAGACCGAGGATTTAATCCTCAACGTCTCGATTGAAGACCTTGTGGTTGACATGGAGGAGAAGAAGCCGACTTTGTACAAAGACGTCCTTGTCTTTTTGAAAAAGGTGACCATCTTTCTCTTCATAGTAATAAATGATTTATTTTTTTTGAGTGACATTATCATTGTTTGTATTCATTCTCTCAATTTTAATGCATGACATGTTTGCAGTCTATGTCAGCTAGAAAAGCTCGCAAGTTCGAAGGGGTGACAAACGCTAAGCCAAGGGTGGACGTCATTTTTATTGATTGCCCAGAGAACTTGCCCGTGCCAGGGGTCTCTTCTCCAGCAGACGAAGTGCCGGAATGGAATGCAGACGAAGATGCTGAGGCCCTCCAATCAGCATGCAGCTTTGCCGCCGAGCATCTACGAGATGACGGATGCATCATAGTGTTTCACTCATACAGCATCAAAGCGAAGGAGGACATTGCTGGAGTGTGTGAGACATACCAGATGGTGAAGAAGAAGGAGTGGATGGGAATGAACCGTATGCACTTGACCTCGACTGTAGGCAAAACAAAGACGGTAAATTTCATTCAGATTTTTTGGGGCTTTCATGAGCAATTCACTTTGTGCTCTACTAACATTCAATGCATTCTAATATCCATTTTGCTTGGCTCCTGCAGACACAAAAGTTTGGAATCACCCTCCTTGTCAAGGACCTTGGCGCCAAAGGGAATTCCAAATTCTCTTTCAAGCGCACTAACACCATGATCAAGGCTGGTGTTGACATAGCATGTGATGACATGTTGATGAACTATACCCATCCGGATGACATGGCGATGAATGGAGAAAAGCCATGGCGAGGCGGGCACGAAAAAGATCCAAGGTTTTTTACAATCCTCCTTGAAGCGACAAGCATCGAAGGAGATCTGATATTGGATTGCACTGCATCTACAGGTGAATGCTCAATTCAATTATGTTACATTTTAATTGTAATCTTCAAATCTAATCAAGGAACTAAGGTATTTCAATTTTTTGGCCTGTAGGTGCATGCATTTCAGCTTGTCGTGGCACCGGTCGCCACATTGTGGCCTTGGAGGGGAATAGGGACATTTAGAATGCAATCTTGAAGTCGATGAGGAAGTCAACAAGGACTGTGGTGGCAGCATCAATGCCGGTGTCGATGGAGGTGGTTTTAGAAGATCCGGATGATATGCCCGTGGTGCCTCGTAAATTTGCTCGCAAGGGGAAATTTAGTAAGTAAGTTGGCACTTTTTAAAATCTTCCATAACATGGTGACTCACATTTCAAAACCCTAACATTATTTTGTTCATTTTGCAGGGATCGACGATTGATGGCAGCAGGTGCTATTATGCCAAAACCAAGTCTTCTCATTAGTCCGGAGAAGCCTTTTGACCTTCCGGTCTATGCCGAGCAAATGGCAAGTGCCTTCGCGGAGTTTGGTTGCTCCAAAGCAAAACGCCGTAAAGACACATATGCTCTAAACGTTTTGCAGTACATAGATGGGTCTGCATCCGAGGGTAGAGAGTCCTTAGAATCATCTATGAGTTCCGAATTTGCACCTGAGTTCATAGCAAATTAGATTCATGAGGTTGATAAATCTCTTGGGTCCCACTATTGTCTATTTCATTTCTATTATGATTGGATTTGTGTGTTTTATGGCTATATCTCGGATATTTTTCATTTCCTATTTTTTTTAATTGCTTCACTTTATTTACAACCCTCATATTTCACTATTGTTGCCTAGAAAGAAATGTCAATAAATACAAATAGGCATGTAACATCCAAACAAAAACCTTATATTTTTCACATTGCACTACGTATGTCATCCACGGTCATAGGTCCTTTACACTAATTTTTCAAATTAATTTTTTCCCGCTCACAGCTCACAAGCTCACCGGCTCACTGCTCCTAGCTCGCCTGCTAGCAACATTGCTAATTTCATTCCAATTTTTTTTATGCACGTCGTCAATCATAAAAAATGCACACGAATTAAATTTCATCAAAGATTCTTAATCTTCATGATGTTTACAACTTCTACATTTTTTTTCACTAAGCCTTTTACGTGCAAATTCCATGACTTCAGATATTGTTGATGTAAAAAAATACAGGACCAAGTTCGTTCCCATTTTTTTGATTCATGTTGGAATTTATCAAAATTTGCGCACAAATTAAATTCTTTCATGGATTAATAATCTTCTTGATATTTACAACTTCTATATTTTCTTGATTAAGTCCTTGACTTATTAATTCCATGACTTTTAGTTTTGACGAGGTATTAAAATCCAAAGCTGAATTTATTCCCATTTCTTGAATTTGCGTTGGGATTCATAAGAAAGGCGCACGAGTTGAATTTCTTCAAGATTTTTAATCTAAATTTGTGATCTTGATATTCCAATTCCATGGCTTTTGGTATTGATATTGCATTAAATACAAAGCCTCATTGATTCTTATTTTTTATTATTCATGACATAGAGATTAATTAACAATGAAGAACAACTAAATATTTTAGTAGATGTTGAATCTTGGAAATATTTACAACTTCTACAACTTCTTTTGTAAGCCTTTCACATATAAATTTCATGACTTTGGGTGTTTGCAATGAGTAAAGTTTAGAGCACAATTTAGCCGCACATTATGGTTGATTATATACAACCTCTATATACATTATGTTTCATTTAGATTTGTATAGATTAAAAGATTGTTATGAACGTACGGCAATAATTTTTTTGTCACCACTTTCAACAATTTTGATAGCTTGGAAGATCAAGGTTTAAACCCTAAACCCTAAACCCTAAACCTAGAATCCCAAGTATCTGAATCCTAATTTCTCTCCTATGAAAGTAGAATTCAACGGACTTTTTATTTGTTCATTAATATATATTATTTTTTAGTGCACAAAACTTATTCACAATTAAAGGAAAAGGGAATTCTTGCACACCAACAATGGGGAATGCACTCCAAGAAAGCTGCATTTTTTTGAGAATTAACTCAAAATTGCAACTTTGTGAAAATTAAATATTGTATAAGCGACAAATGCAGGTGGCAACATTTTTCTTGTAGTACTATAATAGTATTTCACTTTCTAATATGAAGTTATCACCATTAATGGCAAAGCACAAAATGCGATAAGGGTATGATTTGCAACTATCTCGGGTGACGCTGACAGCTTCCCAATAGAAGAGGGCCACCTTAGTCTAATAAAGTCAACAAACATTTAATAAGAAAATTGTCGTCAGAACTTTGCTTATAACTTCAGTGGGGCTAGTGAATCAATCTTGCTTTGGAGGACGCTTTTCTTGGTGTAAAGTTGCGAAGGCCATAATGATTATCGGGACATCAAAAATTAGGAAGGAAGATTTGAAAACATCCGCGCTCTTTTGTTCCCACCAGGAAAACGGGCGAGCACCATCAACTTTATTGCGGACATGCCAATTCCCCCCTTTCTTCACCTGCATCCACTTCCTCGTAAGTTGTTCTCTTCATGTGCGTGTTCGACTTGTATTATTAGATTTCTTGAAGAGTTTTGAGGAGTTTTGTTTCGTGATCGACTCGAATTCGAGTTGTTGTTGTCCGTCGCGTTGTTACAGGAGGCACTTCACTGCAGATTGTTACTAGTAAGGTATTTTCTTCGCATTATTGAAAGCTTGTCACTCACCAAGATAAAATTTTGTCGTTCATTGTTTCGCTGTGACATTGCTTAGTGAATTATGTATTCTCCGTTGTCTCATTTCATGTTTTCATGTAACATAGAACCCATATTGCAGTAGATTTCAATTTTCTTAGGCCACTTCAGAAATGCATTCTATCAACGTGAGGCAGTCACCAAAGTAGGCGTCATAAATTCCGGAATCAATAACCAAAAAACATAAATAACATTAAAGGTCCAGGTATTTGTGAAGGAGAACTGCAGTTGAGTTTTGTCGGATTTGAATTGCAATTCAGCGTTGACCGCGTTGAATTGTTGTAGAAGACTAAACATGGCTAGAAGCCTAATATATACCATAGTATTTCATTTCAGTGCGGTTAGCGCTGTATTGCAGTAGAGGACCGACCATGCCTACAAGTTTAATATTCATCATCGTATTGCATTTAAGCGCGCTTAGCGCTGAATTGTAGTAGAGGACCGGCAATACATACATGTTTTGTCTTCATCGTAGTATTGCATTTCAACGCGCTTAGCGCTGAACTGCAGTAGAGGATTGACCATTCCTAAGATTTTAATAAAATCATAGTATTACATTTCAGCGCGCTTAGCGCTGAACTGCATTGCATTGCATATCTGCAGTGCAATGCTCCAGTGATTCAGGTCTATAGTTCAAGTCGACCCAAGCTGAATTACAAAGACGTGGTGTCAATATAAGTATAATAACATCTTGTTCCCAATTAATTAATCAGATACTGCAGTTCATTGGTCTTCGTCATATTACACTATTGTCCTTGTATTGCAATTCAGCTCGAGTCGCGTTGAATTACTTATCGACTTTGACCAAGTAGAATTATAATACGTGATCATTTCCAATCCTCGACCTTGGAATCAATTCAGCGCGGGTTGAGCTGAATTGCAATACACGTTCATAAACGTTACTGAACTTTTGACAACATGGAACTTTGATATAGGTTCATTCGCGATGGACATTCAGCGCGGGTCGAGCTAAATTGTATATCACATGGAACAATGTTGTTGACACGTTTAATGGATATGCTTTTTTCTCAGGTGACATGGCCTCAGAAGTTGACCTTGACGAGCTAACGGGAGATTTGGATGAGGAACTCCAAATTCCTTAGGAAATGAATGAAATCATTCCAGTTTGCGAGGGTATTCCGCGTAGGCTTTGGAATACAAAGTGCGTCACCTTGTACAGTGAAGGTAGAATACTTGTTGGGGAAGGTACCTATCATAGTGTAAATTTCAACTTGGTTCTCGATGTTGATGGTCCTCTGGGCAACACTCATGTTGCAGTGTTCATTTCCAGGACACATTCAGAAGAGGACATCTCCCAAGAACAAGTTTACTCTTTGATGGCTTGGCCTATTAAGTTTGTCCACTGCTGTGGGGCAAGCCTTCATAATCATAAAGCCTAAGATAAATTTAATTGTCTCCAAGCGAATCTTCTCAACCCATCGTCTTCAATACCTAGCAGACCCTATTTGAGTATCCTCAAAAACCCTCATCGCGAGACTTCCCTGAAGTCAAAGGGTCTGCTTACGCAAGTGTCCATCAACGTAGTTTCTAGCAAAGTTTGTTGCATCCGAAATTGTATTCAACCGTTTTCTAGAGAGAAGATTCGAGCCTTCCGTGAGCGGATGCACTATAATTCAACATTCAAGCAGAGAGCCTTCATGAAGATGGACGTCCATAGACATTTTCATTGCAACCCTAGTGGAAAGAAGATGGTGACGGTTGAAGAGGTCCCGGTTTGCATGCAAGCTTGGAGGCATATTGCTGGTGTCTCAGATACTACATTCTTTCGGTATCTGAAGGACATGAAGGGTCGCTAGGAAGCAAAGGACCATGGCAATATGGGATTGGTGAAGCCAAGGAAACACACTGAACAAGCTACTGCTACCTTGAAGTGTCTCCTTGAGAAGGAGGCCGACCACATGCCACATCGTACTCGAACTATGAAGTTGGGGGAGAAGGTCGTGTCCATGTGTCTATCGCCTACGTTTCAATGGAAGGGGAAGATGAAAGAAAACAATGATACCAATGCAGCCTTCGGATTGCCTGAAGTTTCAATCTCAAATTTAAGCAGGATCAGGTCTTCCAAATTCTCGGAGTATGAGGTGAAGAAGCCAGGGGACAATTTTTCTCAATGCGCTACTTGTGACAAACTGAAAGAGCTAAGGAAGGGTACTCATGCTGGTTCAAAGACCGCTTTCATGTGGTCACGGAAGTTGGACAAACATCTTGCTATTGCGTGCGCCCACAGGGAGTTGTACTATGCGAACCGTTATCGATCGCATACCTTTCCGCACGAGTGCCTCACCATCATACACGACAAGATGGATCATTCCAAAACTGCTTGTCCAGTCTTTTTCTACAAGAGTAAAGACATTGATGGTTTCATGAAGCTGCCCGTGTCTGTCATGGGAATGATTGCGCATGGTCATGCTGATGTGCGCTATGCGCATTATGATTTGGATTTATTTCCTCACGATTCAAACTATACCATTGGCTCTATGACAAAGTTGTTGCGAGATCTTGAGTTGGCACCGAAGTCTTCTTCTCGGCAATTGTTTGCGAGATCGCCTTCAACAAATTTGTTCAAGGCAGTTATGAAGGGTGTGGAGATGTGCGAAGCATTGCTTGCCCCACCACCAATTAATTTGGTTCCGGCATCACCGTTGCTACCCATTCTCATTGTGCAGATGGACAATGCCACTGGAGACAACAAGAATAGATATGTTTTTTGTTTCTCGTCTCTACTTGTTGCAAACAAGATCTTCCGTGAAGTGTACGTGAACTTCATGATTGTGGGTCACATGCACGACGACATTGATGCATTGTTCGAAAGATGGAGTATGCAACTAAAGAAGGAGAACTTCCCTATAGTTCCTGCACTTATGAAGTTGTTCATGGATGTGGAGTCCATTCCCATTATCCTTCATCTTGTAGAAGAGGTGCCTGATTTCAAGGATTTCATTGTAGGTTCATTTGTCGACGGTGGTGACATCCTCGTTGGACACACACGACCACAACAAGTGAAGTTCTATCTAGATTCCACGGGATGTCATGTCATGAAGTACAAACTATTGTGTACTGATGTCGACTGGTTAGAAGAAAACGGCGCATGCATTAAGTTGTGGAAAGAAGATGCTGAAGGAAAAAGTTTGGGGTCAGAAGGGGTACCGTTGGCAATTCCTTAGAGGGCAATGAAGGATTTAGATGACATTGTGAAGGGTGTACATGGATTTGTGAAGTACTGGGAGGACTTGTGCAATGCAGACGTCACTGGGGAATGTAGGAGGCGCTACGAGCATGTGGTGCACTATTGGTGTGATGTGAAGGTCGCGCTACAAGACCCACTACTTGCATCTACTATTTTGGAGGATGGTTTCTGGTCGGCTACTTGAGTTCAAGCGACTCAAAAAGATCGGTTAGACGAAGACGGCAAAGACCGTGAAGAATTTGGAGAAGATGAGGCCTATGTCGGACCTTCACGGGGTCGTCCACAACCGTCTTTGAGGGTGATTCAAAATGTTTTTGATGGCTACTTCCTTGCAATAAGGCCAGCAGATGGTGATAGTCATCCAGCTTTGATTGTCTGATCCACATTGTAATCCTCGGGAACCAAATTGCGTGCGCATTCAGTAATTCCGTCCAACATCAAGAGATGAGGATGTTCAGAACTTCTACACTGAATGGGACGATGAAAGAGGTCTGCGTTGGAAGGTTGATGAAACTGAACCACCACGTTGGCAGCATACAGACGCATTGATGACCGCGTGGAAGTCTAGAACTCAAAAAGATACCACAGAGTGCATGATCAAGATTCCTGCTGCTCAAATTGAAGTCATCAAACAAAGTTTGGCTTCAATTCCTTCGTCTTAAACGCGGCGGTGGATCGTTGATTTTATGAGATTTTGACTACTTGTCAGTAATATGTTATTGAGTGTTATTTGGTTTCTAGATGTTTACAGTAATTATGCTTTCACAAGTTTGTGGAATAAGAATAATACTATATTTTATCCTAGATGTGAGTTAGTAGTTTCATGAGTGTTTCTGTGTTAATTTCCATGTGTGCGACTAGAGTTGTGGATTTGTATTGGTGAATATATTCTTTGGTAATGTATTTGCGATCTTTACATCGCAAATATAATATATATACCGTATGAATATATTTTGTATTTACATTATTATGTTTACGTGGTTGTGGAATGAATGTAATTTATGACATGAAACAATGCAATGTTTATTGAAGGACATGTATTGTTTGCAAAGATTCCCATTTTAATGGAAAAAGCTAGTTTAAACTAATTAAATGAGTGATTATGGAGCTAAATTGTAGGCCATTTTCATTCATTTATTGTGCCTTCAAAAGCCTAATATTATTTTGGGAGTGCTCCATAATCCCAAAATAACGAATATGATGTTATGTTGCACTGACTAGAGAAACTTCAAGGAATACTACTATGGTAAAAAGACCATGCGCGTGTTCAAAATTACTTTAATGGTCTACGAAATAGATAGAATGGACCGCACGCAGCTACGACTGCACGTAATGTGGTGTCAACTATTGAAGATGTAGGCTTCTAGCAACGATGCGTGAATTACATGCACATGACTAAAGACGTGTTGAAGGCATTGCACATATTTGATGGCAAAGAACCAGCTATGGATCAGGCGTGGCTCATAATGAACAATTTGAGAAGCTATGTGTTTTCTTTAAGAGAGCCACCCTTCAACCTACAAGATGACATAGCCACCACCATGGAGGAGTCTTTCCAAACAAAGTAGGATATGGTCTTTACGGATGTTCACTACGCCGGGGCCCTTCTAAATCCGTATCTCTTGGATAACGTGGCGTTTAGTGCTGATGGAGTTGTCCTCCGTGTATTGTACCGAGTCATCCACAAAATGGCAAATGTAGTGGGTGTACAATTTAATGACGTGCTGGCGGAATTAACAGAATTTGAGGAGGGCACGGAGCCATATAGTGCTGCGGAGACACCCGACATCCGAACAACATAGATGCTTCCCCACCAATGGTGGCACAGGGTTGGAAATCAAGCACTATCTAAGATTGCCGTGCGTATTCTAGCATTGACGTGTTCAGCATGCTCGTGTGAAAGGAATTGGAGTATATATTCCTTTGTCCACAACAAGGTCCGGAATCGGTTAGCCCCCAAGAAGGCTGAGTCATTGGTATATATTTATACCAATAACCGTGTACTTCAGCAAAGACCGGGGGCTGATCCGGTTCATTGGTATGATGCTAATATCTACTCGGAGGATTCTGATCCAGATGCCCTTGGCCCCATTTCGGTAGATGAACGCAATCGTGAATTTGATGTACTGGTAGTTGAGGAAGAGGCTAATGTGGAAGCAAACCGAGCACACCACGAGTACCGACCAAATCCAAATTTGTGGAGGGCGAGGGCAGATCATCTCGAAGATGCTAGAAATTACTACGGAGATGATGATGAAGTGGAAGAAGAAGTCCTCCATGGTCGCTGGGGCCCTTGGGAACCCAATCCTCACCGAAGTCCTCCTCCCCCTGGCCCTCAAAATCCAATTCTTCTGGAAGTACAACCTCTGCCTCCGGAGAGTGATGATCTGGATGTAATGGACCCCAATGATGATAATGGTCCCTCCAACAACGACAATGACCTCCCTCCAAAAAACAAAGGGGGAAATGGACCTGGAAATGGCGATGGAAATCTGAGGAACAATGCAACTCAGAATAATGAAGGATCTGTTTGCAATCGTGATGGTAGTAGGGGGCCTGGAAGAGTGGGTGGTTGTGATCGCAATAGAGTTGTCGACGGGCGGCATGGCCAGAACATTGGAAATATAGGAACGGCACAACCAATCGCAGAAAATGTCAGGGGGGGGCCTGTAGCGGGAGCAAGGCATTTTGACCTTGAACGTTTAGATCCCAGTGATGTTTTTGCGTTTATTGACCCGCCTGAAGATGAAGACCGTATACCCCCACCGGTTGCAATGCGTATTGTTCTTTCTAACCGGAATACACCAGTGCAATGTTTCCTTAACCCTTCTTCTCCCGCAATCACCGTCAACCTTCTGAAGAAAGGCTAGGTTCAATGGAAAATGTTGAATTGATGCCTTGAAGCATTTCAAATGTTACAAGGGGTGGTAGACCCCCTACCGCTCCTCGACCCGTAGTTCACCACACTATGGATAAATATCAACAAGGACGTGGAAGGACTGCCGTCCATGGAGGAACATGGGATCGTGCAAGGACCGGAGATGGTGCTGGGATTAGAGGTTGTGGTCAGGGTTGTCCCTGTCACGTCCTGTCAGTTCGTCAGGATGTCCGGACGGACGTCAGGATTCAACCCCGACGTCCGTCAGGATCCAAAAAAAAAAAAAAAAAAATTTTTTTTTTTTTTTTTTGTGGACAGTCTGTCCGTCCTGTGGACGGCTGGTCCGTCCAGGTCGACGGCTGGCTGTCCGTCCTCGAAAAAAAAAAAAAAAAAAAAAAAAAAAAATTTGTGGACGGCCGGCCGTCCCTGTTGACGGCTGGTTGTCCCTGTGGACAGACGGTCCGTCCAGGTTGACGGATAGGCCGTCCTTGAAAAAAAAAAAAAAAAAAAAAATTTTGATCCTGACGCAATTCGGACGTGTCAGGACACCGACGGACATCTGGACGTGAAAACCCCACGTCACGTCCGAATAGACAACCCTGGTTGTGGTATTAGAGATGGACGAATCAACAACGAAGCATCATTGTCTAGGCCTTCTAAACGCCTGCTCCTAGGAATTGGGGTCAGAGACCCGAACGTGGTGATAGAGCCATTCTTGAATACGTATGTTCTAGGACCAACTTTGTCTACTCCAGCGTATGTTGTTTTTTGAGTACAAGGAGGCCCCACTATAAATTCTAACGCGGAGGACCCTAGAGCTCAACAACATAAGAGATTTAAACGCAGTCCTAGGCATGGTGAAATAGCTGTGGAGCTTCGAAATGAGAACTCCGAAGTAGAGGGCCACTATACCACAGACGATGACGATGGAGGAGATGAACGTGGAGCTAGTGAAGGCAGTGATGATGAAGAAGACCTTGATTGTGATGAGGCACCAGCAGATGATGATGTGGTCATTCAAAATGCTACATTAGGGGGTCCGGGTATACAAGAAGTCCGCAGATCAAGTTGTTTCAACAATTGAGGGGCACCCGACACCATCTGTAGATCTTCATTCATCGTTAATTCAAGACAATTGCACCAATTGAAACATGAAGTAATGAAGATCTACAAGAACAAGAAGGAGGGTTTGAGATAACCAATGGAAGCGAAGGCGTATCTTGAAAGTATAGATTGATTGTGTTGTGAAATTGTTATTGTACTGAACATCACTTGAAATTTATAAATAATATTGGTTATCTGAAATAATGAAGTCTCCAAATCTCCAATTGTGTTTACAAAATTATTACATTTGCCATGTATGTAGACTTGTATATGATTTGATTTCCAAACCCTTATACAGTTGTACCCTTAAATTCGTAAACCAACCCTTTTGAAGATGACTACAAAGAAGTCTCTTTGTATTGGATATGAATTTGAAACACTTGTAGCCACTATTTTTCAAAATAAAGTCTTGAACATGAACCTGGAAAAGTAGAACTTCTACTTCATCCAAATTAAACTGCAGCATCCCCGCCCTAACAAATCCGTCCGCGCCCTATAAAGTCCCCGCACTAACAATGATGTCCGCGTCTTGTAAAGTCCCCGCCCTGACGATGATGTCTGCGCCCTGTAAAGTCCCCACTCTGACGATGACGTCCGCGCCCTGACATCCACGCCCCGACTTTCACGTCCGCACCCTGATTCTAACATAAACCGCCACTATGGCAGCGAGTTGTCAATTGGAAAATTGGAAGAATGAAAAGCGTCCGGGTTGTCCGAGACGTCTAATTGTTTGGTTTGCCCGTCCATCCGTCCCGTCCGATCACCTAGACCCGTCCACTATGACAACCCTGGCCAAAATCCAAGTAGGCACCTTATTTTTGTATAAACACTTGTAGCTATTGGTTTAGAGGTTTTAGGGTTCCAAAGAGTTTGTTTTTTCTAAACACTTGAAACATACTTGTCATAGATTCTAGTGTTATGTATTTAGGATTATAAAGACAATATTCTCCTAAAGAGTTTGAAAGTGTTTTTAGAACTGAGGATTCTAATTATTTAGAGTATTTATAATTTTATTTTAAAGGATTGTCTACTACAAATTTCAAGTTTTGATTTATGGATGTATCATAGAGAAAGACAACAAGTTCAATAATGATGAGCATTTTTATGCTTTTGATTTTGAAGACAATTTAGAGTATGTTCTAGGAGTTGAAGACATACTTCATGGAGCTTGTGCAATTCATGGGACCACTTTTTCTATAGCCTTTTAGGACGCTTACTTCCATATGTCAGATTTTGAATCTGATTCTAGTTGTGATGAAGATATGGAGGAGATGTTCAAAGGAATGGCAGTTTAGGGTCAAATTTCAAGACTACCAACTTACCATATCTTATAGATGAGCTCCCAAACCTTATTTTGATGATGTCTTTTGCAAAGTTTGTTCAATTCACACTTGCTAGTACAAATTTCATAGTAGATTATTTACAAAGGAAGAAGTACACAATTTTTTTTAGATTTGTGAAGTAGATGAAAGTTTCCATCTATTTCTTACAAGCTATGGAAAACCTATTGACATCAATGATGTTATCTTCCCTCATGAACAATGCACGAAACTTCAAAAGAGTTTGAAGTTGATGAAAACCATTGATGAAGTTATTTTTTTGCCTTTAGGTGATATAAAACAAAGACAAATTATTCTTATAGAGAATTGGTCATTTATACGGTCTACTTCCCATATTGATGATAGTAGTAAGCATTTGTTAGTACACACCATCACTTCTCCTATATAGAGCAAGTAGGGCATTGACTAAAGGGTAGGAGGCATCTCTAAATTTTATATTGAAAATTGTATTAAGTCTTGCCCAAGTTGTTAAGAAACACAATTTTGGGACGAGGTTCACAAAATTCTTTCTGAATTTCTTAATGATGTATTGAATGAGATGTGCAAGACTCACATTGTAGTATGTTGGGTTTATTACGTGGTGCTTACAAAGCATCATAAGGTTACATATTATTGTTGCTATAGAGGTGGAAAAAAAAGATTCCACAAAAAAAAAAAAAATGTTTCTATTTCAACATTAAGGAGAGAGAGAAAGTCTATAAAGTGCCATTGTAAGTTCTAAATGAAAATAATGGTACCTCTTGGAAAAGAGAAATGCTCTAAGGAATTGAACATGTCCACATAAGCAATTATATTTGTGCATACAAGACACAGTGGATATCATCTAGGTACCAAAGTTGACAAAATGTTTCTATCCCTATATCCATTGGTTATTTCCTTTACATGGAGAATTTGAAGTACACAATCTCTACATCTAGTATTGCATTGGCATCTAATCAAGAAAAAAGCAAGATACAAGCCATAGTTGAAGATTTAGAACGGCCAACATATCGATTTTTCTTTATCCCAAAGGAAGTTGATTAGCTCTCGTACTTTCTCAAATTGGATGGTAATTACCTTCGTCATTCTTTATTTTAAATACATACTTGTATATGTATTTATTGTGTGAAATTTGATTGTAAATATTTTTTGTTTTCTTTAAAGATTCTTTGAGAGTAGATGATTGGGATGCTGCAAATGTAGAGGTCATTAGGCTTAAAAAATAAATAAAGGTGATTTTATATCAAGAATATTGTCCAAAATATGAAGATTCTAAACAAAGACCATTTCTTATTCTAATACAAGACAATTTCATGAGAGCAAAAGTCAAGCAATTTTCAAGGGGGCATTTATGGCATTTATTCCACTTTCTAAACAAATCAATATGACTTACCTCTATATCTCACGATTATCTCCAATCAAGATGAAAAGGCTACGTCTATTTTCTACATATTATGAAGTAAAGATAAAGATGCAGGTAATGAAGGTATAGCAATAGAACTTGTATTGATACACGTGTTTACAAATATAGGAGACATAAGACCATCCGCATTCATTATAGATATATGCAAGACATCATTGAATGCTATAAACCATGTCATCAACAATGATAGTTATTATTGAAAACATGGAATACTTGGAGAAGAGCAAGTTGCTAGACAAGTACTATTTATATTGGTTTCATGTTATGAAGGCATGCAATGATATTCTTTTGACATGCATACCAATTTCAAAAAAAGATAAGGTCTAGCACAACCTTCATTTATTGTTAGGTTGTCCACGAAAAATTTATTTTCAAAAGAATTTGAAAATACTCTTTATGGACTTCAAGCACATTCTTGGGATAGAAGAGTATATGCCTTGGAGGACAATGTAGCTAAAATTTAAAAGACTTTTTTCATACATAGGCATAAATATTATGAATCATGTTGAGAGACATTAAGAGCATTATATGTTTTTCAACCCCTATGGAGGGCTGCGAGTTCTCCAGGGTTCCCAGACTCTGAAACTCTCTGGAACTGTGCCGCAGTAGCTACGTGACGTGGTTGAGGGATTGCCAAGTCATACAAAAAAAATTAAAAAAATTTGTTCATCTAATTTTTCCATTTTTTAATTTTAAGATTTTTAATTTTTTTCAATTTCAATTTTTTCAATTTTTTTTCTTCGAAAAAATAATTTGACAATGGCCGTTCTTTTGCTGCCGGGGAACAATGCCGGGAACTGGTCTGAAACGTCCCTCTAGACCCCCCAAAAATCATCTAATGGTAGATTAAGTACGCTGTTTCTACTTCAAAAAAAAGTAAACCAATCAATTAGAGATTTAATTTTTGTTATAATTAGAAGTGCTGCGAATGGAATTTGTATTGGAGGGCCCATTCTAGTATACCACTTCAAAGAAGTTCAAGCTATAAGTAAGTGTTCTCATTGTAATTCATATGTCCTTTATGTATTTTGAAATGGAATATAATATATTATTGTGTCCCAGTTAACATTTGTTTTGCAAATTGTAAGTGATTTGGGGAGGTTTTCAAAAAAAGCTAATGATAAACCTCATCTATGTTGTCAAGCAAGCAAAGAGAGACTACTGCAAAAGTATAAAAGTAAACCAAAAAATGATCTTAAAATACTAGATGAGGAGCAAAGAACATTTCAAGTGAGACTACTAGGTACAATGTGTCTTTTAAGTTTTTATTTTGGTGACTGCGATTTTCTTGTATCAACTTCTAAACATAATCTTATAGCTCAGATGATAGTAAAGAACTATTATTAAAATTTAAATGATGAAGACACTCCATCTTCAAGCTCAACAATGGAATATGTAGTTTTTCATGTATTAAAAGAGGTTTACAATGAAAACATCATTAGTGATTGTACACCATATAATGGTGAGGGCTAAGAATTCTTACAGGTTTTATGTGAAATGGAGAATGTACATCAAAAACTAAAATCAAATAATGGAGAATATAGAGCCAAAGAAATGAAGTATAAGATTGAAATTATAAAGAGATGCATGAATTCAATCTTAAAGCCTTTTATGCTTGCAAGGCCTTCTTCTATTACACTTCCATGTATATGTTCTATTTTATTCATTCAAGAAAATGTACAATGTACAAAATTGGAATATGGAAGGAATTCAAAGAAAAAGGCTACAAGAGAAAAAGACAAGACTTCACTTTTAAAGCAAGTCGGATCTATATTAAGACATTTACCTCACAATTTGGTGTCCATTTCAAAATAGAAGAGGACTATTTTCCAATAATTCTAAAGGTACACTGTGATGTAGGCTTTACAAGAACTCTGATAGAAAAAGGTGACACAATAATATCTTGTTGTAATTGTGATAGACATTTGAAATATACTTGAAGCAACATGATATAATTGGTAAAAGACAATGTTCTCTACGTTTTGATATTGAAATATAAGCTGTCTAATATATCGAATAAGCTACTGAGTTGTAGCATACAAAAGTGTATACTTAAACCCTTAAACAACTATAGAAATTCAAATACTATTTTGTTAATGATTCAACTACATTGCAAAGAAGAAACATATTTTAAATATTAAAGATAGAATAATAATGCATCATGTACCAAGACACTAATAGAAACATATGATTATGAGTTTGAATTCTCTATTTTTTGCCCTTATCTTTGCCTTTGCCTTGAAACTTTGGCTTAGATTTAGGTTTAGCCTTCCTCTTTCTATTGCCTTTAAATGTAGATGAACTTGGACCTCCTTCTACTATTATAGTTCCTCACTCTTCAGTATTCATACTCTCTAAAGTTCTTTTTTGAAGATGTTCTTGCATTTCTTTGATCTTCAAAGGATGAAAAAGTTTCCATTTTTTCACCTGCTTAGTCTTCCAATCTTCTTTCTATAGGCTCTCATTTTCCCACAAGAGTTTGGCATAGTAAAAGTCATTAGCTTGAAGCACATGTATGAGATGAAATGCCTCTGCATACTCATAGTCTTTCCAATCTTCATCTACAAATATCATATTGGAAAAAAATGAAGAGTTGAAAGTCTTATTAATATGAAACACAGCGGTGCTAGATTGTGAGCTTGCGAGCACGAGCCTATGAGCGTAGAGCGGGGATTATGTGAGCGGGGAATTCTGAAATTAGAAAAAATTCAATAATATTTCTAAAAATAGAAAATATATTAAAAATTATAAATTTTTTTATTATTTTTAGTAAATTTTAATACCTATTACCGTGGACCTATTACCGTGGATCTATTACCATGCATATATAAGCGTGGGGCTATTACTATGAACCTATTTTCCAGGACCTATTACTGTGGTTATGTATAGTTTAATTTTCAATATTGTCAAAAATAATAGAAATATATATTCTGAAGGCAAACAAGTGAACTACATGAAAATGCAAATTGAGAATGAAAAAAGGTTGTATTAAATACTCCGAAAAATTACAGTATTCGTCCAAATAGAAATTGGTATTTCTAAAGCTTCATATTTAACTTCAGTCTTTCAATCTCAAATGTCAATCACTTCAAGTTTAATGGTCCTCTAGGCATGTTGCAGACTGTTGTCTGGAACCTTGATGATATCGGCCTTCGTAAGAAGAAGCTTCACTTCATTGAAGCTGAAGCTTGGAGAATGTATAAACTTATCGTCTACTGGATTCATTTTGCAGAAGTAACGAAATAAATAGTAAAGATGTTTGCAGTTCACATATTGATGACGTCCACCAATTGCTGAGACGGCCATGTCAACAAAATCGGGACAAGTACATTCCAAATACATGCCAAGTGTGATGCGATAAACCTTCTGGTGGGGCTCAGTTCCAGACTGAAGGGAGATTATGGCTCCAATTCCGGGAGAGGGGAGCATGGTTACTCCCAAGATTGATCCTTTGACATTACCAGCACTCTCCCATTTATTGCGATGCTCTGTAGTAGGAGCATTTGCAATACATCGAATCGCTTTGCTCCTTTGAGTTGTTGGATATGCGTCCGCATGCAAAGGACTTGGTTGATCATATAGAATCACATCGAAGACATTAGACATCATGAACAAACGTCGAGGTGATATAGGTGGCCTCTGTTGGAGCTGAAATCCGGCCTCTTGCAGCAGCAATGTTTCGTGGCGAGTCAAACTGGTCCCAGTTAATACAGGCCACACATCTGGTACTTGGGGCCAATCAATTACCCAACCGCGTTTAGAGCCTCGTATACATCGTTCAATATCATCTGGACAAAACCAAAAGTCGGTGATAATCTCCTTGTTTCCGCCATACTGTTTTTTTTACCACGATATGTCGGAGCTGGAGTGCCTTTCGACCCCTTTGCAATCTTGGCAACGCAACGGATGTTTGAACCTCTTTGCTGCGCATGACATTTGCAGCTCGACTTATGCAAAATTCGGGCAATATGCCACTGTGAAATGTCACAATCGCTCTCCATGGCTGTTGTTACATGTGGTACCTCAGCAGAGTTTGCAAGTGTGTCTATTTCATTAGAGGCCGCCGTAGGTGTACGTGTAGATCGTGTCTGCACTCGTGGCTGGGAGAAGTTAACCTTGTCGGGACGGTGAGAGTCACCATCCGATCCAATGGGGAGGTCAAGCTTGCACTTACTACTACCAAATATTTCTTCGCCTTCCAAATGAGGAATACGAGTTGTAACTTCCGCCGCTCTAGGAAGGCAATTCAATGCCTCCGCAATCTTTTTTGGATCTCCACTGCGTCTAGCGCCTCTTAATTTCAACTCCTCTTTAGATGGACCCGACCTTGACGAATTGCCTTTTAGAAAAGCCCGGTAATTTGTCATTTGCATGAAAGCTCGAATGCAATCATCGGAAGTGGCTGCAAACAAATCATTACCTCGGTTACCGGACTACTGCAACCATTTGTTGTGAACTGTTTCGGATAAGTTGCATGATGGCATGTCTGCCATTTGTTCTACACTTAAATCCTGGAAAAATAAATATAAAAACTGAGAATCAAGACAAATTCAAAGAAACAATGGAGACTGTCACGATTTTAGTTCTGACAAATTAAAACAGTTTTGATCATTCCTATATGTAGCCAAGTCTCCCCTCGGCGCCGAGGGGAACCTTGGCAACTACCTTTAGTGATGTACATTGCTTTCTAGTAGCTAAATAATTACAAAAGCAAGTACAATGAAATTGCATACCATCGTAGGGTTGGTTACAACGAAACAATAGAAACTTTGATCACTCGTGGTAGAGGCCAAGGCTCCCCTCGTAGGCGAGGAGAGCCTCACCCACTACCTGGAGTGACTAAAATTTCTATCGACAAGTGATAATCACTCACAAAAAAAAATTGTAAGAGAAGGAAATTGGATTTCGAAGAAAGACATTATAAGAGAAACCACATAGAGCAAAGTACCATTTGCATGAAGCCACCCCATTGACGATATCGGAAATGCCAAAATGCAAGCCACAACTCCAGTTCCCGCATAGCATCTTCCGAGGTTGCTCCAGATGATAACCACCAGGATCGAAGCGCTAAAAATCGAGTCTCAGCTTCATCCATAGACTTGGAGTCCTTGTACTGCTTGCAGAGACGAATATGTTGATTCTGCAAGTCCGGTTTGATGAGCTTCTGCGTATGGCGATGCATGGACGTACTCCAATGTAGAAGACAAGTTTGCTCACGATTTAGCATTTCATCTTTTGTATTTCCAGTACCGTAAACAGTGCGAACGGCATTCCAATTTGCTTGTGCACTGTCCGCCATGAAGCCCTTGAAGTTTGTGTTCTCCACGCCATTGAGTTTCATGACATTGTTCAATAACCTCCAAAAGATGCATTGAATCTCCGTGTCTTTAGATTGCATGTCACAGACAGCAATTGTCATGACCTTCCTGCAGCCTATGTCATAGACGTGGCAAGCCATTGTGGTCCAGTCTTTGACGCGTTTGACGTGATCAAATATGATCCATGCGTTCTCCAGATCTCCGCTGGGTTGCATGCGAGTGACCAAGTCCACTCCACTCCCTGGCCCTTCTACGAACATTTTAAACAAATAAACTTTTGCCTTCCCTTGACCGGGAAAGACATTGTCATGAATGTACTCAAATCTCAAATTCCGTTTCATATTCATGATGCTATCTATGACCCCACTTCTGCCACTAGTACAAAACGAAGAAATAACATTTCGATTGTTAGGAGAACTAAGTATCTGAAACTTGTCCATCACATCCTCTAGCGAGTTCCCCCACAACATTTCCTTAGGTCCTTCACCATTGTGTATGAGGTGATTGTCTAGAAACTGTTTACTAGCTGCTAAGGCAATGGCAGAGTTGGTGGCACTAGGGGTTCTTGAAACCACGCCTGCAATGAGACTGGAAATCGTATCTGAAGACTCTCTACACATTCCTGATGCTACAGGATGCACGTGATTCCCTAAGTGAATGCATGCTCTAGTCAAGTGTGTAGTATCACCAAAAACGTAATATATTCTAGCACTACATATACTAATGCAATGCGGCGGATATTTGCATATCTTGTATTGTAGAAATGAATCTTTCGGAGGGATCGTGCCAACATGGAATGGAGCGGGTGTATAACCACACCACTCAGTCTCATTCCGCTTCAAGGACCGCTTTAAGTAATCGCATTCGAAGTTGTCACATACAAGATGGTCTGCACAGGAAGATTTTCTAAACTTCAGGCCATCTTGGTTGTTGATATTGGACGTCATGGTACGACACCATGCATGTCCATCGTATCGTTTATCCATGCCCTGTAAGTTCCCAGCAACGAATGATGAAGATGAAATACGAAGAGAAGGCAACTCAAATAGTACATCTCCATCAAATTCTGCAGGAAGGTATTGCACCTTCTGATGGATGACTGAGTCGTAGTCTAACGAAGCAATTTTGTTTCTAGATCCACGAATCGCTGCTAGCTTCCGTAGGCATCCAACGATGCTAATTGCGGGTGTACTACTCGGGTAAATTGGCGGCCGAGAGTGACTGGACACAACAGGACTATTAGAAGAAGTTTGATATATACCAGATGGTGTCTTCAAGACATCATCAGAGACTCTACTAGGAAGTGTTGCTTGAAGACCTAACTGGCCAGGAGACTCTCCCTCGGACTCACTAGATATATCTATGACCGGGTCAAGAGGTTCTTGCTTTACACAGACAAGTTGAACAGGAGTATCAGCAATTGGAATATGATTGCGGTCAATAGTTTCTTCAATATCATGGTGGGAATCAGACATATTCACAGTAGAGTATTCAGACTAGCGAGCTAAAATCTCAGTGGAAGCTACTCTCACTTCAGACATCAACCCGTAAGCTCGATAGCGCCCTCAATAAAGGTGCCAGACATGACCATCCTCAACCACTATTTTGGGTATATAGACAGACTCTTTCAAGAAGCCAGATTCAGACATAACCTCTTCCTCAACATAGATACTGGATTGGATAAAACCGAAGCGAACATGAAAAAGATGTGAAGACACTACAATACATCCATCATCTCGAAGCGGAAGTACTAGTGGTATCTCGTGGCCATCCGCTCGAAGGGAGGCCATTGTCCCAGAAAATGAGCACAACAATAACAGGAACAGTATCACAAAAAAACATTGACCTCAATGAAAGATTGAACTAAGGGATTGAACAAAACACACTGCATGGATATATGAATGACATCAAATTGAAATTCAAACCCCAGAGAGTAATGCGGCGTCATTACTTTCCCTCAATACAAAATACTGACAGTAATCCCGTAGTTAATGTACCTTAAACCGGCAATCAAATCGTTATTTATATTGTTAAGAGATGCGTCATTGCATACAACATTGGGTTTGGATAATTGTCGCAGCAGGGGTGATTTAGCTTTAGATTGTAATAACTATTGAAGAATAAGCCATATGAAATTGAAAGTTTTAGTGGAGATGGATCCCTTCAGTATAATCATATCCCTCATTATTCAAAAAATTACAAAAAACATTTTTATATTTAAAAGTCAATTTAGCTAATTTGTCACATTCCGGCTTTAAGGGTATTAGTACTGTGTGACCAGCACATTAAGTGATGTAGACCTAAAATTTCTATGGTCCATTCCCACACTAGGAAGGCATGTTTCTACCAAGGGGAATTTAGAAGTATTTTATGTTATGTCCTCCACCTTTGTGAAAATAGAGCTCCCTTGCGCGCGCACTTTTGAATATTCAATACGGTTCCAAGTTCATTCTTATAGTGAAATCTCTACACTATAAAATTATTTCAAATGGCTTATTCTTAGAATCTTTAAAAATTGTTTTTCCAATTATTTACAAATTAAAACGTCCAAGTATCTATTTTATGTCGATTCTGCACTATTCTAGATCTCCTATTTAGAATATTTTTTGATGCTTTTCCTTCCTAGGGTACCGTTTTTTTATAATAGTATACATTGTCCATATTATTAATAGTGTTCTAAAAATGACATTCTATTTTACAGTACTCTCAAAAAAAGTCTGTAAACTGACAAAGTGGAACAGAAATAGCAAGTCATTCTTGCAATCACCCAATGAATACCTGCAAGTTTGGTTACCTAACTAATGAATGTGACAAAGTTGAAGCCTATAATAAATTCTCTTTGATAATGTATCTATTTTTTTGGTGGCGCAATGAGATATGGACGATCATAATACTGTTGCAATCTCATATCCAAGGTACTACAGTCTACAAGTAATTTGAGATAGCATTTATGGGTACACATTAGGTAAACAAATAAGAGTCGTTTCTATTAATGTGCTATCATATGTATGAATTTCTCTATTGAATTAGACATTTATATGTGCTTGCAAAAATTAATGTTCTCATCGAAACGGGCATTACGTCTATAACATCAAGGCATTAGTCACAGTGCAACAACTATAGCAACCACTCAGTGTCTCGGACGTTCAGCCCTCCTGAAGGATTCAAAATACCGTCGTGTGTTCATAATGATAAGTGATGGACGGTGAAGCTCACATTCCATTCCATCTTGCTGAGTGTTATTCCGGATTATGTAGTATTAGTCTTATGCTTATGCCAGACGGTCTAACCGATGGTGGTTTTGTGCATAGCTATAGGAAGAGGAGGAAGAGTAGAAAACTCCTATACTCTTCAAGGAAAGAATTGCAGCGGTCAAGGAGTAGAGTTTCTAAGGTTGATCTACTTTGTAAGTCGCTACCAATTGGAGACACTACACACACTCAAATTCAAGAACGTGAACAAGTTGGCGTTCTCACAGAAGGGAGTCAAGTGAAGGTAACGCACATTGTGGATAAACCGCCGAAGTATTTTACCGTGGAAGCAACGCCGTACAATTCAGTAAGTACATCTCTTTGTGCACAACCTATGAAATGCTATTTCCATTGATTATGATGAATTCTTTCTTTGAACTATATCGTCCGTAGATAACGGGAAGCTAATGCTATCTCGAACTACCTTTGAATCATGGACCGATTACACTGAAGGTAATCAATTAACGTCCGGGCATTCTAAATATCTATAAAATCTAATCTTTGATTCATCCTGTTTAGTTTATCGTATAGGCATTACTTAAATAACATTTTTTTAATTAACAGCGTGGAATATATAATAATTCCTTTTACCTTATTTCACTAGAGACCTTACAAACTGGGACCGTATCGGACGGTCCAGTATCATTTTCTTTAGACCCGGTTGTGTGCTGATAGGAATCATAAATGCAGTGGATCAGAAGTGGTCCACGTCGTATATTTATAGTTTGACCTGCATATGACCTTACGGGATTTCGGGATTAGGGTTGTGGATCCAAATATATCTCACTGCAAAGCGTGCCGATGGCTTGCCATGCCCCGCAAGACCGCACCGCCGCGAATACACTCTTGTGCGCTGCTTTGAACTACACTATGGCGCTAGACTGTCCTTAGCTAGGGTTTTGATTTTGAATGAATACTTGATTGTTTGAAAACTTACCTAGTTCGAATTTTGTTGCACAAGCACGAATAAATGGCGAGGAGACCGGCTACGAGAAGTGCGGCAATGGGGCTGCAGGGAAACGACGGAGATGGAAGCGGGAGCAACGACAACGTAGTTGAAGAAACGGTGGCTGACGTTGCGGTCACTGCAGCAGCTCCAGCCATTGAGGTATTTTTTCCGAAACCCTGTTTTCCAGATGTTGTGTCGCGACCGTAGTTTTAGGCGCCGATTTGAGGTGGACAGTCTCGGAGCGGCCGCCGGGCGGCAAGTCAAGTTCAGATCAGCTGCGGCTTTGAAGCCCCCGCCATCGACGCCGAGGGGAAGAGCCCCGACGTAGATTTTGATCCAACGAGCCTTGGAACTCATCACCACTTGAACTCGTGACTCCAGCGTTTCTATTCTTTCCAATTCGAAATTAACTCGTGACTGTCTGGACATTCCCATCGGCTCCGAGGGGAGGATCTCGGCCTACAGGTTTGATGACTGAGGCTCTCAAAATCTGTTTTTCGGAAAACTAGAAACATCAATTGGAATCAATTATTTCAGATTATGCTAATTCTATCTCAAATGGAATGTGACTTTATATTGAGACATAGGGTTCCGTATTTGTTTATAAAATCTATAGAGCGCAAGTAAGAATTCTCTCTGACTGAAAAGGCTACAAGAGAAACTTCACGCGCCGAGGTATGTTGACGACTTTACTAGGTGCAATTTGTGAGCCGCTTAGATTATCGTGCCTCGCATTGTCGTGCCTCGCATTCCCGTGCCTTGCATTCCCGTGGCTCGCGTTGTCGTAACTCGCCTTTCCTGATCAAAACGTAACAGAACCTAGGTTGTCCTCGGCGCCGAGGGCAAGAGATCGGCGGATCATGCTAAGATTCTCGTGTCCCTGCAGCTCATGACAGGATTAGGAGACCGATCGATTTCGTTAAGATTCTTAAATGGTTAGCCCCTGAGGTTCTCATCGGCGCCGAGGGAATGTCCCGTGTCTTCTTTGTTTGATCTGTTTTGGGGAGTTGGAGCCCTGTGTCTGTCGTTTTGGTTGTGGTCATTACCCGCTGATCTGTAGAATATCTCGAGTTCTTCAGGATTTTTTGTTCTTAAGGTATCTGTTCACGATCATTCCTAGATTACTCCTCAATTTGCATATTGTGAACACTATCTTATCAGATCTTTTGTATTGGTTAATCTCGGGTCAGCACGTAAATGTATCCATCGGCGCCGAGGGTAGTGGTGGGTGACAGGAGGTTGATACAGTACAGTATCATTAGTGAAATTTTTCTACCATTTATACTAGGTAAATCTTCACCTACTATATCTGCGGTGTCGATGTTGAAATTCATGTTTGTAATTTCATTCAGTAGGCGGCTACTGGTCTCATACCCTCGACGCCAAGGGTATGTGTGTTGTGAGTGAGTTCTGATTGTAGGACTATGTTACATCTTACGAGGGCATATGTAATTTCATTCATGAGTTCGGACTTCTTGTATGATCTTGAAACTCACGAAATATTTCCATGTACTTAGCGTTAAGAATCGTCTTATCATATTGATTTAAGCAATTTAGATAGTTGTAATCTGTATAGAGATTCACTTAGATTTGACACTCAGTTCATGAACTCTTATAGCATATTCGGTACTGGCTCATAGATATTTCGCCATATTCAATTTCGGGAACCCCTCTCTTTTGTGAGATATTGATCTGCAGAGTTCTTCTTAGTCCAACCCTCGGCGCCGAGGGTAGTATTGTGGACATGAGGTCTTGACTAAATATTTACGGAATGAAATCAATCAGTCAAATTGGATGTGTCTCCAAATTCAAAGGATTCTCCAGTTCACCTCCATAGTTTTTTTGGTGACTGACTAATTTGATGTTGTAAGCAAATTTTGGCTTTACTGACAGATACTATTATTAGCAAGTTATAAATATTGATTGTTTTGTTTTTCCAATTTTCTTGACCTCTATCTGAAGGGCTCGGCTCCAAGGTTTCCCTCGGCGCCAAGGGTAGTTGTTGGGCCGTCCAATTTGGTATCCTCTCATTCCTATACTTCACTTCATCTTTGCGTTCTCTGTTTTCTATTCAGGTGGAGGCTTGTTTAGAACAATAGGAGACTCAATCTGTTTTAGAGCGTGTCATTTCTGGAGGTGGAGTTCAGGAGGGAAACTCAATTGACCAAGATATGGAGGAGACGGGAGAGGAGTACAAATCCGAGGACGCGTTTAGGAGAGCACAGAAAGTCAACTCCGTTGCGTCCATTGCCGAATTGAGATTAAAACCTCATTCCATATCTTGGCTAAGGATCCCATTGTGCCGTCTTGCTCCAATGCCAATGGTTAGGCCTGCCCTTCAATGTGATCTCACGAAATTGGAACAGGAGTTCGTGCACGGCTACAGAGATGGATCGTGCATTTTTTATGTGTCAGTTACTAATGAGCAGGGTGAGACTGAGCAGGTGTCTGATGCAGAAAAAGAGGCATGGGGACCATTGTGGAATGAAGAAAACGAGATCTTCAACTCCCACCTCAATGCAACTCCTGGATTGCATCATTTTCAGAACTCCAAGTTCTTCGTCTGTGATGGTAACCATAGATTGCTTTCATGGACTTCTTATATTAAGAAGCACCATGGCCTTGACAGAGATTGGCATATTTCTATTGATTCCATAGTTCTTGAGACCAAGGGAAAGATCGGTGATGTCATGCATGCCATGCACGACATCAACAAGTAAGTGCATCATTACATTGTATATTTTTTTTGTTGTCCTCTGTTGTTATTTAGGTATATTTAAGCCAATTTAACGACTTCATTTCATATTACAGGCATACAGAAAATTCATTCATCAAAACTAGCCTTGTTCACACGTTGTATCGTGTTCGCAAGTACGGATTGTTGCCATTGGAGAAGTTCTCTAAGCACTTGAGTGACACCGAGATGACCCAGTGTCAAACAAATCTTCGAAAGAGTTGGTACTCGATGTCGGTTGAAGTATTCACTTCATTTATCTTCCGGGTAAGTAGAGTCATTCACCATAATTTTTTTTTGTTTTTCTATTGTATTTTTCTCAAAGCATTCTATATCGGAATTAACTTATGTTTATGTTGTTTCCAGTACGAGATAGCGGCAGCATCTGATGTTGCAGTTAGGCTCTACAAAGAAGAAACACCGGAGGAGGATCAGTCAGAGGAGGGAGTCTTGACTGCCATGAAATTAGGTATAAGGGAGAAGACATCGAAATTGATCCAGAAGTTGGGGAAGTTAACAGCCGTTGCCAATCCCAATCTTGGAAACGAATGGCTTCAAGAGGTATGACGACATTGCCTACAACCACATTTTTATATTCTTATCTTATCATATACTCCCTCTAACTCCATATATACCTTGTGCTTTAGATTGAGCGTCATTGGAGCTCCAACATCACTCCGGAAATGACCTTGGAGAAGTTGCAGCTGATTGCAACTTGCAACGTCAGCCGGGAACAAAAGGTGAAGTGGTTGCGTTGGTGGAATTCATCCATTCAAACCAGAGAAGCAAGGCGCTTTCCATTGAAGCCAGTAGGAGAGACTGAGTTAAGGTCCTTCTTGGCGAAGGCCTGCTGGTATGCAGGGGTAAGTACTTTCCTTTCATTTGTTCTAGTATTTAATCATATCATTGTCGTATTATGTAGTGCTTGACGTTGTGAAATGCTGATTGCAACGGAATCTTGCATTGTCTGCATGTGATTAACTACCTCATATGATTGCACAGATTGAAGAGGTGGGAATAGAAATGTTCGATAACATTGTGAAGAAGGACCAGCTCATGTTGTCAATGGACTCTCCCCAAGAGCCTGACAGTTTCGCAGATTATATTGAAGCATGGAGAATTCGAGTCTGGAACCATGCATTCTTGACTCAGTTCCGAGGACACAATGTCTTCAGGAAGTTGGATGACTTCAGAAAGCACAAAGGCTCCGATCTCGTTGTGAGACGTGCAGTTTATCGGTACGACTTCCATTTCGTGTTGTCAATGCGGTATGCTTAATTAGATTTGTCAATTTTTGACCTTGAGACAATATTCCTTCTCACTTTCTATGCTTTGTACAGGTATTTTAAATATGAGCTGCTACCAAAGGGAGCAATCGCAAAGCGTGACCTGACTCCTTTTCTTGGAACGTGGTTAGATGTCTCTTATAAGCACTGTATGTTTTCACCGGCGCAATTGCGTTGGTGGACGAGTTTGCACCTCAAATCCGATGCATGGTATTTAGATTGTCCACCGGAGTTCATGCCACTGCCTGAAGAGCACATCAAGCAGGCGATCAACTCTCATGAGGTCGTTGCAGAATTTGATGAGTTCGCCGACCTTGATGATGATGCGAAGGCCAAAGCTATTAAGCGGAGAGAGGAGGCTGACAAGAAGATTGCATTGAAGAACTCGGAGGCGGTGGACAAAGCCAAGGAGAAGATCACCAAGAAAGCACAAAAACTAGTTGAGACTGAGAAGGCACAAGCAGCGGAGAAGACCAAGGGGAAGAAGGCAAGGGAGCAAATTCCGCCTTCATCATCAAAGGATGAGGGCTCCCAGCACCAGCGTTTTGTCTCGCGTGGCACCAAGCGTGATGCTCAATATGCTTCACTCAGCAAAGAGGGAATGCAGCATGGGCCATCAGCTGTGGAATATCTCAATGACTCAGAGATTTCCATCTCTGAGTTCATTGTCAATTACTCTCTTGCAGATGTAATTGATGATCCTCTACCCAAGGTGTATAGTGACATCCTAGATTTCATTGATAAGGTTAGCAGTTATACATGCCTTTCACCTTTATTTTTGATTTGGTTCTTGAGCTTTATTACTCTGCTTTGGGCTTCAATCATCTGACCTTTAAAAATCTGTTGCAGCACAAAGGGGACAAGCAGCGCTTCTTCAAAGGAGCCAGAAGTGATAAACCGCGGATTGACCTTATTATTGCAGACATGCCAGAGGGTTTGCCGGTCCCAAATTTGTCAATGCCTGCAACTAGCATTCCAAAGTGGAATATGGACACACCGTCCTGGTTAGAGGCCATTTTTGAGTTTGCTGATGGTCATCTACAGGATGATGGAGCTCTAATCGTTATTTATCCCTTGAGGGCCATTACGAAGGCTACTATTTTGAAGTATGGTACTACATACTCTTTTGAGAAGATGAAGGACTGGTGGGGAATGAATTGGTTACATCTAGCCTCGCCTGTTTCTACTTCAAGAACGGTACATTCATTATGCATTTCCATTTTAAACTCAGTTATTTCCTATTATTGTTTTTGGATGAAGTCAATTGCCTGAATAGTTCAATTTTGGCATTGTCAGTTCTACCGCAATGTACTTCATGTTTCCCGTTATTTTTGAATTGTATGCCTCTACATATTTCAGTCTATAATGATCTTTAGAGTAAGCTTGTAGTTTATGTCTATGCATTTGTGATGGACTGATTGTCTCCCTATCTCATCATTCTTGCAGACACAACGCTTTGGCATTATGTTGTTGGTGAGGAACTTGCCTGGAGTTGGTCCTTCTAAATTCAAATTTCAGCCATGCCCAAGGCTGAAGGAATTAGGGGTAGATGTAGCTGTTGATGATGTTCTTCAGAATTTCACAAAGAAGGAGACTTTGACCATGGACAGCAAGTTCAACCATTGGAGAGGGGCCCGAGAGAAGGATCCTCGATTTCTTCAGATGTTGATAGAGGCATCAACACTTCCCAATGACGTTGTTATCGACTGCACTGCTGCAACAGGTCATTCCAGTTGCCTTTACAATCAATTTTTTTTATAATCTATATTTTCATATTCTCTTTTATTCCTTATGAATGCTCTAGTAACTGAATTTTTTCTGTTCTTGGGATTAGGAGCCTCCATCCACGCTTGTAGGATCCTCAGCAGGCACATTGTTGCACTTGAAGAAGATAAGGCAATCTTCGATGTAATTTTGGCCCCAATGATTCGCTCAGTTCCAGATGTTTCAACATCAGCTGCAACAGTCATACTGGGTTCTGACGATGAAGATGCACTGGAAGTTGAAGTTCCACACATCGTGAAGAAATCCCGTTTCAGCAAGTAAGTCTATCCAAGCTTGCATTTTCTTTCCCAATTCATACGTGTAGTTCTAATCCATTGTTTATATTTCCTTTACTTTTATGATACATGTTTGTTTCATCAATAATGTAATATTCAATCCATTTCTAATAATCTGTTCTTTTTTTGGCAGCATGATCTCTAGTGTGCCAACTCATCGTCCCTTCTTCACTTTATCTGGATTTTTCCCAAGCCCAGAGAAGTCCTTTGTGTTGCCATCGTATGCAGAGGCTTTACCTTCGACATTTGCCTCTCAGAGACATTTCCCTATATCGAAGAAGTCTAAAACTGTAGATCCTAAAGTTCTGCAGTTTGTAGATGAGACAGCCCTAGAGGCAGAGCAAGAGACTTCATCCACTGATAGTAGTGACCACTCTCACTCTAGGTGACTCTATTTTTAATTTCTATGCAGTTGATTGATTTTATTTCATCGTTTATTATATGTTGTTTTCTGTCCTTCCATGATAAGTATCTCCTAAACCCAAATCAACGACAAATGATTATATGTTGAACTTCATATCATTTGGAAGTACTAAAATTTAACCATTTTACCAAATTTTGATTTAGAATAGAAACTGCATTTTATAAGCTATATTGCACTAGTTGGACAAAAATTTGGAAGGCATCATTTTTATGGATGAAATTCACATCATCAGTTAACAACAATAAGTAGCTAGACATTACTACAATGGTGATTTATTTGAAATCGAATGAGGTTGATCTATTCAGATTTAGATTTTAAAAATCACTCCCTGTTTGTTCCTTGGCTCCCCTCGGCGCCGAGGGGAGACACTAAGCCGTGGTGGAAAAAAAAAAAAAAAAAAAAATATATATATATATATATACTGACATCAATTTTTATTTTTATTTTGCCCAAGGGGAGCCTCTAAGCTACGACCCAAAAAACCCGAAAAATTTGTCGTCAATATATATATATATATATATATATATATATATATATATTTTTTTTTTTTTTTTTTTTTTTTAATTTTAAATTTTTTTCCGCCACGGCTTAGTCGCTTCCCTCGGCGCCGAGGGGAGCCAAAGAACAAGCGGCGAGTGATTATAAAAATCTAAATCTCAATCGATCAACCTCATTTGATTTCAAGTGAATTCTAATTAATCACAAATTTTTTTCTTCTTACAATCCAGCAAACTCCAGTAAGTAGCACATCAAGGTTGTTCAAGGGAACACGGTAATAGGTCCACGGGAATAGGTCCATGTTAGTATGTAGGTCCTAAAATTTACTAAAAATAATAAATTTTGACCAAAATTTGTAGATGGAATTGTATACTCACAGGATGACAGGCTCACGCTTATATGCTCACAGAATAGCAACCCTGCCCTCGGCATCGAGGAAAACTCTTTAGCACCGATGGGAGCCCCTCAATGCCGAGGAGAGCTTCCCACCGCAAAAAAAAGTAAACAAACACTAAGAAACACATCATTTCCCCCCTCCTTGGGAACTCCCCTCGGCCCCGAGGGGAGACCTCAAAAAAAATAAAATTTTAAAATTTTAAAAAAAAGAAAGAAAAAGAAATATATATATATATATATATATATATGTTTATTTATTTATGTATTCTTGCTTGCTTGAGGGCTGCCCTCGGGGAAGGGGAGCCAAGCAACAAAACAAAAGTGATTATAAAAATTTAAATTTAAATAAAACAAATTTATTCGATTTTAAATAAATTCTAATTAATCACCACTTTTTTTCTTCAAATCTAACAAAGTCTAATAAATAGTACATCAAGGTTGTTCAAAGGACCATGGTAATAAGTCCACGGCAATAGATCCACGGTAATAGGTTCATGGTAAAAATTACTAAAGTTTACCAAGCATAATAAAATTTGATCAAATTTTTTTGATGAAAACTTATAAAATTTGTACGCTCACAGGCTCACAGGCTCATGCTCGCACGCTCACAAAATAGCAACCCTGATATGAAACACATTAAAAGCATGTAAAAAAGGAAGAAAGAAACTTAAATAATTAAAATTACAAACCAAATACATTGCATTTTACAAACCCAAACCCATAATGTAATAGAAAAATAAAAAACACAAATAAATAAAGTAATTATACCTTCAAAGTAGCTTTGTACTCTCTCCGCTCTTGCTTCATTTTGTGTATCACCTTCAATGGATTCAAAGTAATCTTATTAATTTTGCTTGATGTACAAAACAAATAAGTTGAAAGAATCTATGAAGATTAAAATGAAAAATTTGGTCCTTTATATAAAACATTCTCAAATAGTTGGGGAAACCCCTCTTCATAGCCTTCACTAAAGAATAAGATTCTACTTCCTTACTCATGTGAGGAGGATGAAGAATTTGTGTCCTCACTTTTTCAAATTTTAAATGGATACTCTCTATTCTTTTTGTCTTTGCATTTTCTTCAGTAATTTTTTCAATTTCTCTATCTTTTCTAGCCCTTCTTGCTTCCTTAGCATTGTCATACCATTTCCAAACCCTCTTCCTCTTGAGGCCATGTTGACTTCAATATAATATAAAGACCACACAAATCTTAAATGCAATACTCAAACTCGTTCAAAACATGAAGCTAAAATCCTAAACAGACAAAAAATTCTATAAATGTTATGAAAACTACACTGCTTTGCAAAATCCTAAATTTGAAGCTTCCAAACTCTCAAATGCTCAAATTCAAAGAACCTATACATTTAAAATTCACACAAATTCAACACTTCAAATTCAAGCTTCAAACAAACAAAATAAATTATAAATGCTCTCAACAACCTTGTACTTAAGAAATCCTCACTCTCACTCTCATACAAACCAAAAAGCCTTAAACTAAAATAGGAGAGTAATCATACCAAAAATATATGACCACAAATGAAGATGTACTACACAACTAGAGCTTAGAGTGTGTAGGATCATCAAGAAGAGTGCTTAGCTTTTGTGTAGTGGTGGCCATACACTACACTTTAAAGTGTGGCACTTTCTACCAATGCCACATGCCTTGGGAGCTAATGTATGGCCACAACTACACAAAAGACAGAAAAACTGGAAGTCAACTGCAAGAGCAGGGAGTACAAGCTGTGAGCAAAGGTCCGACGAACGAGTAGGGCAGGGGAAATTTCTTTTTGCGGGCGGGCTTCTGAAATTTCCTGTGAAGGGTTGCAAGGCGGAACCCCGGAAGACCTTAGGACATCGGGCCGAGGTTAGGCGGGCAAAAAGGCAAAACCGCAATTCTGTCTGCGACATAGTATCGAGGGCAGTTATTAGAAGCTCAATTGCAAGGTTCTCTGCTTAACCCTGTAACGCCAGAACAGCCATTTTGTGGCTTTTGGATGATTGTGCAGTCATCTGTACATTGTTTGGAAACTTTTTTTTATCCATTTCATTTTTGTTCACCCTCCAGGGTGGATTACAAAGAGTGTACAATTGAATTTGTAGTCATGCAAGTGTCTATCTTCACAATAAATGAGAAGTTATTAAAAAAAACGGATCACAAAATATGCTTTTTAGTGTATTTTGGAAAGTTGTTGTTCCTTGCTCTAAATCTGATTTTTTTTCCACAAAAATGATATCATTTGAGTTTGATCCCAACTAACAAAATGAAGGTCATCTAATCTAGTTTCTTCTCCAATTTGAATTTTGAAAAAATTCTTAATATTGCATATTTTATTGCAATTTGAACTTTGGGTGTATTTTTGATGTCTATTATTTTCTAATTATAGAATGAGACGGAAATTGAGTTTACACCATGATGTTTTCCATTGTAATATACACACATGGTGAAATTTTCAGTTTTTTTTGAAATAATTTTCTATTTGATGTGATTTTTCTTCTCTTTTTCTTCAAAAATTCTCAAAAAAATCAGTTTTCCACAAAAAAATCTAAATTCTTTTGTGAAGTAAAGAAGACATGTAATTTCATCTCTGAAAAATAAAGTAAATTTTTTTCATACATATCTAGTTGCAAAATGGCAACAAATTGAGTGATAGGCACTGAGGCCTGAAATCAATGGTTATAGGTCCGTCATTTAGGGGTTAAAAGTTGAGAAAAATTTGCCTAAGCCATATGACTGTCAACTCACTTGGGCTCGCATATTCTGCCCTTCTGACTTCCACAATATGGAATGAAGGTTTGAAATTTGGGGGTTTAGTGACTTATTAGATTCATTTCCACGTTCTTCTAGTATTTTGTGCCGTTTATTTTCTTGTTACTTTTTTCTCTCCTATTGAGTCCAGTGGCGCATACTACCCTTCTTCTCGATGTGGTCGCTCTTCTTGCTACTCGTATATAATTTGCTACTCTAGTCGCGGCCCCTCCCTATGCTGTTGTGACGCTGGCACTCTGTGCGGTTGCAATTGTGTTGGCATCTTCTATTGATTGATAAGTGGCCCTACCTCCTCTCTCGCCTCCGCAGATTTGCTCACGAGTTCCGTTTAATTTGCTGCAGGCGGGCCAACTCTGTTGCTCACTCCCTTGGCCTTCGCTTTCGACATTTTATCTTCCTCAAGCTCCATCGTGAATGCAGCAGCACCTGTCACAGTCGGACTTGCAGCTGTACTACTCTCTTTCTTGAGTTATCCTTCTTGTCCACTGCATCCAATGTTCTCTGTTGGTTTTGTCACGACTGTTGCAACTGTCAAAAGTGTGTCATTTCTGCTTTTTTTTCGCCCGTTGTAGTACCTGTCACGGTAGTTACTCTTGTCTTCTTCGTGAAACCATTGGTGGTCCTCTAGTTGACGGTGCCTTCTATTCTCTCGTTGTTCTTTTTCCAGAACGCTTCCTTGTCTCTCTCACTGCACTGTTATCTAGTTTTCCTTGTCTTCAACTGCAAGTTTGACATTGAAGTAGGCCGCGCTTTTGGAGCTTAAACAACCGTTGACTTCAACTTTTAATTTGTCTTCAAGTAGGTTGCGCCTGGCATATGTAATATATATGAGCTTTCCTTGGTTTCAACTTCTATTCATTACCTTCTTCATTCTTGCTTCAGTTTTTGAATTTCTCCACAATGCTGATTTTATTTGCCTTTGATTGCTGCGGGGCTCCTTCAGTTCTTTTTCTTGTGCTTCTCTCCTCGCCGCTTGGATAAAGGGCTGACAGTATTGGTCTACTTCTCTTGTCGTTTTCTTGTTTTAGCTGGTGCTTGTATTCATTGATCTCCACAAACAAGCTGGTTATGTCAAAACTGGATCACGAAGGCAAAAAATTATGGTTGATAATCGTGTCATCTGGAGTCAATCAAAAAATGCCACGTCGTCTAAATTTCCAATTGTGGCCTTTATGAGCATGAAATTGGAGTTTTACCAAACTCTGGTAGAACTCAGGAGCAAAAACTTCAACATGTATGAATCAAGAGGAAAACTGCAAACAGAGAAGACTAAAGTCAGATAACAATGCGGAAGATCACCGGAGAGAAACTTACAACACCAATGAATAGCAAGAAGAAAATATTGGAGCTAATTACAAGACCCGCAGAAATAGAAGTCACTGAGCATGCACATAACAGAGACTAGAAAGAAGACGACAACGACAACAAAGTATTGCACAGAAGATGCCAACACAAGATTATTGGATGGACGACTAGGTTTCCAAGAAAATATGGGAATCTCTTCAAAAATTCTCTCGAAAACAATGTAGGAACTCTTTGAATACATGCATTGAACCCAACAGACATAAGACACGAGAATAGAATCTTGAAACGGAACTCATGACTTCGATGCTCTGAACTCTTGACATCTTAACATTTCACAAGATAAACTCGACCAAAACCTACTCCCTTGTTTTCAGCTTTGGTTTAGTGTCAGTTTAGTTTAGTGTCGGTGAAGAAGTAATGGCCAAACGAAACAGAGGAATACCACAACATTCCTCATCCAACGGTTCCACTCAATCTCATATCCGAAAGCTCCTAGACCCTATAAGGAGAGCTCATGGGATAAGAGCCATCGCTCAGTTTTCTCTGGACTCTCTCGAACTGTAGAAACTCCAACTCGATCGTGCGCCTAGCCAAAATTGAACAGCTGATTTCAAACTTCGAAGTACATTCTTAATAGGTAAAAGCTTGACAATAGTGCTCGAAGAATGAAAACCGTTTCTTGAGCCTCGATGATTCATTGGAGCTCAAGAAACGCTCCGATTACCACAACACCACATCCAAATCCGTATCTGCCTATCAAGTCATCAAACTCGGACACGTGCAGGGTACACAGTACACATCAGTGTCTTGGCTATTCCATTTCACTGGTTCTGCCTGGGCTACATACATACGTACATACAAACAAACATACAAACAACTATATATATATATATATGTGTGTGTGTGTATATATATGTATATATTATATATGTATCAACACAATTTGACCCATGTTCCTAAACACTGGGTTTCTCAACCATGCCAAAACTCACAAGAGTCTCCTCTCTTGCAATATCCTTTTGCATAGAACCTGCATGGCACATCCTTCTTGGATCCTCTCGGTACCCTAGTGCTTCGAGACCCATCTCGAGGCGCTGAAGCCTCGTACTCCCGACCGGAGCTGCTCCGACCATACGTGCTCTTCCCGCTCTCGCTATCTCCCCAACTATTCCCATCCGCACCTTTTCGAGAAGAACCCCAAATATCTGATTCCGCACGTGACCGAGAACTGCTCCAGTCATCCGCTCGCCCCGTGCTCGAAGGGCCACCATAGCTGCTTTGACCTCGTGCCCAATTCCCAGCTCGCTCCACAGCATTACGAGAATCCCAGTCGGCACCGCTCATCGATTGACCCTGCTCCGCTCGACTTGAGCTATGTCCCGCGTCCCCAACGCCCCAACTGGAACTGCACCGAGGGGTCGGAGACTCGACTGCTACGAAGTCTCCCGGCATGCTCCGGAGCGCTGCCAACAACTCCTCCTTAAATTTTCCGGCCATGGCGTCCGTCAGTAGCATTGAGCTCTCTTGCACTTCGCCCGTCTTCCAAATTGTCAGGTTCACAGGGAACAAACCTGTCGTGCTCCATTTCCTCAATTGTTCCATTGTGAAGGGGCCCTGCACCATACCAGTCGGATCCTGGTAGTGCCATATCTTCTCCTTCTCTAACGTAGTCGAGCTCCGCACACTTGGACTCCTGGTACCGTAACCTAACGCTGACCCGCTAAGTGTGGCCGAAGGAAAGGACTCCCTTTTGATGCTTCCCCATTCGGATCTAGACTGTCCAAATACCGGAGTGGTGCCAGCTCTGGCCTCTCCTCGACAGTATTTCGAATCACCCACCTCCCCGACCCACTGAACCACGTCGATCCGTCCACCATTGCCGCTCCAGTTGCACCCGTCGGACCGGCTGCGATCCTGATCTCGCGATTGATACCTCTCCCAATTCTTATCCCAAACTCGAGACCTATCCCTTTCGTCGCTGCCTGACGACTTCCCATCCACGCCCAAAGCCGACTCCCGACCTACTCCTAGCCGCTCACTACTTCGTCCTCCTTCATACCCAACGCGACCTTTGCGCCCAGTCTCCTCCCAAGAAGATTTCGATCTCTGACTGGCGAGATCCCCTTTCCTAACCGAGTAAACTGACTCCTCCAGATCAAAAGCATCCCAGCTTCTAAAACCAATTCCCGTACTCTTCTCCAAACCACCGTTTGGAGAAAGCTTCTGCCGAAACTTGTGACTACTTCCTGTGGTACAGAACGCAACATCAGCTGAACTACCAATTGCAACTCAACCTCGGTAAGCCACGATAAATCATTTTGGTAAGATATCCCAAACCCTGAAGGAACCCAACAGCTATATCACTTTCGCTTTCTTCTTGCGAAACCAAAGAGGATAAACATTACCTAGAAGCGGTGCGACCTCGTTCAAATCCGACTCGTATCCGGGATCCATGTGCGGATCTGCTGTCACTTCAGGCCTTGCCTGAAGCTTTGCTGCACGGAATGCTGGACTGCCTAACTCTTGCAGCTTCTCAACACATTCCCTCAACGTAAACCAAGATTCCAGGTCAAGGGACAGCTTAAAGCCCAAACATACTCGCTGAAACCTCTAAACTTGCTAAATCTTTGGAAACTTTTTGTGACCATAGATCTCCCAAAATCCGTTCACTTGCAACTTGTAAAGAGATGTGCAGAAATCAAAGACAATGATTGGCTCTTGCAATAGAAAAATAACTTTTCCTGGATTCATTCAATTGCTAAAGTGGTTCATTTAAGGATCACCTCATCTCCATTCTCCAGCTAATAATAGGGGCGATTTGAAGGAGGGGCGCTTTAGAGCATATTACCTTACGAGCAATCAAATAAATAGTCATGAATCAAATAAACAGTCATGAAGTTGGTAAAAAAAGGATATTCTTTCTTTCGCCCCTTCTCGCTGGCACGATCCCGAAGGTTGATCAGACGTTGTTTCTCGCTCTCAAACCACTGAGGTCCAAACACACCAAGTTCACTATTCATTGCGACTGCTTGCAGAAACAAAGGAAAATGTTTTTTTATCCACGATACTTGTCATTACTTCTACACCATTCCCCCCAAACTTAATGAGCACAGAGCACCTCGACAAACTGGCCTAACTGAGATATACTTAAAACGTCCCAATAAAACTAGAACTCCATCTCAAATTACGCAATGTACACCCGCTACTCCACCTACTAAATTCCAATCAGCAACTTGATATACGACACAAACAAAACACAACACGGTATTTGGTTACGTACGTCGTTAACTTTGGCCTCCCGCAGAGCAATCGCTTTCTCTTCCACTTGTCCCTACACAAGAACCACTCGCAAAACGAATGTGAGATGAAGACCCCCGAACCAAGAAGTAATCCTACCAAGGGCCAACGACACAATGTGCCGGATGCGTGGGTGAACCCTTCGCCAGAAAGCTTACCACAGTCAGCGCCTTTATGAATCCACATTTAATGCTCTGGCGTAACCGCTGGCATTCTTCCTGCAATGCCAACCAGTCACAATCAACAGCATGGTACTAAGAAAATCGATGCTTTCCGAAGATGAATGCCGAAGCACTAAATAGCAAGTACAGAATACCAACTTCTAAAACTAGCAGAGTGGTTTAGGTGGAGCAGGAAACATGGAAGGTTCCAAACACAACTAGGGATTTTATTTTATTTTTGAACTTCAAGAGCAAGATACAACCGGATTACTTTCTAGCTTCACACCTAGAAGTCAGCTGCAGAAGAAACACTACCTCAGTGAAGTCCTGGTTTGACACCAGGTCGACTGTCACATCTTCTTTCTTCTGCAGATTCAAGATCTCCAGCACAATACTCGTTATTTTCGTTCCAGCCTTGTAACTCTCTTCACCAATTCGTGTTCCTGACAACCACAATATCAACATATCAACCTCGTAGCTCAAAGTTACACCACGAAAACGCTGGACAACAAGGGCTCTACGACTGGGCAGGCACACCAGGAAACGCACGAGAACATCACCACAAGTAACGCAAATACTCGTGACTCCGGAACTCACCTGTCACCAATACGAGTCTGTAAGTTGTCTCAGTTTTGGTCGATATTCCAGGAACTCGTATTCTCACGAACGTATCAACCACTTTGTTGTCGAACTCCGGATCGTCAAGCAGATCTCTCAGGAGTGATCTCCGCAAGTAAATCAGGTCCATGTTCTTGGGAGTGATGGCGGCATATTCGCTGCTAGTCGGCCTCTCAAACTTCTCGTCCGTCGGTCTCCGAGCTCGTCGCCTCTCCTTTGCACCACCCGGGCCAAACTTGTCCTCGTTGCCGTCCCCACCCACCACGTCGTCGTCGTTCATCGCATCGTCACCAGACTGCGCATCCTTGCTCTTCTTGCCATCTGCGGAGCAACCCGCCGGAAAATGTATCTGCAGATGCTTGAACATCTCGAATTGTCCAACTGACTCCTTCCCAAATATGCTCTTCAGTCGTTCATCACAGTTTATCTGGCTACTTTTGCGTGGGTCCTGCAGCTTATGACGCTTGATGTAGCTCCACAATAACTTGTTAACGGCAAACCTCGAAAGAGGTTTCGTTGGGTCCTCCTTCATGTACTCAATAAAGTCCAGGAGCTCCTCGGATGCCCAACCCTCGAACTTCTGAGACCTCACTACTTGCAGCAGCTCCTGATCCTGTTGCCCCTCTTTGTCGTCGTCGTCCTCTGCTTCCAAGAACTCATCCATTTTCTCGGAACCCATCCGGTTCTTTTTCGATCTTCTCTTCTTCCAAACGGCACACCCGGGGTCCGGGTTGTCGTGATCGGATTCGTCTGTTTCTTTATCCGACTCGTCATTCTCTGTGAGATCTTCTGTTTCCGAACCACCGTGATTCAGCATACCATCATTCCTGCCCATAGGCTTTCCATCCTTATCCAACTCCGGCATCGCCAGTGACAGCCTTCTTTTCAGATCCTCCCAGTATTCCTTAAACAAGCACTCGTACGTTTCTTGGTCTTCAAAGTCCACCTCCACCTACAGTAGTAAATAGGCCCAGAAACGCCCACACATTAGCACATTCATTGCCTGCATGCAAAACGCCGCATTTTTCCACATGACCACATCACATCTTCACACCCTCCAAAGTCTGTCTCTATTACTGGATATTCCGGAAGGCGAAATATGCCAATTTGGTGCTCATTCCATCTTCCCCTAACAGTCCCCACAAACAAACCCCTGCCGCCACCTTAGCAAATCGTCCCCATCGACAGACAGCAAAAAGTCAAGGAGACCCCAAGCAGACTCATGCAATCTTGTTAGAGTCAGATGCTCCTCGTCACAACCCTGTCGACTTCCCCGGCATCGATATAGAGTGATCATACCCCGTCCCCGTTGATGGTCTCGTTCCGTTCAATCATGCTCACTATCGGCAAACAGTCTTCACATAAACCCTTTCGTTTGCGAAGCAAGAGAAACTCCGCTTTTATGATGCAGCTTCCGCAATAAGCCGTTGGACACGAGTAACACTGAAAGCTGCCGGGTTTCGTACACACGGAGCAGAAGTGCCATCCTGAAAAGGCAATAGTTAATCGAGTTCACTCCCACTCAATGTCACCGAGGCATGTGAATCTACAAACTGTCAGAATAAAAAATTACCATATTTACCATCTCATAAGTCATAATACACTCATCTGGACCGAACAACCGCAACAACACCATGCCTGCACGGCCAGACTAAACATTTGACAACGCACTCCCAGAAGGGCTCTCCGGTTAGACAGTTTTCAACTACTAGAGGCACTCCTCTTCCTCCATACCAGCACTCAACGCAACAAAAATGAGACATAGTACGGGTGTCAAGAATCTGCAAAATCGTTAACGCATACCACACAGCCACGCCCCCTTCTTCTTGAAGAAAGCGGCGTCGCGTCCAATGCAGCTCAAATGGTACGCCTTCGGACAAGATCTGCTCCCAAGGTTAAAAAGACAATCATAAGCTTCTGTATACTCGAAACTTGAGGATGACAAACTCTTGCTCACATCGGTACAAATTCTGGTAAGTGCAACTTTCAGCTATTAATGTCTCAAACCGCAAATCACCCCATACCTGCGGTCGCAGAGAACCAGGTCTCCGCCATCGAAGCAGATGAAACATACATCCTCCTCGTCTTTCTTCCTCTCAACCGCCGTATGAATTTTTCTGCTGAGCTTCCTCTGCCGCTCCTGCAACGGCATTTCCAGTGCACGTTTCTTATCATTTTGCAATTCCAGGTATTGCTTATCCAGCTGTGGCTCCCCTCTGAGGAGACCCAACAGTCGCGCCTGCTCTTCTCTTTCCGATGATTCGTAAAACTCTATTTCCCCTTCTAACTCCGTCGCGTCCGGCCTGTTCGCATTGGGCGGAAGACCTTCCAGGACCGGTTCCTCGGAGTCCAGCACAATAGAAGTTGTCGCATTCAGCCGGCTTCGGCTTCCGCTCGATTCCCTAGTCTGACCTGACGGTAGCAAAACCTTTCTCGAATCACTTGCCACTTGGTCGGCATCGGATTCTAGATGCATGACGGCAGGATAAAATTCGTGGTCACCTCCGGACGTGTAACACGTGCCACACGTGGAGGTGACATCCATTCTGGACTCGAGGTCGTGTAGGGACTCTGCTTCGTCCACTTTCATGACACAGGAGGTCATCATGTCAACATCGGTGTCTTCCGCGGTTTTCACGGCCTGCGGTGGCTCATTAGCGTCCAGATTTGGCCATAAGGCTGCTGGTCCGACCACTTCGGTTTCCGCCACTACCGTTTTTGCAGTAGCTTCTTCCAAAACTTCGAGCGCTTGAACCGCTCGTAGGATATCGCCGGCAACAGGCGTTGGGCTTGCCCTATTCACCACCATCACTTCGCTTTCATTTTCTAGCTGGAGCTTTAGTGACTCGTTTAGATCTGTCGTATCCTCTTTCGAGACTGCTGTTACTCTATGGCCTGCAATGTCCGAAGCTTGGATCTCGGCCCGATCTCTCTCAGTCGCGACCTCCGATTCACTTCCTAACTTGTTAATTACGGTGGTCTCACTCATATTCGAAAAACCATTCATGTCCAATTCGGAAGTGGTGAGGGCCATGGTAATCGACGCCACCTCCTTCACAACCGACCTGCTTCCCTTCATCGACTCCACACTAACGTCCATGGAGTACACATCCTCCTCTTGCTCAGCTACTTCGTCGTCGTCGTCTCCGCCCACCACAATTTTTTCTGCAGGCACGCCCTTCGTTATTTCTTTCCTGTCATCTGCTGCCACTGTCTGCATAACGTCATCTACAATCTTATCCTTGGCTCCTGGCCCTGGCAGCATAGTCGGTCCCTGTTCCGCATGCCCCCCGTTTACCATCCCTTCTTTCCCCCGACTTCCCTGTCGCAAACGTGGAATGCAAAAAAAACTGGGTCACAGCTAAGAATTTCCGAACACTCTTCTAACGTAACCACGCCATCTGTTGATAAGCCTTAGGGTTTAGGCTCCGGAACTTCTAAACACATAGCGGCGCCGCTTTGAGATAAGTTAGAGGGACAGGGATCCGGTGTCCCAATCCCACACAGGAAGGAGAGCGCAAAATTCAGAGCGTCCCAGCCTGTACTCCATTTTGCGTTGGTGTTCACTTAGGGTTAGATACGCGTCCAAGGAGATGCCACTTTTGGAACATTTTCATTGAGAATGCCCTTCGGATGATCTTAACCCCTAAATGTCCGTTTTGGGTGTCTGACAATACTTTGAAATACTTTGAAGTTAAATAAAACGCAATCAAGTTGCTATTTTTAGTAGTTTGTATTTTTGTAAATTCTTTTTGAAGTCTAATTTTAGCATCAAAAATTTGATTTTGAAAATGATTGATTATGATTTTTCTATTTAAGATTTTGTGCAAGGATGTCCATTGCAATCTTGATTTTTTGTAGTGTTGCGGGCTCTTGGAAATGAACCTCAAATACACTAGATCTTGGAGAAAAAATCACACTAGAAATTCATTTAAAAATATTGTAGAGTAGATTTTGAGAAGCCATAAATTGATTATAATTATGCATGTTAGACCCTTTATCTTCATATTTTTATGGTGACCAAATTTTAGATTTGACATGTGAAAAGAGGATTGAAAGACTTCAAACTACTTTTGCAATTTTAACACATTTATGATCAAATATTATAATTTTTCAATCCATAAGTGATATTGTTGTGTTTTCTTTTTCAATGTGATCTCTAACATGTCTAGTTTGAATTTGTACAGTTACAATTTAAGAAAAACTTATACAACTTATCAAAATGTTGTCTTTTTATTCCATCTAGAGCAAATTCCTAGAAGTTCAAAAAAGGCCTTGGGCATTTAGGGGTTAAATACTTGGAATGTTTGACCTTTAAAGGATGGGCCTAAAATTTTGAAAAATCATCCCTTTTGGCATTGTATAAATAGTTGGATTAAAAAAATTCTAAAGCACACATTGGAAGTCAAACTACTATACAAGACCTCCCCTTTTCATACAAAATTTTGAGGATGAATAGTTGCATTTTTGTCCTATACACAAGGATTTTTTGTCATTCATCACCCAGAAAATAGTTGTAGTGTTGTTTAGGGATTAAGGGGGACATTCTTAAGGTAATAGGAAGGAAGGTATTAATTATAACCTTGTGGGTTTAAAGAACTTTTAAATATAACTCATATAAAAACAAAATTTTGTTTAATGGTAGAGAATTTTTTCACTTTGAAAGGAGAAATAAAACATTCAAATGGTGAATAATGAACAAAATGATTGTAACCTCTCTTATAGAGTTTAATCTTATAGCGCTACTACGGACACTAAGTGTCCATTGGATGACTTTACTTGGCAATGTAGGATGGAAAAAAATGTTTTTTCATATTGTTTATTTATATGGAGGGTAATTGAGTACACATGTAGTGAAAAGTAACGCAAAATCCCTCATTTTGGTCTTCTTAAATTTTTTTTAAAGAAGAAGATGCCCAATCCATAGATCACTCGTAGTATATATGGGCTATTTTACATGTGCTATTTTTTCTTGATGTGAATTTAATCTATAAAAATGTTGTTTTTTGAATTTGAGTCTAACTAATAAAATAAAGCTTATCAAGTGTAGTTTCTATAAAAATTAGAAATTTTGAAAAATTCATAAATTTCAATACTTTATAGCAATATGAACTTTGGGCCTATAACCATGGTTCATTGATTTTCTAATTTTAGAGTGATACTATAATTTTTGTTTATATCATAATATTATACACTATAATATGCATCTATGGTAAAATTCTAATGTTTTTTGAAATTATCTTGTATTTGATATAAAAAAAGTTTATTTTGTTTTATGAAAATTCATAGGAATTTCAACTTCTCTCCAAAAAAATTGAAAATCTTATAACTTGTAGTAGACATATGTCTTCATCTTTGAAAAATAAATTTAAAATTTTCATTCATATCTTGTTGCAAAAGAATAGCATACAGAGTGATGGCAATTGAGGCTTGAAATCAATGGTTATGGATTTGTCTTTACAAGGTTAAATATCATTACTATTCACTTTCAACATCTAATTGTATTTCATTATAATTCCATCACTTTAAACCATGTACAATATAAATTAATTTGTAGAGTTTAAAGCACAATATAGTATTTTTGTTGAGTATTCTAGAAGTATATATGCACTGAAAAAAAAATTCTTCATGAGTGAATACAATTCCTAAATCTAGATACCTTAGATTTCATCCTTATGTTTTGCATTGAAAATACTCAAGCCAATTTGGTTCTTGAGTTTTTCTTTAAGCATTTTTTCTATCTTGTATTCTTAAAATAAATTTATTATTCAACCAGCATCAACTTTTGAACTAAACTCATTTCTTTATGTGCAACCAACAAGTTCACATAGTAATTAGGATTTATTTGCCTAACACTATTTTTGTATAGAATGTTGTATGGAACATATTGTTGTATGTCAAATTAGACATCAATTCAATATACAAAAAATATGTTTAAGAAAACTATTATTGTCATTTTTAGCTTCTCTATACAATGACTAATGATGCGTTCTACGACATTTTACAATTTGTGACTTAGAGCATTTATAACATGTCAACCAAGGTAATTGTGGATTCAAAATATAGACAACTGCAACTTAGACAATTATAGATTAGAGACAAACAAATACTATATGTCAAAAAAAAGACTTTGGGTCTCAAATTTAAACGTGAGCAATTGACTTTGGGTCAAGAAAACACAAGTGAGTTCGTCTTTTGGACAAATGTAATCCTAAGTTGGCATAGCATCACCTTGTTGTCTTGTTTGAATATTTGTAAGGGCTGAACCGGAACTTCTAAATGTTATAGGTCAATTTTGCGTAGTAGGCTTTCGGTGCTTGTTGCTTGATTCATCGACTCCAAAATAATGTTTTCCTTTGTTAGGCTTGTGTACACGCCTGCCCTTTAGCATTGCCTCATCTCTTACCTCAGCTTCTAAATCTTCCACAAGCACCCAAAGCTGATCTAGGTTTATCTGTAGGTTCCTACTTCTATTCCGCCATGTCTTGCCCATTGCAAACAATTCTCTCTGTGTGCTTTTCCAACCAGCAAAACATGATGTGAATTTGCCTTGTCATTGATCTGACATCCTTCTACAAACGTGAATTGAAAGTGCAATTGAGTTCTTCTGCCATGTCTTCTAGATTCGCCAATTGAAGCAACTTGACGAGTCCCTCAAAGTTGAACACTCTTTTATTGTCATCCTCATGGATGACAATCATGTGTATGTGCTTTATTTATTTGCCATCACTGTCATGCGCTTGGAAAATTATTACAATAAAATGATTCTTGTGATGCTCAATGAGAGCCACTTTCTCATTAAAATTATAGTTTAAGTACGTTCTGATATCCTTCACATGGTGCCATAAACATACATAGTCCTTTAACAATTTAACACCTAATATATACGATTTGACAACGAACTTGAATTGCCAAAGTTTGTTGTAGAACTCCGACATCTCAATGAAAAAGGGGGGTTTAAGTGTGCAATATATTCCACATTAGCCAAAAAAATGATTGTATAGAGTCATATGCCATGTCAGTCCAAAGATGATTTACTTTAGTCATATTCCACATCTGCCTGAAATATGACTACCCGGAGTAATTGCCACATAGGATTTTTTCTCCTTTACTTAGACAACCAAAAAAAAGTCAAGCACCCAAGGATCGTTAAAGTACATGCTATGTTGGCAAACTATAGCTTATTAAAGATAATTATACCTTCCAACCTATATGACTGCCAATATGACTTATTTTCAAAGCATCTTGTCGGTAATGACTAGACCTAGTCATATTGCAAGTCATCTACAGTGATTTCTGCTCGAGTCATATTTTTTGATTTTACAACTCATTGCAATTATAAAACACTGATTTTGTTGTGGTAGGTACTTAGGTTTTGGATTTTGATTCCAGACCCGGTTTTCCGGATGTGGGGCCCTGGTTCTGGATTTCTAGGGGTAACTAGCATTGGCGTTCCAGATATCTCGGAGGGTCATGGTGTGGTTCCTTTGGTTTTGGGTGGCTCTTTTTGCCTTTTACTTTTTGTTTTCAATTTTTAAAGGCGGATGAGAGGTCGTTTCCTTTCATTCTCTCCTAGCATTTCCTTTCATTCTCTCCTAGCATTTCCTTTCATTCCTTTCTTTAATCTGAGCCACCAAATGGACATTCAAACTCTATCTGTTGTACAGAGTTGTGTTGATTTGTGTGTTTGAGTGTTGAGGAGTAAGGGAGATCAAATGAGGAGGTATCCGGATTTGTAGTACTTCAAGTCGGAGTGTGAGGGAAGGATTTGTGATGGGGTTAGATCTATGATTGAAGACTTGTGTATTAGTACCTTTAAAATATTGGAACGGGAATCCAGTAGGAGTGGTACGGGTGAGGTTCCAAAATAGAGAGCGATTCCGTGCGGAGTTAGGCAACTACCAGCGAAAAACTCCCACTTCCCAGAAGGTCTACCAACTGCTGGATCAATTTAGCAACTAGAAAATATTCCTCTGTCGACTTTGAATGTTGTTTATCTGTCGTTGTAGTGGAGAAGAGTGACCAGATTCTGAGTGACTTGCTTCCCAATTAGGCCATCCGGAAAGCCGTGAGGGTCCGGAAATTCTCCTTCATCGCAACACTTAGTTCTAATGGTTGTTTTGTTTGTTTAGAAAGATTGGAGAGTGTGAGGATTATAAGTGGTGAAGTCCCTACCCCTTGAAAGATCAATAGTGGGCCTCCTAAAGGTAAAACATGGGTATATCAAACCATTGTATAGAGAAGTAAACCGGAATCCAAAAGAAGACGGATGTTTCCAGAAGAAAGCACAATAGGTTTTACAGGTTGCTTGGGTGTTTTGGGAAGAGAGAGAGATAATCCGGATAACTTTAACTTGTAACAACATAGTAGAGTCTCCTGGGATGATATTTCGTGTCATCTTGTAATGTTTTGGTGTTGCAAGGATATTTACGGCTAACTGCGTGTACGACATCTAGTATATAACGTCAAATTTGGATGTATTCAGTACAAAGAATGTCCTAAGAAAGTATTCTTTCTAAATATTGAAAGTATATTTCGAGAATTCAAACACTTGTTATACATGTTGATTAATTTAAGGGTACTTTCCTTCATATACTTCAAGTGTATCATGTACTCAGTTTACAACACTGTGATTGTGTATGCAATGTGTACTCCTAGGTAAGACTTATATATTGGTGATGGATTGCATTTATGTACCTATAATATTGTTCATCAGTACTAGATATACAATTGAATAGTTTTACTTGTACTCATGTGTACACTGGTTGAGAAGTATGCATGCACCTTAGTTGTATTTGAGGACTAGAAGCATTGTTTCTTGTTTGATTCAATATATAACTAAGCAATCTCTAAGGTTGAGGGATCAAATCATTTGGAAGGCAGAGGAAAGGACATGATCTCCAAAGAAGATATTACAAGATAGAGAAAAAGATTCCCTAAACCAATAAGATAGGATGAGATTTCATATGAATGTTTGGAGGTAGTTGGGGTGCAAGGGAAGGGCCAAGAGCCAAAGTTGTTGAGTGGAGATGTTGCATCTAGCGGTAATGAACACGCTATCGTGGCAAAAGTGGTGAAAAATTTGCCAAAGAGCTTTGGAACATTTTCTTCAAGTTTCGAGGAGGCTGGACCATGAAAGGTTGGAGATTTGAATACTGAAGACTTTGGTGAAGAAGATGCTACAGAACAAAATGTTGAGGAGATTGCTAGATTGCCTACCTTGCAAAATTTAGTGCCAAGGGTGGCAAGTCTACAAAATCAATTGTAGCCAAATGCAACTCCAAAGATCCTCTCAAAAGAGATTGTTAACATTTGTGTGAAGTGGAGGTGTAGCAAAGCCCTACACTGGTGGATAATTTTTGGATCCAAAGTAGGGAATGGAAGGAGACACATGATCCACTACCTTTGATTGTAGAAGAGATTCTTGGTTCAAATTGTTTGGAGGGACTTGGGGTTGTTTTAGACAATGAAGGGTGTGGATGATAGAAGGGAGTGGAGGCAATGCAAGACATGGAGTTGGGGCTAAGTATAAGCGTTTCTAACTCCACCCTTGAGTCAGAAAGTTACACACGGGTTCTAGCGGCTGTTTTGATGGAGATTTACTCCGGGTTGGGTGATTCCTAGTTAAGTGTTTGCCTTCCAAGCAATGGACACTTTTTGTGATTGGTAATTCTATAAAATTCCACTAATTCTGAGAAACGCTAATTGTTAAAGGGTTAAAATGTTATGGTTAAATCAAACGAAGGAGAAAAAATCTAATCTAATCTAATCTAATCTAATCTAATCTAATCTAATCTAATTGTATGAAAGCAAAGTAGTAGAATATAACTTCCTCATTCCAGAATGGTAGAGAAAGTTTAGACTATGAGATTTCTGACAAAAGTTACTAAAGGTTGAATTTCAACCTTTTACTTGTACTAGGAACTCATTCACTGATCTAAAATAGCAAGTCAATTCAAATTAATTCTAAGTTTTATAGTTAGGTTATTAGTTCTTTTAGTTTGTATATTCTTAAGTTTAATTCTAATTCTAGCTTATTTAGATGTGTTTCATCCAGACTTAATTTCAACCCTCATCCAAGACTTTAAAAAATAAAATACTTTTTAAGAGTAAATGAGATTTTGAAATCTTTACAGATTTCTTGGTTGATTTTGACCTAAAAGATTCTTTAATGATTTTTGTGGATGAAAGTCTTAAATTCTCATCCAACTTATGGTTAAGTTCAATTGTTAATAACTTCTTTGTTCTTTGATTAATTCTCAAGTCTGAGTTGGTTTCGGAAGCTTCTAAAAGTTACCTTATAGTTCCTAAATTCTATTCTAAATCTAAACTCCTAAATTCTAACCTAAAACTTTGATCTAAGACTAACTTGAGTAACTTCTAAAAGCAACAATTCTAACTTCAATTTAAAAGCAAAATAATTCAGAAGACAAAATGAAAATAAAATAAAAACACAACTAACATACCTTTGTGTCCATAGTAGCCACAGTTCCGTCATCGCATATCACCAGCATGATGGATTTGTAATATCCGTCGTCCTCCATCACGTGCGCTTTGTCCTTTTTTTACGCAAATTCAGGAATTAGAATGTTTTAAAAATCTTCCTTTCTACATTTTTCCTGGCTAATTCCTACAAGATGTTGTTAGTTAAAGTATTTAATGTAATTCCTTAAGTCTTAGGAATTTAAATTAAACACTTGAGTGTTTATAGTTGGTTTCTAATTAATTCTTTTGAATAAAATGAACTTTAAGGCCCTGTGTCCAAGTACCTTGGAGATTTATTCAATTTAAGAACTATTTCTAAAGGTTAGTATTATCCAATTCTAATAAATATTCCAATGAATAGTTAAGTTTGTTTGTTATTCATTAGTTTATTAGTTTGTTGGATTAATTTAATCTTTTTGTTGACTTTTATTTTTTTCTATTTGGCTTTTTAGGCCTAACAAAACAAAACTTAAACCAACATTCAACCAACTAATTTGCACTAGAATCCTAATTAATGACTAAAAAACAAATTCTTCAATAGTAAAAAGAATAAACAAAAGCATTAATCCGAATGAATAATAAATGAATAGGAAAAGAAGAATAAAAAACAATAGCCAAGGCCCACATGAATAGTTAGATGATTAAAAAAAAGACAATGAAAACAAGAACAATTTCCACGTCAATAGTTAGATTCCTAAGAAATATTGGTTTTTTAATCCAAATTCCTTCTTGGAGCCGCCAGCGGTGCTAGATTGTGAGCCTGCGAGCACGAGCCTACGAGCGGTGAGCGGGTATTATGCGAGCGGTGAATTTTGAAATGATTTTTTTTTTAAATGTCAGAAATATTTATAAAAATAGATAATAATTTAAATTAAATTAAATTTCTTTTTTGTAAATTATACCACCCTATTACCGTGGAACAATGATTGTGTACCGATTACCATAGAAACTAGGATTGTTGACCTATAACCGTGCGTATATACAGTTGCTGTAGGTTTTTTTTCCTGGGATTAGGTCTTAAAACATCAAAAGGATGTACTATGATGGCAAAAAAATAGAAGCACAAGAAATTGAAATTGAGATTGAAAATAGGCTTGCACTGAATGTAGCAGCAAATACAATATTCGTCCAAATAGAAATACATACTTTGGAAGCTCTATATTTAATTTTTGTCTAGAGTCATCCACCCTCACATTTCCATCACTCAACACCTCTGGCTCTTCTAGGCATGCTCTAGATTCTCAATGGAAGTCTTAATGATACCAGCCCTAATAAGAAGGAGCTTCACTTCATTGAAGCTGAAGCTTGGAGAATGTATAAACTTATCATCTACCGGATTCATTTCGCAAAAATAACGGAATAAGTAGTAACGATGTTTGCAATTCACGTATTGATGGCGGCCACCAATCGCTAAAACGGCCATGTCTACAAAATTGGGACAAGTGCATTCTAAGTACATGCCAAGCGTGATTTGATAAACCTTCTGCATGGGCTCCATTCCAGATTGAAGGAAAATTATGGCTCCGAGTCCGCGGAAGGGGAGCATGGTTACCCCCAAGATCATTCCTTTGACGTTACCAGCACTCTCCCATTTATTGCGATGCTCTGCAGTGGGAGCATTTGCAATACGTCGAATCGCCTTGCTCCTTGAAGTTGATGGATATGTATCCGCATGCAATGGGCTAGGTTCATTGTAAAGGATCGCATTGAAAACATTTGACATTGTGAACAAACGTCAAGGTGACATAGGAGGTCGCTCTTGGAGTTGAAAGCCAGCTTTTTGCAACAGTAGTGTTTCTTGGCGGGTCAAACTAGTGTCACTTAATATAGGCCAGACGTCCGGTACTTGGGGCCAGTCAATTACCCAAGCACGCTTAGAGCCTCGTACACATCGTTCAATATCATCTGGACAAAACCAGAAGTCGGTCATGATCTCCTTGTTTCCTCCATACTGTTTCTTCCGACCACAATACGTTGGGACTAGAGTGCCTTTAGATCCCTTTGCAATTTTGGCGACGCAACGGATGTTTGTACCTTTCTGTTGGGCATGACATTTGCAGCTAGATTTATGGGATAGTCTTGCAATGTGCCATTGCGAAGTGTCACAATCACTCTCCATTGCTGTTGTGACATGTGGTACATGCACAGAATTAACCAACATGTCTGCTTCATTGGAAAGCACCGTGGATGTACCAGTAGATCGTCTCTGCACCCGTGGCTGAGAGAAGTTGACCTTGTCCGGACAATGAGAATCACCATCCGAACCAATGGGGACGTCCAGCTTGTGTTTGCTACTACCAAACACCTCTTCGCCTTCCAAATGTGGAATACGTATTCCAACATCAATCAGGCTTGGAAGATATTCAACGCCTCTGCAATGTTCTTTAAGTCTCCACTACATCTAGCGCCTCGTAACTTCAATTCTTCTTTTGATGGTCCTGACCTTGATGTTGTGCCATTAAGGAATGCTCGATAATTTGTCATTTGCATGAAGGCTCGAATGCAATCATCAAAGGTGGCAGCAAACAAGTTATTACCACGATTACCGGACTGCTGCAGTCATCTATTATGAACAGTTTCAGATAAATTGCACGATGGCATGTCTGCCATCTCCTAAAGATTCAACCTCTGGAAGGAAAGAAATGTATAGTTCAAATCAAATTGCAATCACCACCCGAAAAAGAAAGCCACACTACTGATATTGGCCTATCACTACAAAGTTTAGGATTCTACTAAGAGGCAAGGTGTCCCCTCGGTGCCAAGGGGAAAGGCCCCCATCCTATGGTGATCAAAATTTCATTCTCATTGACGGAACTTGTGGGGATTTGAAAAAAGAAATGCAAATACTTCTTCAAAAAAAGCATTATGAAAGAAAAGTACACTTCTACAAGAGATATTGTAGAAAAAATGAAGGACAGATTAAAATACCATTTGCATCAAACCACCCCATTGGCGATATTGGAAGTGCCAAAATGCAAGCCACAATTCCAATTCACGCAATGCGTCTTCAGAGGCTGCTCTAGAACGAATCGCCAAGTACCGCGTCTCAGCTTCTTCCATACTCTTTGAATCTTTATATTGCTTGCAAAGACGAAGATGTTGATGTTGCAGATCTGGTTTGATGAGCTTTTGGGTATGGTGATGCAATGAAGTACTCCAATGCAAAACACAAGTTTGCTCACGTTGACCATCTCTATTTTGGAATCTTCCTTCCATACACAATGCGAATAGCGTTCCAATTAGCTTGTGCACTATCCGCCATAAAGCCCTTGAAGTTTGGATTTTGCACGCCATTGCGTCTCATGACATCATTCAATAACCTCCACATGATGCTTTGAACCTTAGTGTCTTCAGATTGCATATCACAGACGGCAATTATCATCACCTTCCTACAATCTGTGTCGTAAACGTGGCATGCCATGGTTGTCCAATCCTTCACACGTTTGACATGATCAAACATGAGTTATGCATTTTCCAAATCTCCACTCAGTTGCATGCACCTTACCAAGTCCACTCCACTCCTAGGCCCTTTTACCAACATTTTAAACAAGTATACCTTCTCTTTTCCTTGTCCAGGGAACACACTCTCATGAATGTATTCAAATTTTAAATTCCGTTTCATATTCATAATACTATCTATGACCCTATTCTTGCCAGTGCTACAGAACGTCGTAATAATATTACGGATGTTCGGTGAACTTAGTCTCTGGAACCTATCCATGACATCCTCTAACAACTTTCCCTGCAACAACTCTCTAGGGCCCTCTCCATTGTGTATCAGGTGATTGTCTAGAAATTGCTTACTAGCTGCAAGGGCGATGGCTGAGTTAGTGGCAGTTGGGATCTTAGCAACTTCGCATGCGATAAAACTGGAAATAGTGTCTACAGACTCTCTACATGTTCCATTGGCTACAAGATGCATATGATTACCTAAGTGAATGCATGCTAGAGTAATATTGCTATGGATGTAATATATTCTGGCATTACAAATGCTAAGACACTATAGTGGACATTTGCATATCTTGCACAGAAGACATGAATCCATTGGAAGGTTTGCGCCAACATAAAATGGAACTAGAGTATGCCCACACCACTCAGTCTCGTTTCTTTTCGAGAACTTCTTCAAGTAGGCACAGTCCAAATTGCAACACACCAGATGGCCTGCACAAGAGGATTTTTTGAACTTCAAGCCATCTTGGTTATGGATGTTGGTTGTCATGGTCCTACATCAAGCATGACCATCGTACTTTTTATCCATTCTCTGTAGATTCCCTCCAGAGGATGATGAAGATGAAACACAAAGTGAAGGCAATTCAAATACTACATCCCCATCAAAATCGGCGGGAAGATACTGTACTTTGTGATGGATTAGTGAATTGTAGTCTAATGCTGCATTTTGGTTCTTGGATTTACGAATTGATGCAAGATTTCGTAAGCATCCAACAATACTAACTGTTCCTAAACTATGATGATATGTTGGTGGACAAGAATGGATTGACAATGCAGGACTTTCCGTTGGTGGCTGGTATGAACCGGAAGTTGTTCTGAAGACATCGGCTGGAACTCTATTAGGCAGCAATGTTAGAAGATTTGGTTGGCTAAGAGACTCTCCCTCTGACTCACTAGAGAGATCTATGACATGACCCAAGACTTCGTGCTTCACACGTAGAAGTAGAATTGGAGTACTTGCAACGGCAACGTCGTCAGGATCTGTAGAATTCCTAATACAATGACGAGTAGGAGGCATATTCACGGTAGAATGGTCTGAATGGCGAGATAAAATCTTAGTTGAAGCATTCATCACAAGAGACAACAACCCATAAGCTCTAAAGCGACCTTGCCAAAGGTGCCAGACATGATCGTCATGGAGTTCTAACTTAGCCATATGGACGTACTCCTTCAGATGGCCAGAATCGGACATGACCTCTTCTTCAACATAGACACTAGACTGGACAAAACCAAATCGCACATGAAGAAGGTGTAACGAAACAACAACATACCCTTCTGGTCCAAGAGGGAGAACAAGTGGAATCTCATGGCCATCCGCTCGAATGGATGCCATTGCGAGAAGAAGTAAGACCGGAAATGGTCAGTCACTTATGAAAAGCCCTTGATTTAGAGCTTGAGATTAAATGAATGATGGAACTTATACCCAATATAAAAGAAGAAGATGAACCTATGCATGGATATAATGGTGCCAGAATGTGGTATATATTATTATTAATGGTAAAACAACATCTAATGTGAACTCCAGTTTTACATATTTAGATCCTTTATTTAAATGTACAATTATACGAAATTCTCAAAGAGAGAGCTGTTTGTCTTACCTAACTCATAAATAGATGTACACTAAAATTCAAAAAACATTCGTCTACATAGTAGATCTAGGTTCCATGTAAATTGTTCTTAAATAACTTGCATGCATAAGGTGAAAACTACCATTTTCAATTAAGTACAAATAAATGTACCCACAATTTTCATTAAACCATATAGAGTCATACATTAAAGGGACATGGTATAAGGACTTTAATCCATCTAGATGGTTAACTATAATTATTTTAGAATTGATTTTAGTAGATTTTATTTCTCATCACTGACATGATGCTGTTAGTGATCTAAGAGCCTCACATACAAAAAACCATATAGATCACCTACCGTATTCCAGAATTCAAAATTGGGAGATGCCAATGATTATTGAAACTATTGGTAGATTAACATTAGAGTTACGTAATGAAATTCCTTAATGCAAAAATTGACAAGGATCAAAACGTATATTTCTAATGGTAGGTACGTTGAACTAATAATTAAAATTTTGTGACAATAGACACTACGGCAACCTATAAAATGAGGATCTAAACGCATATCCAGCAATTCTAGCGAACTCAATAGGATTTGGTTTTAGAAGTTTACGTCGTGCCTTGATAGCAGAGTCAAGTGCATATTGAAGTATGTGCTCTTTGCATTCCTTCAATTTGAATACACTTCAAATATAGTCACTCTGCAATATGATCCGTTAGTCTCATGCATGCTACTGAAGATCAAACCGAGAGTGGTGTTCAAAATACAATTAGGAAGCGGAAGAAGAGACGAAAACTTTTGTTCTCTTCTAGGAAAGCATTGCATTGGGCCTAAGTTGCTCGAGGCAGGATTACTGGATAGGATGAGAAGACACCTCTAAAGGCAGGTACCAACCTTTGCATCAATCAAGACAAAGAAGTTCAGAACAAGAACGAAGAAGGCAAACCAAAGGTATAAAATATCAAATTGAAATCGCTGAAGTATTGCATTTTAGGAGCTACGTCAATCTTGTGTGTAAATGAATTATAAAGTTATAATCATTTAACTTATTGAATATATTAATATTATTACATAGTAGGGTATGTTTATAACATAGAGAGTAATAACAGATATGATATAAACCACCAATAGTTTTATTCACAATTTAGAAAATCATTACTAAAAATGTCCAAGTATTAAGAGTATAATAAATTATTTTCCTCTATACAATAATAAATCAATACGAAAATCTTCTTGAAAAGGAAAGCATGTCATTGGTATACCTAACTGCGTATAGTAAAGTGCTCAAATATTGTGTGTTTTTGAGATAATTGTGCAGACACGTATACATGCCGTATTCAAAGAATATCCCTCTTGTAAAGCTGCTCGTGACCACATTGTGCACCCAAGTGCACATGCGATGCAACCAAAACGTGCAGCCGCGCCGAAGTTTGGAAGCAAGACCACGCAACCAAGGCAACAAGGACAGCGTCTCCCTCTGCAAGCAAAAACAGCGAGACTACTTTCACTCTTTGCTCAATTCGGGATATGGTGTCCGGACATAACACGTTCTCATTTCTCGATGAGTTGATTAGATCTGCTGTTTGATAGCGCTACACGCATTGGAAGTTTTCATTCTCAGTGATTAACTTAGGATTTTGTGGGTTTTGGTAATTTTCTTTAGGGATTGACGAGGAGGCCATCAACGCGCCGTGCCGCTCTTACGGGACAGAGAAGCGATGCAGAGACTTGCAGAGGCAATGGCGATACAAGCGTTAGCGCCCCCTCGACAGGTGAGGATGGAGAATTAGCACAGGTAAAATAACTTGAACTGCTTACTGGTCAGTCTCAGCGCCGAGGTCATGTTTGGGCTTCCTCGCGTTGCGCCCGTGTCCGCTTCATTCGAGGATTATCACCCCAACGCCAGTGAGTTTTGACGCCGCGGTTATGTTTGAACTTCTTCACGTTGCGCCCATGTCTGCCTTCATTCGGGGATTATCACCCCAACGCCAGTGAGTCTCGGTGCCGCGGTTATGTTTGAGCTTCCTCACGTTGCACCCCTGTCCCCCTTCACTCACGGATTTCTACCCCAGGGCTGGTCAATCTCGGTGCCGAGGGGAAGTGCTCTTCTGTTTTGTTTGCCATTGTCTTCTGCGCTTCTGATATACTGAAAGTCATTGGCCAGTTCGTATCGTGAGATTTGATTGTTGACCAAGTCTTGAGGACTGCGAGGACCCATCACATGATGATTTTGGTGTTGAGGATGGAATGTCTCCGAGTTGGAGATTAATTCTACAATTGATTTTTTACTAGTTTCTTTGTTCTTGAAGTTTTCATTCATATCATTCCAACTTTCAGAAGTTATCATTTTCAAGATTCATTTTTCTTCCACTGTAGAAAATGGCGGAGAAATTGTCTGACTCGCTCTCCGCAGCTGTGGAGGAAGTTCACATTGTTGGGGATATTGAACCAGAGAAGACAATGCAAAAAAGAGAGAACCACGAAATGGAGTTCACCATGAAGGACGCCTTTCGAAAGGCACAGAAAGTGAACTCTGTGGCATCTATTTCGGCTTTGCGATTAAAACCGAATTCCATATCTCGTTTGAGAATTCCATTATGTCATCTTGCAGTGATGCCTATGATTTGCCCAGCGCTTCAATGTGATCTGACGAGACTTGAGCAAGAGTTTGTTCACGGGTATCGAGATGGATCCAGTGTGTTTTATGTATCAATCACAAACGAGCAAGGTGAAATTGAGCAGGTAACTGAGGCTGACAAGAACGCATGGGGGCCGTTGTGGAATGTCGAGAACGACAAGTTTAATGCCTCACTACAAGCATCACCAGGATTGGAAGATTATCAATCTTCAAAATTCTTTGTTTATGATGGTAACCACAGGTTGTTGGCGTGGTCTTCCTACATTTCCCAGCACCATGCCAACGACCAGGATTGGCACATCTTGATGGATTCAATAATTTTGGAGGCAAAGGGAAAAATCAGTGAAGTTATGCATGCCATGCATGATATTAACCAGTAAGTGCATCTTTCCTTAGGTTTAATTTCATTGTGTTTGTTTTGAAATTCTTTTTTACCATATTCATCACATGTCTTCTGTTTTATAGACATACTGAGAATTCTTTTATCAAAACGAATTTGGTACACATGTTATACCGTGTCCAAAAATATGGAATTCTTCCACTGGACAAATTTGCGGAGCAATTAAGTACATCAGAGATGTCTCAGTGCACTTTAAATACTCGGAAGAGTTGGTACTCAATGTCCGTTGAAGTTTTCACATCCTTTATTTTCCGGGTAATATTTCTATTCAAGCTATACTTTGTATTTCCTTTACATCTTATGATTTGTTTGCATCAATGCTATATTTATAGTTGCTGATACGTATGAGACTTTCTCACTTCGTTATTCTGGACCAGTATGAGATAGCGGCATCAGCTGATTTGGCAGTTTGAAAATACAAAGAAGACACTGCGGAGGAGGATCAATCACCAGAAGGAATTTTGACGACCATGAGAATGGCTACAAAGGATTCAACATCCAGATTAACTCAGAAGTTGGGAAAGTTGACAGCAGTTGCTAACCCCCAGCTTGGTTGCGATTTCCTTAAAGAGGTAAAACCTCCCTGACTACCTCATGTCATTTACTGCTTGTTTCATTATTGAATGGTTCTAATTCTTAATTCTCCTTGATACAGATTGAGAAGCATTGGACCCAGAATATCTCTCTAGACATGACCCTGGACAAGTTGCAAATGATTGCTTCCGCAAATGTCAGTAGTGAACACAAAGTCAAGTGGTTGCAATGGTGGAATTGCTCAAATGAAACACGGAAGGCCAGAAGGTTTCTAGTGAAACCAGTTGGGGAAAACGAATTGAAGTCCTTCTTGGCAAAGGCTTGTTGGTATGCATCGGTAAGTTTCTATCATGAATGTATTTGATTTTGAAAATGAATTGTCTTCTTCAGTTGTGCATAATGTTTATTTTGACTTGAGCGACTTCTGTCAATACCATAACTAAATTTCTTCATTGAACAGATTGAAGAGCTTGGGTCTGAAATGTTTGATGACATTACCAAGAAGGACCAATTGGTGATGACTATGGATTCTCTTGAAGAGCCGGAGACCTTTCCAGATTATCTTGAAGGATGGAGGATTCATGTTTGGGACAAAGCGTTTCTAAGTCATTTCAGGGGACAAGACGGCTATAAGAAGTCAGATGACTTCAAAAAGTGCAAAGGCACAGACTTGGTGGTCAAACGTGTTATTTTTTGGTATGAATTCCTTTTCTTGTGTCATTTCTTTTGATTTGGTGAATTCTGTAATATTTGGCCGTGAGGCATTATTTAGTTTGGTTGACATGTTTTGCATCTGCAGATATTTCAAATATGAATTGCTTGCAAAAGGAGCCATTGCTAAGCGAGATTTATCCCTATTTTTGTCTACGTGGTTGGATGCTTCTTCTGAGCATTGCATGTTCTCTCCATCTCAATTACAATGGTGGACGAGTTTGCACTTGAAGTCCGGTGCGTGGTATTTGGACTGTCCACCGGAATTCACGCCAGAGCTTGAGGAGGAGCTCAAGCTTTCACTCAATTCGCATAGTAGGGAGAAGTACAATGATGAGCTTGCTACCCTTGATGCGGATGCGAGAGCTAAAGCTGTGAAGAGGAGGAAGGAAGCTGACTCAAAAATAGCCTTAAAGAACTCAGAGGCGGTGAACAAGGCCAAAGAGAAACTCACGAAGAAGGCTTTGAAACAACTTGAGGCTAAAGAGGCATCAACAACTAAGAAAGGCAAGGGGAAGAAAATGCAGCAACATGTGCAGTCGTCAACTACTCAGGACGCTGCCTCGGAACACCAAAGATCCTTTTCACGAGGTACTAAGCAAGATCCGGAGTACTTGTCACTCAGTGATGGTGGCATGATACATGGTCCTCCAGCTGTGGAGTTTCTAAATGACTTAGATTGATATCTCTGAGTTGATCCTTAATTTTTCACTTACAGATGTGATGGCTGATCCTCTACCCTAAGTGTACAACGACATTGTCAATTTCATGGATAAGGTGAGGAGTCTCATATCTCTTCATGATCAGTTTGTGACTTCTTTTTTTGTATTTGTTTTTTGATCGGCACCTTCTTTTGTAGCATAAGGGTGAGAAGGTACGCTGCTTCAAGGGAATTCAGATTGAAAAACCACGCATTGATCTTATTTTAGCAGATTTGCCAGAGGGTTTACCTGTCCCTGAATTATTTGTGTCTGCTAACAACATTCCCATGTGGAATGTGGAGAACCTAGCCTTACTAGAGGCAGTTTTTGAATTTGCCGATGGTCATCTACATGACAACGGTGCCTTGATTGTCATTTATCCTTTGAAGGTGATTACGAAGGCCACTATTTTAAGATTTGCTAGTATCTACTCCTTTGAAAAGATGAAGGATTGGTGGGGTATGAATTGGTTACATTTAGCCTCACCAGTGTCACCTTCACGAATGGTACATTCATTTTACCTTTTTCATTGAAGTGCATGTAATTGCTTTTTAACTTGGTTTTTTCTTACTAAATGCCTTCATTGTTGACAATTTTAGTTTTTCCTATGATGCTGCTTTATGTCTAAAATTATTTGTCTTGTATCACTATGGATGAACCTAAATGTATGTGCCTTTGATTTTTAATTATACATGTAGATTATTATACTGCACGTTATATCATTTTAACATTTGTATGTGCCTTCATTATTCCAGGCTCAGGTTTTTGGAATTGCCTTATTTGCGCGGAAGTTGCCTGGGATCGATCTTTCTAAGTTCAAATTCCAAACGAGTCCAAGCTTGCTAGAATTAGGAGTGAATGTCCCTCGTGATGATATCCTTCAGAATTTTACCAAGCGTGAGACTTTGATCATAGACAGCAACTCCAAGCCTTGGAAAGGGGCGCGTAAAAAAGATCCTCAATTCTATCAAATGTTGAAAGAATCATGCTCACTTCCCACCGATGTTGTTTTGGACTGCACTACTGCAACAGGTAATCTTTGATGCCTTTGCTATTTTTCTCCGAGTCTTCCGTTTTATATCATCTTTCCACCTTTGAACCGTTTTTTCTAACATCCCAATTTGAATTTTTTTTGGTTTTAGGAGCCTCCATCCATGCCTCTAGGATTTTGAGTAGGCACATTGTTACACTCAAAGAAGACAAAGCCATTTTCGATGCTATTTTGGCCCCTATGATTTGTGCAATTCCAATTGCCCCAAATTCAAATACAGCAATCATTTTACATTCTAAGCAACGGCCTAACCTTAGTTACTTTATCTTTTGTTTTGATGCACCCCAACTTTGCACTTGACTTGTCTTTGCACTCCCCATGACTCCTCGGACCCCAATCCCTCATTTCCCACCTCTCTGGACTGTCTACTTCACTGCTCTCATTGCCCGACCCCCCAACCACTCCCTAGACCTCTTGTCTCTCGCTCTCCGACCCCTAGTCTCTCACTCCCCGAGCCCCAGTCACTCCCTAGCCCACTTGTTTCTCACTCCCCAACCCCCAGTTTCTCACTCCCTGAATCCCCAATCACTCCTTGAACCCCTCTCTAGATTGTTTGCCTCACTGCTCATACTGTCCAATCCCCCAGTCACTCATCGGACTCCTAGTCTCTCACTACCTGGACTCTCTCTAGCTCGCTCTCCGGACCCTCTGGGTGCTGGTTTTGGTTTCCTAATTTAAGCAGAACTAATTTGGGAAGGAAATTAGCTTAAATTGGCGAAACAAGTCTGGCTAAATTTTTGGGTTTGGAGATAATAACTAGCAAGCAAATCTCAAGAAGTATCTTTTTTTTTTGTATAATAACCAGCAAGCAAATCTAACTAAGGTTTTGGATCTCTTTTGAAGGGAATTTCTTCTATAATAAATTAATTCTATCAGAGGCTAAACTATCAATCTAAACTAAGCAAGGGTTAAGACTAAAATCCATTACATTGGCAAATTAGCATGTCGCAGCATAGGGTAGGTAAATTCCCCATTATACTCACAAAAATCACCCTAGAGTATAACTAAGTGACTCTAAAGATCAAACCCACGAGATTCTGTGAAGTATCTAACCTTATTAAGCAACTAAGTGTAGTTAGTATCCAAATCCTTCTTTCTGATCCTATTCCTCAAACCGGAAACATAAAAAACACCAAGAAAACTAACGACCAGATTCCTTCTATCTTTTGGTTCCAACTAATTAACCAGTTATCAAAACCCAACACAACCCCAAGATCTTACCATTTCCGATCTCGGTATCCGTCTAGACCAATCCACTCTAGATTGCCTATAAGTAATCTCACTCCTATTTGGTTTGGTTTTACCTCTGTTTAGCCAGCAGAGGGGTTGCCGCTTGCTTTTGAGAGTGGTAGGCCCACCACACCTTTCGTAACTTATAGTGGATGAAGACCCACTATCCTAATTCCTAATCTCCTAGACTAACCCAGATCCAGTTTGATCCCTCACAACAACTCAGATGGCAATCCGGTTTGTAGGTCACACAAAGACTCCCCATACGATGCTCTCCATACTACAACGACCTTAACGCCAATTCCTATCTGTACGAAGCTAGGCGGTTACAAGTGAATCCATCCATTCCAACATCAATCAAAGCTCTTCCGTTTACCACTAGGGCAGTGAGACCTCACAAGAGATCGGACACTCAACCGGATTTCCCACCTGAGAGTTCTAGCACGACTAAGGAATCCCTCCCTATCTGCCTAGCCTAACAACTACTTTCTCACCTGGAATCTCAAACTCTAAACGTGCTGAGGAACTTGAAACTCACTCCCAACTCCTTTTTACCCGCTCTCATGTACTTAGAATAAAACTTGAAACGCCAAAGGGAGAAATCCTTCACAAATCCGCTCACGCTTTCCTAACTTCTCACCATACAACTTTGCCACACACTTGGGAGAGATACACAACAAGAGAGCAAATAGTAAACATAATAAATTGCGAAGTGAAGACTCCCAGTCCCCAGCATAGGGACCAAATTATATACAACTGTAAAACTTTCCAAAAATACAAAAAGACAAAAGTGCCTGTAAACGTCAACCTTTTTCCGGATCCTATCTTCCGGTCCTTTCGAATACTACCGGATTGGATTACAAGTCCGGATCCGTTCCCGTCCTATCCTACACTTACAAAACTATCCTACCTACAAGGCAACCCCATGCCCCAGTGAAGGACTTTTAGGCTCTGATTCTATTTGATCAAAGACGTCCTCCAAGTTCTTGTTCCGCTCCCCGGCTGTAGGATTTGGCAGATCGGATCCGAATGAAGAATCCAAGTTGATTGGCGCGGTCTGGGAAGGTTGACTCTTCTTCGACTAGGGAGTCTAATCCTTTCCTTCCCTCATTTCCGTTCCATCCGGAAATGACTCTGGTATGGAAACATCCGACAAGTGGATCCTCATGGATCCGGTCAGCTTTTGCGCGCACTCCTCCATCCGGTTGGCAGTCTCCCGCTCCTTAACCATTGACACCTCTACCTGCTCGGAGAAGTTCGTCAGGATCCAAACCATCTGGAAACCAGAGAATTTCTTATCCTTCAAGACCTTCTCGTCAAAGAGTTTTGCCTTGACAACGGCGGTTTCGGTTTCACCAAAAGTGGCCTTCATTGCTTCCGCTACCTTTTGTGTCTCATCTGCCATCTCTCATGTGGCGGCCATGTCCTCCTTGAAGGTGGAAACTTCCGCCTTCAACATGTTGACTTCTTCCTGAAGTCACCGGATCTCGGCTTCCTACTTTCAAATCTCGACCGGATTAGTGATGCAATCCGCCACCTTCTCCGGTAACTCGTTGTCCGGAGATGCATGCACCAGCTTTCCGATCTTGGAAAGTGTCCTCTTCTTGACCTTCCAATCCCCTCGTATGTTGTAGAGGATTCCGATCAACTACTCAAACGGATCTTTGGAATCCGTCTTCTCGGGGCCTAGCTTCTCCACTTCCGGTCCCTTGTCCAGAGTAGATTTGTCCCCGTGCGGCGATCCTCTTCTGTGAGGAGATGTGGTCTTGTGCCGTTTGTTTGACTTCTTGATCTCTTCCTCTTCTGTGAGGAGATGTGGTCTTGTGCCGTTTGTTTGACTTCTTGATCTCTTCCTCTTCTTCTTCTTCCGTCTCGGATCCGATTCCTTCCTCGACCTTTTCATCCGATTCCGACTCTCCGTACTTCAGGAGAGTTTCTTGAGTCTTCCACTCCTTCTCCTCCGAATCCAACAAGAGTTGGTGATGCTGGTAAAGGTGGAAGAGGTAGGGACACAAAGGTGTCGGCCTACTCCTTCCGATCCTTATAAAGAGATGGGACACCAGATCGAACAGGATCCGAGCCTAGTCCGCTTTCCGGTCTTCGCTCAGGGCATCGAAAATCGTGTTGCTGAGGGTTATCGTCACCCTCATTGGCTTCTCCGGATGCAGGATTGGGATGAAGAATTGGAATAGGTTCCGGTGCCGGTCAATCCTGCACTACGTATCCGTCCTTCGGGTTCACTGCTCCTCAAAACTTGCCCCAAATGTACTCATCCTTTCGGTTGGCCATCTCGTGACCCCCTTACCGGAAACTGTACACCACTCTCCATATTTCTTCCGTCCAGTCGGCCGGAACACCTCGGAAAGTGTTGTCAAACCGAGTATCTCCCTCACCATCCGTTCATCTCTAAGCCCCCAGGGTTTATCTAAAAACCCGTGGCATCCCATCCTAGTGAGATCCACCTTGAGCTGCTCCATCTCTTCTTCCGTGGAAGGGAGGACCAGAATCACCTTCTGGAGCTTAATTAGAGCTGTGGCAGAAGTTGACGCCTCCGCTTTATGCTTTCGGAGCTGCGGCATGGACACAAACTACACCTAGCCGGATCCTTTTTGATTCTACCTCACCCACTTCTAGCCGCACGTCCCGTTCTCACTTTCTCTCTTCGATCTCAACCGAAAACCCACACAAGCTGGCGCGCGCATGAAAATCTATCCTACAGCACACTTCTAACACGCATCCACCTTCCGCACACTCACACACTCGTAGAAAACCAAAACGCCGAGCTAAAAACGAGGAGCGCGAAGAAAATACTCTCGCCAAACAAAGTTTGGAAAAGGGGTGCAACTGGAATGGTCCAAGCCTTATATAGTCTCGGGACCCAAGACTAGTCATCATGACTTTTTCCAGTCCGGTCTCCAACATTCCGGTCTAACCCTAATCCAATCCTTGATCACTCCGAATACGGTTCCGTTCCTGTGTACTAGTACATGGACCAGATCAGATCTAGTTGTTCCATTACTTTAATGTCCTTGTTTAATTTTAGTCTTCTCTTGTTTCTAAACCAAAATCGGATACTAATTGCTAGTTTCCATTCCATCTTCTAAGTAAACAAAAAGAAACCAAAAATTCTTGTTGCGACATAGCACAACAAGGCAGATGATGCAATCTCAAATGAAACGGAAAGGGCCAATCTTGGTGTTAGTGTTACGCTTAAATAACCTTTGACCAGCCAAAGCTTTGACAAATGATAATTTTCTTCCCAAGTCTCTAAGATAAATTGTTTTCAAGGTCAAAGCTTCATTGTGCAAGAGCAACTCCAAGCTAAACTTACGTATAACGGTCTCAACTTGTTTTGAAAGTATCTTAATTCTTGAATGAGGTACACATGACAGTGTTTAAACCAAAAATCAAGGATTAAAGTGTGTTTTCAGGTATCCAAAAGTTTAAGTCCTAAATGAGGTACACATAAAAGTGTTTAAACCAAAAATTAGGAGTTAATCAAATTAACTTTTGTTATACAACAAAGTGTTGGTTGGGGTTTGAAATTAGAATCTTTTGGTGAAGTCAAACTTCACTGCCTTAAGATTCTAACTCAAATTCTGCTACAATTACAAATTATTAACATCTTATCAAAAGTATCAAGTGTTGAGGGACTAAACCTCCCAATGGTACGTTTTTAGTGTGGTTTGTTGGTTGTAAATGGAGCCCTGCGTCCTCTAACCAAATCTTTCACTGAAAGGAAGCAAAAGTAAGCAAAAGTTGGCCGTATCTTGGCCTCAATAGATAATTTCAACAAAGTCAGTTAAGCAAATTGAAGTGTGGGTCTTCTACACTCCAGCAGAGTAATGATAATCAAAAAATAGGTTTGGGGTCTTATAAAACTTCGGAGGGAGGCCTTATATACTTGCTAGAAGGCCTCAATACCTCAATTTACCAATAGATATTATGTCTTTTATTCAAAACTAATCTTAAGCTAAATCCTAATCTATCCTAAGATATTTGCTAAATAATCTTTGTTCAATCTTAAGAATTCTCTAGAACAAGCCTTAATAGCAAGAAAATCTTGTCCAAACAAATCTAAGATTTTTCCCAAAGATATTTAGGAAATTAACGTAATTGACCTTGAGTTAATTTGTGAATAACCTTAGGATATTTCCAAATATTCTTAGTTTAATCTAAATTGGCTTTTAAAGGAAAGATTTGAAATCTTAACTAAATCCAATCTTCAATTTCTACCAAGATATTTTGCAAATTAATCCCCAATTATCACTAATTACTCTAAAAAAGTCAAATCTATGGCTGAACTCTTCCTATCTTCTTCAAAACAACTTAAAATTGAAAATCAATTGCACCATCACGTTTAGAAGACCTTAATTAGTCTAGGGGACCACCTACATCCTTCCTTCAGGTTGTAAATACTCGTAAAACCTACTAACGGTAATTCCAAAGAAAAGTCAAAACTCCAACTACTGGATGTTGCAATTTTTAAAGAAACTAGCTAGCTAGGGTTGCCTGGAAGGTTCATGAGAGCAAGGAAAGACTCCTTAATTGCAACATTTAGACACCGTAAGCTCCTGATTCGTTGGTCAACTTGCCGTCATGTTGTAAATTCTTGTTAAATTCGATGTTGTTGCCAATTCTAGTACTTCTGACTAACAAAAAGTCTTCAAACTTAACAAGTTAGTTATTTGGCATACAAAACTCTAATCTAATTTTTAGTGAGATTTTACCGCACTCTGGATAATTTCTATAAGATTACCATCAGTTTCAAAGGCGGTTGACTTTTCATGGAGTCATTGTGGAGTTTTGTAAAATCTCGAAACTTTTGGAGAAACCTCTTAAAAAGTTTCTAAAGCTATGGAAAAAAACAAATCTCCAATTGCATTATGCATAAAGAGGCTAAAATTAGTAATTCGTTAATTTCCACCCGAGAAGGAAATCATTTGGTATTGGGGTTGTCGTGGATGATTGCTCCGAGGTTGACCTCTTGGCATGCTTTTTCCTAAAAGCACCTTTCTGTAAGCTCCAATCACCCTGCCCTTCATCTACTTTGCATTCGGATTCATATCTTAAATACCTGCAAGACTTTCATAAATTAATTTAAATTATTTGTAAATTGAATCTAAGACTTCTAAATCTGTGAACTAAACTCTTAAACTTTAGCCAAGTTGTCACATGCTCTCTGCAAGCATAGTTTCACGTAGACAAGATATGAGAATTGGCTAATTCTCATATCCTTATTTCTCTCAAAACTACTAATCTAAACTATCAGACTCTTAGCTAGGTCCTAAAATATGGATAAGCAGAGTATTTGTGCTTTCCCCAATTTTTAGGAAGACTCCTCATTAATCTGGTCGAGATTGCTACCAAATTCCTCTCAACTAACTAATTCATGTTATTTTGCATGAATTGACACTAAAAACTAACAATAAATAGCGAAAAATAATTCTACAGCTCCAAGTACTAACTTGAGGGCTCACACTATGCAAGTAGGTGATTATGAAGAAGGGTCATTCTAGCAGATCAAAGAAGGGCAAGAAAAGCCCTAAAGATTAAAGAAGATGAAGATTTTCCACATCACCGGAGAACTTGTATAACGCCAAGGCCACCACTCTCACTACCTTTACTAAAATAGTAGCGTTGCAATGGTGGTGAGGCTACTAGTTTAGATGGTGTTAATGCTTATGGTGAAGATAGTGATGAAGCCACAACTGCTGTTGGTGAGGATTAGAGGGACTGATTATCCATCCAAGTTGCCATCTCTACCAAGTAGAGTAAAGACAAGGTTGAAGGAAAAGCTTCTAGCAACTGTACAAGTAAAGAAGAAGAAAGCCATGGCACCCAAATACTTAGGTTCATTACGTGATTGTAGTGCAATTTGTGTACCTTGCTTTTTGCAACGAGGGGCTATTGAAACAAAATTAGAGGATATCCATGCTCTCTCTATTTATTTTCATTGGTATATTTGTGGTGGGCATTTTTATACTTGCCCTACATGTAGATCTAAATTTGTAGATTATTGTTTCATTACGAAGCTAATTCAGCGGTTTTGTAGGGGGGAATGCTGGTATGTGAGCGTAGAGCGTCGAGCGGTGAGCGAGAAGCGCGAATTAGTGAGCGTAAAGCACCAAATTTTGAATGTGTGAATTTGTGAGAGGAAAAAAAAGCCAAAGAAATAAATGAAAGTTGATGGAAAAGTAGAAAAAAGTAGTTGGAAAAAGTGGATGGAAAGGTGGATGAAAAAGTGGATGAAAAGTGGATGAAAAGTGGATGAAAAAATGGAAAATAAATAAGTAAATAGATGAACTTTTCATGTAGTCATGCAGACTTATAAAACTCAGAGGTTTAGGATTAAAAAAAAGGGTTTAGGAGAAACTCTTGAAAGTGGTTGGAAGATATGGCTAAAGGTTGTTGGAAAGAACTAACAAAAATGACTTGGTGAAATGGATGAAATATTAATAAGAAAGAGAAAACTTTATATGGATGAAAGTTCGTCAGACTGGATGAAAGAAATGAGTGTCATTTGCAAGAGAATTTGGATGACAAATGAAGAGAAATGGATGAAACCAAGTAGACGAAATTACAGAAATAAAAGATGGTTTTATAATCAAAAATCGTTTGAATAAGTAATGGTATAGGGATTCAGGTAGATCCATTGTCGTGTAAGTAACTTCTTCTATGACCATGGATTTGCTAGGGAGTTCTCTGTCTTGCCAAACCATTTACAACAGGCAATTTAGGGATACAAAGAATTAGGGACACATAATGCATCAGCTTAAGATGGGGAGATGATAACTGAACTGCTGAAATTATAGAAGCCTCAAGATATAACACCCCAACAATTTTGGAAGCAACACCATTCAAATAAGAAGTGCAGTGCATACAAATCAACTGCATCCAATTAGAATAAAAGGAATCCTAAAATAGTTCTTGAGCTAGAAGGCTGACATGGAAAAAAACCCTTGCTATCCGAAGTATGTGAATTTGACTCTTCTGCAATCGAATCAACAAACTGTAGAACACGGGGATCTACCAAACGGGCCCTTGAAGATGGCCGAGGGTTTAGGGCAATAAAATCCTGGGAAAGAGCCTCAGCATACACAGGGAGATGAAACGGTTTAGGAGGGCTTGGGAAAAATCGAGGATTTCCAAAAAAAGGAACTGCCTTGGAGAACCTCAAATCTTGGCCTTACCTACAGAACACGGTAAACCATATATTAGATTTTTTTTTAAATGAATGATGCATTGTGACTAAATGGAAGAGTTCAATGGATGACTTACTTACTGAATCGCGATGTTTTGACGACCCGCTGGACAACTACTTCTTCATCGTCTAGTTCACCCAGAACTAGCATAGAGGGAGCCGGTTGTACGGGACCAACCACAGGTGGTCAAAGAATTGGAGCAATGAGGGCATCGAAGATTTCCTTATCCTCCTCAAATGCCAGAATATGGTGCCGCATAGCGCGATATGCTTGGATGGTTGCACCTGCTCCCAAAAGCCATTGGACAAAGATGATTAAACAAGTTTAGGATTTGGTACACTCTGACATGTGGCAAATCAAGTGAAGGGCATGACAAAACCTGTTCCTGTTGTACAGTCGACAATCACGTCCCTTGGTGCAGAATATGCCTCCACAAACATCTGCATGAATTGTCTTGCCTTCTCACGAGGACCATGCCACGCTATGTCGCCATTCATTATGATGTCCTCCTTGTTGCAGAAGTTTTGCAAGATGTCATCCCTAGCAACATTCACACCCACAGCATTGTGGGACGGAACAAATTGGAATGGATAGTCCCCAAGCGTCTTCGGACCCGACTCTTTCACGAGAAGAGAGATGACAAACCTCATAGTCTGCAATAGAAAAACAATGTGAGTGAAGAGAGATGGTGCAAACTAAAACAGAAACCATTCAATGAACATCATGGAAATTTACCGTCTTCGTGGGGTCGATTGGTGAAGTCAGATGAAGATGCGAAAGTTGGATAGGTTTCGAGGATGCGAAAGTTATATTCCCGTGAACATCCCAGAATGTGACTTCTATGTGGAGGAGAGGGGGCTGGGTACATCAACAAGAGGCCGCCATTATCGTGGAGATACTCCTGAGCGAAGTCGAAGACCAGAAGCAGGTAGTTGCCCCTAAACTCATTCCACTCTGGAATGGGGTAGGTGGGCAGGAAATGGTAGGAACATGGAGGCCTTCCAGTATATCCACAAACATCAAGTCTTCAGCCTCCTCAGTTCCACTGACTCCATTGAAGGAGCGGGTTTTGTCACCAGAATGCTGTAAGTCGAAATAGGAATGAAATTAAATTAAAACATAATGCAGAAGCCAACAATTAGAGTGACGATACTTGCAACTTCGGAATTCCCTATCCAATTTAAATGCATTGTGCTATACCCATACACAAAGTAATCATGTAGGAGAGAGAATGAGTAGAGAAATCACCCAACACACTTACCATTGCCAAGAATGACAAGACGATAGCGTACGCCAGTGTACCAAGGTCAAGACTTCCTAGTGCCAAGTTCAAAACGCACTTGTCAATATCAGGCACAGGATGAAGAGTTTGACGAGTAGGCTTCAATCCATGCACCAGGCGCTCCTGCGTGAGAGAAAACCCGGAAGAAGTAATGTTTCCATTAGCTGCACTTGCAGCGGGTTCAGGCAATGGAGTCTCATCATTTCTTGTTCGACGCCTTTTCTTCTTGTTCTCTTGGTCTTTCTCACTCTGTAGGACCAGTTTCTTCCTCTTGCTTTGCTCGGACTTCCTTGTGGCCTCCTCCAATTTATCCACCTTCTTCTTGTCAGATAATTCCCGTCTTTTCATGGCCTTCGCACGGGCCTCGGGATCTAGTCCAGCAAATTCATCGAACTCGGCATCTGCAAACATTGAATCTTTCAGCGCCTGAAAAAGATCCTCCTCCTTGGGTGGAGTAATGCCAGAGTTGCACTCGAGGTACCAAAGGCAGGCCTGGAGATGAGCACTGGTCCACTTCTGTAGTTGTGTCGGAGAGAACATACAGTCCTGAGAGGATCAATCCGACCAGGTCGTCAAAAACGGAGGTAAGTCTTCCTTCTTAATAGCTTTTTTTCTGTACAACTCGAACTTGAAATACCTATTGACATTGAGATAGATGTTAGAACAAATGTAAATTTAGCACAGGTGGATCAGAGCAAATGATATACTGACCTAGTTAAGATAAGTCAATCACCGTCAGTTCTATTCCAGCCAATGACATCAACAATATTGCCAAAATACTAAAAAAAACTGAGAACTGTGCACTAAGAATGTGTAGTTCACTCTTTGTTGGCATCGAGATCAAATCGTGATGAACAATATCTTGCAAATTCCCATAGCAAAGACAGGCAAATTCTTATAGCAAACTGGTATAGTCGAGAAGTTCTAAATCAGCTCTCTCGGTACCGAAAAGACTAGTTGCGGGAAAGTGGCAAGCACATCTAAATGGATTAGGGTTTAATTTAAACAATCATCACATATACATTTTGACTGAAAAATTAGAGTATATCTAAATACCTGTAAATCACACGCTTAACTGTGAGATCGGATCCTCTGTATTCCTTAAAGGAGTCCGCCTTTTTGAAGGCATCAGCTCCTTTGAACACCCTCGTGTAAGCATGATCCCACAACTTCATCCGCCATGACTCAATATACTCTACTAGTGTCATAGGCTCAGTTGGAACGATCATATCAATATCTATATTATCGGACCGGGTGATGGACTCGAACATCTTCAGAGCTGCCTTCTCAATCTGCATGTAACATTGCGTAAACATTAGTAATAATGGACGAGATGGCAAGCCTGTTTAGATAGAACCCTTCCTATATTACAACTATAGACGCGATATTGGTCATTAAGAATTGAAATGTGAACAAAAGGGTGAAAAGGCATACCCTTGCATAGTAACAAGCTTTGGCAAGGAAGACAACTAACTTGTCCTTGTTCACTGGGCGGGGTGGAAAATGGCGTGCCTCTCTAGTGGGTCCACTGGTATTAATCCAATTCAGCCACTTCACTTTAAACGATGAAGCTATGTTTGCTGTAGCAATCAGTTGCAACTTCTCTAATGTAAGTTCTGGAACCGCATAAAGGCTCCAATGTCGTTCAATCTGCAAAACAAAATAACGAATTCAATAAACAAATATATAGAGAACAGTTCAACTTATGTCAGCTAGATAATGTATGACTCATACCTCTTTCAGCCAATCATCACCGAGTGCGGGATTTGCAATGGCCACTATCTTGGAGAGTTTCTTGTAATGTCTCTCTGTGGCATCCTTAATAGAAGATCTCATAGCTGCCGCAACCTCTTCTTAACTGAATTCATCCGCTAGGGTATCCTCATGGTATTTTCGTACACCAGAATCAGCCGCCCATGCAATCTCTTGCTGAAGACAATAAAACAATAATTACAATACAAATAAGTACGAACAAAGTTAAATTTTACAGTGGACCGAGTAAGAGGGGAAGAGGATTCCGAGATCATACCTTGAATATGAAGCTGGTGAATACCTCCAGGGGCATACTGTACCAAGTTTTACGGGAACTCAGCTGACAGGTCTTGACTTCCTCCACGCTCAATAACTCATAGAATTTTTCAATTTCTATAATACCGTACTTTTGAACCCGATACAACATGTGGACAAGATTTGTCTTCACATGCGAGTTCTCTGTTTGCTTGTCATTGGAGTTCACAAGTACAACTGTCAATACTGGAAATTGATGTTCCAAGAGGATAACACTATAGAGTGACCACACACACTCACAGCAAAGAGAAAATTGAAAAGATAGGCTTACTTATTAATATCGTGCATGGCCTGCATTGCCACCCCGATTCGATTACGTGTGTCGAGGATAATGGAGTCCACACTAATATGCCAGTGCCCCTCAGCACTGTAAAGACGCTGTATGTGATTCATCTAGGCAATACGTCTGTGGTTTCCATGGCAAACGAAGAACTTGTAGTCCACAAGGTGCTTCAGGGCTGGAATGGACTTAAGGTTGTCGTTGAAATTGTCATTGACGGAGTTCCAAATAACACCCCACTCTTTGTTCTCGTCTTCAGAGAAGCTCCCCGTCTTTCCTTGCTCATCCAATATGGAGACGTAAAATACTTAGGCTCCTTCTTCGTATCCTCGGGTAAATCGATTCTCAAATAACGTTAAATCAGATGCCAATGTAGGACAAATCATTCATCTCAAACTTAAGGAAGGACAATTTTTTAACAGATATTATATTGATTCAGTGGCTTTATACCTGTGTACTATAATCGTACATATTACGTGTATTTGGACACACTGAATTAATGCCAAAATAATGAATATCAATAACGTATGATTCTTATACTATTATCAGTATAGTTTAGGTGCATTTTGGATATCACATTTGTATAATTAAAGTACATCAATTGTACGCTTTTGGAAAACTTTTTAATGACACTGATTCAGTAAGTCAAAATACACATAATATGTACGATTATAGTACGCAAGTATGAAGCCACTGAATCAGTACGATCATTGTACGCAAGTATGCAGCCTCAAAGTTTGAGATGTTGGCATTGGAACCAACCTGCACAACGGGATTTTCATCCGACAGAGGTTGTTTGCCGTGAGCTTCAAACTGTTAATCACGGAAACGGTATCTAATGTCTGGGTCCTCCTGCTGTCATCTTCAAGAAATCCTGGATCCACTCTGGGAATGCTATCATCCTCGGATTCATCAGCGTCCAAATCCAAGCCAATGACTAACTGATCCGTAGCCGTCAATATAGCACTGCCACTGGATGTGGCACGTCTTGTTCGCTGACCATGTTCTTGCATGTTGCAAAGTAAAGTTAAAATATACTTTTATATAATCGCGGTTCATTTACAAAACATATACAACATTAGAACTAAGTATGTCTGGATACACATTGCATATGGATATGCAATATATAATGTCATGTCATACAAGTGAACGTCATCGTATCTCTCAAACAGCACACTAACATGCCGCTAAAAGTAACCTATAAGAACCATAGCAGAAATTGAGGATGTCATCATTGAAATGCAATCCGGAATCAACAGCCTCATGATTGCACGTGCAATATTTAGTACTAGCATCAGATACCGTAATAGTAGGTGCTATGTCGTTGGACCCGGAAGATGAGCAACAGAATCCGGAGAGGAAATGATCCCGTCCCCATACTGTTCCCCCAGTCCTAACTCTACGTCAAGCTGTATCGGCTGCGGAAGCCTAGGGATAGGAACGGCAGGACGTTTGTGAACACCATCAAAGGTTTCGCCTTGGGGAACCACCTCGTCCACAACATTCAGATTCATTGTACCTTCAGGTCCTCCGCTCTCCTCAGATAGGGTATGGAATTCAGCCGCGCATAATACCTACAACAGAGATACTACGTTAGTCATTCAGAAACTACAAAAAATAATTTTCCACTTGGATCCGAGACTACATGGTTGACACTTGACCGACGTAAAGGACCTCATGAAATCCATGGCATTAAGAAATAGAATCCCACCCTTAACCCCGGATTAGAAAGACAGGAAGATCAAAATGAAAATCCAAGAAAGTATAAAACACTTGCATACTGGCCCCCAAACCAAGCAGCTCACACCACCAATGGGCCTCACGCGCGCAGGTGGCTTGCTTTGCTGGCTACCCTGTGGTTCCACGCCTTCGCCACGACCAGACAAATCAAGATCACACCCCCAATAATCGACCAAAAGGAAAGGATGTTCTAAACGGAAATCCAAAAAAGTATTCGTCCTATGCATGAGGGGCCCCCTCTTGACCTTCTCTTGGTTCCAAGAGGGCAATGTCCGTGGCAGGGTCATGCTCCAGGGGCACCCTGTCCTGCGATTCCACAACAACTGTCCGACCACAGAATACAAATCATACACGCAACCTTGATAAGAAGGAGTGCAAGATCTGATTAAAACCAAACAGTTCATCACCCTGTGTATAAGTCTTCTACGTCCAACCAGCTCTCGGTACCAAGATGGCCTGGAATGCAGCAGGGTCATGCTCGGGGATCACACTCACTGCGGTTCCGCGTTCATTGATTGACCAGGAACCTCAAATCACAAACACAAACTTCGACCTGGACGAAGGCAGGATCGATATTGTATCCAAGAAAATATTCCAGGTAAGCTTAAGCCCCCCCCCCAAGCAGCTCTCGGTACCAAGAGGGCTTCCACCATGGACGATGCATGCTCGACCAGCACACACCCAAATGAGAATGAAAGCAAGATGAGAAGTATATCCAACCCACACCACCCAACTGAAAGGAGTGCAAGATCTGATCAATACCAAATACCTAATTACCATGTGCATACGAGTTCTATGCCCGACCAGCTCTCGGTACCGAGAAATCCCGGAATGCGGCAGGGTCATGCTCGGGGAGCTCACTCACTGTGGTTCCACGTTGACTGCTTGACACAGAAACTCAAATCCCATACACAAACTCCCAACCTGGACGAAGGCAGGATCAAGACCGTATCCAAAAAAATATTCTAGGTAAGCTTAGGGGCCCTCGGCCCAACCAGCTCTCGGTACCGAGAGGGCATCCGCCGCGGACGATGCATGCTTGGAGAGCTCACTCACTATGGTTCCACGTTCAGTGATTGACCAGGAACCTCAAAATCGCAAACACAAACTTCGACCTAGACGAAGGCAGGATCAATACTATATCCAAGAAAATAATCCAAGTAAGTTTAAGCCCCCCCTCCCAAGCAGCTCTCGGTACCGAGAGCGCTTCTGCCATGGACAATGCATGCTCGACTAGCACACACCCAAATGAGAACGAAAGCAAAATGAGAAGTATGTCCAATCCACACCACCCTACTGAAAGGAGTGCAAGATCTGATCAATACGGAACAACTGATCACCTTGTGCATACAAGTTCTATGCCCGACCAGCTCTCGATACCGAGAGGTCCCGGAATGCGGGAAGGTCGTGCTCGCGGAGCTCACTCACTGCAGTTCCACGTTTACTGCTGGACCAGGAAACTCAAATCCCACACACAAACATAGACCTGGACAAAGGCAAGATCAATTCCGTATCCAAAAAAATATTCTAGGTAAGCTTAAACCCCCCACCGTCCAACCAGCTCTCAGTACCGAGAGGGCATCCGCCGCGGTAGGGTCATGCTCGGGGAGCTCACTCATTGCGGTTCCACGTTGACTGCTTGACACGGAAATTCAAATCCCACAAACAAACTCCCGACCTAGATGAAGGCAGGATCAATACCAAATCCAAAAAAATATTCTAGATAAGCTTATGGCCCCCCCTCAACCAGCTCTCAGTACCGAGAGGGCTTCTGCCGCGGACAAAGCATGCTCGACCGGCACACCCATTGCCGTTCCACGAAGACTTACCTCCCACAGAACTCAAGTCCAACACGCACCCAAATGAGAACGAAAGCAAGATGAGAAGTATGTCCAACCCACAGCATCCAACCGAAAGGAGTGCGAAATCTGATAAATACCGAACATCTAATCACCTTGTGCATACGTCTTCTATGCCCGACCAGCTCTCGGTACTGAGATGGCTCCCGCCGCAGCCGAATCATGCTTGACCGGCACACTCACTAGGGTTCCACGAAGATTGCCTTTTACAAAATTCAAATCGCACCCACCAGCACCTGACCATAGAACTTAACACTGACCTTCAACACCCGACAAAAAGGAAAGCGAGATCAGCCAAAAAGTGTTCATCATGTGCTTATGAGCCCACTTACCGACCAGCTGTAAGTACCAAGAGGGCATCGGCAATGGCGGAGGCATGTTGGAGGATTGAACTCACCTGTGGTTCCACGTTGAAAGCCCGACCACAAAATTCAAATCGCACCCACTGCCGTGATAAAAAAACACCCTGGATCAACCCTAATCCCTAAAAATGTTCAACTTCTGCATAAGGTCCCCCCCCCGATCAGCTGTCACAAGGAATGAAAGAGCTGACGCACCCGATGTGACCTAAATTTTGGACAGGTCGTCCAAAACTTAGCACCCGCTTCTATTCGAATGGGCGAGGGATTTCATGCTGCCAGACTCAAGAACCTCATCAGGGTAGGGAGACCTCGGTAGAGATCTGACCATGTTGCACACGACCAATTTTGTCATTTAGACTTATCCACTAAATCCCCCTTCCATACATCGTTCCCACTTATTAAGTAATCTGTATCATTATCCGATGATCGTAATCCACAGTCCACCTCGTCAATTTTTACTTTCAGGTCACATTGATACACAAGTGCACTGAGAGGTTCAGTGAATCTAAAAAATGATATCTTTGTTCCGTACCTCAACTGCGGCTCCTCCCGTCGTGAGATTTCTTGCAGGACCTGCCGTGATGGTTGTAGTTGGACCTCCGGTGGCCATGTTCCCGTCCGTGCCCGGACGGCCCAACAGCTTGCTTCTCCCACTTCGCAGAATTCGGCTGCCGTCTATGGAGAGTTCTACCAGAAACCAAAATACGCTCTCTGCAATGCAGGAAAGGGCAGAGATCATGAAAGTGGCGGGCGAAGTGGAATGAATTCACCGCAAACCCTAATTGTCTTCTAAGGGGTTAGCAATGCTCTCTACAGCCCACTCTGTGCGTAGTTAGTGTTCCAATCGTCCGTCGGTGGAGATGAATTCTATATCTAAAACGCTGAGTTGCTGTCGTAGACTTCTCATCTCCGATATATCGGGTTGCTTGATAGTCATTCCATCTGCTATAAATGTGATTGTAGAATTTAATTTACTGATAGGCGTACTGTCTCATTCATTATTCTGACATAAGGTTAACCTCATCATTCAGAAGGTTCAATAGCATACATTTTAAATTGCCGACGCCAAACCTATGTTTTTCTGATTATTTGCTATGTACTGGTAATCGAGACTTTTCATATCACTCGGTCCTTTAATCCATCTTATATCATCATGGGATTGTGATTGACACTATTGTATATCCCTTTCATATGAGATTCCATTTCTATCTCCTATTAAATGTATTACAGACTACTGAAGAGGAATCTGGTACTTCGAGATGTGAGTTGTAACCTACATTAGATGTGCAGTTTGTTGCCTTTAACAACATATTGTGACTGGATTATTTGCATTAAATTTAGGATTTCGTAAATGATTGCTTTAGTACTAACGTATATGCACACACTTCATGTACATCTTCCTTTGGGTTTTGAACTCTGACATATGCACCAGGAATCACATTACTGCTATCTGCATTGTACACATCAATGGTTTAACACAACCGTCAAGTTTCATATTCATTATAATACATTTAAATGGCTTATGGCGTGTTTGATTTCTACTTGTAGATTCTTTTTAAGAAATCCTGTAATCCAATCACTGGGTACTAGTATTCTTCCGTAGAAACATTAATCATTGTAGTTTGTTGTGTATTTGTTATCATCTGCATCGGATGTGATATCCTATTTGTTCTTCTTAATTCTTGAAATAGATAGTTTTAGCTCTCTTTGCGTACTTGTTTGGTGCATTAGATGGCGCAGTTCGTGGGAAGAGTCGTTGTGAATGCAAACGACGAAAGAATTCCTATACTCTTTGATGTGGAAGAAAATGGACTTGCTGTAGTGTCAGCTTCTCAATTATGTCTACGGTTTCATTTAAAAGAGGGTTTGGTCCATGTCGATGAAGAAGTCTATGATAGCGAGTTAGGCATCTTGAGTCATATTGTAGGTCAGACACCCTCATCTGATGGAGTGAATATCTCTTGGATGCTAAAACCTGGAAGATATAGAGCGTACGGAGTTCCGGAATTAGGTTGATTGACATCCTCGGAAAATGCTACACCGTATGGGTCATTGTCCTGCTCATTTCAAACCCCTCTTGTAGCTCGTGTTAAAGTAGAACCACCGGAACACAATATCATGAAATTTAGTGACGATTCAGACGTAGATTCTCCAAAGAAGCCTCCCTCCACTATTGATTCTAATTTGGATCAATGTCCCCTTGCTCCTGAATTTATTGGTCTGCGTTGTGTTGAACCCAAGTCGATCACATCTGTGATCGACGGCTTAAGGGGACTGAGTGCCTTGAAAGGATGTCGAAATGTTTTGTCGAAACTGAACTATGATACAATTGACATTCATAGATTCACAGTGCTGCCTCCATCTTTCAATGGAAATGTCATTTTTGAACTTCCTTCCCTGCAGACCTCTGGTTCCACCTCCCAAGCAAAGCAAATGTCTAGCATGGATAAACGATACAATGGACATGTATGGTCCAAAATTGTGACAACCAATATCATTAATCCAATGAGATTAGTGTTTCGCACGTCGGTTTGCTTAGGGCATCTGCGTTGTATCAATCCTACTTGCGAGTTTCTGTCTCGACTACACCGAACTATGAATGTGAACGAATTAGAGTGGGAAGGACTGGCACCTACATTGCTTGATGTTGGTCATAATCATCCTCCGGGTTCAACTCTTATCTACAAGATTTGCAAGGAACCTCCTTCGTGTATTGCTCGATGCGGTGTTCGTGTTTACTATGTTGCAAGAAACCCAAAACTCACCCGAGCTTTTGTTCATTTAGGACGTCACAAGCATCCAGTGAAAGATGGAGAGCTCAAAGACATGAAGGAGAAAACACGGTCTCTCATTGAGAAGCAGATGGAGAGAACCCCGTCAGCGACAAATTTCTCCATTGTCATGGAGGCTACAAAGGAGCTCCTTGGTGGTTTACTTCTACGCCCAGATGGAGAGGTTCCACAAGCAATGGACTTGAAAGAGTTTGTTCCCGTTTTGGACAAGTGCAAATATCTCAACTAGCCATCTATTCGGAACGAGGTAACTTCATTTAAATACCTGAGAAGATTTGGAGTGATAGATAGCATCACCAAATTGAGAGGATGTAGTACTTGGGCATTCGTCCAGGAAAGCAAATTCCCAGGTCAGGGCACCAATGTGGATAAGGTTTTCGTATTCAAAATGTGAGAAGTTGGACCAAACAGCGGAGTGGACTTGGTAAAGCGTATGCAACCTAAAGGCGATCTAGAAGATGCTTGGATAATGTTTGACCATGTGAAACGTGTAAAAGGTTGGACGACCATGGCATGCCATGTTTATGACTCTATGTACTACTATGTCATGACTATTGCTTGTTACGACATGCAATTGAAAGATTGTACAGCACAAGTTCTGTTTTGGAAAAACTTGAACTTGGTCCTTCATAGGAATGGAGTTCTTGACATTCAGTTCAAGGGTATAGTGCCCAAGCCAATTGGAATGCTGTGAGGTTAGTTTACAGATCCAGAGAAATTGGAAAACCAATGGCAAACCGAGAGAGGACGTGCCTTTTTCATTGGACCCAATCCATGGAGAAGCACACTAAGGCTGAAATTAGAGGGGATTTACAGGATCAGCACCGTTTGCTTTGCAAGCAATACAAAAACGCTACGTCTCCAGAGCAATTTGAAATGCGATACCTCGCCATCAAATCATGGTGGTTGTCATCTGGTGCCACCACATCGGAAGGAGTGCAGCGATTGGAGTTGTGGCTATCGTTTTGGCATTTTTGCTATTGCCAATGGGGTGGATTTATGCAGCTAGTGAGGAGCTGTCTTTTCCATTTGAAATTGTAATGGTTTCCTAGGTCTGTTGTACTATATATGTATACCATTTGATCATTTCATTGCTATCACATGGTGCAGCAATCTAATCTTCAAAAAGTGCATGGAATAGGATGCCTTTCGATGCCTCCCTCTAAACCGTGAGAATCTGAAGGGGTCACTAGACTATTTTCATTTTTATTATTGAGTGCACCCATGTACGCTCAAGCATATCTTTATTCAATGTTTTCTTGATGCAACTTCTGCTTGCAATTGTCTCTCGGTACGGGAAGAGGGTGGGTCTTAGGATTTTGCTTAGATTCAATGCATTGAATTTCCAAACCCTCTTGAACTACAATTGCCATTTCATTTGCATCTTACTTAGCTGTGAGGTCCTCTAGAACTAAATTTGAACTACTCCGATTCATGTGCAGAATTTAACTGAGTCCGAATTGGCTGGAATGCCATCTTGTAACTTGTCAGAGACTGTTCACAATAAGTGGCTGCAGCAGTCTAGAAATCGGGGTAATGACTTATACATTGCTAAGGTAGACAATTTTGTGAGGGCGTTCATACAGATGGTGAAGTATTATCAATACTTGAAGGGTAACCAATCTGGAACCGGTCCAGGGAAAGAAGAACTACTATTACGAGTAGCCCGGAGGTCGGCCGAGCAAACTGGTAATCCAAAGGCACTAACTGAAGCTATTTCAAGTATTCCAGGGGTGGAAGAATTTTTTGATCGAGAGCCGCACCTAGAAGGTGAAGAGATTTTTGGATCGCAAAAGAGGAAGGCAGACATGCCATTAGGATGTGAATACGATTCGCATAGACCAGACAAGATGAACTATTCCCACAAACAAGATCAGGGAGAGCCAATACAAGTGTCCCTATTTTGAACACAATTTTGGAAGATATTTCTCCAATTGTAGATTTGGGAAAGCAACCAGTGATCTCAAAGGACGGCAACCTAGGACAGCATCACCATCCAGATTTAATGCACGTATTTTCGATTCAGGAAACCATGTGCAATGAAACGCAATGGCATATTGCACGGTTGCCTAAAATTTTTGCAAAAGCGTGCTTTGCACTTCAGGCAATTACGAAGAAGAAGTGCACTGCGTTGATTGTCCAGAACAACATTGCAACCGCAGTCCCAACGTATACAGGTATGATGGTGAATTATAGGAAGAATCGCAATGATCGTATGCAATTCTTCTTTTGCAATGACGATATTGAAGGTGTGTAAAAGGGACGCGGAGGAAGTGGGTGTCAACAGTACCACCCGTTCCGGAGATTTGGCCGGTTAAAATGGGCACGAAACCAGGGTTGTCTATCCGTACGTGACGTGAGGTTTTCACGTCCGGATGTCCGTCGGCAACAGTCCGGACGCGTCCTGACGTGTCAGAATTGCGTCAGGATCAAAAAAAATTTTTTTTTTTTTTTTTTTTTTTCAAGGACGGCCTGTCCGTCGACCTGGACGGACCGTCTGTCCAGAGGGCCGGCCGGCCGGCCACAGGGACGGACCAGCCGTCCACAAAAAAAAAAAAAATTTTTTTTTTTTTTTTTTTTTTTCGAGGACGGCCTGTCCGTCGACCAGGACGGACAGACTGTCCACAAAAAAAAAAAAAAAAAAAAATTCTGGATCCTGACGGACGCCGGGGTTGAATCCTGACGGACTGACAGGACGTGACAGGGACAACCCTGCACGAAACTCTCGAAAGGTGAGATTCTATCTTTGGAGACATCTAATTTTCAACTTCCACAACGGGAAGTTATTTCACCGAGGAGACTCTTTGGAGGTGAAGCAGGAGTTAAACTAGTCCATGCTTACCCTATTCCGGCGTCCCCTCACGAGTATTCATCAATCCGAGCGGGTAAACTTGTTTGGAGGAATTCAAAGGCTCCAACGGTAAAGCACCAAAACAATTGTGCTTCAGCTTTAACATTGAGTGGAAGAATCCAGAAGGTGACTATGGTTCCTCATCCGGGATTTGGCTGTATAGTATCATTGAAGTCTGGTTTGGAGCCACGTGAGGAACTATACTTATTGACAATTTCTTGTTTTCCTGACTGCACCTGCCTATATTTCAAGGAGATGAAGCTGAAGTGCTTGGAAAAGCGCCGAACGTGGGCAAATTGCAAGCACCGATATTTCATCTTCACTGTCATTTGCAACTTGCAGTGTACAACAAATAGCTTCATTCATGCAGCAACTTTTAGTTTTACTGAAGTCAAGCATGTTCTTCTTAGCGGCATATTGAATCATTTGGAATGAAATGAGATCTTGTTGACACGTAGTACTGTGTCACTTCCTGTGTTTACTATTTAATTTAATGAAAGTGTAGTGAGACTACAAGGGCCACTACTTACACTTTATCAACATATACACGTTTATCAAATTTCTTATTTTATATATAGTAATTGCGACATGTTCTTTTCGCTATCCTTCCTTAAGATTTGCTTACAATTCAATGAAGTAGTCTACAAAAATGAAAATCGTTGCGTACTTTCCAAAATAGATTATGGATCCCACTCTACAAACCTAGTAGCGGAAAAGCACTCTAGTATTTTACTGTTTCGGAATTCTAGTTAGACCTCGCATTGCATCCTAACCCGTAGTCCTTAAATCCAAAACGATACCATGATCATAGGATACCCTCTAACCTTGGTCATACGAAGTACTAGCCGCAACTTAAGGTATCAATAGGTCCATGACCTATGTTCATTTTTTGGCCTAGTCCCTATACCATTATTGCTAAATAGTTTTCTCTTTGATATTGACCACGGTCATAGAAAACCCTAAATACGTGGTCATAGGGATTGATGTGAAGGTCTTATAGATTTGGAAGGTGAAGGGTTCTTTTTGAATCTGAAGCTTATAATCTAAACTCTAAAATTCTGATGCATAAGCTTCATGTAGAATTTTCAAGACGTATCATAAATAATTTTGTCCCCTAAAACCACTACTAGTTTACCCCCATAAGAACCCGAATCGAACCAGTTCTTCATATATCGTCAACTATTTCTCCATGTACATTCATCCATTTTTCATCTGCTTTCATTCATTAGTTCAAATACTTTCATTCATCTATTCATCTACTTTCATCCAGTTTTCATCTACATTCATCCTTACTTTTTTCATCCCATGAATGTCATTTTTCTTTCATTCTTATCCCAATTTTTATACGCTGTTCTTAAAACAAAAAGAACATTCAACCAATTTTCTGGCATTTTCACCCAATGTTGAGGTAAATTTCATTCATTTTTGGCCCCAATTTTATTTGATATCTGAAATTCTGTTCCTAAACCTACGCTCCCCGCTCACCATTTTATGCTTGCCGCTCGCCGCTCCCCGCTCATATACTAGCACCGTTGGTTTTGTAGGTGCTTTTTTTGTGCTTTTTAAGCTCACACGGGTGTTTTTTTTGGTTTGTAGACCAAACCAAGCTATGCTTTGGTTTGACCCTCAAGATTAGTCAAGGAGGATGGAGGCTATGCCTATTCCAATTTGTGATCCACAGAGTCTTAAGGTATCATTCTAGTATATACCCCATAGCAAGGTTCATGAAAAGGCCTCTCAATTTTACGAGTGCTAGAATGTGAGCAGTGAGTAGTGAGCATTTTTTTTACTTGGATTTGGTATCCCATGACCATGGAAATCAGGTGATTTAAGGTGTGTTATTTGACTATGACGCCTATATCCGTGGAAGAAAACAAAATAATTGTTGGCAAAAAAGGGATTCTAAACCGTGGAAATCAATCTTTCAAAGTACTTGAATGAAAGTGGATGGATGATTGACTGATAGAGATGAATGTGGATGAATGAAATGTGCTTTTGAATGAAATTAATATTTCTAATTATCAATGGGACATGGAAAGCAACAAAGGTTTACGGATTCCTTGATATTGAAGGACATCCTAGAACATAATTGAAGTTTATTAAGTTGTGAGTTTTTTCAGAATTAAAGTAAAAAAATATTCTTCAACCTTTATGAAGAAGTGGTTTGGCTAACAATTTACAATTATCGTTTCCTAAGCACTTCATATTGGAATGTGATGCACAATGGGCTCATAATATGAATCAAAATAAAAAGAAAGAACATTTAAAACTATTATTTGAAATCTTCTACAAGGAGGGACCCTTTGCTACCTTTTCATTCACATATTTAGGCAGCAAAGAGTAGTAGTTAGTACTATTCTTAATAAAAAAATTTGCTATATGTGCAACAACACAAATTGGTGGTAAATAATATGGAAAAATCAACTACACACAAAGATACTACTTAATGTATTATATATATTTAAAAAAATAGAAAGCAGACATAGTGACGATGGAGTATAAAACAATTGGCAAATGATATGAAGTAGATTGAAAGAGTCCACTATCAATGATGTTCCAAAGACATAAAAGCAATGTAAGACAATTAGAGAAGACAAAGTCCCAAAATAATGTGTAGTGGCCCTTTTTGTCTCACTACATGGAATAAATAAAAGCATACAATGAAACTAGTCAAGACTAAGAAACACATTTTGAACTGGTGACACACACAGAAGATGCTTCATTCAAAGTGGCACTAAAATTGCTCTCAATGTTGCTACTATTTGTAACAACAATAACCTCCTCTGCCTCATAGTCAATGTATCTACGGACAGTCGGGTCATACCAAGGAAAATTAGGGACTTGCATAGGACTATCCACGTTTGCAAGGTCAATGGCCATTGCCTCTATGTAGCATGGTAAAGAGAATGGACTTGGAGGACTATGAAAGAGGTCTATCAACCTGTAGAGATGGCAAATAATGAAAATAAATTCATTATTATAAATCAAAGAAATAAAATTGTGATGGTGGCAAATGAAAAAGGGTAGGACTTATGTACACATGCAATTATTCGCAATCCTCTTTGCAGGTCTTTCTTTCGCAGTGCCTTTTTGGGCTGTTGGTTCCTTTCGTGTTTTATCCACGGAGTCCTCTAAGGAAACCGCAAAAGAGAGGAACTAGAATGGCCTCAAAGATTTCCTCATTGGACTTGAGAGCAATGAGGTGACGCCCACTTCAACGGCAAGCGTGAATGATGGCGCCTAGACAAAATTAAAATACGTTGTCTGAAAACCAAACCAAATTAATGAAGTGCAAATATAATCTTAAATAAAAACAAATGAAGAGTGAAGATGGTACCAGTTGATGCATTGCAATCCAACACTACATCTCCAGGTTTGGAAAAACTCTCAAGAAGAAGTTGCATAAGAATTGGGTCTTTCTCTTGAGCAACTTTCTACATTTTATCCCTGTTCTTCAAGGCCATGTTTGGAGTAGTGTAGTTGTAAAGGGCACCTTTCCCTACACTATCAGTGCCCAGATTACTCATGTCCCAATTGACTTCAATGGAGAAGTTGGAATGAACAATATTGTCAAAGTATGATTCCTTCATGTAGAAGATAATCCAAAATTGCTTAGTCTAAAAATGCAAAATTAAAATCTAGCAGTTGAGAAATCATTAACGTATACATGAAAATTTCCACATGAAGTAAGGTCACAGAATGCGCTAAGGTTTATGAAGAACAGTAAATAAGTATTAAATTAAGAAACACCATCTTATCAGAAGGCACTCCAGTAATCAAAACTTAGAGAATAAAGAAATGAGAAGGATAAGAGGAGAAATGGATGGAAAGAAAAGGCTTGAAACAATTACTGAGTGATTGTGGTTTCTGTATGATGTGAATAGCATATCGTTGAAGCCCTTCTAATCATACAACATTGTGAAACCGTAAGCTTCTGCAAGAGCATTTGTTGCTTGCTGGACATGTACTGGATCATGACAAAAAATAGAGTACAGAGTTGTAGAAAATATGAAAGAATTTAAGGGCTAAACCTTGTGAGCAAATGACAAGAGCTGCGAGAACTCAGGAGAGAATTGCTGCTTCTTGATCATGAACTGCATGATAGAGTGAACAAAAGTCTTCAATAGGAGGACTTTGGCATCCACTCCATGTGTGTCAATGCGTTTAGTAGTCTTCTCATACAGTTGAGATGGTGCAAAGATCTCCGTGGACATTGATAGCAATTCTGCTAGACAATGTGTTGGATTATTGAACGTGCCAAGGTTAATATGGGCCACAGAAATAGTCTCTGAAGCACTCACTGCAAGAATAGCTTCCGTCTTACCCTTGTCTTTCGAACTACTACCCTTAGCCTCCTTCGATTCGATTGTCTTCTTGGTCCCCATTGTTTCTTAAGTGCTTTTGTACCTTTAATTTCTTTGCCCTTCTTGGAAGATTTCTTAATCTCAACCTCGGATGGGGTGTCCTCACTCATATCTGCATCAGAATCCTTTGCAAGCACTTGGGTTGAGGAAGTCTGGCGAGTCTTCTCATCTTCTTCCTTGCTGGGGACAAACTTCTTTGAGCATTCTAAATACTATGGACAAGTGGTGTGCTCAAACAAATTGAAACCACGTACCTACCCAGGTGATAATATATAAGAATTTTTCAAAGTTCTCTCCAACCAACCTCCAAATAATTTCGGAAAAGACTTCTTGTCGATTTCTTTCTTTCTAAGGAGCTCCTTTTTGAAGTACCTTCAACAAAGAAAAATGAAAAGTTAGAAAAGAATAAGTTAGTTATGATCCTCTTGGAATTTGAGCCTTGACGTTTCCACTGGTTTTGCTTGGCTCAAGTATAGTTCACCATCTTACGGATCCAATAGGTATGCTCACACTTGCACCTTTCACTGAACATAACGGTACAAATGTTGAATCAAACAAATCCACACGCTCCATTCTTCACTCGAACAGCCTCCTCGTTATTGAGGAAACATGTGATGGGCCACTATCACTAAGTATTTTTGTTGTGACCAAAATCCCCACAAATCCTAAACAATTTGATTTCTCATGAGGTGTTGCAGTGGTGTTTCATGATATAGTTCAATAGGCTAAAGTCAAGTTTGTTAACGGAATTAAGTTTAAAAATCATTCCACCAACTAAAAACAATCATGCACCACAAACAACTAAATTAAGAAATAGCTCTGAAGCTATCAATCCTGGCTATGTCTGGGCTTGGAAATTTTCCCCGTATTAAGTGTGAAGCTTGGCCCCACGAACCACTCCTCCCCGTTCCAGCCTCTTTGTTGCCTCGGAAGCCACTGAAAAGCTTCTAAGTTTCTGTATTTCCACCAAACTCTTCTGGATCCAAAAAACAAGTACATCAAGAATCTCCTCATAACTGCCTTGTGGCGGCTTGTTGGTCTTGGTCTCCACATCTGCTACGGGTTTTACATTTGTTAATTGTGGCAACCGAGGTAGTCACAACTTGTAATCCTAGACCTCAATACCCATTATATCCGCCAAACATCAAGAGAGTGTCGCCAGCAACTACCACACTCAGGCCCTCACTAGCAACAACAGCAAGCCCAGGAACCACAACCTCCACAGACCATGTTGAAGTGGTCAAGCTCATGACCAATGTCTTAGATATGGCACTTGTATTATCTCCACCTCCAATGATAAACCAACTTTCGCTCACTGTGACGCCAGCATGCCCTGCCCTTGGCATGATTCCTTGCGTTTCCACGGCTGACCACTCCATATTCTCCAGGTCTAGCACATGGAGGTCATTGAAACAATCAGAATGTGAACCACCTCCAAAGTTGAATATGTACTTGACACAGTACTTGGTGAGCTCTTTCGATGCAGAGTCAACAACCGCTCTATCTACAACAAGTTTAAAAACGACTATGTTACACCATCTAATGAAGATAGAGCTCTCACTCTAGCAATTCTTGTCTTGACCTGGTAAGTTCCCGCATGTTATATCAAATTAAGCCACAGGCTCAACTCCTCACGGAGTACTTCCGTAGATTTATATTAAGTGGGCACCTTGGCCGCATGATTTAGGACTACTTTGTAGAGCCTCCTCGTTACTGAGGAAGCCTTAGAAGGGACTGTCTGAATCTGTCATGCGACAAATTTCCACCAGGTTCAGACTATTCTCCGAGACTGTTGATAAGCCATCACCAACCGCCACATAATGCAACTGCTGAACAGAACTGATGCACAATGCCGGAGCCTGGTGGAACCACAAGCATGTTCTTGAATGCTTTTGCTCCCCATTTCATAAAATATAACCGTTCCTTGTGGCAACTGAACTCCAACTCCATGTTTGATTGAAGTGCATTCGCGGATGAAGAAACATCAACCTGCACTGAATGGTCAATAATCAAATCCACGGACACTTATTCGCACCATCACCAATTCAATGAGACTTCTTACTCCATTGTTCAAAACGTCCAGATCTCACATTTGCCTCTATAATAACAACCTCCACAGGTTTACAAACAAATATCATTTCCTGTAATCTAAGAAAGAACATCAAAATAAAGTATCCAGATGTAGGCCAAACCACACACCAAAGGATTGATCTTGTCCGGATTACCGCCCAATTGCGTGACAGCATCATGCATGTCAGTCTAGTCTACCACCGTTGATACTTCAATGAAGCCCTAAAATAAGAATTTTTTTTTCTTTAGTTCATTACCGACCAAGTTAACCTACTTCATCAACCTAATGGAGGACAAAATTAGAACATAATAGAAAATATGTTGATAAAAAACTCATCTACAAGATCACTTGATAAATTTCCCTCGGGTTGAGACTATTCTCTGAGAACATTCCATGCAAATCAGGAATATACTCTCAAGCCATCAATCCATATAATGCCTAGATTTAAAAAGTCTCCCAGGTCTTGAGTCAGCAACATCGATGCACGTAACACTCCACCTCCCTTTAGCCTCCTTGTTACCGAGGAAGCATGTTCAGGGTATTAACTTTCACATCCACCATGCTTAGGTATGGCTTATCAACGGTATTATCCATGAACTTCTTACAATGTCTAGACCTAGGATCTTTCATCACCTTTAGTGTTTAGCCTAACTGCACGTGCCACTCTTCCATCCTTTTGCCTCCTCATTATTGAGGAAGCATTTGAAGGCCCTCAAAGTTTTTGACTTATGATCAAACCACCCGGATCCCCAAAATTTACCATTGTCTCATATGGTGCTTTTGAGATCTAGCAGGTTCAGGTTTGGCTCTTCAACAGTTTAAGCCAGACACATCAATCCACAAACTACAAACGGCCATGCACAACTACTATAGAACGGCTTGTATGCATGTTAGACATCTTTGTCTATGTTTAAGAGCTCATAATGCCAGCTTTTTGAGCGAGCATTTGTAACATGTCCGACAAAGAATACTTCTAACAAAGCAAAATCTAATATTGTGTCGCATGGAAATTAATTTGATAAGGTAATAGAAATATTTACCGGCACTGAAGATGTTGCATTGGTCTCTTGGCTCCCTCTTGTAAAAGAAACATCTTTGATCAAGAATATTCCCCTGATTTCTGGAAGAAGAAATAATATGCGTGATCCTACAAGATAATCTGGTATTTTTCAATGTACTCTTCAATTTCGTCCACATCGTCTCTCGCTCTCCAGTCCACCACAATTTGCTCTGATTTCATTGCCTCCTTTACAACTTGAACGGTAGCAAACTACAACTACAAGCATGTTATATATATATATATATATATATATATATATATTACTTGCATTACAAGTACAAGTTCCTCGATAGAGTGCTTCCCGGCTTAGATCAAATAAATGTGTTTAAGAAAATACTCAATTCAAATACCTCACCTCAGTCCAGAAAGCAGCTTTTGTCAACCATGCTTCAAGTTTCTCGTCTGTGACACCAACTGTTGGGAATTGCAACGCCATATGATTCAAATCTCTGGAGTTCCACCAATTCAACGACTTTACCTTGAACGGGGATTTTACAATTGTCGATGAAATCTTTTGGAGCTTTTCAAGTGACATCTTAGGCTTTTTGAACTGGCTCCAATGGTAATAAATCTGCAATTCAAAAATATAGGACTCATTCATCACACTTAACCCTTACAGGCTGGGCCTATAACCATTGAATAAACCCAATTATATTCAATCATGTCCAATAATTCTTTGATCAATAGAAATGGTAATCCTTTAATTTCATTTTTCAGAGATTAAATCCCATATTCTAACAATGTCTTTAAAATCACAATGTTTTGTTAGGATCTAACATTATAGTTCTTTTTTGTAGATGCACATCATAATCCCAAAACATGTGTAGATGAAACTTTTGTGATTAAGTAAATTTTAAATATCGGTTATTAAAATATATTAAAATTAAAATATTGATTATCAAGTCCAAACAATACCAATTTAATGGATGAAATTCAAACTTAGAGCTGAAGCTAGAAGTTTCTCAAATCTACTAAACCTGCTCCCGTATTTTTGTTGTTTACTATTGACAAAAATCTCACACTTCCATGAGGGGAATTAGAAGTTTATGAAACTGGATAAAAAAAAGGTCAAAGTAATTTGCTTACCGCTTTGAGGAACTTGGGGCCGTACTTGGGATTGGCCACACTTATCATTTTGTCAAACTCTATTTGATAGGACTTCACTCTTGTTTGTGAGGCACTTTCTATTGCATAGTGTATGCTATGAGTAGAACGTTTTGCCTTTTTTGTCCTCTCCATGTACAACCTAGCTACTTCATCCACAGCGGCTGACACCTCTTGCTGCACATAGCAAGTCACGAATAAGGCTGCACTTACATCATAACAAATACTTCAACATAACATATGGTCGTCGAAACAATTCTTACGCAATTTAAGAATTTGATGAAGACATCCGAAGTCATTAGATACCATGGGTATGATTTTGGTCGAGTCTCACATGCCTTGTACTCATCTAGTATGAAAAATTCTTTGAAATCAGGTAACTTTAAAACTCCATACATACTTATTTGATGCAATTTATGTACAAGGTTTGTTTTGACATGTGCATTCTCAATGGACCTGAAAAATAATCCATACTCATTAAAGGTTCAGCCAAAAAATTGTCCACAAAATTAACAAAGAAGATATTTCAATAAACTTACTTGTTTACATCATTCATTGCATTCAAAAGAATGCTAGTATTGCCCTTTGATGTTAGGAGTATAGAATCTACAGAAAAATATCATTCCGCCTTATCTGAATGCAAGCGGGAGATGTACTTACTCTAGGCTTGGAACCTATGGTTCCCATTCCATATAAAGAACATATGACCGAATAGACAAGACAAGTGGTCATTTTGAGTTAATTGCCTCTCAAATGCTTTGTTTTCTTGAAACCAATGCAAGTCCTAGTTGCCTATAATTTCCTCTATAACAAGCTGAGAGTTCCCAGCATCATTTGAGATCAATACATCAAACACTCAGTGGCCTTTGCAATAGCCATGGACAAACTCCGCCTCTAACCGTCTAACATCGGAATGGAGAAGTAGTCGGACCAGTGGCAATGGAATCATTCTATAAAGTGAAATTCTAAGGTGAGAAGAATCAATTGGCTTGAACCGTAACTCTTGTATTATAGATATAGAATCAAGCTTCTCCTTCATCTTGGAGGCATTTTCAACTTCATCAATGTTGAGTCCACCCATCCCATTGTTCGCCAAAATCTTCTCATTCCTTGTTGTAGTTTCATCATCAACATTCAACAACCCTTGTGATTCAATTGCACCATCTTTCTAGACTTTTTCTAACGTCCCATGGTCATTGACTCCAACGTCCTCATCTCCAACAATTTGCATCGGCTCAATGTGTGGAGCACCTACATCCCCTACATTCTTCAACGGCATAATCTCGTGCTCCTTGCTTTTGAGGTCCATTTGCCAAATGTATCAAAGCAGCCAATTGTAAGATAGACATTGCACCAACTTCCTTTAAATCCAAGCTGTGAGAAAAAAAATGTAATCTTATTTCAGAATCATCGCCCTCAAAAAGAGATTCATATGCAGCAACTTCTTCAGCTCCCATCTACAACAAAATCCAAATATCAACCTAATGATTAAATCCTCAAATATCCGAATATCACTTAGTAGATATTGCGATAAGATGATGATGAAGAATCTTTTGAGTTCAAAAGTGCATAATGATCAATTCGAGGCGCGGCACGCGGCCATGAGGTAACCTCGCCGTTGCTTTGCATATAGACAAGATCACCTCCAAAATGCCTCCTCGGTGCTAAAGAGGACTTAAAAGACATCCACGTAAAGACTCAACAGCCACCAGCCAAACATCAAAGTACGCACTTTTTAACTTCTTCAACTTAAAAATACGTTGTTGGAGCTAAAATTACCTAAATTGCTGGTATCAAACCTGCCCTCAAATGGATTTTTGTTCTAGGATTTTGAGTTTTCTCATTCTGAATACCAAACTTGAACAAACTCAAATTGTTATTTATTGTTCAACCTTCACGTGTCGAGACTGGGAATTAGCGCGCCTACTGCCATCTATGGACATGGTTGCCATGTCTCAGGTTCCCTCTTCAAAATCGAACCACACAGCAACGTGGAGCATGATCTTGGTGACCTCCAAAAGGCCTGCTCGGTGCCAAAGAGGATTTTGAAGACCTCCACGATAAGTCTCCATCGCCACTCGACCGAAGTTCCAAGAACAATCATTTTAACTGCAACAACATAAACTGGAATTTTCTACGTTGTTGGCACCAGACCTATCCACTAATGAATCCTTATACTAGGATTTGGACTAAACTCAATGACAGACTTGAAAAAGCCACAAATTATTAATTTTGGTCACTACCTCTCTGTGTTGGGATTGGGTAAATAGCACGGCTGTTGCCTTCCTTGGTCATGGTAGCTGTCTCACAAGCTTCCTTCCCGGAATCAATCCAGAATTTCATCTTCAACGTCAATGTTAGTGACCTTCTGAAAGCCTCTTCAATGCCAAGGAGGCCTACGTGAAGATTCCACCACCATAGACTAGAGATCCAACAATGCGCATTTCAATTGCAACGAACTTAATAATTTGCTATTGGCCCTAGAATTACTGACAATTTTGGCTCCAAAATGGCCCTCCAATTGATCTTTGTTAAGGGATACAGACAGAACTTGTTCCAAATACCAGACCTGAGAAAGCCCAGTATTGCAATCTATTGATACTACCTCTCCATGTCATTTTGTACCAGTAGAAAATGTTGTCCAGAACAACAAAAAAACAACAATTGATTGTTGATTTGGATAGAAGTAGATAGAATTTCAAAAAATCAACACAATTTTGTAAACACTTCTACAGATGATCCCAGTTTTTGTTGGTTTGGGTACTCAACAAATTTTAATTTCTAGAATGATTAAGTGCAGTTTTCCCAATTACCTTGTTGATGTGGCATAGCATCTAATATGCAAATTTAATTTGCCAACTACTTTGCAAGGCTTTTGGTTTTCCAAAAAATACCAAGGATGAAATGTGTACTTCTATCTCACATAAGAGGATGTTTTGTCATCCATCAGACAATTATAGTACTCAGCAACATTAAAAGTTTAATGAAAACTTCAATAGTTTACAAATAACTTACCATAGAAATTATATGCACAGAAGTAATATGAATCTCTACAGCACCTACAAGAAGGTGCATTATCACTACAATCCATTTTCCATCTGGAAAATGTATTGGCATAATTTACTATGTCAAAATCTATAAACTCTACTATGCTCTCAACTTCACAACTTTTTCATGGCAAACCTTTTTTGAGTTCTAATAGTTCCTGCAAGTTTAGATACCCACAAACAAGCGAAGGTTAGGACTCACTACTAACTACTACCCAAAAGCAAATTACATGTCTTTGCACAGGATTCGGAATGAGGCCTGAATACATCACACATGAACAAAAAAATAGTGTTAGTCAATTGGACGGATTTTTTGTAAAATAGATAAGAAGCTTTTTAAAAGTATTAAGCTATGAACACTTGAAGCAAGTAGTTCCATAAAAAGTATCATACCTCGTTCAAACACTATGCATATGATAGTCTTCACAATGGCAATGCTTATAGCCAGCCAGCAGAATGTGCCACGGTTCTTCATAGAAGTGCTACAGCAAAGGAAAGTTTAGACTTTGGATGTTGCCAATGCCAACATTTTAAAGCTCAAAAGCTTCGAAACCTTACTTCTGCCTTGTAATTAGAGCATACTGTAGACTCAGTCTTAGAATTATATGTGCATATTAAAGTGTTCAAATTCACTTCTCAAGCAACAGTGTTTATTTTTCAACTTCAAAATCAAAAAGTTCTACTATTATGACCAAAGAGCATATTACAAGATAAATGACTGAAAATCTAAAAGGCTTTACAGAATCATAGTAATTTGCAATTGAACACCATGATTACATTTTACAACTAAGTCACCAAAAATGCATCTTCTCATGATTAGATGCACACTAGCAATGTATCTTGTAATAGAAAAGAAGGCCGTAATTACCCAAATTTCCTTGTGTGAGACAATAGATCCATTGGAAACAACTTGCAAAGGTCTTCCATTAAACATGTCGTTCAATGCCTCCCCAAACTCATTAAAAGCACGTCATCACCAAGACCAATATGTTCAGCTGACAGAAAAATCTGCAAATAACCAAGGCTGAATTAATAGATTATGATAGAAGGAATGATCATTGCACTTTCTATTGTTTGCATTAGCAATCACTGGAATGACTACTTTCATGAGACATTCACACCAGGTCTTTGGATAGATTTTAACATGGATTTATTTGGTGTGAGCAGCCATTGCAACTGGTACATATAGGTAAATGACACACTGCATTTCTCTGAGTTATTTTGCCTTTAACTCATTTATATATTCAACCTAACACTTGCAATGTATGAAAGAGAAGCGTCACCTTGTTTATGAAAACATGTTTTTTTTTCAAATAGCACAGTCTGCAGTTAGCCACAATATGGCAAAACAGTGCAAAACCAGAGGGTTCAATAGTTCAATCCTCAAAATGTACTTGAGGAAGACCCGTATAATTTCCTCCTACAATGACCACCATAACCGCCATGACCTATAGTAACCATAAAGGGCCTTGGAACAGGCCTTGAAAGTCATTCTTTTCATCCTTCTTCTACTACAAAGGAGTGACCTGCCTCAGAGTCCTGCTCTGCATCCAATCTCATAAAATCAAAGTCTTCTTTTCCATGTCAAGAAATTCCTAAGAAGGTTGAACACTTTATGAGCTCCAGATTTTATCCCTTCAATTCAAACTGCAAGCAAACTAATGCATGAATACCACCACATACTTAGCCTTGCACGTGAACAACTTTGAGCAATAGTGAATACATGGTCCCCCAAGTCCATTCAGATTCAGAAACTTGACTTTAGATGCTCAAATGCATTCGAATGTGGTCAAATGATGCATTAGGATTCCTCACTTGGGATGGAGTTTCAGGTGTAGTAAAATAAGCGTCTGGGATGAGGAGACTACATACCTTCCTCTAAAATCACTTCTGTTGTACCACCCAAACCCAATTGCAGGTGTTTTTGTCAAATTATTTAACATTTTCCATCACAATCAATAATCTTTAGCAATTAAGAAAATTCCTGCAAAAAAACTTTTCCTCTTGTTTCTTTTTCCCATTCCTTTGTAATTCATGTTTACCTCCACCATATTGCCACAAATACTGACAATCCTCTATACAAAGGTCTGAAAACTAGGAAAGCTTCAAACTGGAATTTAGAGAAAAAAACTCCTAAAATGTGAGAAAGTCGTGCAATCCCGTCCGCTAACTTCACTGAAGTTCACCTTTAATCTACATAACAACTACTGACAAGGTCATTCACGGTGAACATGCAAGTATACAGTAGCGTAGTTTATAAGTTGGAGAAGTTGACGGATGCACTGCACTCCGGTGGAATTGCGTATTGTCAGTTCCAATTAAAGTTGCCAGGCATCTCTAGCTAAAATTGACTTCATTTCCACTTAAAAAACCCTAACCTTTAATATATCCCACTAATTATGACGCCATCCTTTTGTTGCTACTGTATATTCCTTGTGTCCACTTCAAACTCTGGTAATTTCCATTTCTAGTCATAAGAATACGAAGTCACAATGATATTGACATGGTATAAATCACAAGGCTCAGCTTATTCAAGCAAAAATTTCAGTACTACGTCTTTTGTTCCCAAAATAAGCCATGCTCTTATTTAATTTTATTAAATGGGAGACCACTTACATTTCATATGTCAAAGAATTGCAAAACACTCCTGAAACAAGCCCCTCAGCACACCTTCCTCAATTCTGGCTTGGAGTGTAATTCCTAATGGCAATGCTTTGCGTCAAAATTACCAATTCCATCAACATGCATCGGGACAACTTCAATTCATACTTAATCCCCCCCCCTAGAATTAGTCTTTTATTTTTGTATTAGACCAAAGAAATAACAACGTACCTCAAAGAATTAGAATGCAATGTGGAGGCACCATAGTAATGACTCATGCGGTTTCATGATGGCCTTCGCCCACCTCTAGATATTGTGAGCCGCTACATATTCATGAAGTAAGCTATTCTGCAACAGAAGGAAGTTAAAAATCAATAAATTCTTCATCATCCAAATCCTCATATTCATACTTCTTGAAATGGCGGACTCCCTATCAGATTGATGTAGTTTCTGTACCCCCGACATGTTGAATCCACTTCTTGAAGCTAAAATGGTTAAAGTTGGGGAAACTGAAACATGCCATTATTACAAACATGTCTATTCAAGCGACATTACTTGAACTACAATAGCAAGGACGTGAGAAAATAAACATTTCTTTCATCTTCAAGCCCATATGCATTCAAAATAAGGATCACAATAAAATTTAACGAAATAGCAACCTTGACGCCAACGTAGATGCTTGATAGCTTCTCTGGAATCTCTGGAGGTTGAACTACTCTATATTCAGTTGCATATGACCTCCCCTGCAGCCTCGCACAAATATCCACAACGTACTACCAATTGCGTTGTAAGCATGTTTGATTTTTGTTGTCCCATGGCCACTGGCCTATTGCATACGAGGTAATAAATCAATAACGTTGAGATTTATCAGAGTTTGCCGATACCTGTACATCACAAGAACATACGGCCTGTGAGTCATTATGCCACTAATCCACTATCCACATTCAACAAGTTCAGTGGCATTGACCTCATAGCCTAAAAATAACATCATTCACTTCATTAAATGCATTGACATATACTCTAAACTACTAGACTTCAATTGCTATAAGCAAATCTGAGACTACGCTTCCTTAATGAAAAAAACCATAGTTCATATTCGTTACCAACGCCAATATCCGGATGCAAATGCTTCAAAAGATGTTGACCATCATCACAACCCTATGACATACAAGCACACTAAAGATGTAACAGTGCCAGTGACATTGGAATTACAGAATCACCAACTCAACAATTTTTTAATAAAAATAACTGATACACAAGAAGAAAAACGGCTTCGAAGAAAAAACCCAATCATACAATAACATAAATGTGAGGGCCACGACATACACCATTGCCATGCCAAGAATACAACGTCAAAATATTGCATGCAGTTGCACTACAATCATGTACATTAAGAGCACCCTAGTTTCAAAAAACAACAAAATGATTTTTGTGTCTGTACGGTAACACAACCACCTTCCCAATCATTCACAGATTTTGCTCGCTTCATGAAGTTTGACCTTCAAACTTCATAAAAGGTTTGGCACAACTTAGTGACCAAGAAAGAATAAAGTCCAACATGGAAGGTCTGCCAAACTGCAATTCAGTTTATTTTATCTTATCCATATCAACAGCCAAGTACTGACAATTACATCGACGGTGCATTTACATCTAATACAATGTCAATTGCAATCTTTGCCCACACACCCGTCATGAAGACTTTGAAGCATATCAAGAAAGCCTTTGATAAAAAAAAGCTCTAAGTTCAGTTGCAATGAATAAATACATTTCAATCTTCCAGTGGCAATTCCTTGTTAGGACATACAACTAGGACATGAATGATTCTAATTCCTGTTCTCATCAAAGCCTGAATTCAAAACCCCTCCCTCTACAACCTCTACAAGCAAATTCATCCTCCCGAAATTTCTCAAAAATCCTTCTCTTGTTCTATCAGACACCTACCTAGCACCAAAAGATCTGACACTATAACTACAATGACCGATCATGTAACCATTGACACATTGATTCAAACCTAGGGATTTTGCTCTAGACCTGATAGGATCATTGATCTCCTACCAAAATGGATGTCATCTAATGTTCCTCTACTTATAGTTTGTGAGTGTAGCTTGTCCCCTCTAGTATTCTAATAAGTGAACTGAACTCCCTACATTAACATGAATTGCTAGTGTGAGGACTTGCACACATCAAATAAAACTATTTTATTTCCCTTCAACATGAAAAGTACCGGGCAATCTCCCTCAAATGGCCTCCGCTTTCTACGTTTTCCTTCATTTTCTCCACACGGGAACTAGGGTAGTCTATTGTAAAACCGATTGGCCTCAAAATCCGATCATGGCACACAGGTACATTTTCCTTTCTTCAGTGTCCCAAAGGTGCACATTTCAGGAGGTGGTTGCTTTTAGTCAACACTATGTTTCTACTTCAAAAATTTGTAACTAATTCCACGAAGGACCAAAAAAATGGGTTGGGTGACAATTCCATTTTTCTTCCTACTAAAAGCTTACTAAAAAATGTTTGAAGGCGTTTAGCTTCCCCTAAAAGGCAAACAGCTCTCAACTGGTCGCTTCAAGAGCAAACTGCTTCAGTGTTACCTCTAAGTGCGTAACATTCAGTAAAGCGACATCTAGTTCTATCTTCCTTCTCTCATTTCATGGTGCTACTTCCACATCCTATCTCTATATGGAATTCTTGGACTTCTTATCTCATTCACCACATATTTTTCCCATTCGCTAAAGAGGTCATACTATCATACTAAATGAAATCAATCCATGGAAATGAAAAATTAAAGCCACATGCAGTCACACATCATGCTTGAAAATGAAATTGAGTAGCAAGACAACATAATTTAAGAAGAAGTTGAGTTCCAAATATTTAAATTGCACTTCCCTCCACATACAACATTCTACGATGTCCATTGTAGCCTCTGCAAAACCAACCAAGTAAAGAGCATCATTGTGGATCTAGAACTTTGCAAGACCGAAAGAGAGAATATGGTGTACCTATGATTTTCAGATTTCCATTTCAAAGATCACCTTCCGAAGACTCACCAACATCTCGATCAAATACCCCTGCTATCTCTTCTAAACCTTCACCAAGTACTTTATTCATTCGAATGCTTCTACTTGTAGGAAGAGGATCTGGATTTGTCTCTGCAATTACAATTGGAGTATAAAGTCCCTCAAAATCCACATTTTGTCCCATTCTAAACATCTCAACTTCTTCTTGTACCTCCATTTCATTGTCCACTCTACGTCCCCTAACCTCAGTTTGCAATACCACTTTCCAACCTGGCTCATCTTCATCATCAGAGAAAAATACTTGATCACAGTTGATATGAAAAGCAAAGGACTCGTACCCAAATGGTAAAAGTGACCCAAAATTAGCCATTGTGAATCCCCACTCACCTTTCTTTACTATAGCATTCCTGCCCCTATAGTTGGCCTTCACCCATTCACACACTAGCAACACTGTGCAATGTCATTCGTAATTTAACTCCACAATTTCAAGAATTTGTCCTATGTACTCTAGTGTTGCATCAATGACATTCTGGTCTTGCATCCCTGATTGACAAGGTCTACGGATTATTACAGCTACACCGGAGTCACATGTCCCGGTGCGTCCATCCTCTGCACTTTTTACTTGATAATGGTATTCATATGCATACATACTTCTGGACCTTTGTGCTTGTAGAGAAGGTGGTCTCAATGAGTCCTCTACATCTTCAAGAACCTCAATCCCTGCTTCTTTAGCGTCGCAAATCTCTTTCTCAACCCATGTGGAAAATGACGGTAGCTCTCCTAGACCGGTAGGATATGGAACCATCTCCTCCCATTCCTATGTGGGTGTAATCTACGAAATTCTACTCGTGTACTCATCTTCTCCTACCAAAGAGTTTGATACCTCCTGCACCACATTCCACAATTCAATATATGATGGTCTGTAAGAAAAAACACTGTAGACTGAACACAATGTCACCAATGCTAATATTAGAATCTTGATAGTCTTCGACAACTTTGATGCTCACAAGAAGTGCTAGAGAGTTCATAACTATTCACATTCCAATTGTGGACTTATATAAAAAACGAGTAAAAATGGGATTGGAATCTTTGTTATGTAATTTTAAACAACATGCCTAATACAACATGTGTCATTCAGCATTGCAGCATGAATTAGGAAAATGGTTTACTTACTCCCAATATGGCTCCAAGTGCCTTGCATTGTCCAAACGAATTCATGCATCACAGTCCTCAAGTCTTCAAACAATTCTTTTGGCTTCCCCTTGCCTTCCAAAATCTCATCAACCATTGTCGGCTCTTCTTCATCATCCCATACTCTTTGTGAAGTAATGTTGTAATCTGCCATATACTCTGTGATGAATCCTAGAGCTTCTTGAACTTCATAACCGCATGCTATGCTACCTTCCGGTTTTGCTAAGTTCTTAACAATTCCTTTTAAATTCTTGAAGTACCGTTCATATGGGTACATCCACCTCGTGTGAACGGGACCACATAAGAAAAGTTCTTCTACTAAATGGTTAGGAAGATGAGACATGATATCAAAAAATGATGGCGGCATCTCTTTTTCTAGTAAGCATAGTCTCTGCGCACTCTGCAGTCAACTATTCTTTATCATCACCATTGATTGCCTTGGCACATATTTTTCTAAAGACTCTACTCAATCGTATCACTACACCAACAAAAGCCTTATTCCCAATCCTCCGGAAACTTAAGGACAAAATTTGTTGTAGGAGAACATGGAAGTCATGTGACTTAAATCCTGACAATTTACCCTTGTCTATTTTCTTATGTAAAGCACCCACATAATGAGTGGGTGTTCTCAATGACTTGAGCACCCGTAGCACTTTTGCTTTGTCGTCTGTAGATAACACATACATTGCATCAGGCATGTAGAATATTTCAAGGTTAGGGCCAATAGCCTAAAGATGAAGATGCAATTGGATATTTCGTGCTTGCATGTCCGCTCTAACTGCTGGTGAGTCCTTCTTGCCAAATGTTGTCTTCACAAGGTTCTCACATATGTTCTTTTCGAAATGCATTACATCGAGACCATGGTGCACAAGATGGTTCTGCAATGATACACAGCAATGACGTCATTTAATTACGTACCTTCTGAACACTAAATTGTACATCTTTGCAACATGAACAACGAAAACCTAGAAACAGTTTTATGACCGTCAAACAAAAATGATACCAACAATCCATGAGGTAATAATATGTAACCATTCTCATAAGCAAATGCCAAATGAAACCTTCAATTTACAACCTCCAATAATCGCTCAACTACAACGTACTCAAAGAGAAACCACAATGCCCGTCCATAAATTAAGGAAGAAAAATTATTTTGAAGCATTTCTTCTAGATCCCTCCACAGATTGGAAACCACAAGACCTTAAAAACAAGAAATATCAAAACCTGTACATCGAATCTTGTCCTGAAGTTCATAATAATTGAAACTGTCACAACCAGGGCTTTCAAGTCCAATTCTTATAAAGTGCCAAAATGGCGCCATAAACCAATTTAGTGCTACTCCAAATCTCAGTAATCATCCACAAATTGCATAGAAAATAGCAGAGTACAATTTATTGCATACACTTAATTCTGTGTTTATTTACAACCTATCGATATCATGCAATATTTTTTCTTATTTAGACGTTTTTGCATAAGAACTTCATGATCTTCTGTCATTTTCAGGCCTACTTATATTTTCCCGGTGTAATTTGATGTTAGAAGGTCAACAAAAAATGGTGAGAACTACAAAAATTTATTTAGAATTGACTCTTCATTTTCTACATATACTACCTTCTCTCCACTATAACAACAACCAGCATCATATTCTCGTAATTCTTATGACCTCTGGAATACCATTCCCTACCCAAATGATTGAAGTTTTTCCCCACTCAAAATTCTCATATTTGCATTTTTCATACCCTAAATCAAAGAAATGCTTCTTCCTAACACTTCAAAGTAGAAATGGTGTGCAATTATAAGAAACTTCAATTACTTCTCCACTCTAACTTGCCATAATTTGTTGACAAGGAAATTATAGATCAATAAATTTCTCCTTGAAAGCTTCAACGCTACACACTTTGTTCACATACATGTATGTGACTTCTCAAATTCTTATATTCATACAATGCAGCCTAATACTCAAAGGATAATATTCTCTATAGAAATATGTATTGTACCAATCTAATTTGAAAAGCTTCTTTCTACTATCCACTATTTGCGTCAATTCATACAAAGAAAGAACTTCCGTTGCTTTGTTGTTTAATTAAATTGTCTAATTTATCAATGACAACATATCACTTCCTTAGACATTAAAGAATTATCCCCATGCAACCACTGATGGACACTCATACCGATGTGCTCTTCCTAAGGAATATTTTCATAAAGATATTTATATGACAATTTATGGCTCTACTGCAAAATAATTTTTTTTGTAATCTAAGCACGTTCTGCATAAACCTGTCCAATCGCTCGATGTGCAAAATATACATGCCAGGTTCAACTCTCAATTTTTGAAAACGTACCTTCCAGTACGGAAGAACATAAAAACCAGGGCTTTGTTTAACACCATGAAGTTTCACAGGATCATTGTCAGAATTTTCAACACCAACTTCTCTAAGTAAATCTTGTCTTTTGGTCCCCCATTGGAGCACTTCTTCCCCTGTTGGTTTGTCGGGAGCCATATGCCACTCTTGGTGGTTATTGAATGCCGCCCTAGCCCTCCAAAATGGATGATTACCGTCTAGGTATCGTCTTCCCCCTAGGTAAATCATTTTGTTCAAAAGATGCGCATGCTCTACACATGTCTTTAGACCACATAGAGGGCAGCCTTTATAACCATGCACTTGTTGCCCTAATAGAAGACCATAGGCAATCATTAACTGTCTACAGCAATAAGGCTCTCAAAGTGAATGCTTTATGACCCTCTGGTCTTGACATATCTATCGCCGGTACCCCTCTCCAAAGTTTCAACAAGTCCTGGATAAGAAGAGCTAGGAAGATATCGATGTTGTCGGCAGTGGTTGCTTTTGGCCCTAGGATTAGTACAGCTAAGGATATGAAAAACTTTTTGGTCAAAAGCCAAGAGGGTAGATTGTAAATTGTTATCAGGAACACCCATGTCAAATGCTTTATAGCATTATTTTTGAATGGAATAATGCCATTTGCAACTAGTCCAAGACAAAGATTCGTCAAAACTTTAGCAAAGTCAGGATAAATTCGATCCATATTCTTACATTGTAAACTATCACATGCAGACCTCATCATTTGGCCCTCCGATCTGTGCCTGTCATACCAAGTCATGTGCTTTGCAACCTCTGGACATTCTTCGCAAATGCTTTATGACATCAAAGTAATGGACCACTTGCTGAGGAACTCTATTTGATCCAAGACTATAACGCGGTTGTTGGCATGTTGGACAGTGAGTGAGTTCCTCATTGACCCCCTCGTATAGTACATGGCTGTTTGGACAACAATGTACTTGCCGATGTTTGAGCCCCAACTTCATCAACATGGTCTTCACTTCGTATGACATCCTCGGAAAGCAGTTAGACGTTGGTAGCAAGTCCTTGGCTATCCACGTTAACAAGGCATCCATGAATGTATTAGGCACTGAATATAAATTGCAGAGGGAATACAACACAATGCAGCATTGAAGACGGTTTTGAGAGCTGCCTTCAAAATACTCTTTATGTGGATTCCTGTACCAAATACTAGAAATTAACTTCATTCTACTCTTCATCCCCTTCTAAACGAGAGCCATCTATGCATGCTTCAGTGCCGTCGTTGACAACATCATTATGAATTTCATCTATTCGACCGAAGGCATCTCTAGCCATGTTTTCCACATCCACAATTGTCCTCCGAGGCCAAGTGTATCCAGCTTGTCCATTATGACATCATTGTTGACGATACGGCTCCTCTTCCCGAACTGGATGTTGCGTAGGACCACACACATTTTGTCCGTTAACAGTCTGTGGACAAGCACTGCAATTGTTGAGAGTAATGTTTACACAATTATACTGACGAATGTCTGTGAGTAAGATAAGTTACACATCACACTCTATGCTATCCAATGAATAAAACATACACGGTAGTTGTATCCATCAGTAGTAGAAAATAGGATATGGTAACGTACTCCACTAAATTTCTATAAGAATACAAGTTCAAAGCAAACAACATAAAGCTATCAAACTCAAGAGTGACATGTTCATGGTAGATACAATCACAAAATGGACAATATCATTACAACAAAGTTGCATACCATTACTGGAAACATTAAATACGGATCTCGTCCATGTTTGCTGTGATGCCTTGCCACAATCTCTATTCTCTTTACACGCCCACCTCTGCAATGTCTGCATGCACATGGATATTCTACTAAATCCGTCCTCCTAGCTATGACGCACTCGATGTGGTAAGCTGCACTTAATTGTGGATGCATGTTGCCTAATTTGGTGATCACAAAGATATATGCTACGTCTAGGCTTAGGACTGTCTACCATTGTTGATAATGCCTAATGCCTCATTGTCATGCATTCCTCTTGCGCACTTGCAGCACTAAGAGAACAAATTTGACCACATTAGGACAATTTAAATACCTTATCTCTCATTGTTAAAATAATGACTTAAACAATTGGTACTTAACATTATTACAAGAGAACAATCAAGTACCCTGCAAGTCATGCAGAAAGCCATGTATGGTAAGCAACGTCAAAATATTATAGAGAAATACAAACCCGAACCTGCGATTCTTGTCAAAATGGAGGACTTCTAAAGTGCTGTGGCTTCAAACTTCGCACAGACAATTTTCAAGCCCTCACTAACTATACGACCCAGGCTTCTGCAGCTCCTTTGCCCAATGGTATCCGTGCATGCATAAGCATCCCATAAATCTAAAGAACGGTTGTCATGTTGCCCGTAAAGATGGATGGAAATTTTCTTCCGCAAGCTCAGGATTCCATTTCTTCTCCGAAAATTCACATATTCTTGCTCAACAACTGAACCACTTCGACTTGTCACTCTACCACTGCCACTACCTTCAATTGTCAGCTACAACCCATTATGGAGTGGAGAGGTTTTTGCATACCATTCAAAGTAAACACAAGACATGTATGGAAAAATGGAAAAACAATGTGAGCACATGCCTTAGTAAAATATTCTTCCAGGCAAAACTAATGCCAAAGCCACGCAACTTGGATACATAAACTACAGCATCACAGAGATTCACATGCTAGACAAAAAAGTTACTGATAAGAATGGCTGAGCCCTTTCTTCGAAGGCAACAATTCATGACAAGTTTCACTCCCAACGGTCTTACCATTGTAGGGTACAATTCCAACATCAGGAACAACATGACACACAGACTGCTGACTGCTCAATCCAACATTATTCTCTACCCTATACAATGCATTGAAGTATAAGAAAAATGACATGACAATGTTATGAAATTGGTTTATGATTTCTCTTACACAAAAGAGGCCCACCAAAGTATTGCCTGATTGCAAAAAAAGCTGCAGTTGCTAGTCCAGTTCAAAACCATTTCATTGGAAAGTATATGAAGTTAATGAAGTGCACCTTTGGTCTATGATCCCACACTGCACGATACATCGATTAAGAATTTACTCCGACTTGCAATGGCGGAAATGAACCCAAACTGAAAATGAATTCACAAATTGCTACTGCCAATGACTAGAGATCTATCTCAAACATTACTCATTGTGCGGAACACATCGGGAACATTGTTATTGCCAGACAATGGTTTTTTAAGAGCTCCAAAAATAATTTCCTAAGAGGGACTTTCAAGCTTTATAGGCGCGAAGAGACATGGAGTCCGCATTGTGTGTCCATATAAGCACTGCTAGTATTTGTCATATTTCATTGTACATGCCGACTCCACTGAGCACATCCGCCATAGTCTGACATTCACCAGTATCGAAAGAACTTCCTTGAATGCCAAGTCCGACCATGACAAGCAAAGTTTGAGATAGACACTCTCCACAGATGACATTCTCATGAATGAAGATAGAAATGCTACGACTAAATTTCATAGAGCAAGTATAGGTCAAACTACCGAAGCACTAAAATTCATAATTCATTAGAAAGGTCTTCAGTTCTAGGCTGAAAGATAGAATGTACCTCCCTATAGAGAAGCCAGTACTAAACGCAGAGTGGTCACAAAGCACGGAAGCCCATGTTCCTGCACCCGAGGTGTCACAAACATCAATATGATCAGAGGACTAGACAATTTCTTCAAACTCGTAGTATTTTCTATTTAAATTTGTATGCGCTGTATTTTGCAATATTTGAAATGTTGAACGACGACATATTCTCTGAAACAAGCACAGTTGATTCAAGAGCACAGACTCAGAGCATTTTTGTGCATCTCCTGCAACACCCTTGGAATTGTCCATCAAGAAGAATGTAGAATACAACCTTCAGTTCATAAGAGTCCTTGCAAAAGCATGTTCTAATTTGTTTAGGTTTCCCAGCTCCATACCTAGGAGTCCTCTAAAGTGACTAAAATATTCTTCAATCTGAGTCAACATCAGAGAAAGGTGTGTCATGTCAGGGTTGCTAGCATGTGAGCCTGTGAGCGGGAATTTATTTTGGAGAAATTTTTCTGCTGGGCCCTATGACCGTGGATGTAGGTAATTAGAAATTCCCATAAATGTGAGTGAAATTATTGGAAGTTTATGTTACTTAGAAATCCTTTTCAATTTAGTTATGTCAATCACCGATTCATATCCATTGAATTGAAATCACACATTGCAGAAGAATAAAAGGATAGAAATGACGCCCAAAATGTAGCCATAAAACACACAAATCCAATTATAATGAAAATCAATACACAATAGTTCGACTCATAATATATGTCAATCTCATGAGTCTAAGTCGCAGTGGACTCAGTCTCAGAATCCTCGTTCGTAGATGAATCTGATGTCTCTCTACCCTCAGATGCTGATCCCTCAATAAACTCTAAAACATTTCTAGCGTAAGAAGGTTTACAGGGCTTTGGAATTGAGCAACCAAAATCCGCAAATGACAGTGCCATGCATTCACAAAATATTTATAAATGAAGAAACTTACTTACTGGCTCTATTCTTCCAAGCAAACTTCCGGGGCACCACCGTCATGGCGTCCAGATCTTGGGAGGCCTCAACCGGTGTTGGCGGTTCTGTCACTTCCACTGTCACTACAACCGGAGTGCTCTTCTTCATGGGCAGAAGGAGGACGTCGAAAATATCTTTGTCCTCCTCCAAAGCCACAATGTGGCGGCCTGTGCCGCGACAAGCTGTAATCGATGCACCTGCGATGAAGAATGTACAACATGTAAATGAAATGATTTGAAAACATGATAAACAAATGAATTGCAACATCATTGAATTCAAAACTTACCAGTCGATGCTGTGCAGTCTACCACCAGATCTCCTTCAATGGTAGTCCCTTCTATCAAGAACTGAAAGAATCTAGGGTCCTTCTCGCGAGCCCTCCACCATGGTATTTTCTTGTTCATCAACATGGTCTCCTCCGTCGTGTAGTTAATGAGCATGTCGTCCCTTGCGAGGTCTACTTTCGCCTTCTGCATAGACTTTGTGCGCATGTAAGAGAACTTTGATTTTCCATTTGCCTCGAGGTCCTTCACTAAAAGGGTGATTCCAAACTTCAGAGTCTGCAATCACGAAAACCAAAAAATTGTCAGAAATTAAGAAGTTTCATCACTAATGCCAAATATTTATCAAACGAGCATTAATTCAAAAATCATACCGTAGTGCTTTCATCCAATGGGGAGGTCAAGTGCAGACGGTTAATGCCCAACCACTCTTTCTTCACCACCAACGTCGGGTATGTGACACATAAACCCTTAATGACACCTTTTGAATCTGCGCAGTACGAGTAGAATACTACCATGCAGCCATAGTCTTGCAAATGGTCCTCTACAAAAAGAATTGCCTGTTGAATGTCATCATACTCGGGGTCTGAGTTCCATGTAGGCACTACATTTGCTGGAAATGAGACGTCCGGCACGGGCAAATTCTCTTGGCAGTCGAAAAAAATAAGATCCACTAGTGGCGCACGACTCACAATGCCGCCGTATGTGCGTGCTTTTCCTGCCGACGACTACAAAACAAATTTCCTCTAATCAATGAATGAATAATCAATCAATAAATGTACAAGTATATAGTGTTCAAGTTCTTCATTGCAATACCAAATTACAAAATTTGAAATACTAATATTTTACCTTCTTCATGAACTCCATGACCTCACTGTAGTATGTCGCCGTTTCTGCATCCACGTTATCCATGACATCCACAATGGAGATGTTCAAGATCAACTCCTCGGAGTTGACCTCAACATCATCACCAATCACAATGACATCCGTCTCTTGCGTGACCAAGTCCGTCGTCACCTCAGACAGTACCACCTTCCTCTTCAGCCGTCTATCAGATCCAACTTGCATAGCCGAGCCCTGGTCCACCGTTGAAGTTGCAGGCACTACGCCACCTCCATCCACCTTCTTCTTCCCTTTGCTCTTTCCCTTCCCCTCCAACTCTGCCTCCTTCTCCTTCTCCGCCAACTTTGCCAAGCGGTCCGCCTCTTTCTTCTCCTTGTTTGCTATGATGTCTTCTAGAGTTGTTTCTTTCTTCTTGTCTGAAGTAATCCTCCTCGCAATGGCCCTCCTCCTCTTTTGGTCACTGAGGTCAGCGAACTTTGCATCCTCTAAGTCAATCACTCCAATCCCATCAAGTGACTTCCGAAGGTCTGCCTCCAGAGGATGAGTGAATGTCACATGACAATCCAAATACCACCCTCCTCCTATCAGATGAGCTGTCGTAAACGTCCGAAGCTGGCTTTGGGTGTAAATGCACTCTTTGGAACTCTAGTCCAGCCAAGTAGACAAGAACGGAGGAAGATCCTCCCGAGCGATTGCGGCCTTTACTTGAAGCTCATGCTTCAAGTAACTGAAAAAAACACAAATGGAGACAAAATATTAGGCATGCCGAACAAATAATCATTCTCATTCACATTTTAATACTGCTACATAAGCATGAGATGAAGAATATAGTTGAAACTCAACCTACACTAAATCATAATGGATGATTATATCCAGTCATCCCTCTATATATTTTCGACTTCATGTAATAAACAAATATGTATGTGGATACTATATTAGAGAATGGTCACATGTACCTAGAACATATTGCTAGTGTGACACTCGTATTGATCAAAGTAAAAGGAAAATGTAGACTTTGAGATACATACCGGAAAATAACTCTTTGAATAGCAAGCTTTGATCCGTCATAACTCGAGAAGGAGACGGACTTCTTGAATGCATTTGCTCCCTTCATCACGGGGCCAAACCTGTGATCCCAAATTTTCCTCCTCCACCCTTCAATGTACTCGGCGAGGGTCTCTAGCTTAAGCGGGGTTGCCATGTTGACCTAGAGGTTGTCTTTCTTGGCAATATTTTCGAAATACTCCAACGCACCATTCTCAATCTGTGGCATCAATAAAAATAAGTTCCATTTGAGTGCCTTGGAGGTAAATGAGTATTGAAAATGGCAAACCGAATCAATTAAAAAATCAAACCAGATATGCTAATAGTTTAATGAAAACTCATAAATGAACTTACCCCCGCCCACCAGACAAACTTGTTGAGGAATGGCAAGAGTTTCTCTTCTAAAACAGGCTTTGCTGGGAACTGTCTTGCATCTCGAGAGGGTATGGAGGAATTCCACCACTTTAGAAGTTTCAACTTCTGTGCTGCAGTTGTTTTGCAAGTTGCAATCATCTGTAGTTTCTCGAGGGTCATTTCGGGGACCTCATTTGTGGTCCACTGCTTCTCAATCTGCGAAATCGAAACGTTTCAAGTTAAAAACCGAACATAAAATCCACTTACAAGAACTGCAAAATTTGAAGGTTTGCAGTTACTTTTCACCTCCTCTAGAAATCCGGGACCATGAGCTGGGTTTGCAACCGCAATCAGCTTCCCCATTTTCACCTGCAACTTTGTAGCTCTCTCCTTTGCTCCCAATCTCATGGCATTGGCAACTCCCTCCACAAATTTGTCCTCAAACGGTGTGCCCTCGTTGTACTTTTGTACTGCAGCATCCGCTGCCTGTGCAATCTCTTGCTGCAAATATACAATATAAATGTTATCAACAAACATTTCAACAAGCAAAGGCCACTATCGTAAAGAAGTTCAAGGTGGAAGTCCTCAATATTAGATCCCAGACCAACAGAGAAGCTCACCCAGAATAGAAATGTCGTAAATACTTCCACGGGCATGGAATACCACGTCTTCCTCCCCGCGGCCTGGGCAACACACCGTTGCCTCTCCGAAGGTCTTAACATCTCCTTGAATCGCTCCTAGGAGAGAAGACCGTACTTCTGCACGCGGTGAAGAGTGTGCACGAGATTAGACTTCACTTGAGAGTCCTCTGTTGATCTGAAAAGGAATGAACAAGTTTAGTGACGTGAATCGTGTACATAATAACACATACTCTTAAATGTTAGATCAATAGAGAATATATATACAACATTAGAAGCGAAAATACTTACTTGTTCACATCATTCATCACCTGCATGACCAATTCGGTTCTCCCCTTCGTATCCAAGATAATACAGTCAACTGCAAAGTGAAATAGCGGGTTTGCCGTATGTAGCCGGGAGATGTGATTCCCGTCGCAGACGAGGTCGGATGCAAGCGTTGGCCTCACCATTGGCATGGACACAAGTCTGCATAGTGGAATGCGTAGTCGAGAGAGTTTCTCTGGCTTCATCCTCGAACTCGCAATGGTGGACACCGAGTCCACCTTCTGCCATCTCCGAAGCTCATCCTCAAGCAATTCTTTGGCCTCCTCGTCATCATCCACAACATCCATAGCCAAATCCTCACCATCTTCACCTCCAATCTCTGGCTGTGTCGAATCATCAGTAGATGGTGTCACCGTATTTCTCTCAGCTTGGGTTCGACTAATAGGTGACTCCTCCATCTGCAAAATAATGGACGTCCACGAAAATCATATAGTCAGACAATTCATAATGAAATGCATGGAATATGCTGTGCTAGTCCACGTATGAAATATGACAGATGTCAATGAAACACAAATTATAAATCAAAACGTACAAGTGATATAAAAAATGAATTATATGAATTCCACCTAAATGGAATCAGCATCATCATCTGAGTCAGAACTCAGGTGAATAAAAACCACATCGTGCTTGCCCAAATTGTGACTGCAAGCACAGTCACAAAACTCCTCAAAAGGAAGACTAGAAACTGAGACCGAAGGGTGACATCTAGAGCTATATTCCGTGCTAGAGCTCTCAGAGGAGAACACGGGCTTCCTCTTCCGGGTCCTCTCTCCACTAACATGACTTTGATGTGGCTGCTCCACATAGTTACAGGCACGGTCACACGCATCCAAGATGTCATCAAGGCTTACCAAGTCAAAATTTTCATTTGCAATGGACTCCTCTGGCACCTCAATGCTAGCACCCTTCGGAGTCAATGATAAGGATGGTCCCGCCATGTCAAGGGCTGTCACAGTCAAAGTCGCAGCATCGGATAAAGATCCTTGACCTCTGGGACCTTCATTTACCTCCATCTAAACAACACACAATGTAAACTGTATCATTAAAACCAAGAAACTAGTAACATGAGAATGTTTTTTAAGAGGAAACAAGAAATGCTTTAAGAGAAATTCAAAATCATAATTGAAACTCTTATAAACACAATTAGGATTATATTGAAAACAAGTGGATATTAGATTAAACATAGATGGACATTCAAATAACATAACCATTTTAGATTTGATATGTCTACTTTGAGTGCTTCATCATCCAAGTTCCACGACCATAATTATGTAATCATGAGCCCACTTTAAGAGAATTAGCAATTTTGCTTGAAGAATTGAAATGTAGAATCTCTCGTCGTACCGATTTTGGGGGTAGCGTGAGCTACCCCCATGACCTCCGTGGTTCGATAGGGGTTCTCGGGGTAGCTCATGCTACCCCCAAAATCGGTACGGGAAGGGTGACCCGCCCCAGCGGGTCAGAATTTTTTTTTCTCGGGACCGCCGAACTCATCGCATGTGACAGTGTGGCCTTGAAGATACGGCAAAGAGCATGCCTCAAAAAGCAATTGGATTGCCGTTTTGACCCACCTGCTCCTGAGTGGCTGATGTCGGACGGCGTCGCGATGGGGTGAGGATCTCCCTTGGCGGGCTGGTCGCGTCTCAAACTTGGCTCCGGAGTTTCCTCATTGTCGTGATTGGATGGTTTTCCTGCATAGTCAAGGCGTTCCGGTTAGGAACTTTAGTAAGCCAGGTAGTAGAACCATGCAACGATTGGGTCTGGATTTAGAGTCCGATGACAAGCAAACCTAAACCCTAAACCGACTGAGCAAACCAACAAGCAAACTGACCGCCGATCCCACTGAGATTCCTTGATTGCATCCAATCTCTAGACATTCAATGTCTGTAGGGTGTGTGAGTCAATGGCCGTGGAATCCCATCAGTCTCCGCCTCACGTTCTAACTACTTATCGCTCACGCAACCAGGATAGCTACGTTCACTCAAAATCTCCACTTGCAGACGCGGACCTTGCGGCCCAAGCATTCAAAAGTATTGAGTCTCCAATACTCAGTGGCGAAAACACAGCCCTTTCGATGGCGGATACACTCACCGTGGTAGTCACCAGTGTGCTCAATGACCGGCCACCTGAATCGAGTGTCAAAATGGAAGAGAGTGGAGCGTTTCGGTGGTGGATACACTCACCGCGCTAGTCACCAGTGCGCTCAATGACTGGCCACCTGAACTAGTGCCAAAATGGAAGAGAGTGGAGCGTTTCGGTGGCGGATGCACTCACCGCGCTAGTCACCAGTGCGTTCAATGACTGGCCACTTGAACCAGTGCCAAAATGGAAGAGAGTGCAGCGAGAGAACCAATGATCACCCGGCAGGAACCAGAGTTCATAGTGAAGTGATGAGACGCCAGAAATTTTTGACCATCGGCGGGTACGTTCATTTTCCAAGTGTCTCCGCTGATTGTGGAAGGTCCACCGAGTTTAGCGGATCTCACCGCCTTTCTCATCAGCCGAGTGAATGGCCGGTACTCACAAGAAGTCACGATGGAATTTCAAAATTCCCAGCGATAAAAATGGCAGCTGAACTAACATTCATGACTTTATGACTGAATCTGGACTTCCTCGTGCATGCAGTAACATACATTTGCCCTGGATTTACCTCATTACTCGTTTCATTAGGTGATTTATCAAATTGCATGTGGACTGACCTCTAGAATGATTTAGAAGATCAAAGAAATGACAAAGAATGATCTTCATTAGCTGAAGCTGTCAACAGCCCTGTTTTGGTTTCCAATTTATATTGGAATGATATTTTGGCTTTCCATGAAATAAAACTAACACTAGCGACCATATGTCAGGGGACATGGAAAATTTTGAGTGCCCTAAACCCTTAATGTAGGACTGCTTTGCGAGGAATGACCACCTAGTGCGATTCAGATAATACAGTAGAATTCAATGGATTATTTGCAGGCAAGAGGTGTCTCACCAATGGATCTGAAAGTTGCTTCATTTATAGACACCTAAAGCAAGTGGCATTTGAAATATGCATCCTATAAGTCGAGGAATCATAATAGAATTTTCCAACCCTCATATATAAATCCTTACCCAAACTATTTGGATGATAACATTTGCAGATGGAAATATTCTATAGAACATCCCATACATTAGAGAAAGCAACCTTATGCCACCATGATGATATTCTGATTTTGAGGTCATGTTATGAATACAAGCTCACATTAGAGGATATTCCTATTTAATAAAATATGAAGAATCAAATCTAATTACAAGAAAACAAATTGTACTTGAAAATGCTAACCTGTACAACTCCCTCATCTTCTGAGTGATGTTGAATGCTTGTAATTTCCTCCAATATTCCTTGCCCAATATCATGCATCTGAGTTCCAACAGCCTCCTCTGGGCCCGTATCACCTCCTCCAAAGGAAAGAACTTTCTTCAAGTTCCCGTCTAAATGCTGACTAGTTTTAGACACTACTCTCTTTGGTCGAGTCATTCTAGATCTCCTAAGAGCTTTGGAAGACAAGAAATACAAAGATATCTGCCTCATACGATGCTTGGGACGCTCTGGAGCATTACAAAGAGAGCTGTGGTTGCCTGAGTGCATGTGGTCAAACCTTACCTCTCCCTAACTCTCACTTGGCAAAGCAAACGGTACACCACTAGAATGGCACTAAGACTGCGATCCCGGTAAGTGCATATGACTTTTGTGCTCTTTGAAAGCTTTCTGCACATAGGCACAGCCTAGAGTAGGCTTACTCTTCTAGCTCTCTTTTGAATTTGAAAAGAGTGACAGCTATCAATTTCAGTCATAAATGTGCTGTCAAATTCAAAGAGAGTTCACCAACATCTACATTAGCATACTCTGAATTAGCTTTTCCTGACAATCATAGTGTAATAATGAAGTGTCCGGAATTTGGAGGCTGTGCGGAACTATTAAACGCGCCCCTATATTCACTATGCACTAATTTAATTGCCAGATGACGGCGTAAAATTTGTGATTGACAGGCGGCGTGACAGCTTTCCTATAAGTGATTAGTAAATATTCTTCTACTTGCTTCCATCATGTCAGATTCTTTCTATTTGGCCGGTAGGGGAATCCTCTAGGCTACTGTGATTCACAATAGTTCTTTGCTTATCATTTTTTATTAAGGAGAGACTTTGTTTGCTTCCATTCTTCTCTTTGCACATACTCTGCACTATGGCTTGCATTCGAGTGGATGGCCATGAAGTTCCCCTTGTATTCCCAGTGGATGACAGAGAACATTCTCGTGTCATGAGTCACCTACTTCACGTCCGTTTTAGATTTCTGGAATCCTCCATCTATGTTGAAGAAGAGAGGAAGTCAGATTCAGGTGAATTGCAGCAATCTATTCCGATTGTGAGGTCAACAGAAGGTCATTGTTGGTACCTTGCTTCTAGAAACTACAGAGCATATGGCCTTCCTCTGTCTTTACTAGCTGCTTCAATTGAGATTAGAAGTCGTCAGTCAGATTCGTCGACAGTGGATATGCCATATGTCACGCACTCTATTTTACCTGGTCCTCTACCGGAAGTAATTTCGAGATTTCCAGAAGGTGCTCTTCTACGTAAAGTTAAAGTTGAGAAACTTGATACTATCGTAGAGTTGTCTAGTGAATCAGAAGGAGAGTCACCTGACTTAACGCTTCGGAAGCAAACATGCTCTATCCAAACTACATCGGAAGATGTTGAGCTTTCAAAGTTAGTGTTCGTCACCCCGTCAAATAGTCCAACGCAGTCACTAGTGACTCGCCCTCCATTTCATCCAAATGTAGTCGACCGTGTGAGCATAATGGAGTGCTTGAGGAGGCTTGCCAGTATGCATCGCTCTAGGAACAAATTGTCGACAATGGATCTAAACACTATAAAGCATCACCGAGTACAATTTTTGCCACCGGATATTCAACGGGGATGTCATCTTCGAACTGCCTCCATGTTGCTCATGTCCGTCTTCATCGGCGGCTAGGAACTTAGAAGGAATGGACAGGCGGTACGATGGACACCCGTGGTGCAAGGTATTGACCACGAATATTCACAACTCCGACAATCTGCGGTTCCGTAAGTCATATTGCGCGGGTCATCTTGTCTGTGAGAATCTTGATTGTGATTATTTGAAGAGGTCTTCGAAACGCAATGAGACAGAGTGGAGCGGTTATACAACCTTCCCATTTGCAGTTAGGAGCGCTTCACCTAAAGATTGCACTCTAGTTTGCAAGGTCTGCAAGATTGCACCTTCATGTCTGGACACTTGCACTGATAGGATGTACTACTGCTATAATGACAACCCAAAAATGAGTAGAGCCGCAGTTCACTTTGGAGATCATACTCATCCTATTGCAAAGGGCATGTACAGAGATTCCACAGAGGAAATATGTGGACTTATTGCAGAGCAAGTGACCAAGACGCCAAAGGCAACCAACTCTGCAATTGCTCTATCCGCAAGCAAAGAGTTCCTAACCAGCTATCTCTTTCACAACGGAGAGGGAGACAAGGAGATGTTGAAGAGGGAGGAGTTGGAGGAAGTCATGGACCGTTTCCAGTACTTGAGCAGTCCTAATATACGGAACATCATATCTTCATTTCGATCAAACAACCGAGGAGGGGTCATCGACAACATAATGACCATGAAGAAAGAATCGAAGTTTGAGTTCATACATGACAGCGTCTTCCCTGGCCAAGGGAAGGAGAAGGTGTATATCTTCAAGATGCTCACCGAAGGACCGGGAAGTGGAGTGGACCTGGTGAGACGCATGCAATCCGGAAGGAATCTTGAGAATGCGTGGATGATGTTCGACCATGTGAAGCACGTGAAGGAATGGACCACGATGGCGTGCCACGTGAACGACCTGCAGTACAAGAAGGTGATGACCATATCAACGTGCGATATGCAATCTGAAGATACCGAGATCCAAGTACAATTCTAGAGATGCTTGAACGCGGTCATGTCAAAACACGGAGTAGATCATCCAAACTTCAAGAGATTCATGGCGGATAGCGCCATGGCTAATTGGAATGCGGTCCGCATTGTCTACGGAAGTGGTTCTGCAGACAAGAAAATGAAAAATCGGGAAAGGACATGCTTATTGCATTGGAGTACTTCTCTTCTAAAACACACACAGAAGTACATCAAGGAAGCATTCCAGCAGCAGCACAATACACTATGCAAACAATACAAAGATGTAAAGACTCTGGACGAGACGGAGACACGTTACCTTGCTATTTGATCATGGTGGTTATCATTAGGAGCTGCCGCAGAAGATGCGCTTCATCACTTAGACCACTGGCTTGCATTTTGGCATTTCAAGTATCGCCAGTGGGGGGGCTTCATGCAAATGGTAAGTGCATGTTCAATTCGAATTTCCTACATTTCTTTTTGTCTACTTCTGTTCAAATAGACAGAAATGTTTTGTAAAATTTGTTCTGATGGTCTACATGATTTGGTTCAATGAAAGGATTTGTGGGTTACCATGACTTATGCAAATTTGTGGGAATATTACATAAGGTATTCTATGACCATATGACATATTCATTTTGTGGATGAATTATTAGGATTTGAATTGGAAGAGATGGCGGACATGCCGTCATGCAATTTGTCAGAGACAGTTCACAACATGTGGCTTCAAATGTCCGGAAATAGAGGAACAATTTGTTTGACGCCACCTGCAATGATAGTATCTGTGCTTGGATGCAAATGACAAACTACCGTGCTTACTTAAAAGGCCATGCAAGTGGATTGGGTCCATCAAAAGGGGAGTTGAAGTTGAGAGCTGCTAGACGAAGCGGAGACCCCCAAAAAATGGCAGAGGCACTGGACACATTACCTGGAGCCGAGGGAGTTGGAACCCGAATACCACATTTGGAAGGAGAAGAGATCTTTGGAAGTACGAAGAGGAAGTTGGACGTCCCCATTGGAGATGAAGGAGACTCACATCGTCCGGACAAGGTCAATTTTTCTCAACCTCGTATTCAAACAAGGTCCACTACGGTTTCAGTGGAGTCTTTCAAGGACAAAGGAAAACAGCCTGAGGTACAGCCATCACGACATGTTACAGTTGCATTTGAAAGTGACTGCGACACATCGAAGTGGCACATTGCCAGAATCAGTCACAAATCTAACGCAAAATGTCAAGCGCAACAACGTGGATCAAATCTGAAGTGCACTGCCAGAATTGCTAGAGGATGGAAGGGAACCCCAGCTCCCACGTATTGTGGGAGAAAGGAAGATTACGGGAGTAAGGAGGTGGTAGTCGCGGACTTTTGGTCCTGTGGGGATGACATTGAACGATGTGTCAAAGGAAACAAGCGAAAGTGGGTTCTTGATTGGCCCGAGGTGCCCAAGGTATGGCCTATCTTGACAGGTACAAACCTAAGTTGGGAGGAGACTTTGTTGTTGCAGCATGCGGGATTCGGTCTGCAAGAGCGACCTACATTGTCACCGCATCGTCTCTTTAAAATGTCAAAGATATTCGAAAGTGTTCTATATGACTAGAAGCCGCCAGATAATGCAGATGTATATCCAACGGTGAGGAACAACCGATCCATACGCCGACTTCCAAATGCACCAACTCCAAAACATCGCAACAAGTGGGAGAGTGTTGGGAACGTGAAAGGACAAATACTAGAAGTGACCTTGCTTCCTTTCCCGGGCTTAGGTGCGATAGTGTCGCTTGAAACGGGGGCTGAGCATAAAAGATGTGGCTATCGAGTTACAGTGGGTATGTTCCCCACTTGTATATGTCCGGACTTTGCGAATATGGTTGTGTCAGCTATTGGAGGTCATCAGCAATATGCCAATTGCAAACACTTGTACTACCTATACAGGTACTTCTGCAAAATGGACATCCACGATGACAAATTCATTCATGCACCGAGTTATAGCGTCAATGAATTGAAGCTTCTTCTACTTGGAGCAGAGATTATTACCGTTCCAGAGTAGAGATGTGCACAGTGTTCTATGTACTTAATTCGTATGGTATTAATTTACATTATATACGATTGAAATGATTTGAAGCATTTGGAATTAAAAAAATTTATGTTTTCATGACATATGGGAGTATGCCTTATTAGCCAAATGTTTTGAATGAAGAAGGTACATAAACCCTTAAAGTACATTTGCGACCTGTCATGCACAAATACACTTTCATTACCATTTCGGTTTCCCACTTTTTTAATCTTTTATTTTTTTATTTTTTATTTTTTTCCATTTTTTTTCCATTTTTTTTTCATTTTTTTTTTATTTTTTTTTTCATTTTTTTCCATTTTTTTTTCCATTTTTTTTTCATTTTTTTTTCTATTTTCCCCCCATTCACTTCCCATTTTTTTCCCCTTCTTTTGGGGGGTGGAGGGACACCTATACTGCATTTTATTTTTTTTGACCAGTAGTCATTCCTTCCCCTTGGAATACATTGAAGAGTGCTCTATGAGACTTTCATGTGATTGTGCGTATTCCAAATCCAGTGAGGCCCCAAATTCAGCTATTGGGCGAGGTCTCTATGATGAGTCTCGTATTAAGTGTTCATCCACAACAGCTAAAGTGGAGGCCAGGTAATACTCACCTTTCCTACTGTGATGATTAGCTCAATTTAGGTTTGTTCTATTCCATAAAAATTTAGTAATTCAGTATTCAGCAGAATTGTAGTGCGTGAACTTAGTGGTGAACTGTAGAGTGAAGTTCAAGTTTTATACACATTCAAAATTTACTTTTGGCAGCGCCAACCTTTTGAAATAAACTGCATGCACGGTTATAGGTGCCGCGGTCATAGGTCCTAAATTTTACTATAAATAGTAAAATTTCCACTTTTTAAAGTAAAAAAATTTGGAAAAGAAAAATTGGGCCTAAGAAAAAAGTTAAATTTTTTTAGGGGGGGGCTCTAGGCTCACAAGCTCCACGGTCGCAGCTCACAAGCTCGCCACTCCACGCTCACATGCTAGCGTCGTTGTGTGTCATGTCATTGTTAAGCTAACATTCTAGAAGAGCTACATCAACAACCCTGGAAAAGGAGTCTTGATTCATATTGCACACAATCCTAGAATCGGTCATGTGGAAGGAACTACATATTGGCCATTTATTAAGAGTCAAGTTTGATCTCCACTCTCTAGAGTGAATGTCAGACTTTCTGTTTCCATCTGTATTAGAAACGGGTGAGATGAGAAAATTAACGACGACTTAAACGGATGCAAACAATGGCTCCAAACCCTTCCTAGTATGCATCCGCCAGGAAGCCTTTAGCAAAAGGAGTGAGGTACAGCGCTTCCACAAAATTGGACACCATATTCTTCTCACAATAAACTACACAGGACATACGCACAACATGCAGTGTCACTGTGTCCAACGAATTAGAGCACTATCTACCGTTTTGAACGTCAAATTCGTTAAATTTGCAATACTCCATTACTTTATCCCGGTTCAGTTCGCGCAAACTAAATCCAAAATCTATACCCCTCGACTGAGATTAGACCGTAGGCACAATTTTTTGTTTGTGAAATCTCGCCAGTTTCACAAAATGGACATTATATTATATGTTGTCGATGAATTGGCGTCCTTTGAAGGCCAGGACCGAGTCATTCTGAGAATACAAAGCGTCTCCGTCAATCATAGTGTAGATTGAATGCTCACTAGGATGAAGAATTTCAAATATTATTGAATGTTTGCATAAGAAGAGGAACGCAGCAGACGTATGTGAGCTCCAATCCCTGCAAATTCTTCTTACATGGACTTGTTGATTCCTGTTATTTGAATATATATTTATCAACTCTCATATTATCAACCAATTGAGAATCAAGCCAATACTCTCCCAAAAGCTTCCCATAGCGTAAGAGCACGTACGCACATGTGATCGCTCAATATAAAACTACCATGCAGTAAATTGACACGTAATAAATTAATGCCTTGCAAGAAGTGGTCATAACATGCAATATAGTCGTACATCTTGATGCACATCCTGTGCCCTATGGCACCTGGTATCTAAACCGTCAATGTTTGGTCACGGCATCATACTGTACTCTCTCAGTTCATCTGACCAGTACATGCACCACGACTAAATACTTGATTATCTGTACTTCTGGCAATCTACCTTCACAATTCAATCGCAATTTGATACATAGCCCTCTAGGTTCTAAAACATAATAGTATCCCTGGAAATGGATTCTATGAATCAAACCAAAGAATTATTCAGTTATTTATCTTTAATAAGTTTTAGGAATCATTTTGTAGAACTCAATACTGAGAATTAAAGTTGAGAATTGAACTCTATCATCAAACTGACTCCAGCAATTAATGAGATACAACTGACAAAACATGTGCAGCTCAAGAATACTTACATCAATCCATACTCCTGGAGTCATGCTCTTCCTTGGACAGGTAAGATCTGTTCAAGAATTCTAATTAATATCAAAGCTACATCTCTCTTGAACTCCACGTACCGACAGGAGGTAATCCTTCTAGAGAGGAGGCCGCTTGCTTCTTTCCCCAAATGAGTTCTAATCAAAACAAGATGAGCAAAAACTAAAAACTGTTGGAAAAAAAATTAACCACGTCTCCTTCCGATGGTTGCAACATTCATAAGCAGGGTTGTTTTGCCGGACCTGGCGACATTGCAATAGCCAGACATCACACGACGACTAGTAGACCCTCCGTGACGTCACATAAAGTCAAATTTACCTTTGACTTTTTAAAAAATTACCCCCCTTTTACCTAAGCCACGTGGATGCCATATGGCGTCCGCGTGGCACATTTAGGGGCGCATGCGAGTGTGACGAGGATGGGCGACTTTGTGTAAGGGCGACTGCGGGTTGAGGCGAGCGCAGATAGGAGAACACGAGTGGAGGCAACTGCTGATAGGAGACCACGGATAAGGAAGAATGCGGGTAAGGGAGACCGCGGCTGAGGCGACTTCGGGTGGACGCTAAGACCCACGGTTGCCCCTTTTGACTTGAAGTCGCCCCATCTAGACCTGAAGTCGTCCAAGCTGGACCCGAAGTTGCCCAGAACGCATGCGCACACGCCCTTAAAAAAAGTGCACTCGTACTCGCCCACCTATATATCCATGTGCCCATACGGTTTTCTTCACCTTCATTCTCCACTTTGGCTCTCTGCCTTGTATCCTTTAGTGGCTACATGCATGATCCTTGTGTTGAATATTTACTTCTTACTTCATTCATCCAAGCTTGTGTTATCGCAAGCTTTCGATGCACAAAGATCCCATGGCTACCGGAGGCAACAGTGATGGGTCACTTCCTCAGACGACGCGCACTCTTGGTTGCCTTAGGAAGGCTGCCAAAGACAGGACTCGAAAGCGCAGGGGCACCATTCATCAAAAGTGGTTGCATGTGTTGCATAGTGAAAATCACATTGCTTTTAAAGGATGGAATGAGGAGCCAGAGCCATGGACAATGCAGACCTGCGAAGACTACATCTAATGGTGTCACATCAACAAGATGTTTCCGACGTGGCGCCATTATCACAACCGTCACACTAACAAGGCAAATCTGAAGCATTGCAAAAATGCAGACTTTATTCAAAGGTGTATAGAATTGTGGCAGACTCTTTATAAAACCTCCAACGTGGATAGGAATGAAGTACCTCTCTTCATTGCTAAAGGAGCATATATTGAGGTGGCCTAAAAAAGGAGGTCGATTGGAGCACAATCAAGGAAACTACGTATGTGGCACGTCCAACAAGCGGATTAATACCAAGAGGTGTTATGGCTTTTCCAAACGGGGGACTTAGGCCTATTCAAAGTGCTCCTAAAAACAGAGTAGCTACTAAAGTTCACACTGATGATTCCAAAGAAGATCTTGATTCTGACGGTATACGGACGCTAAAGATAGCACAAGACAAAGAAGACACTGTGGGCCCCACCGAAGTTGAGATTGAAAATGACAAGGACCGTTCAACGTCACAAGGTCAGAGAGCAAAAAAACTCCCAAAGGTGCAATGTTCAATCATGCGAATTGGACCAGGATCAACTTCAACAGCGGGTCCGAACCCACCTTTGCCAACATAAGATGCCAACATAAGATGCCAACAACGTCTTTGAATTCGGTCCGAGCGATGACATGTCCATGGGAGCAGTTGTCCGTGCTTCCATCTCTCACCGCGACTTGCAAAAACTCCCAAAGGTGCAAATCTAGAGTGAGTCAAATTGACAACACTATAACTCTAGCTAAGGCTCTCGACCTCCTAAAGACCAAGGACATTAACATTGCTTCGCTGCAAAGCAATGTCAGGAAGTTGCAATTTGAGTGTGAATACAAAAATGGTCACCTCTCTCAACAATCTATAGAATTGCAACGCCTCAGAGACAAAGTGCAAGACACTTTTACTTTGTCAGACATGGATGACGCCTTTCTTGAGCTTGATTCACATCATTTGGACAAGGTTGTAGGCGACCTCACCGATGATTTGCTTCACCATTCTCCTCTTGCCAAGCGTGCCAAGCATTCTTCAATGACTCCAAATGTGCTTCTTACAACAATCATGGAAGATACTACTACAAATGATCTCTAGGAGACCCAAGATTCACTCTCGTTTCCTGCGATTCTTCATTCCGTACAGTCGCCGAAAGGATTGGACCTCGAAAAAGAAAACAAAATGCTTTGAGAGCGGTTGTCACAATTGGCGGCCACATACTATCATTGGAAGGTCGCGTGCATCCTCTCAGTGGATAGATCACAACAAGTTGCAAAGGAATTGAAGAAAATTTTGGGAAACTTCGTTGCATAAGAGCCTAAACGAGAGTGCGGTCTCACGTCATGGGCATTGATGGAGGACATGTTCCCTACTAACATGGATTTGGCGAACAAGACCGATATTGATTGGACAGAAAATGGTTGGGACCCCAAAAAACAAATGTCCAGCCATATCGAAGTGGAAGAAAAAAAGCTACTATGGCCACAACCTTCACCCTTTGTTTTGGACCACACCAAATGTCCCATATGTCTAGAGCAATTTGGCCCCGAAGGTGGCTAGGCACTTGGATCATGTACACATGTGTACCATCCACAGTGTCTCATCACGCACTGTTTGATTAGACGTCGTTGCGTTCTATATTCAGCACCATTCCATGATCGTTTGTATACCATGTTCAACTTAACGACTTACATGCCTCCTTCTTGGGAACATAGCAGTGATACGACAGAAGACACCAGAATGTGGAGCCGAGACTTGCTCTGGAGCTGGAGACAAGGAAACCATGATTTGGAAAAGGGAGTTGCTAGTTCCCAATTGAATTGGAAAACAGATCCAGAAGAAATTGTCAAAGTTGGAGTCAAGCTGATGGGAAAAGGGCCACAAGGCGAAGGGAGGAGGGCATTTTTCTACCGGTGCCTTGGTGGATATTTTGATAAGAGCTCCGGAACCTTCAATTGGGGTCCTCATCCACAACGACACCGTTGGGATTTTCAAGGACTGAGGGTGGCCAATCAAGATGCAACGGCCTCCATGGATGAATTGGACAGCATGTCTTACTTAGACTCTGTATACGGGCCTTATTACCAAACTCAAGCCCTCGACTATCTGTTGGAAGAACACTCTCCAAAGACCAGAAAGATCCTCGAAGCTCTAAAGAACTCCAACGTCTTGGAATCCATTTTGAAGGCGGACGGACCAGCTTCACGAACTTGTGCCAAGCGTAAGCTTGGTGTTGGGGAGTCATCCACCCACGAACGTGGTGAAGGAAGTGGTTCTCAAAACGACACAGATGTTATCATCTAAACATTTTTGTTCTTCATTTACGTCAACATCTTTTTGCGTAATAGTATACGTGTTGTAAGGCCCCTAGCATATGGTCATACTATATCTACATTAGCAATGGCGAGCAGTGTTTAGTAGTTTTGTTTTTCTTCTTCAATTCAGCTTCTATGGCTTTTTTTATATTTATGTACTGCAATTTTATATTGCTTTGATTTTCAATATATACTACCTTCCCTTTCTTGCTTAAAAATGAGTCCATCCTTACAAAATTTGGAAATCTTCATCAATATTTAATTCTAAATCGATGCAACCCAAACTATTTACTACTTCACTTATTCAAGTACATTGTTCAAAAATTTTAGATTCATCATTCTGGCCAATTGCCAGTTCAATGTGCCTAAAATTGAAATTGTACACTTTTCTACCTTGTATTGAAGGTGAAATAATGTCGTCCAACATTTCTAGAAAAAAACATGTACGTCTTGTAACTTCTGCAATTCAATGAATAAGTAGGAAAACGGGTTCACAATACATATAAAAAAATTGAATCACAGATCTCTTGCTAGAACAATCTCACCAATGAAATTAGTATATTTCAATTCCATCTTAGAGCTTTTAACACATTAGTTCTTCCTTCAATCTTGAATTTACTTCTTTTTAATAGCTTCTTAACAAGTGAAAATGAAGTTTGTTTGTTTGTTTTAACTTACTAAACTCTGAACTCAATTCTTCAACATATAAAAATAGTGGATTCAAAATCAGTATTGCCCAAATTCTAAGTTAATCCCTAAAGTCCCATTGTCCCCTCGGGGGACAAATGGGATTTCGAGCAGGAACCTACCGGCTGAATTTTTGTTCTGATTTTAGGAAACTTTTTTTGAAGAAAGAAAAATTGATTATCTTCGTGGGAATATAATTTTTATTTCAATTGGTGCCCGGGAGCAAAGTTATACCACAAAAAGCCCTAAACCAAACTCGACGGGCAGCACCAAAAAAATCACAGAAAGTCAAAATAAATTAAAAAAAAACATTTTTCTAAAATATTAGATTTCTATATACGTGCGAAGCTTTGATTCATTCTATTTGGACAAGTAATGAAAAAGTTATGGACAATCCTGTTTTTTGGGCAATCTAAGCATTTTCTTGGAAAAATAACTTATAGGATTCATTTTTGAATGCAATTTTCACAATTTTGAAAAAACAAACATTAGACAAGGTTGTTCTTTCTTGCTAGAACAATCTCACCGTTGGAATTATTGTGTTTCAATACCACCTTGGAGCTATTAATGATTTAGTTTTTTATTCAATCTTGGACCTACATCTACTTAACAATTTTTTAAAGAATGAAAATCGAGTGCTTATTTTTTGAAATTTTTTTCATAAGTTCTCAACACAATTCTTCAATACAAAATTTTTTAAACTCAAAGTCTGTAGAGTAAATTTTTGTTCCAAATGGCGACCAAAGTCAGCTGAAATTGGAAAAAAAGCATTCAAAAACACTACTTCCCAACTTTGAATGCTGATATCTTCCAATCCGTACGGTCAAATTTGATGAAATTTTTATCACATGATCTTAGACAAGTGAAGTACAAGATCCTATGGTTAAATTTTAAATTATTTTTTTTTTCTTTCTTGGATGAACGCAGCAGAAATGACAGTTTTCAATGGTTTCTGGCCAGAAAATGGCCTTGGGACTTTAGGGGTTAAGATGATTCAAAGCCAAAAAATCTATTCAAGCAAGGTATAAATAAAATCGTTTACTTCACTTTAAATGTAAATATCTTACAATGAACATGATAAAACATTTTTCATTTTCTTCTACACATTTATATACTAGTCTAGTAAAAGATCCTACGGTATGATTACTTAGATATGCCGGAAAAAAAAATTAAAGTTGTCAACACCTTCGCCACCTTGCAATAGAAAGGGTAGTTTTAAGTGGTCTTTTTGAAAATAAGGCCTTCGGACTTCAGCGCTTAACTTACATTTTCTAGCAATACTAAGTTATAAGGTTTGAATCCAAATAATAAAGAACTGAATTTAGAACAACGTGTAGGAGAAAAAAATTAATTTGTGCAATTTTTTTTTTATGCTCAAAATTATTTTTAAGTTGAAGTACATACAAGCTTGAAACTTTTTTTAATATTTATATTAGCAAGATAGAATTAAAACTCACTAATTCCTAAAATAGCAAGCAAAAAAATGATTGTCCAAAAACCAAGATCCTCCATATCTTTCACATCATTTAATATCAAAATAGAATTAATCAAAACTTTTCATGTAGCAAAGAATATAATGTATAAGAAAATCTATTTGAAACAAGAAAGAAAATTTAGGTCAATATCTATTTGTGTCTAGTCTCATTTGTTTTTAAATTTGTTGGCATAAGTCTTACTTCTTTAGGACTTATTCAAATTAAAAAAATATATTCCTAAGAAGATGATATGTTCAGATATTCTTCAAGAAAGTTCCAAGATATATTTACAAAATTGAAAGCACATGTATTTGAAGTTTTGCATATAATCCTTTTTATCCATCAAGAGACTAACATTCTTTTATGGGTTATCATTCTTTATTTTTTAATTTGGAAATTTTCAAATAAAAGAGCAAAAGACAAGTTAGACCAATTCATAAGCTTTTCCTTCCTTCAAGATCCGCAAAATAAAACTCCTTATTTTAACTTTCATCGGTGTCATTTGAAATTCCACAATTCTAATTCCTTAATATTTTTGTTAATTTTTTTATTTGCTCTCCAATTTCACAGCAAATCCTTGAAAATCTACTCTAACGTCTGCAATATTTTTGGAGACATGAAACAAGCTTTCATAGCTACATTATGGGGGGTGCCATCATTCCTATAATATTTATGCCAAATTTTCAAATTATTGTATCAATGCAGCATGAAAGAATTATCAGAAAGACCAAACTAGGCTCCATAGTCCTTCAAGGATTACAATTCATATCTATAAAAATTATCTTCATTTTGTTATCAAAATTTTTTTTAACACAAACATTATAACTCAAGTTTCATAGATCCTTTGAAATTTAGAACTCTACACTTCGCATAAAATGTCTTCACCCCCATATGGGGCAACATGCCAATTAAGAAGTTTTCATACAAACGCCATAAAAAAAAAATATAAACACTTTTGAATGAGAAAATATTATATTTATTTATTTACTCAAGGTAACTGATAGTCTGACATCCAAAACAAGGGTGGGTTAAATGTAAGATTCTTACTCTGCTCCTATAAGTACCACTAAGTGCTAAAAATAAAGTTGCTTTCAATGGGACCCGGCCCCATTGTGTCCACCTCTGCCTCTGTTTTTTCTATGGTACTCGTCTAAAACTTCTGGCATTCCTTGTGAAAACGAAATTTAGATTCCAAATGATGAAGCGATTCTTGTACCACCATTGCATTCATGGTATGTAGCTTCACTAATGAACAAAGCCTTGCCACTTCTTCAGCAGTGGTACTTCGCTCATGTTCAACAACGACGATGTAATATTCTTTTTCTTTTTTCTTTATTGCTACATCGAGGTTTTGCCTTTCATTCTCGTAAATCTAATGTTCACGCTCCAGGAGATCGTGCTTTGATTGCCATACCACATACTCGTCCATGTAGTGCACCTTTCCACTTTCACGTTGCCTGAAATAAAAATCACGATGTTTTTTCAAATCCTTCAAGTACTTGTTGTTTTCTTTTATGCTTTTCGTTATTCCCTCCAATTGCTTCTTCAAATCATCTACGACAACGGGATCCACTTGTATTGAAAGTTCATTCTCATTTAATTGACGGAGTTCGTTCATCTTCTCACGCAAAGCAGATCTTACACTTGTCGCCTTGACACTCAATGTGGGATATTGTGATGGGCTTGTCAACCTTCACTTTTCCCTTCCTATTCATTTCTAAGCCCAAACCCTTGTTCATGACTTCCATGAGAAGGTCATCATTGTCACTGTGGAAAGAATATCCATTGTATTCATGGGTGTATTCATCTGAGCTAGAAGTCGTCGACCACAGTATATTTTCATCAGAAATGAAAAACTTCCCAGGCTTCGCCGATGTCACCAATTCCTTCACATCCGGCACTACAGCTGCCCAAGGAATACTTGATTCTCCTGGATGGACCCCGATTGGAATCTCCTTAATGCTTAACCAATCCACCTCCTTCTTCAATACAGCTTCAGCATACACCATTCTTGCAAGAAAGAAAGAAAAATTGTCGTTTCGATACGTTTGTAAGCCTTTATAGAGTTCCTTCCACACCTCGCAGCATTTTTCCTGGAAGGCTTTGTTCTTGCAATATGCAAGATTTACCTTGTTCGACTTCACGTGGAACTTGTGACGATACAACGGAAATAACTTGTCGATGTGGCACTAGTCCACATATTTCTGAACCGTCTTATAAGTCCAAGGCGTGGGTTCATCTCTCCAACCTTTGAAAGCCTTAATCTTCGGATGGATCAAGATGGCCTTGCGCTTCTTGTGGACTTTTCTTTTTCTTTTTTGATCCTTGCCTTGAAGCGCCTTGGACTCTTTCTTAGCATCTGATCTCGGTATAGTAGGCGGCAAAGGTTGGGCCTCCTCTTCCATCGCAATATACAAGAATTGTGCTTCCCCTGATGCCAAAATGATCAAAATACGCCCTTTAAAACTCCAACCCCTAGCTCACGAGCAAGCACTCAGCCACTTCAAGGTGGATGAAAGATAGTGCGCAAAGCCAAGAGTGGAGAACACGGATGATGGGCGACCTCTTATATATTCAATGGCGCCCTGGGGCGCGTACGGAGGGTGACTATGGGGCCGAAGGTAGGGGAAGGGCCAACTGCGGGTACCAGGAGACCGCAGCTCCAGGGCGACCGCAGTGGCCTCTTGTTTATCCTTAAAGTCCCAAGAACTTTTTTCCATCAAAAATTGTTCAAAACTGCCATTTCTATTGCATTCACTTAAAGAAGCAGGAAAAATATATCTTTTTAGAATCCAAACATAGGATCTTCTACTACACTTATTTCACATCATGTGGTAAAAATTTTGTGATTTTTGACCTTACGGATTGAAGGTTATTAGCATTCAAGATCAAAGAAAAAGTTTTTTTCAAGAAAATGCTTTGATTGCCTAGAAAAAAAAAGAAGCTCCAGAACTTTCACATCACTAATCCAAATGGAATGAATCAAAGATTTCCATTTAGACAAAAATATAATGTATAAGAAAAAAAACAAATGATTTCAACTTTTTGTAGATTTTTGTGGGCTACTCGGACTTGCCCAATTTAAGATTATTGTATTATAACTTTTGCTCCCGGGTACTGATCGAAGTAAAAATTATATTTCCATGAAGCTAATAAGTTCTTCTATCTTATGAGACAGTTTCAAAAAGTTTCACCAAAAATTGAGCTCATAGAAGCTTGCCCAAACTTTCAAGAGTCCCCCAAGGGCACTTTCAAAACTTTAGGGGTCATAGGGTAAAGTCCGATTATTTATAAAAGACATTACGAGAAGGCATCTTTTGGATGAAAATCTTTTGAGCCTCAAATTCAGTTTCAGTTTCCTAAACTCAATGGCACAATAGTTTGGAAGCAAACGTGGCCAAGTACATTTGAACCAACAACTCTATGAAGTTTGAACACCAAAATCCAAATTCAAGATTCAATATATGGAAGTAATGGAACGGGGTGGTCTGCATTCAACATACTTGGTTTTTTGGAAGACATTATGCATGGTATAAAATCTTTTTGTATATTGACATTGCTATTACAAAATGAGAGGCGCACAATGTGGCCAACAATTTGAAGCCGACTTGGTAACATCAGTTCATATTATCCTACTAAAAAACTGAGTCACGAAAAACTACTTTGGGGGGCTTCATGTACTACGGTTTACCCATAAGCAACTTTGTAACCTCAGTACATGTCGGTCTGGGTGAAAGTACGCTAGACCCCCTATACTTTTGGCAAATTTCTTGAGTACTATAACTACCAAAAAGTACTCGTCTGTACACAATCTGGGTTAAGGATTTCTGTTTTTAGCCATATAGTTGGAATGGTTGGTTCGATTTGAATCCACCAATGGGAAGCAGTCCTCTGACATTCGGGGGCTTTAGCAACGGACTTTAGGGGCAGTTAAACAGTAATTTAATGGAAAAGCTTACAAGGCGGCTTAAAATAACGGAGGTAGGTAGCCCAATATTGACAACTAGATGGTTTAGAGTTCGATTTGAGTTGGGGCCATTCCCACTAAAATTTTTGAACATGGAAGCCACTCACAGCCTACTATTAGTCTATGCAAGTTCAAAAAAAGAACCCATGTTTGTCATGCTATAGCTTTTGAAAATATTCTCTTTATTGGCATCCAAAGCTTGGATGTAATCTGTTTGAAATTTGGATATTCATCAAACTTCATCAATGTAAAATTGTGATTAAGGTTAGGTATGGGTTTTATAAAATATTTAATATTAATATGGACGATGGTTGGATGAGAATTCATTAACAGCATGTTTAGAATTTTCTACATCATTTTTTGACAAAAAATAAAGTGGTAGCATTATTTTATAGTATTACAATTATAAAAATTGCATAAAAAATTATAAATCAAATGGAAATATATTCTACAGTGACCTAGAAACATTTTAATTAGTATAATTTGAATAAGTCCAAAAGTGTATTTAGTATTACATTTTTTTTTTAAGGAACAAAGGAATTTGGGCACTTGGGCCCAAGGAGTCAACATACTTATATTTAAAATGATTATGGACAAATTCTTCTTACTCTTGATAATTTTTTGTACAATGTAAGTTAGATTTTTTCTAAGCGGAAACAAAATCCAAGATACTAATATAGAGGTTCTTTTTGGAGAAAGGTCAAATAAGTCTATTGTTTTGGATGTCTATAGCCAGTTTTCAAATAAGATTGAATTCAAAATGTATTTAGTTGATAAATTGACTATTTTTTCCCAATTTTTCACTTACCATTCATTACCAATGCTTGCAAACACCATATAACCTATTGATCACATTCATTTCAACTAATCAAGCAATCTTAGCAATTTCAATTCATATTAATACACACAAGCCTAGCAAATAGCTGCAGACCATTACATAGGCAATTAGCTTTTCTATCTCCAATACAAGTTAGTCAACATATATACAACATACAACAATCTCAATCAAATAATGGCCATACATTTTTATAATATTTTTATTTATCTTCTTCAATCGTTCCAAATAACTTATGTCATCACTTCTTTGATTTTTCAACCACCCGACTCATCCGTCAACCCGGTGGAGATTCATACTCAACTTTTCACGAACATGGCTATTTGCTTTTCGGTGAAGTAACTTACTAGTCAACTGTCTACCATACTACGCAATTTGCCTATAACACTCAAACTAGAAGACTCTCTCAGCCAAGTAGCCATTTATAATTAATTGACAATTTAGAAATAGGGATCTAAGGATCTTGAAGGTGCTGGTGCAATTTGATCATACCACGACAAATTGCAAGTTATTATAACACAATCACAATTTTACATAATTTTACACACAATTGTTTCACAAAAACGGAATCGATTGAAGGAATTCACTAAAGACATTAAATTGCCAATGAGTCATATACGCAAATGTATCTTTGATATGAACTAAGTAAAAAGAAAACTTGCCCAAGGATTGCATGGCAACTCCTTGAATATTTGATCCTAAAAGTCATAAGACTACCTTGCCACCCTTCCTATCCTACCCAATTACCCTCTTTGCAATCCAAAACAAGTCCTTTCTACATTCCAACAAAATCTCAAGTTATTTGCCACTTCAAAACCAAAATAAAAGAATCTACCTAGTATAAAAGGTACTACAAAATCAAAAAGGAATTTGGCTCAAAAGATTTTATGACTACATACAAATTCTTTGGTGTTTGAAGAATGTGCCATCCATTTTGAACCATTTCTCAACATATTTAGATGACGTTCATAACAATATTTTTGAATTTTTTTGATAGGTAAAGCCTTTTATAATTATCAATCATGTTGTACAATGTATTGTGGTTAAATGTACAACCCTTTTTAACTTGTCTTTCTACGTAAGCATGCATATCTTGAAAATGAAGATATATTCCATATTATAGGTCCAAATTTTATTTCAAAGTGTTGCATTTAGGGTTCTAGGGTTTTAGGTTTGGTGTTATTACAATTATATTTTCATGTGGGAATAATTTTGTATTCTATTTTTAATTAATTCAGATTGTAAATCAAATGAAGGTTCCAAATCACAGGGCAAAAATGTTAAAAAAAACAATGTTCAATTTAATTTGGACAATTATATAATAAATTTTAATATGACAATTCAATTTTTACGTGTGAATACTCTTACATTCTATTTTTACTGATCAATTATGCATGTAAATCAAGCCACAGAGACATATTCTAAATGGGTCGAATTTTTGATAAAGATTATGTTGCATTTAGTCCAAGGGAATGTTTGGTGTTATTACAATTCTTTTTTATGTGTAAATAATGTGACACTTTATTTGTAATCAGTTGCGCGTCTAAATCAAAATGCAAATATATTCTAATGGGACCTAAAAGGTTTAAAAGTTAATGTTGTATATAAACCAACTTAGGCGTTCTTAGTGTTATTAGAGTTTTCTTTTTGTTTGTGAATACTATAATAGCCTATTTCTAATCAATTGCACGATTATAAATCAAATACAAGTATATTCTTAATGGATCCACAATGTATTAAAAATAGTGTTGCATTTAGGGGTCTAAGACGCACGTGTTTGATGTTTTTATAATTCTATTTTCATGTGTGAATACTCCTACATTTTATTTCTAAAGAATTATGCACGTAAATAAAAAGAGAGTATACTGTAAGTCATGGGGCAAAAATGTTTAAAAGAACAATGTTCAATTTAGTCCTCGGGGCTATCCAGTGTTATATCAATTCTATTTTCACGTGTGAATAATTTTATACTCTATTTCTAATTAATTCTTTGTGTAAATCAAATGCTATTATATTCTAAAGGAAGGCAGCTTCTTAAAAAAATAGTGTTGGATTATAGTCCAAAGGTGTATTCACTGTGATCCCAGTTCCATATTTATTTGAGAATATTTTCAAACATACTATTTCTAATCAATAACATATGCGCTTAAATAAAACGGGGGTATACTTTAAGTTGCAAGTCTTTGAAAATGTTCTCTAAGGATTAGTGATTCATTTAGTCCAAGGATACATAATTCAATATTCTGACAATTCTATTTTTACGTATCAACAACCTCATATTATATCTGTAATCAATTATGAATTTAAATCAATTGTGAGTATATTCTAAATTTTTCCAAAACATTAAAAAAATAGTACTGGATTTAGTCCAGCATTGATTTTAGTGTCATTCTTGTTGATATTCAATTTTTTCCTGTTCCTATTTTTGTAATTTATCTCTCTATAAAAAACGGAGGTAATTCAAATATGAGATAGTCTAATGCAATTTACAAAATAGGAAATAAGAAATTTGGATACATTATTCAAGTACTAAATGTTGTTCAATATGATGGATAATTTAGAAATTTTCATTTGTTACTAGGTCATAAGTTCTCTGTAAAATTCCACGAGTTCAACATTTTTAGTTTTTAATTATTGTTTTTGGGTGCAAATTAATGATAAACTTTCTAAAAGTTTGGAATATAAATTTATGTATTGTATTTTTACCCTTAAAGGTGCTACCATTCTACTTTAGTCTAAGATTGTATTTAGTATAAATGTATTTGATTTTGAAATGTGGAAGAATGTAAGTTAGGAATATTTCCACGTGATCTAAACGTTTTAATTTAGGGTGTAATTTTTTTTTAATACGACCTAAAGGATTTACTTTTGTATGTAAATATTTTTAACGTGACTTAGATGTTTTAGTCTTAAGTGAATTAATTTTAAACGCAAACTTGATGTTCTAATCTAGGATGTAACATTTTTTAGTACAACCTCAAAGTTTTTGGGTGTAGGGTGTAATTATTAGTGGCCACCCATTGAGCCGGTCATATACATACAAGATGTTACATCATGGCAAGCGGTCACCATGGGTTCCTGTTATCCTTGATTGGTGACTGCAGGTGTAAATCAAGGATTTAGTGTGTGCACCGGTGACCACCAGTCACTTGCCATGACAAACAGGTGATCACCGGTTGTCGTCTTCCTCCTTGAGTGCCAGAATCTGCTAGCATTAGTGGTAGTTGGGTCTATCGCCTGCGTTGTTCGTGAATCCCGTGCGTAAACCTCTGTTTTTGAGATGTGCAACGTTTTTTGTGCTTGATCCAAGAGGATGCGCCGTTTCTTTTGTTTCTTCCCAATGGTTTGAAGACAAGCGGGTGAGCTCGGCAGCGTCTAGTGTCTCTGAAGAGCTTTATGGCAAAATTTATTACTACGGTGTTAGTTTGAGTGTGTAGCTTCTGGTTTTGGTTTCTTGTACTAAGGGATTAGCTTAGAAGGGGAACTACACCTTGTACGTTTGAGAGTGTTTGTGGACAGGATTAGTTTGGTTTAGGGTCGCTATGGCAACTGTACATAAAGAGTACGCTTCTGGATCTAAGATGTTTGTCCTCAATCTGCATTGTGTGAGTGGCGATGCTGATGGATTCTAAAGCGGCTTGTTTGAGAACAATTTTTGCTTTTTCTGCCAACCGTAATTGAGAGAGAGGTCGCAGATTAAAAGAGAGTCCGCTGATCGATTGGGAAATCACTTCCAACGTCAAAGGGGGACAACAGCTCTTGCGAATGGAGCGGTTTGGACATTCTGGAAGTACCCACAGCAAGAAAAGGGCCCGATCGAGTGATCGCGACGACCTGGAGGAAGAGAGCACAAAATTGGAAGATGTTGGCAGGAGGAAGAATTGTTCCGCACCAAAGAAGACGACGAAGCCGCTCTTCCAGACGATTGAGGACATGGATGCGGAGATTGCGAGACTGAAGCAACCACCACGCCCTTTGACACGTTTGGAGTTCCAGCAGCAGTATCCCAAGCTCGCGAGCGAAGGAGACAACCCACATCGTTTTCGGAAAGGCCGAGTTCCTATTGCTGCACTACATGATCTTTTTGGAGAACCTTACAAGGAAGGTGGACGCCAAGGATACGGGTGGGCAACATGCAAGCACGCCGAGGTGTCAAAGAGGATTCAATACCTCCATCCCATTGTCTACCAGCATAAAGTGAGTGAGATCCCTCCTTACCTGAAGGTTCATTTTGCTGAGGGTATTGCAGTGGAGTTTTGTGAAGGGAAAAGGAAGGTGGATTGGTGCACCTTTGGGGCTGACACTAATAAGAGGCAAGTCAATTGCTATGAGCAATCCATTCAAAAGTTGCGTGCTTTGAGGAAGACGATTGATGGGGATAAGCCTCTCCAAGTCCGTGGTAGAGAGTGGCAAAAGATTAAGGTGGAGCCAGGGGAGGTGGAGACAATCTAGCGTCAAGTGCATTGGTAAAGACGAGGAAAACTGTAGGAGGTAGAATGGGAAAAGAGGGGAGGACAAAGTCTAGACTCTGTGAAACAGAGGATTGCGTTGCTGCTTTTGACTCCGGGATGGATTCTGGGGTCTGTGTTGACGGTGATACAGACAATTCTCACCGAGGTGGACGTTGGACTACAGGTAGACCTTCACTTTCCAATCATTTTGGCTTTTTTTTCTTGCTAAACCACCATCTTTGGGTCTACAAGAATGTGTCTCCTTTGCTTGTACAGATTTAACTCATGATCTGGTTCACAAGAATGCGTCTCCCTTGCAGCCTTAGTTCCACAGATCTGGCTCACGATCTGGCTCCAGATTTTGCTCACAATCTGGCTTACGATTTGTGAATTTGTGAATTTCTGCAATGTTCCCTGAAATTTTTCATATTAGGTTTTGGACAATAGTCTACGTATTGGATTTACAGAGGCAATTTGAATGTCTTCTCAATTTGTCCAGATTCAATGAAGGAGAGGGCCCAGGAGATACAAGAGTTCATGGCGGTGATGTCGTTGGAGATGAAGGCGGACAAAGTGCGGGACAAGGTGGCGTTTGATTCGAAGGATCAATGTAAAATGAAGGTGGAGCAATTGGAGTGTCTCTTAGCAAGCTACAAAAAACAGAAGGTGGAGAAGGGATTGAAGATCAATGCTATGGTGGGTGAGGGAGTTAATGTGGACCGGGAGAAAATAAAGATGGAGGGCATAATGGAGCAGTTGGACGATGAGCAGTCTACACTTTTGGCCTTAAGGGCAAAGCTACAATTGGCCGAATTGGTGGTTGCTAGCATGGCTCACGGAATTGAGGCCCACCGCTTACAACTTGAGGCATTGAAGACCGAGTTGGCACACATACGGAAGGGAAAGAATTTGGGGACCTTCTGGCCACGACCTATAGTGTACTCAGAGGAGAAGGGTGCTGAAATTTCAGAGAGTAGTGGATTATTGAAGGTTTCACTTGTTCTTTGTGTCAATTTTCGTTTCCAAACCATGACATTATTGTATCATCTTTTAGGCATTTATATCACCCATTTTGTGCATCGGTTGTATTTGTTCATGGAGGTCCATGTATTGCTAAGGGATGCCAGATTTTGTCACACCGAGAGTGGTATAGGAGTTTTGGCTGGAGTGAGCCAAGTGCGTAGATGCTTCAAAAGGCCTTGATGTTGGGATGTGCAGAGGAACAAGAGAAAATCCTCCAATTGAGGATGGAAGAGGCGAAAGGAAGTTGTCCAACTGTTGGTAAGTTTTTAAATCTGGAGTCTGTTTGTTCTTGCTAATCTCTGACTACCTACATGTGTGGTTCCAGATTTCTAAACAAGTTCCATTGTCCAAAGCTTTTCTTTAGTCATTTAGTTTGCTGGGTACGTTTCTGTACTCATAATGTCTATGGTAGTAATGTGTACACTGAGTGGAAAATACAATGTGTATGCAATATATTTTTAGACCTCCAGAAATGCTCCAACATACAGACTAGGTGGAAAACTTAGTACTTTTTGGTGTATTCCTTTGGTACCTTAGAAGTACTCATAGTGTACACAGCGTCAAATTTGGACGTGTTCAGTATACAGAATGCTCCACATACAAACCAGTTGGAACACTTAATATTTTTTGGTGTATTACTTTGGTACCTCAGAAGTACCCAATAGTATACAGCGTCAGATTTGGACGTGTTCAGTACAGAGAATGTCCTAAAAAAGTAATCTATTCCAAGTATTGGAAGTACATACAAGGGAATTAGAGTACTTGTTATACATGCTGACTAATTCTTGGGTACTTTCCTTCTTATACTCCAAGTGTATCTTGTACTCGGTTTACAACACTCTGATTTTGTACGCAATGTGTACTCTCAGGTAAGACTTATATTTTGGTTATGTGTTGAGTTTATGTACTTATGTTGATGTTCATCACTGCTAGAAATACAATTGTGTAGTTTCACTTGTACTCATGAATACTCCGGTCGAGAAGTATGGAAGCGCCCTAGTTGTGTTTAAATACTTGAAGTACTGTTTTTTATATGATTAAGTACATAACTAAGTGATTTCATTGGATTTCAGGTTTGTTGTCCCAAAAGTTTCCTGAAACTTCATCAGGGTATTCCCTTGCCAGTTTTACTGAAGGTGACGCCAGTCAAGCAGTGAGGTCACTAAATTTTTGTGGCGTGGGTGCACCGGCAATCTCTGAGGTTGAAGGATCAACTCCTTTGGAAGGCAGAGGGAAGGACATGATTCCCATGGGAAATGTTCCGAGGCAGAGAAAAAAAATCCCTAAACCACCAAGGCAAGATGAGGTTTCATATGAATGCTTAGAGGCAATTGGGGTGCGAAGGAAGGCCCAAGAGCTAGAGCTGTTGAGTGGAGACGAGACATCTACCGGTGAGGAGCACATTGCCCTAGTGAAAGCGGTGAATAATTTGCCAGAGAGCTCTGGAACGTCTCTTTCAAGTTCCGAGGAAGCTGGACGTCACAAGGCTGGGGATTCGAAGGACTATGAAGATTTTGATGAAGAGGATACGGTAGAACAAATTGTTGAAGAGACTGCTGGATTGCCTACCCAGCACACTTTAGCGCCAAGGGTGGCGAGTCCACAAAATCAGCTGCAGGCAAAGGCAGCTCCAAAGGTCCTCTCAAAGGAGATTGCCAATATTCCAATTGAACGTTTGTGTGAAGCGGAGGTGCAGCACAGCCCTACAGCGGTGGATACATTTCAGGTCTAGAGTAGGAAAAGGATAGAGGCGCAGGAGCCTTTCACTACAGAAGAGGTTCGTAGTTCGGATTGTTTGGAGGGACATGGGCTGGTTTAGAGGATGGAGGGTCTGGGCAAGAGAAGGGAGTGGAGGAGGTGCAAGCCATTGAGGAGATGGAAGACATGCAGATGAGGCAAAGTAAGAAGGTGACTGAGAAGAAGGGCCATTCTAGCAAATCAAAGAGGGGCAAGAAGAGCCCGGAACTTCAGAAGGAAGAAGCGAGGGAAGAAGAAGAGTTCTCCACATCACCGGAGAACTTGTATAATGCCAGGGCCACCACTCTCACTGCCCTCATTGAAATGGTAATATTGCACGGTGTTGAAGATGGTGGTGAGGCTGCTGGTGAGGAGGTTAGAAAAGGGACTTCTTGTCCATCAAAGTTGCAATCTCCACCAAGTAGAGTGAAGACAAGGTCGCAGAAGAAGCATCTAGCAACTGCACAGGTAAAGAAGCGGAAGAAGTGCCGTGGCACCTAAATATGTAGGTTCATTATGTGACTGTAGTGCAATGTAGTTACACTTGTGTACCTTGCCTCTTGCAAAATGAGGGGTTACTGAAACAGAATCAGGGGGTATTCATGCCCTCTCATATTTATTTTCATTGGTGTATTTGTGGTGGGCGTTTTTGTAAGTGTCATGCATGTGGATGTAAGTTTGTAGATCATTGTTTTAATTACGGAGCTAATTCAGTGGTTTTGTAGGTGTTTGTTTTGTGCTCTTTAAGCTCATGGGGTTCTCTTTTTTTATTTATAAATCATACCAGGCTGTGCCTTGGGTTGACCTTGGAGATTTGTCAAGGGGAATGGAGGCTATCCCTATTTGAGTTTGTGATCCACAGATTTTTATGATACCATTCCGGTATATGCCCCACAGCAAGGTTCATGAGAAGGCCTCTTTCAATTCCAGTCTTTTCTCACCAAAGATTTGTTGGTGTTGTGATTGTGGGATTGATGATTGTTTAATGGGTTGTGTTCCTTGTGCCTGTAGAAGGGCATCAGGTGGAGAGATAGCCTATGAGGAGGGTGACATACTAAAGGACTGTTTCCTCGTCAAGGTGTCCACAACTGCAAGGAATAATATTAAGAAAACTAATTCCTCTTGTTCTAATGTTGGGGTGCGGGGCCGTGCCTTGTATGGGAAACGAGTATCACGGCCATTTATTAGAGAATGTAGTGTGAGGTGTAGATGCCATAGTAAATGTGGTAATTGCGTTGTTCAACAGGGGATGAAGTATGCAGTAGAGATTTTCCATACTGGCCATATTGGATAGGGGATCAGGGCAACTACGCCCATTCCAAAAGGCGCTTTTGTGTTCGAGTTGGCTGGGGAGATTCTGACAAATGCGGAGATGATTGTTAGAAGTCTTGTAGCCCCAGTTGGTCCCTCCTTTCCAATGCAGTTGGACGTTGATTGGGCCACTGAAGCCAAGCTTGATGACAACAAATTGCTCTGCTTGGATTCTTCTTTGTTTGGCAACGTGGCACGATTTGTAAACCACAGGTTTGTAATTGACGTTTGGCACGAATTTTGATTTTTGTTCTACCGAGTTCTAGCATTCATTCTAGACTTAAGGGTTGGCAGTTGGATGCAGGTGTGGAGACGCTAACATGATCGACATTCCAGTGCAGATTGACAAATGAAACAAAAACATATACCGTATTGCATTCTTTACAAATCATGCCATCTTACTTTATGAAGAGTTAATTTGGGACTACAATTATGACTTCAGCTTTGTAGACCCTGACTTGCCATCTTTTGCTTGCAAGTGTGGAAGTCACTTCTGCAGGGATATTGCTTCTCTTGCATAAAGTGTACAGTGCATAGGTTTTCCATGGACTAGGCTTCAAGGGTAGGAGAAATTTGATATTAGATGCAAGAGCTATACTTAGAACAATTCATGGCAGAATGTAAGATAGTATCCATGATAGTGATGACACTGGGGAGGTGCAATTTGAAAATAGACCCTAAACCGCATGCCCTTTACTTCAGAAGAAAAAATTTAGTGCTTGACCCGAACAGTACTTACAGTATTTCTAAATACTATGTGCTTGACAATAACAGTACTTAGAGTATTTTTAAATACTCTGTACTTGAATGACATCTTCGCAAACATGAAAGAAAATTTGATTTTTGTCAAACAAAGTTTAAGGCTCTGGCTGAATTACAAAGAATCAATCAAGGTAGTTCTCCTTGCGGCGATGAATGTAGACGAAGAACTTGGAGTTATCAACGAGCTTGAATGTGAGGTGGTTGCCTTTTTGTAGGCAGTTGGAGGCAACAAAATCTTTCCACCTACTTCCCAATTTCACAAGTGCCTCTCCTTTCAAGATCTGCACATTGAGCGTGTCGTTCCACACCATGCTTTCTTCGTCGAATTGAATCTTTACACATTTCCAGATGTGGTCTCCATGTTCACGCACAAACATCCTGGGCACCGTCTGGAAGGGAGGTCCACAAACCCAAAGGCACAACGTCAGTTACGTGTTCACAATTTCGGGTGCTAAATGATGTTACAGTAGTCACACATTGCCAAATTCAGCCCAAAATTGTCAAATGCATCCACAGCAACAGTTCGTGAAATAAGTGTGAAGCAAGTAGTCTCAGTAAGTTAATGTCTCTAAGTATCGCTTGCTCCTGAGGCCTTTCACAGGATGACTGCCTTCTAAAAATAAGAAATAGACATCTCACGCTACGTAGCTGCCAAAAGGACAAAGTGCCAATCCAACAATGTTAAAAAAATTGAAATGGTCATGTGAACTAAATCGCAGGGTAATAGGAACTCACCAGCGTGGAAAAAGTAGACGTCTTCACCATCCTCTCGAAGGTCAAGTTGCTGTCTTGGGAACGTCCTCCATGTTTGTCTACGTTGTTGTGTCTACCTTGCTTGGAAGACGACATTCTCTGTCTTTAATGGCTGCAGTAGGAAAGTCTGAGTAGGAGACAAGCTGGGTGCATCGAGGACTGAAGCGTAGTGCTGGTGGTGGGTTCTTCTCCGCCCCTGGGGAATGTGAAGGGTTTTGGTGAATGGGAAATTCATTCCATCATGGCAGAAAACACTTGCACTATTTGTCAATAGATTGCAGATCAAAATTCATCATCCCAAGCGGTACTTAGAACCGTTAGAAGATTGTTGGCAGGGGTATTGGATCCAATCGCAATAATAGAAACCTATGCCAATTTAACATTCATATGTGAGTAACTCTTCACAAAGATTTCATTTAGATTTCACTAGAATTTATCGTACATTTTTAAAAATGAATCCACTTTGTAGGATTTTTAATAAAAGTCGAAATAATGTTTCACAATATTACCTTTCTTACTTGTAGAACCTCTATAGGTAAATTGAACTTGTACAAAAAAATTGACTATCTAGAACGCAGACGTTTCAATATCCCATAACAATTTCCCATTGGTAATGACATGAGATAGCAAAAATATTTGTTTTCCATTTTTTTTTGACCAATTCCTATTTTTTTTAGAAATGAGTCCACTTGATAGAGATTTTAATTCTCAAAATTCTTTTCATTGATTTGATTTATTGCCCCATTTTGGATGTGTACATAATTTTGTACATGGACAAACCCTATCACTTTGTGGCCCGGGTCAAAATTGAATGAAATATTTTTTCCTTCATAATGACATGAGAAAACAAACATATTTGGTTTCCATTTTTTTGGAATGATTTCCTTTTTTTTTTTAAAAATGAGTCCACTTTATAGATATAATTTTTAAGAAAATGAATCCATGTGACCTTTGAATATCCCATACCAATTGGGATATGAAATATTGGCTAATATAAAAAGAGCTATGAGGGACGATCAAACATCTCGAACCTAAGTGGAAATCACTACCACAAATCATTGTACTAGTAGTAATTTCTACTTGGGTTCCAGGTTTTGCACTTCATAGATTTGGTAATTCTAAAAATGAAATTTTAACATATTCTTTACAAGTTTGCACATTCATTTTTCCTTCATGGTTGCATGATGTTTAAGACCTTGGAACATTTTTGGAAGGAATTGTATTACGATTATCATAATAAGGGGACATTTTATTTGCAGAACACACGGAAATGACGATTTTTATTTATAAATCAGATGGGCAATAACTAAAACACTAAATTTTTACAGAAGTCTGTATCCATAAGACAAGGGACTTGGAATATAATACACACAAAACAATGCATGCTTATAAAATTAAAACATGAATAGCATTCGTAGTACAGTATATGTTTGACGTTAAAAGTACTTATAGTATCAAAAAACACTAATAATACTAGGAAACTACTACTCATGGAATGCCCACCAATTGCGCAAAGCATCGTCACATACTCTCACGCTTTTGCTAGACATCTTATATATTGGGGAGCCCTTGGCCCTGTGAGAAGCAAGAACCATGGGAAATTTGCATGCCCTGACAAGATGTGCGTCAACATGTGCATCTACCGCTTTATCGCAAAATAAGTAGGTTTTATCTCCACGTCTGTGCTTCTTGAAGTATTTGGCCTTAATGACCTCATCCCCAACAGAAAAGACCCCCCCATGGACAGTCTAGGGGCTCCTCCAATTCAAATTTGGATCTTGTGCATTGCAAAATGTAAAAATCCACTCCATCTTCATTATCCTGTTCTTTAGGTATCATGAAATTATTGCCCACCTCAACCAAGTCTCCTAATTACAATGACACACCATCATGCACCCAGTTAGCCTCATTGTCCATTTCCTCCATCTGTGCAGCAACTGAAGTAGTGCTCTCTGGAACCATCCTATGAACGTCCTAGTTCTGCATATGAGAGGAATTCAAGCAATTAGCCCAATGGCCATCAAAGCATGGTATACAGAAACAAAACAAAGTACACGTCCTGAGAAGAGTAGGGTCAGTTTCAAAGAAGCCCATAATGGAATAGAGTGATTTTGATCCAGGCAGAGTGCTACATCGGATGCTCCTGTCACTATGGGCAACTTCTATCTCTCCAATGTGTTAAAATACACGAGAGAGGGGAGGGGCCGCATTCAGCTTCGTTTGCTTGTAGGAACTTTGAACCTACTCAGTGTACTTCTCTTGAAGAAAGTCGACGACTTGTGTAGCTTTTGCCAATTGCCTCAGAGGATTTTGAATTTGCTCCGCATGCAGCGCCCTCTTCACTATCGCTTTAGCACCATCCCACTCTCCTTTGCCATGAGCACTCTCAAAGAAGTTCCACCGCATCTTGCATCCCTTGGTGAGCATGGGATATCTTGCAACAAAATACATAGTTGTTGCGCATTTGAACTGAGTGCTACAACCATCACTGTACACCCAATGTTCCTCTGGAATAAATCCAGAGTCCTCCAACCAGTCCCAATGCAAGAGCAAGCAATGTTGGACATAAGCAAAATCATGAATCTTGTCATCAGAAACATAAAAGTGGGTTTGCTTCATGATAGTTTCACCTTCCTTCCACATGGTAATGTGGACAAGGATGGTTATCGATGTGCTAAAATAGTACAAACTTTGCACTTCATTTTGAATAGCAAAGCTGTAATTTTTTGCAAAATCAATATGAGACACAAGGACTCCCTCCGGAACATTCTTCATCATCAATTGACATTCCTCATCCTGCCACCTCGCTCTGAAGTTGTGGGTGACAAATGTGGACACTGTCTTCTCCATATGCGATAGGAATTCTTCCACAGGGGTATCCCTGAAAGCCTCCTTGAGCTGCTTCTTGGGCTTTCCAATCCTCTTGTCAATGCCCACCTCATAGTATTCAAAACACTTCCACTTCACAGTAAAGGAGTTAGTACTAGATAACTCGAAAGGGCAAAAAAGAAGTAAATGAAAGCCACAATCTGGACACTCCCCCATGAGGCAATCAAGCTTATGCCACACATCTAGTTCTCCTTTAGGACACACACAAGCCTCCCACATCAATGTAATGCGCTTGTGCATGGCATGCCCGTTCAACCTCACCCTTACAAACCTGACAATTACATGTGCATGTGATTGTTGAACGCAACCCCGTTTGTTTGTCTCTGAGATGGCTCAATACAACCTTCATGAAGTCCATCTGCACATGGTAAATACAACAACAGGTGTTTTGTTCCTTCAGTTTCCGAACCCACCATGGTTTCAACCTCTCAAAGGCTCTCTGCCGCACGTTGCACTCTGGATGAGCCTCCTTTAAATGCAAGAAGAATGTTGTCTGCCAAACAAAAACATGTTCTCAAAATTGTTATAACATTTCAGTAAGAGTAATATAGCATGGTACAATCCTATTGAAATAAGTACTATATGTACAAAATGTATACAATAATTAAAAATTTAATATTGTATCTTATGAATTCTATACATTAAGTACAAAAAATACACGGGTACTTCAAACATGCTAACACATTATACTAAATAATCCGTATTTACAAATCTCCAAAGTACAAAATGAACACATAGAGTATTTAATGTACTAACAAAATTCTTGAACCCTAAAACCCTGAAAGTGCAACACATACAGAAAGTATCTACAATGTATTAACACAATCCTTATTCACTTACCCCGGAAGTACAAAATGTACACACAGAGTATTTAATGTACTAACATAATCCCTAAATCCTAAAACCCCGAATGTACAACACGTACAGAAAATATCTACAATGTATTAACACAATCCTAATTCACAGACCCCGAAAGTACAACATATACAGAAAGTGTGCATAGTATTTAAACACTCAATCTCTGTATATATTAAAAATACGGAGCATTTGACACAAATTTCAAGTATGTAATCTTTGATACGTAAGTTCATATAAGGAGTACCAAGACAATACTAACTAAGGGAATGCATAGTATTTAATATACACAACTCTTGCACCCACTTATAGCACTTTGTACATTGACAGTTTTTGTTGCCTACATCAGTACATTAGGGACTTCACAAGTAAGCAAATCAAGTACACAATGCTGTGTACGTATCTAATGATACTAATGCTGAAGGTTGGATTCTGGGTCGAAATTGCATACAAGAACGTTAAGAACGCACAATATATACAATGTCACAAGAAGATCTTACATGTGTCTCACAGAGATAGTGCGTAGGATGAGGTTCCGTCCAAAGCTTCCATCCTATATTGTGTATGACAATGTCCTTCTTATTGGGCAAAACCTTGGTTTGGTTATTCCACCATTCTTCAATTTGTTGTTTGATGTAAGCAGACAATCCTTCTCTCTTCTGATGGTTGAGGCAAAGTTGAGGTACTTTCTCATCAGGATTCAACCCAAACACTCTTCTATTCATGGCTATGTTGATGCTATCTGTGGAAGTTTCTAGTACACGCGACAAGGCTGATACCCCATGAACTCCCAAATTCACTGCATCATCTAACAATGCACTCTTTCTTGCTAAGAGGTCATTTGAATTGGCCAGCTTCACCAACTGCAACTCATTCTTAAAGTTCTCCATGAAAGCATGAATGACTTTTGCCTCTTGAGGCCTCGGATAATATGCAGGTAAGAGAGGCCCAAAACTGTTATGCCTCATGATCCTCTCAACAACATCCTTTCTACTATAAGGGCCTGGACAACTCCTTAACTCCCCAACAATATACTGAGCTATTTGCAAAGAGATCCGATTCAAGTCCCTCACTGACAGTTGGTCGTCGAGGTCACGGTCTAAAGGCTCTGAAGCAAGATCACGTGCCTCTTCTTCTCTCTCTCGCTCACGTTCTCTCTATGCAGCCTTACGTACTCTTGCTGCGTTCGTTGAAGCCCTTCTCACCTCTTTGTCCAAACATGATGCAGAAGCCCTGCCTGCAGGACCAGGCCAACGACTTCCATGTTGCATGCGTTGCCTCTTTGCAGCGTTTCCTATAAATAACACCCTGAGAAACCAACACATTTGGAATACGTAAGTGCTAGCATTTGGTACATGAGTATGCAAAAGATTAGTACGTGACTACGTCTAGAGGGTGGATTTCAGACTCCAATGAAATCAAAACAGTTCAAAGAAGTCTACGTAAGAATCGGGAAGAACTCACCAAATTGTGATTGCCTGTCACCTCCTACATGCAACCGACTCAGTGCTACCAGTGGGGGAACCTACGGAAAAGTTTACATCAGATAGAGAAGGCAGGTAATCGAAGCTACTAAAGGATTCAAGAGAAAATGCGATTTCGAATAGAGCATGCTTTGGGGACTCTTCACATACGGTGTTGCATTTGCCTAGGTAATAGTCAGAGTTCCCTCGTTTAGACACGGGGGTTTCAGAAACATAACAGAAGTCACTACTCTTGCTATCATGTGTGTACAGAAGGGAGTCTAACTTGGTAGTAAAGGAGAGCACTGTAGGCTGCATGCCTCTCGCAGGGAAGTACGATGTAATCAATTTTTGTACAAGAGGGGACCGTTGCCTGGACTTAGACATCGTTTAGCCAAAACGAGAAGAAATTGCATTTTCTAGCAATGAAAGCTTAGTGTGCTTGTACAAACTACAAAAAACTTTGCCTTCACATGCAAACAGGGAGAGCATCGGAATACAACGATGTTGAGAAGAAGGGGGAGGGAGACGACGCTGACATAGAGACACGGGGGAGGCTGGTGGCGGCGGCATCTTTGGCTTGGCGCCCCTAAAAAATAGGATCTACTTTACAGTAAGGAATCTAAACTACATAATGTACTCAATGTACGTGTATTTATTTTACGTACTCACTCCATGTACTGACTGAACTTAGAATTCCATGCTGTTAATCGATAACCTGAGGACTGTTAATAAATTGAACTCTTTGTTGTGATAATTGAAGTGGCCTAATATGTTGATGTTGTAGGATGATAGACTGATCTTGGAAGTATTTAAATTTGTTGCTTTCTGAAGTGCGTAGATGTTTGTACTACTAAGGTGGAAAAGCATGCAGGTATAATTACTTATGTTCTTTTACAATGTGGATGTGAATGTGCAAACATGCAAAACCAATTAGACGAAGTTTGTTTTTTAATAAGGTTCATCTGCAGGTAGATTTAAAAAAACAAAATTGACTACAATAGATTGATCAATGTCGAGAGAGGAAATTGAATATCTATTTAAGAGAGAAGAAGTCCAAATTCCATTCCCGTGAAGGCTAATGTACTTTGACTAGATTCATCCTTAGGTGTAGGGACTATGAAGCTGAGAACCAAGGGCCCAAAATCCAAAATATGCCTTCAATACACGAATACGAGGAAGAAGAAGCTCATAAGAGCAATGAGCTACAGGCGGCACCCAGACTACTTGCATTTCTAAATGAAAACCAGACAAGCAATGCCGTGCAACACGTCTTGCAAATCTGCTGACTAGCAGAATTTCCTTTGAAATTAGGCCTCCCACTCTTCACCATCGAAGCTGCTCTTTAAAACAAGACCTTCCAAACCAGAATCAATCAATCGCCTCCATGACCTCGACTGCACGACCTAAATCTATAGAAAGCATGTAAACTAGACTCATCTCAAGTAACGCTGAGGCTCCTCTAGACTCTTGAAACTTTGAAACTCCGAGTTCCTGAAACCCTTGACTTCCTTCTCACAGTCATGCCAACTGAAGTACAATCTAGGTTTGTAACCATGCTTAACAGCGTAGAATCTCTTTGCAAACACAACATCAGGTGGCGTAGGGTCCAATCCTTGAATCTCATCTGCTCCGTGGATCTCATCTGCCATCACTTGCGGTCCACTTGAGCCCATGAATCTGATAAACCATCCCAGGTAGAAGTCGAAGAGTCATTGAAAGATGGTTAAGACTAATGCGAGCATGAAAATCTCCAACTGCAAGATGATAACCTCTCTGAATTACTAGTCAGACGTCATCAAACGCTAATCACAATGACGAAGAAATGTTTCAATTTTTACTAGTGTTATGCTTGTTGCCTTGCGTTGTCTGTGCTGCAATTTGACCTTTGTTTTTGCTTCTATTGAATGCGGGAAGGCGATGGTCTGCATCCAAAGCTGTGCATGCTAAAGAAATTACAAAAACACCAAAGAGTTGAATCATCCAAGCGCAACTTAGGGGTGTCGCAGATGCAGTGTAGGCACAAGGCGGCCGTTGTCAGCACTCGGCGTCCGCGATTGTAGGATCTAGACGTCAGACTTCAACGGTGGAGATGAGCAAAGTTCAACACGGACGGTCCAGATGTATCTCCACCTTTGTACATTTTGTATTCTAAGTACTTCTTGTACAGAATGAACGCAGAAAGTTGAATATTCATAGATGGCGGAATATTGATTTTTCCTTGTATTCGTTGATTAGCCAACCTGGATAGAGCTGAGGGCACCCATAATCCTGGATTGGATAGACAAAAATAATGTTTTTTGGTACACTTTTCCTCTGCCAAAGTACCAGTACTAATTCTGTAGATCTACACTAAATATGCAACTAAACGGCCAATTTTCTAACGGTTCTGAAAAGGCCATTCTATTTCCTATTTCCTCCATGAGATACAACAAATTGTAGAGACCCCTCGATAGACTTCTGTATATTTTTCTATTTTTTTAGTACTTGTGACATACTAAGTTAAACCGCAAAAAATACAAAATTAACATGGACAATTAAGTTTAAAAAAACCCATTCAACAATGCAAATAAGATCCTTGGCATAATGTCTATCCTTTCATCAGATCAATGTCCCAAAAAACATTGAATCTTGGTACACTTTTGAAGTACAAAGTTAAGGTACTCTGCCAAAAACTGAATTGTGACTGCAAAAGTACAAGGGTCTAGCGTACTTTCACCCGGGAAGCAACCTGAGGTGAATCCAGTGGAGCCAAACCGGGTTCCGGATGAAGAGAGGCCATTTGGCCAGGAGTTCTTTGACGTCAAAGACCAGTGGATGGGGCAAGCGCAACTCCTGCATGAGAGGACAATCGGATTCATTCGGGAGGTTCTGGAAGAACTGAAGGTTCCGCCCGAGGGGATTATAGAAAAAAATCAACGAAGGCCGGATTTGGATACGATTCGCCAGAAGGACGAGGAGATCCGGAATTTGGAGAAGGCCCGGGATGAATTTGCAGCTCGGAGCAGTTGGGCAGAAGGGGAATGCTCTTTGGCTCGACAAAACGAGAAAGACGCCCTTCACACGGTCCAAAGTTTACGGTCGCTTGTGACCAAACCAGCCGACTTGGTAAACAAAGCGACACAATACGATGTATTGTTGGTGACAAATGGGCACATAACCGGGTCGAAGGTGGTTATGACTCTTATGGATTTCCAAGCTTTGATAGAGAGGGTGCTGAAGGAGATGCAATCCTTGGTGGCCCGGGTGGATCCGGAATAGGCGATGAATTTTTTGTCCTTTCCGGATCTGCCCACCAATCCGTATCTTCAGACCCTTGTGAAGCAGCTAGGTGAAAGTTCCATCCGATCGCAACCAAAAGGACTAGGGTCGTTGCTGAAGTCGCATGAAGTTCCATAGGGATGGTTGGCACAGCGAAGCCAGATCACAGGGAAAATTCCGGCCCAAGGGCAAAATCTCCCGGCTCAAGCGGAAACTCCAATTCAGGCGGAAACCCCTACGCAAGCGTAGATTGGAACTTTCGACTCCGTCAACTCGACTCAGTCGATCCTGCAGAACAACCTCCTTGAACAAATGGAGGCAGTGGCCAATCCAGCTCGTACTAGTCCCCAAGATTTCCTCCACATGCAGGAGGTGGATGCACCGGAAGAGAAGACATAGGAGAAGAGAGAAGCCCCCATCGACCTGGACGAGTTGGAAGAAGTGAATGAAATTGTAGATTCGAAAAAGGAAGACTTTGAATCCGGATCCATATTGGACACGGAAACGGACAAAGACCTTTTGCCCTCTCCTAGGAAAATTTAGACCCGAGCGGCGGTCCGGTTGACTCCTGTCAAGCCAAGTCCAAAGGAAGCTGCGAATCAAGGCGGCAGTAGTTCAAAGAAGACACACCACGGGAAGTAGATAGGAATGTTAGTAGTAGTTTTACGGATTTTTGTAGTTTTCCGGAATGGATTTTTCATATGTGGGCCCATTTCCGGATATATAGGGATAGCTTGAATTGGCGCTCCGGATATCTCGGATGCGTCAGTGGTTGGTTATCGGGATTTTTGGCCCCCTTTTTCCTTTTTGTTTTAGTTTTAAATGGTGGGCAGGTCTGTTGCCCATTCATTCCATCTTTGTGTGCTTTCATATTTGCATTTCATTTCCTTACTTTAATCTGAGCCACAAAGTGGACTTTTCACGCTCTAGGTGTTATACAAGGGCTTGGGTTGTGTGTTTGCGTGTTTATAAGGTGTAAGAGGGAACCGGGAAGGAAGAATCTGGATTCATATTGTTTGGAGTGAGACAGTAAGGGAGGATCTGTGACGGAGCTAGGCCACATTGTAGGACTTGTGCATTTAGAATCTTTAAACTACTGGAACGGTAATCTGATTGGAGTGGTGAAGGTGAGGTTCCGAAACTGAGAGTGGTTCCATGCGGAGTTAAGCGGCTGCTAGGGGGAAAATCCCCACTTGCCGAAAGATCTGCCAACTGCAAAGTTAGACTAATTCCTTGTAGATTTCCCCTTGTGTCGAATTCGGATAAATGTGTATCTGTCGTTGTAGTGGAGAGGAGTGACCAGATTCTGCATGACTTGCTTCCCGGATAGACCATCCAAAAAGTTGTAAGGACACAGAAACCCCCTTCGTTGCAATATTTAGATCTGATTGATTGTCTTGGATTGTTTTGTAGAAGCTAGAGTGTGTGATTTATGAGTAGTGGAGTCCCTGCCCCTCTAAAGAACAAAAGCGGACCCCCTGAAGGTAAACCAGGGGTATAACAAACCAAAGAGTGTTAAAACCGGATTCCGGAAGTGAATGGATCTGGATCAAATCCGGAAAGAAGTTAGTTACGGAAGAGGGGAAAGGGATTTTGAGTTCCCATGGGATGTTATTGAGATAATCTGAATAATTCAAAATCATAGCAACATAGTAGAGTCTCCTGGGACGATATTCCGTGTCATCTAACCACAATTGTATGTTAAAGGTGCTTACCCCTAGATTACGCGTACGACACCGATTTTCGAGAAGGTAATGTCAAAACTTCTTACAAGCATAAACCGCAGCTAAGGCTTCTCGCTTCATGGTGGTGTACTTTCTTTTAGCAAGACTCATCTACCTACTGGAATAGTATATGGGGCACTCCTGATGGATTTTGTCGTAATGCCAGAGGATGGCCCCTAGGCACCATCCGAGCGCGTCCAAAGTGACATGAAACTCCTTTATCCAATCCGGCGAGGATAAGATGGGGACTTTTACCAAAGCTAATTTCAAGCTTTCAAAGGCCTCCTACCTTTTTGGTCTCCAACTAAATTCCGTGTCCTTCTTTAGTAACTCGATTACTGGAGTTTCTTTCCATGCATATCCCTCAATGAATTGTCGGTAGTATCCCACACATCTGAGAAATCCCCGAATTTCCTGTACACATGTTGGGGCAACAAGGGCAAGCATAGCTTTAACCTTGTCCATATCCACCTCCAACCCTTTCAGACTCACAACATGACCCAATAGGTTGCCGGATACCATGCCAAAGAAACACTTCCCCGGATGTAGTTTGAGATTTGTTTTCCTACATCTTTAGAAAGTCTTCCGTAAATACTTGAGATGTAATGCTCGGGATTGCAAGAAACACAATCCAAGCGTAGACCTAGAATGTCTTTGACCTGTACTAATCAGTGCCCTGCATTCCAGAATCCAACATTGCATGCAGGCCAACCGACTCTGTCTCCCGCTGTGTTGGTTTGGGGATTTGGTCGGGTGATTCATGAGCCATTGACGGCAACAACGGCAAGCTGAAATTAACCACCATAGGCCCTCGACGTGGTGGCGGTTCATAAGTCACCAAATAAGGCGAATTAAAGAATATAAAGTCCCTCTTACCCATTCTTATTGATAGATCTGCAATTGTAGGGTACCCCTTCGTGTCATTTCTATCCTCAAAGTCGTAGAATTATGCTCCAAAAATCTGCATCACTCATTCAGGAGTTAGTTCAGTGATATGACTAAGGTGTATAAAAAAACCAAGGGCTCACAGACTTGCAATTATCCTCTACTTGAGTATAAGATGGACCACTAATATAAATTACAAAATCAAGCAAATAATTTGAGGACAATGTATATCAAGTGTAGGAACTAAAAGAGACATGAACAGAAGTGCAAAGACCATTGTTACCCTTGACTCAAGGACACCTATTACAAAAGTGGAGGTTATAAACCTTGGTAGCCAATATGAATTTCGCTTTAGTGTATAGACCAAGGACATTTTCCTTGGGTGTTGCAAAAGCCTACAAGATGTCTAGATAGAGCTCCATTCAAAGTTTGCTAGCGCTAATCCTCCATTTCGATTTGGTGTTCCTTGTGGGATCCTTATAGTATACGTTAGATGCTTCCAACGTACAGTATTCCATCTTCATACAGTTGCAAACCATCAACGCAAACTCACTCTCTTTCTTGAATAGGAAGAGGAGTAGCATGAATGGGGCTTTCCCTCGGTTCGTGACATTGTTGAGCACTTTTCAGTTGCAAGGAAAGTACGTCAACTAAACGCAGTCATATTTCTTCAACTTCAGTGCTGCAAATGAAGTCGCAACACTCAAGTCGTCTTTGTCCTCCAAAATGAAGAGCCAAATGTGGGGATTTGTCATTTTTGGCTTTAACTTCTCCAAAAAAAGTTAAAAAGAGGATCCAAATCGGTTTCTTTGTTTGTTGATTTTGGTCTCATAATTTCTCTGACGTCAAGAATAGCAAAGGGAACATCTAGGGCATGGTATTGATAATGCGTACTTGTCACCAATGCCTTCGCGATAATTACAACCCCTCACATTTGCACCTCGCTCTTCTGCTTTGGAAGTTGGTACTTCAGCTTCATGAACCTTTAAAACATGTGAAAGACTACGGGAATTTTTTTTTTCAGATCCTTCGCACATTTCATCCATACATTGTCTTGTAGTCGCTTCTTGAAATATTCGGGCTTTGGATGCGTCAGTAGGAAATTCTAGCTTCTAGACGTGAAGTCCATTAAATCTTGATGTATGACTTTTTTGCACTTTTTGTGTTCAACCCAATTCTAGTTGGGCATGTTGTCCACTGCCATAATTTGAGCCTTGATGATGGACACCTTGGAATATACGACTTTTGTTTTGGAGTAACACCAAGGAGATGTTGAGCTTGCATTCCAAAATCCCTGTCCGTGAAGTGCCCTCCGTACCTAAAGAACTCTTTTTTGAGGGAGACTCTTTTGTAATGCTTCCCTCCTTACATGCTTTTAAGGTGATGGGATCAATAATATTGACTTTAGCCTACTTTGTCAAGAAGACCTTCCAATTCTTGAAGAGATTGTCTGGAAGCATGGTTATTTGGATCTCATTTTTCAAGTCAGCAGGACCTTTGATACTTGAGCCTTCTTTCTTTGATTTTATGTTTTGACATTTGTCAACGATCACATCCAATACAAGAAATTGGGGGTATAAATGATTGCAATAAATGACAGTTACATGACTTCCAGAAGTCATTTCTCAAATTTTTGACTTCCAAATGAGAGTAACCGGTGCAGTCGTGAAATTATCATTCTCATTGAGCTAAAATCTACCAAACCTGAAATGTACATAAAAACTAATATCACCATCTTTTTCTTTCTGGGTGGACGATGGATGAGAAAGTCCAAGGTGGAAAGTGCACATCCACGTGTCCAGTCATTCGGTAGTCATTTTGTAGTTGCGTCGGACCCCCAAAATATCTGACGTGGACGGACACGTGTCCAACCATTTGGCACTCCTTTACTACTTCGGGTAGACCCCTTCAAAATTTGACGTGGACTGGGACTGACGGTTTTGGATTTTAGTCATGCCGTAGTTCTAATGCAATGGAATTGTCCCGTAACATGACTTGTGGACAGTGTTTGTAGTCATTGTTGAGTTGCGAAGAAGTCACTAGAAATGCGTACGACAGTGTCATTGGTGTTTTGGGAGTGATTTTACAGTTACATTATAGTGCGCAGATGTGAATGTGGAGTATTACAGAAACGACAAAGTCACTCTGCAGTCCTATGATTGTTTTAGTTCCTATTTTGGAGTAGTCATTCAGAGCAATGGGTAGTCGCAGTGAAGTGGTGCCCTTGTAGCATCATCGTCATTGGTATAATAACAAATTCAACTATTTAGCGGTTTTTACCTTACTACAAATCTATTAGGCAAAAAAAAAACATAATGAAGGCTTCATATCGACCCTTCTAAATGTGCAGAATATGTGCGGAATATGATTGCGCATCTGGGTTACTATAGTCCACGCCAAACCACGGACACTTACGCCTGCAATCAGTTACTATGCAATGCATTTCCCAGAGCACCATTGACGCCAAAATGAAAATTATGCATTTCGATAAAAAAAGGAAGAGCTTTCCAACGGCACTCTACACTGAGAGAAGTGTCCACATTAGTTTTGACTATTCCTTACACTGAACTACATCATCTCGCTCATTTAGCTGCATTCAGTGCTCCGGCGCCTTTAGGTTCTGAATTTCACGTACTTGCCGTGCCAGATTACGGAGCTCCCCTTTGCATCTTCAACTTTCTCCATGTCGGCCTCTGACACGGGGAACATAAGCGCCAACCCCCCTTGGACTATCTCCGTTAGGTCGACCTTCACCCATGGCTCGGGAATGTCTTTACAATGGAACTTATGTTGCAAAGGCAATCCACTGACTTTGCCCTTTGCAACTTTTTGACGAGTAGCCCGAGGGTTGAAAATGAACACTTCCTCACCAATACTAAACTGCAGCAAAAACCACCTCAGATGTTTTAGGCTGGGTAGTACACAAGTACATTCCTTTGGTAAATGAGGATTCCTTGTCATGTGACAGACCTACAACTCATGGATGTACTTGAATGCACATGGACTTCTGTGCTACTCCCTCATGACTTCAACATGACTTTCACAACATATCCTCTACTGTCCCGCGACTTCAACATGACTTCACCGTGACAAAGGAATTTGGCAAGGTTCGAAATAGCCTACTTAAGAGATATGGCTAAAGATACAATTCAACATCTAACCTTGGCCGACTACGCCTCCCGGTTTTTTTCCGGACCCGCTCTTGCCTTCGACCTTGTCTCCGGACGTAGGGCCTACTTCTCCTGCACAAGCAAGACAAAACAACTAGGTATACTGTTGAAGTGAAGGTGAGGGGCCGTGTTGAATGCATGCAACAACGTTTGCAGCTGGTCCCCTCACCTTCCACAATATCAAGGAACTCATACGAGCCAAGTGGCCGGCCTCTAAAACTCATGTCATCGGTAGATTGGTGCACTAGTGATGGATGCTGCAAACGAAAGGCAGCCACATTTGGGCATTCGAAGAGTGTTGCCAGAAGCGACCACAAGTAACACTTCAAGTACTCCTTGTCGTCAGCAAGAGTCACAAGTTCCGTGACATAAAACGGAGCGTTGGCAATTACGTTTTCTGGGGGGTTGCAAGCAACCCTACAGAACTTATTGACTACAATGACTGTGTTTTCTTTGCTGAATTCTGGATACTCTGCATACACTTTGGACAGTTTCTTCCCCCAACAAGTAGGCGCTCTGTCTCCGCCATCCCAAAACTCACACAGCTTACCCGACCACGTAAACAAGGGAACTGAATTGGAATGTGCCATCATTGTAGGAACTACATCTTCCATGAAGGCCGTGCTCTTGCTGCCCCCAAAAGCCACTGTAAAGTGGTCAAAGCAACGGGCCAAAAATGATTTAAGCCACGGCCTTAAAACTAGCCTCCTCAAGTTTGTTTTCATTGATGGCCTTATTTTGGTATTCGGATTCGCTTCAGAAATCAAGCTACAATCTATCAAGGTTCCTTGTAGATTGAAGACTACTAATTTAGATCTCCTCCTAGTACTCCCCACCGCCCCATCAGTTTCATTCATTCCTGGCGTTCCTTTTGTCAACCTATTTTGAGGGACTCCAAAGGTAATGTGTACCTTCACAGGAGACTTCGCTGCTTTTTTGGTCTTCTTCTGAGATGGTGAAGCAAGAAGGGGGGCGGGATTTGCTGGCTTCGATTGCATGACAGTCTTGCATGGCACGGAAACTGCCAAAGTTGATTCTGGTTGCTCCTGGACTTCACCACCCTTCCCCGCAGCTTCTCCTCCTTCTGCAATTGCTTCCTATTCTTCTTCTTTCCTTGCCAGCTCCTGTGACTCATGGGGTCAGATGCCTTCAGTAACTCTTCCGTTGGAGCACCCTGCTCCTTAGTCGCAAAACCCCCCTTCAACTTCTCCCTGCGTGCCGGTGACTCCTGCTAAGCTTCACGTACATCGTCCTCGCCAGTGTCCGCCTCAACCTCTTCATGAATCGCAAAAGGTGGAACGATTGCGGGGGGGTCGTGCACGTTAGACTCAATTGCAGGAGGCAAGGTCGGCTTCATGACCTCCATGACGGTGTCGTCGGTGGCAGTTGAGGACTTGTGGCCTAATCTCGCAGCCGGCGCTGGATCTTTCCCTTGCTTTGCCGCCTTTGGCTTTCGGGGGGCTTCAGGAGATCGCAGGCGCCTAGAGACCTCGATTGGCAACTCTCCATCAGACGATAGTGTCACGTCCGCTGCGTTGGCCGTCACCTCATCTGCCTCCGCTAGATGGCTCCGAGCACGTTTCCTCTTATCTACTCCAATTGGTGAAGCGGAAGGGCTGCCGCGGTTTGTATTTGTGGGGTGGTTCATGAATTCTGCAAACATGTCACGGAGGTCCGAGATTGCTGCCGACTGATTTGACGCCGTCTTCTAGAACTTATCGAAGCGGCTGTCCACGTCTCTCTTCCACATTACCATGGCTGCAATCGTCACGTATTCACCAGCCCCTGCATTCTAGAGCCCACGAGAATATATTTGCAGGTAGTTCAAATGATTCAGTCCATCGTCCTATTACGCTTCTCGTCACAAATTCAAGCAACAACAACTAAATGGCAACTACGGGACAGTGGCACAACTTGTTTGCAACTTGTCGACGACTCAGCGTGGTCTGACTTCCAACTCTGTTGCAACTGATTGACGACTAAGTTGTTACTAGTTCAGATATTTATGGTTGTTGGGTCACGACCTTGGTGTCACTCATATGCCACTGTGTCTTGACTGCGGAACGACTTCAGTGGTACCAGCTTATGCATGGGTCGTCATTCATTCCCGCATTTTTCTTCTAAGTTCGGGAACTAAATGGCAATGACAATGACCATGTCTCAAGCAAAGGTACACTTTAAGTTATCTGACCACTTGCCTGCTCCTAGTCCCAGTATGAGAAATAATGTGTCTACCTCCAATTCCCAAGCTAGAAATGACCATACAATGAACCCGAACCATCAAACCCTTCTCATTAAACCCAACCCTAAATACGAATCCTATGACACAATATGGCACTGGCAACTTACTGAATGCGCACTTTCCTCTGCCGGGAAGGTCTCCATATCCTCGTCAAAGTCATTCACGCCCGGGCTCATGGGTCTCTTTTCCCTCTGTGTTATCAAGCACATCAACAAATGAACACTTTACGCTGCTACAAAGAACAATAATCCTCCAGGGAGGGGTTTAAAAAGAGGAGAGGGAGTGCATATCTAAAGAAGGAACAACAACTCACAACATCAGAAAACCAATAACAGATACTCACCTGTGGCTGCTTGGCAGCTCTTCCTCTCCGGCCCACTATGCTATAATTTGCAACACACCTCCGAGCATCTGCCATCTTCCGGGCCTTCCATTGTTGAGCTGGAGTCTCCCAATAAGATATGAGACGCTTCCATTGCTCTTCGTTGACACGTATTGGGCAAGACACCTTGCCCTCTTGCCATCGGGTTTTCAGGCGAGATCGCTCGCTCTTCATGTACCTTGTGATGGCCGTCCAGAATTCCAATATGCTCAATGTATTCCCCACATACTCGAATTTGTAGTCAAGCGCATCTCGGAGCTTCTGCACAGCAACAGGCTTTTGCTTCCCCCACTTCACAACACTCAGGTCTAAAATTTTGGGGACTAGTATTCGAACAGCCTCGTCCCATGCATTTTTTCCCTCTCCCGTATGGTCAATGTCACCATTCTCTAAAATTTCTATTCGCGCACACTTGACACCGCTTGAACTGCAATCACTCCTGGCCTCTCGACGCACACTGTGCTCATAGCTTTCTTCAACACCACATGCACCAGGCCATCCGAGCTGGTATAGCTGCGATAGTGTGTGCGACCACGGCCTCGGTGCTTGCGAGGACTGTACAGGCATGTAATGCCCGGGCACCCATTGCAATGACGGCGGGAAGCCTCCTCCCTCCACTGGCCGCTCTTGCGTCAAGGGTCGTGTACTAGCCACTTCCTTTGGAGACTTCTTAAGAATTGTAGCCGCTCGTTTCTTCTTAGGTTTCGGCTTGGAAATACGCTTGTCGTCCTCTAGTGACACTTCCTCATCGCTCGAGTCGACTTCCACATTACCTGCAATAGTCACGCAGAAGAAAGGACAAATCCAGTCAGTGGTTTCAAGCCACCACACTGAGAATGTGGCCACATCTCCATCACGCAAAGTGGTTGCAAAGCTCCCCACGCTAGATGCAAGAGGTGGGAACTCCGCAACATGCGAAGACGATCTTCATACAAGATGATGGAGACAATTTTGTGAAACAAAACCCTAATGCAAATTCATAGAAGCGAATGTTTAGATTACCTGCCGCAGCTGCCTCCACGGTGGCCTACTGTTGGACATGGGAACAAACAATTGCTAAATTCATCATACCTTTTGCGATGGCCTCGTCATTGGACTCCGTCGCCTCAGAGGAGGAACGCGAACTCATTTCGTCCTCAAAACGCACGCGCCTTCCCGCCGCTCCAGCGCTTCGCTCTTTCCTCCTCCCGCATCCTCAAAGGCCCCGCTTTGATCGCCTTTGTTGCACGAGCTCTCCTTTGTCTCCACTCCGTTGCTCTACGGGCTTCTTCTTTGCATGAGGGTTTCTCCTACAATGCCAAAGCCGTAGAATGACAGAGTTCTCTAACCGTGAACTCCTAAATCGACATCACTATAGCCTGATGCGCGACTTGCGAGACTTGTGAGATGAAAAAGGCAGTCACTCAAGGTGCAAACAAAGAGAGAAAGCATGCAATGCTTAGAGCAGAAGACAATTTCAATGGCAATTGCAGGGATAGGGTCCACATGGCCCTCTCTTGGAAATAGGCAGTGCAGATTTCAAGAGAATCCTACATTAATTGCAGCGGAACTACCGCGCGACTGAGTCACGGCTGTTTCGTAGTCACGAAGGAGTCGAAAGTTGCGTTATGTGACTTTACAACAATGACGGGACAACTGCGAAGGCGCTGACGTGGAAGGCGACGCAGAAATAAATACGGGGACAGGAAACCCTACTGCGTTGCTACGGAAAAGGATGCAAGGAACATCGACAAGACAAATAGTACGCAGAGTCGACAGAAGACCCCCACATGGATGGACTTCTCTCTTTCGTGCCCTTTTAGCATGTTTTGCAAAGTTTAGAAACCACGTCTGAACACAGAACGCGAGACAGAACGTCACCAACATCTTCATCTTAGGTCCTACAGCTCCTGTACAGTACAGTTCTAATTGTAGTGAGGATGAAGACAAAGAAGATCTAAGTCAACTTACAGGTTACTTCACGCGTTGAGTACGGGCTGCATTGCTGCTCAAACAATCGCTACGTTCTTGTCTTGCCACATTTCGTATGCGGACTTCTCCGGGTCGGGACTCTTCATTCTTCGATATCAAACTCTCAATTCCTGTTGCCTTCCCCCTTCGGCAAGCTCGTCGTAGCGAAGGCGTCGTAACTTGCGGGAAGGATACTTGGAGGTTGAGCTGTAGCTACGTGACAGGTAGAACTCACTCCTGGGCCCTGAAGTCGCTTTAGATTTTGCTACGTCCTCTTTGCCTTGCACTACTTTCCTGCCAGGTCCAAGGGATCTCCTCTAAAACCAGGTTCGTATTTCTAATGCCATGGAAAATGAGGGGGGTGGGCTTCATGATTAGGGAGTGGAATTTTGACGGCTGAGCATTAATATCCATGTATGGTAATTATTATGGACTGAGGCAGGCCTTGAGAACATCCAGCTACACGATCTTCCCCTAGTCGGCCTTCAATGTTGTTGAAGAAAGGGCTTTTGCTTTAAAGTGAGTTCATGCTCTACAATATGCCTAGTCTTAGTTCACCATTAAATGACTATTAGTGTCGGTGCGGTCAATTACAATAAGTTACAGCTACTAGGAAGAGACAAGTCTCTAACTTCCGTCAGACTTGTGGCAGTTGCATGGAAGTTTAGAGTCATGAAAAATGACTTCCATATGACTCCACGAAGTCATTTTACTGTTACAGCATCACTAACAAAAGTTCCGTCACAGTTGGAAGTGACAGAATATGACCTCGAGTTCAAGTATTCTTCAATGTTTGTATCCAATACGAGTGCTCTCTTGTTGGACTCTTCGTGCAAATGTAATGCCCTTATCCAATTGTTTCATGGCCCCTTTTGTCTATTTAACCTTTCCCCTTGACTAATGGTTTCATGTCTGTTGTTATAATTTAGCGGCCTCCTTCTTCTGTTAATTCATGCGTAATTGATGAATTTGTAGTACGTCATATATGGAATCTAAATCGGAAGAAGCGATTTCCTGAATATTCTTTCACCTGACTTCACGCACTTCATCATTGACAGTGAATGCATGTACAACCTCACAGTTTCTTCATAGGATCTTTGATTTTTGTGATGCCAATTGGTTGATTGGCATGCTCACCTTCTTGCACAGGAATGGATAATACTAGAGGGATGGAATTGGATTTTCTAATGCGAGATTGATTGGGAACGAGAAACATGTAAAACCTCAGTGAGTACAAAATACCTGAAGCAATTGAAAGAGGATCTCACAAAATTTTGTAAGTAAACGTCAATTAATGAATGTGGAAGCATGATGGAATTCCATGTTTTTGACTTGTACATGTCCTGCTGTATCCTCCCTTTATTTTACTTTAGAAATCTAGAGTATGTTTCTTTTGTCATGTTCCTTGCCTTGCCTACTGTTTGTATTTGTCTCCTATGCTCAATTCCCCCCTCCGTACTTCCACTGGCTCTGTCCTCTTCCTACTTGCACGTTTCCAATCTAAGGTGATACAATTGTGCAACTTCCTTGACATCAGAAATCCACAACTATGTGACTCAGAAATGTACTAGAACAATGTTTCCACAATTAGCAGGAGTGGAAATTAGATTTTCAGTAGTTAGGGATCAGGAGTTTTGGAATGGCACCCAAAAAGTTCTCTAAAAGTCCTAAGTCATAAGGGAAGTCACATACCGCAACTACGTCGGCACTAGTAGTAGTTGTCTGTAAGTTGTGGATGGAGATAAGGACTAAGACCTCACTGGCAAAAGTCATTCAGAAATTACGCCATAGTCACTATAAAGTGGAAGGCCCTACGTAGTCGCACTTGTTTGCTATGTCACTTAGCCTGATGTTATTGCGTTGTATGCCTGCAGTCGTAGACGGAGGTTGAAGAACACATCCGGCTACAGGTGACCATGATACCTGCTAGGCTACCTTTGTCCAATGTTTACAAGCAACAACTAGATGAAAGGCTATGGATAAGGGAGGTGCAACGGCTTCAGAACTACGCATGACAAAACTTCATTGCCCTTGCACGAAATGCCGAGGGCGGAAGAGACTTTTGATTTGAAATGTCCGGGACCACTTGATCCGCTATGGCAGGAATCCAAGCTCACGGAGATGGACTGGCCCGGGCAACCATAACTCCTCTGATCAGGAGTGGGAGGAGGACTTTTGGAACGAGCCTCAAGAGGCTACACCCGAAGTGGATGCCACAGTAGATGTTTGTGAAATGGTGGACCAGACATCACGCATAGTTGAGGAGGCACCATCTACAGCGGAGAGGTTTTAGGAGGAAGTGCTAGAGGCATTTGCAATAGTGGACTCCATCCATGAAGAGTGTAGGGAGATGGACCTTGATGATGTTGCGGACAACGAGGAGTGTCGCAACGACCCGTGCTTGGAGGAGGATTCCGAGGAAGGCAACAGCAGGGAAGATAATTTTGACATCACAGCTTTGGAAGAGGCTATGAATGTCTTGTACGATGGCGCAAGATCCAGCAAATTAGCGGCCACGGTGTTGTTGATGAACCTGTGCACAGTTCATGGTGTCAGCAACACTTTTGCCAACGAGTTGTTCAACATCCTCAATCAACATCTGCTACCTGAGAATAATGCATTGCCGAAGACGTACCATGCGGCGAAGTCTCTCACTGCAAAATTGGGGTTGTCATACAATATCATTCACGCATGCGAAAGAGGGTGACTGTGTGTTATTCCATGGGAAATATGCGGATGCGCTCCGATGTCCTAAGTGCAATGGACGTCGATTCAGAGATGAGGATCGAAAGGCCTTTCCTGTGAAGGTTCTTTGTCATTTTCCAATAATTCCGCGTTTGCACCAAATGTTTAGGAGTCCGACTTTATCAAAGCTCATGGTATGGCATCACGAGAATCGAAGTAACCAAGAGGGAGGGGATGGCCTTGTTCGGCACCCGTGTGATTCCAAAGCTTGGCGGCACTTCCATGACAATGTGGACCCTATATTTGCTCGTGATCCCCGAAATGCTCACTTTGCATTGGCCGCAGACGGAGTAAATCCATTCTCGCAGAATCGGTCGTCATGGTCAACATGGGCAGTCTTTTTGTTGAATTACAATGTTCCTCCCTGACTTTGCACAAAGAAGTTTTTTGTGCTCTTGACTCTTCTAATTCTCGGGAGAGAGTCTGTCACAGCGGAAGTGTTTGACGTGTACTTAGAGCCCTTTCTGGAAGAGTTGTTGCAGTTGTGGTCTAGAGTTCCGGCGTACAACGTAACAAGGAACATAGGCTGCAAGGCATTCCAACTCCGCGCAATGCTGTTGTGGACTATCCACGACTTCCTAAGCTACGGGGTAGTGGGCGGATTTTCCCATCAAGGCTATGCAGCATGTCCGTGGTGCGGCATGAATTTGGGTGCCGAGCATTCCGTGGAACTGGGCAAACAAATTTACGGTGGGACGCGTCGATGGTTATCAGAGGACCACCCCTATAGGTGTGCGCAAATGAAGGACCACTTCAATGGCGCACTTGAAACTAGACTGAAGCCAAGAGTAGTGATTGTGGAGGAGCAATTGTCGTATGCAGCGGAGTTTGAGGTGTGGAAAGCAAATGGGAACAAAGACGATGCTTTTGGTGACTCGTCTAAAGTGCATGGTGTCAAGCGCATGAGCATTCTCTTCACATTGCCGTACTGGAAGGTCAGTGTTCTTTTTGTGAATGGATTTTCATGTAGCAAAGAAGGTGTAACTTTGTCGAAACTAAGAAGTTACTGTGAGGTTCCACAACAATCGCATAGAAGTTAGAAGAAAATAACAGTGACAGTGTACAACTTAGTGGAATCTTTTGCACAACTTCTTTCAATCTCCCCCGACAGCCCTTCATACTAATATTGTGCGACGTTGTTGTTGTCAACTTCATGAGCACTGATTTGCTATTCCTACTTGTTTGCAATTCATGAACAATATCTTCTCATTCGCAACACACTAGACGTCATGCACTGCAAAATGAACTTGGCAAAGAACTTCCTCAAAACCATAACAAGCAAGAAAGACACAGTGAAGGTCAGGAGGGACTTGCAGAGGAGAAATATGAGAAAACACTTGTGGCTGACCCCACACCCTCGCAAGGCCGGTAAAATGGTGAAGCCACTTATGTGCTCAACGACGAGGAATTCGAGAAATTTGCAAGATGCATCGAGTCCATGAAGACACCAAGCGGCTATTCATCAGACCCTGGAAAGTGTATACGGAAGAAGAATTTTGGGGGACTCAAATCCCATGATTACCACGTGTTGATGCAGCAAGTGCTGCCTCTAGCGTTGCAGGGACTACTGAAATCCGGGCCTCGCATGGTTGTGATGCGAATGTGCAAGGTGTTTTGCCGCCTATGCACAAAGGTATACAATCCTAGTGACTTTCCTTCACTCGAAGTTGATGTCGCCGAGAGCATGGCATTGCTAGAGATTAAATTTCTCCCATCTTTTTTTGACATAATGACGCATCTTCCCTACCATATAGCAAAGGAACTGGATTATTGTGGACCAATGAAAGCGAGGTGGATGAATCCAGTGGAACGGTACATGAAAGTGCTAAAAAGTCATGTCCGAAATTTGGCCCGGCCCGAGGCGTGCATGGCTTAGGGATATTTAAAGGATGAATGCATTGGCTTCGTCACGGAGTACCTCCAGAGCTTTGAGTTCACGCAGAGACGTGTGTGGGATGAAGATGAAGAGTATGGGGATGCAAAGGAGGTTCTCCAAGGCGCCAAGAAGCCATATGTCATGTCTGCTACAATGCGGGACATTGCTCACCAATATGTGCTTATGAACACGGCCATCATGGAAGAGTTATATGAGTGAGTGCCTCCCTAAACCACTTCGGTGATGTAATGTCTTGTGAATGGGGTGAGACATCAATATCTGCCGTCGATGAGACAATCACGGCAGTCTCCAATAGTCTCCCAGTGTTGAACAAGTCCCACAGGCTGATGCAATAGCGGATGAGTACTGCAAAGTTGTGACGGAGCCATCAACAAGTCATTTATGTGTCACAGAGTAACGCACTTTAGCAAAAGTTAACTTCTTGTCGACTTGTAGGAGTCAAGTCGCAGTCTCCGTATTGTTTTGGCCTTCATGTATCGTAGAATAATTTCAGAAGCAAAATCTCGCGACGTTATGATGTCGTAGTCACTCTATGCCCGTATAATCTTGAAGTGGGGTGGACTTGCAGAAAATGGAGGGTTGAACACAATGCAAATCCATCCACTCTCGCTCTAGCAAAGTGGATGGTCAGTGCTGTCCAAAATGTAGACTTGGATATGCAGAAGCCTGAGGACCAGGACCGCTTGTTGCTCAACGCCCCACCATCGCAACGCGCCACGAGGTATTCCCAAATGATTGCATTTGGCAATCACTTTCGAGTGGATGACGCAGGTAGCAAGCACCTGCGAAGCTACAATAGTGGTGTGGCCTCGGTTTTCGAATTGCCTTTGGAGAATGCAAGGAACTTGTCCGTAAACTACGTTGGCATGCTCAAAGACATCTTACTGTTGGATTACGGCGGTCTGAGTACAAAAATCATCCTATTGCAATGTGAGTGGGTGAAGGCCCATGACAATCAAAGGAATGCAACATACACGCGAGACCAGGCTGGTTTCTTGTTGGTGAACTTTCGCCATGTGTTACCGCGTTGGAGGACCCCTTCATTTTCCCCAGCCAAGTCACGCAAGTATTTTTCTCAGACATCGTAGACAAACCTGGCTGGAAAATTGAATTACAGAAAGAAGCACAAGCAAAGCGGGAGGTTGTGGACCAAACAGACGCCTTCATCACCACAACGTCAAAGAGTCTTGGCTTAATGGCTCCTGAAATGTTGCCTATTCCCTCGGAGGTAGTGAACCTGGTCGGGGCCATTGATTTGTCTGAGGAAGACAATTTATTAGCATTGGATGAATACGGGTCGTGATTTGCAGTAAGCAACTATGTTCTAGTTTTGTCCTCTTGTCCTCTTGACCTCTTGGTTGAAAGAGTCTCCGTTGAAATTGCTCAGACCAATAATGGCCATAGAACTCTAGTTGTAGTGAAGAGCTTTCGTTGAAAGTTGTGTCCAGTAACTCCTTTGAATGCCAAGTGAAGTGCTAACTCTGTAGTCCTCTTGCACTATTTGCACCAGTAAAGCATCCCCTTCAATTGCGTGTGAAGTGCAGTCATAGTGAACTATGTCTTTTACCTTCATATCACATGTGCTGAGACATTTGTATTGTCAAGAAGACTATTGTCTCCGTTAGGTCGCTGCAAAAGATCTCCAAAGTTCTGTGCAAGTCCCGAGTAAGTCAAGTAGAAGTCCTCCCAAAGTGACCTCCAGTGGCATAGTATGACTAGTCGTGACTGGCAAATGAGTCGCTCCGAAATCACAAACACGTCAGCACAACAGCGTCTACGTAAGCAACATAGAATTCCCTCGAAGGCACCTTCAACGCGGAAGAAGTCATTTCCAAGTTGCAAGTCAGTGACGCAAGTCACCAAACACGACAGTGCCCTGAACCGCCAGAAACCAAACGAACTCTCAATGAAAATGTACGCAAGAAGTGTGGTATTCATCGCATCTTCATCCCCCAGTCGCGACCGCGACTGCCAAATGATTCAGGTATTGTTGACCTCAGTCACATGGTGCAATTAGAGAGGCGCAGTCATGCCACAGTCACTCTGTGAGGGTGCAAATGACTCTGCAGTCATTTATACCCCCTTTTTCTTGTAGTGATCCTTTGAAATTTTGTTGAACCAAGGTAGAACTAACCTGAGAATGGTAATTCTTGGTATAGTTTGTGGATTGTCATAGTGCAATGTCAATTCGACAATAAGATCAATAATCATCATGATTTTGACAATTACACACTTCAAATTTTGGGAAGTCTGAGAACAAGTTAGTATCATCGAGCCAAGTATAAATGAGCGGAACAGATAATTACCTTGTAGCTGGTGATATTGTACGCGGCTTGGTTGCGCCGAATAGCACAAAACTTATCAAGAACTAAATGGTGTCAAGTTGTAATGACATACACTTCCGACATCTATAGTGGGCTTGTAACCAAGCCTTGGTACAAATCTCAAACCCACGCTAGTTGCAAATGAAAAATCAAACACTAGAAGAAAACTGCGTTGGAACCTACAAACCATATAAGATTGGTTTTGTTGAGTTCCTTGTTTCCAACGCAGATTTTTGCATTGGAATGCGTTTCTACTTTGGAATTCTGTAGAATTTTGCATTGGAAACTAGGAACTCAACAAAACCAATCGTATATGGTTTTATAGGTTTCAACGCAGTTTTCTTCTAGTGAAACAATGCAATCAAAGTGCAGGCTTCTACAAGTGTAGAATACAACAATTAGATTTATACAGCTAGTGTCTACTAGCATTCCCCTAAGCGTACGTTCAAGGTTTAGGATTTAGGAATCGAAAACACACTCACAAGTTTTCACGTCCACAACCCTCCGTACAAAAGGATAGGAAACAAAATGAAGATGTTGAGAATGCATCCTTCTTCCAAAAACCTCGCGCTCACGTCCACAACCCTCTGTACGAAGGATAGGGAAACAAAAACAAGACATTAGGAGAGCGCCTTCCCCCCTATCGACTCTCTGTATGCTCCAGGCTCAAGCCATTGTCCAACCGCGTACAAAGCATTGCCACTCTGAAAAGCTCTAGAAACAGTTGTGGTGGAACAAAATTGTGGAAACCCTAGAAACTCCGATACAATAAATCCTAATCTCCGTAAACGCCAAGATGAAACTAAAATTGTAAACTCACTCTTGAATTTGTGGAGAGGCTTAAAGGCATCTAGGAATACAAAAAAACTGACTCTGTATAATCCGTGCCTACACGAAGATTGTGAACTCACTCCTAAATATAAGAACCTCTCTCTTACATTACACTTTGTTCAAACACGCACGAACATCCCCTTGGAAATCTAAAACCGCAAAATGCAAAAAACCCTAACGCTGCCTTCTCAATAGGACAACAACCAACTGAACCTATTTTCGGGCCTACTTCCAAGCCTGCTTAACCACATCCCTGGACCCAATCTGCCTGCTCAAGCCTGCTTCCTGGAACTACCCTTTTTTTTAATTTTCTGAGAAAGTGCTAGGATGGCGATTAGTCCATCCACACCTTAAGTTCGGTTGTTTGTTTTGTTTTGTTTGTGATGTTGTGATCTCCCAAATTGTGCGTCCCTTGGTAGCCTGTTTAATACCGTCGGAAAGCCCTCGACGAGGAGGGGTGCACGGGCTTTGTTTGGACCCATAGTGGGAAATCTATTTAATTTTTGAGTTATTTTTGGATCTTAAAAATTACTAAATTATACTAAATTATGTATCTTTTGAATAGTGTGTTAATTTGCCACGTTCTTGGTACCATTGGAAAGCCCTCAACGAGAAGGGGTGCCTAGGCTTAGTTTCGTGGCATTTGGAGCTACAAAGGGAAAGTTATGGATTTTTGAAGTTATTTTTGTTTTTAAAAATTATTTTTACTTTTGTTTTGGTTGTGGCAATGGCACAAAGCTACAATAGTTTTTGATGATGGAAGCATTGTTTTCTTCATTTTCCTTCTATTAGACCAAAAAATATTTTTCAATCAAATTCATGCACTTCATCATCCAAATTTGATGACTTCATCCACATTTTTATACAAATTGGAAAAATTTGGACGAGAAAAATCAGAAAATATTACTTTTATCTGGTGAAAAGCAGACATCTATTTTGAAATTGAGCAAATTGAATTCATGGTGCCACAAAATACTACTTTTATTTTGTGGAAGTAGAATTTTTTTTTTAAATGTTGTAAAAAACACTCACAGGTTTAGCTTCTTTGTATTTTGTGAGCTCTATGTACTCTTTGTGATCATGAGCCATATATTGACTATAAAAAGATATTGGAACTAGGGGGTCCCACACTAATTTCTTCAAATTGTACACCTTGTAAATATTTAAAGTTATTGTCCAAAGAAGCACTACTTTTGAATTAGGTATTATTATAATTGGATCTTACAAACTTTCATAATTACCTGCAAATGAAAATAATTTTAGAAATGCTTATTGCTTGGCTTTGATGGCTTGTAAAATAGCTTTGTTTTTTTCATTGTAATCAAGATTTAAAACACTCGGGCACAAATTTTTGGTGCTTACAAATAAAATATGTTTAGAATATTTCCAACTTCAGTTGCACTATTTTTTATTTTTTTATTTATTATTTTGAATATGAAATTTATGAAGAAAAAAAGATGTGTTAGTTGTAAAGAATCCCCACATACAAAATCCATGATTGGAATAAATTCTTGCTCCTTATTTAAGAAAGATTAAGAAAATTAAAAATAAGCCATGGCTGCCTTGTAGTTAGTGGAACTCAATCCTGAATGTCATGAAATTTAATGGCGAGTGGTAGAAGGAAAGTAATGTGCAAGTTGTAAATAATCCCCACAATCATAAAGAACCCATGTGGGGATTATATGTTTGCTTCTAATTTATGAAGAGAAATAAAACCAAAAAAAAACCTTGCCTTGTAGTTAGCGGAGCTTAATCCCAAATGTCATGAAATTGAGTTGGGAATAGAGGATTGAAAAAATCTAGATGTTGGAAATATTGTACAAAGCAATTTCAAATTTGTGGGCACATTCAAGTTGTCATCCATTTTTTTTAATTTGGTATGTATTCCCTAAATAATAGACTATTCCCTGTATTTTAGAGACCTTTGATTTCATGACCTCTAAAATAAGTGTATATGGGTATGGAAACAAAAATGGAAAAGTTCATATTATTATACAAGGCTATCTTAAATTGGTGGCCTCTTTGAGTTTATGCCTTGAAGTTTGTAGGTTGTAAATCCCTAAAGTCACGAATTTCATATTTGAAAGAAGAAGTTGTACAAGTGAAGTTTGCATTATATCAGTATAGCTATTTTACATTTCATAAAAGTCAAGCAACAAATATTTCTAAAATTATTTCTATTTGCAGGTATGGAAGTTATAACTTCCAATTACAATGATACCTTACTAAAGATAGGGTATAACTTCTTTTAAAATTCGTAAAATTATGGTTCTCTAAAATATAGGGCATGGCCCATTATTTAGGAGATACGTACCAAATTCAAAAAAATGGGTAGGAAATTGAATTTGACCACAAATTTGAAATTGCTTTGTACAATATGTTTAACATCTAGATTTTTTCAGTCCTTTACTCCCCATTCAATTTCATGACATTTGGAATTCAGTTCCACTAACTACAAGGCAAGGGTTTTTTTTGGTTTAGAATCTCTTTAGTATATTAGGAGCAAGAATATAATCCATACATGGGTTCTTCATGATTGTGGGGATTATTTACAACTTGCACATAAAAATGTGTAGATATTATAAAAATATTTCAAAAATGAAATCAAAAATTCAAGGCCGCATTAAATTCATGCTATTTGTAATTTAGTTTCATTGTTTTCTACATACTAACACAAAATAAGAGGTAGGACCTTATCCTTCACTTCCGTGAACTACAATTCCATAAAATTAGCGCACATTGGTATGGCTAAAAAATTGTAGAAGTTGCAAGCATTATAAACATTATAATTATTCAAACTCATGGCCATATAAAATTAATGTTTTTTTTTCAAACGTGCATTAATTTCTAGTATGTACATTTATAAATTAGGACTATATTCTATTTTTAAAGGTCTCATTATGATTAGAGTTTGCCAATCGTTGAGTGATTTACTTTGAGTGCTATGGGCCACTCCATATTCATGCTAAATCATTAGCATTCACAATGAGAGAAACCACTTACATTGAGCCGCCATGCATTCCAAATGATATTGTTCAACATACCAGCCATCATTGATTTCAAGTGCCCTATTTGTTGAAATGGAAGGCAATTATGCTAGCAATCATTTCTTTGTCACTCATTTTTTTAAATTTCGTACGTAACCCAAAAAAAATGGGCCATGTCTTTTATTTTAGAGAACCATAATTTTATTACTCATGAAATAAATGCATGTGGGTAGGAAAAAAATGATATAGAAGTTGGACATATTCTAGAAGGCAATTTCAAATCCATTGTTGCATTTAGTTCATGAAGAAATAAAATGAAATTACTTATATTATTTCAAGGGAAAGAAGCTAATTCCCATGTTAATTTTCCATGCAAGAATTATTATAACTTGCACAATCCATTTTCTTCCTCCAATGACCATTAATTTTCATGACATTTGGGATTCAATCCCCCTAACAATAGGGACTTTCTTCTTTTAAATTTTATTCCTCTCTCGTAACAAAGGGGCAAGAATTTAATTTCCATTTGGATTTTGCATGTGGAGATTATTTATAACTTGCACATTTTTTCCTCCTCTTACAACCTATAAACTTCATGACATTTAATTAGGTTTTAGTATCACTTAGTACTTTGAGGCATGATTTTTTGTATTCATTTTTTTCACTTTGAAGTATTTTGGATCCTCGTAGTTCAATTGAAAAATTCAAGTCTATATTTAATGATATCATGAGTGTAAAATGTTATAAATAACAACATTGGGAACCTCTATGTTTTTTTGTACTTCCTCCTCGTAGAAATTTCATGACTTCAAAGAGTGACTTGTATCCTAAGAAATGATAGCAAGCATAGTTGTGCCCCATTTCAAGAAATGGGGCACTTGAAATCAATGATGGCTGGTATGTTGGACGATATCATTTGGAATGCATGGCGGCTCAATGCAAGTGGTTTCTCTCATTGTGAATGCTAATGATTTGGCATGAATATGAAGTGGCCCATAGCACTCAAAAGTAAAACACTTAATGATTAGCAAATTTTAATCATAATGAGAACTTCAATATACAGTTGTGTCTTATCATTGTACAACGTTATGTTCTTCCTCTAATCAATCATGTACATAGTAATATTAATACGCATACTTTGGAATAATTATATATAGTTAGTACACTCACTTTCAAATTTTATATATAAATTCATTGAAAATGTAGACTTTTAGAATGACTGAATTGAATTAATTCTATTTGATGCCATTTTAAACCAAGTTTAGTGAAGAAAGAAATCTCATAAATCAAAGAATGATGCTTATAAATTCTAAATTGACCTATACAGTATTAACAATTTCTATGTTTTTAACAATGAAGTTCTTTAAAGTACAAGATAAAAATTACGACTCATGTTTAATTAAATGTACATTAGTATAGTTTAAAAAATATAGAAGGCATTTCCAAGTTTTTTGTTCATGGATCTATGAAAATTAAACGGAACACCTATGATTTAATTTCATGGAGTGCTATTAAATATAACGACTGCATTTTAAATTTAAGGATTTAGGATTACAAGAGTATTTTAGGAGTAAGGCGTTTCAAATTAGTTTTTTAGGGTTTAAGGATAAGGTTTTAAGGTTAAGGGTTTAGAGTTCCAAATTGAAGGATAGTGTTCAAAGTTTAGGATTTAGGTTATCGTATAGGTTTTAGAAAACAAAAACAAATGGGTGATGCCTTGTAAATCCTAGACCCTAAAAACCTTATCTGTAAACTGTAAAACCTAAAACCTATAACCTATAACCGCCATGTACAAAATTGCAAGGAACTTGCCAAAGGCAATTGCAAGAAAGTTTTATGGTTTGACAACAAGACACCTACAAAAAGCAAGCAGAGAATGTAGCATGAAACTTCAACAATAGGGCCTGCATTGGCGCTTCGTGATTTATTGAGTACAACAATTGGAAATGAATCAACCAAATCCAGCAATAGTAGGGAACTGCCACAGTGGGAGACTTTTATTGAGCTTTTTTTAACTATAGAACAATTTTTGACTTGGAGCGTAGCAAGAGCTCTCCCAAAAGGGTACAATTTCACGTTGCCAGCTTTCCGCACCACAAATTCAAGAATTCGTTGACTTTGCAGAATTTTGAAATACAAGATTTTCGCGCCTTCCTTCCTTCCCACGCCTTCTTTCCTTCCCGCGCCTTCTTTCCCACCCGCGCCTTCCTCTCGGAAGATTTCTCTTCTCTCCCAGACACCTTCACGTCTCTAGGTTTCTTTTGTAGTACAAGAAGTCGGCCTTGATTGTTCCTTTCGCTCTATTGCTTCTGCATCACTTCCGCACACTGCTTTGCCTTTTCGATCTGAAGGAATGATTGTATAGTTCTCTCAATTTCATGCAAGATGTGAAGTGTATAACAACCTTCCTGTATTTGTTGAGATCAATTTGTAGTAAGTAATCTTGTCCTTGGGCTAGTTTGCTTGTTTCTCCCATTCCTGGTGCATATCGTATAAGCGTGCATCTCATGTTCTTTACTTCCGGGGTTGTGATAGAAATCAATGAGTTGTAGGGGCTAGGATTTTTTAATAGTTTCTTATGCGGATGTTTATTTTCAAATTTCCGTGGTGGTGATTTGCTATTGGGTCCAATTTTTTGGCGGAAATTTTGGAATTTTTTTCTTATAAGGAACACTGTACTTATCCTCGGGTCAACAATAACTCCCTTCTATTTTTGTTTAAAACAATATGTGTTCTTGTTTTGATAACAATTGTGTTGTGTCATGTTCTTTTCTCATAATACAGATTATCCTTGAATCAACTATAATTTTGTTAGAGTGTTTTTATCCACCTCTAGGTCTACTACTTTACAAATACAAAATTTATTATATAAAATCTTGAATTTAAGAATCCTCATCATTGGGCACTCTTAAAGACATTGATGCTCTTTTGGACAATGGAGTACCATGTTGAAGACAAATAACTATCAGATTATTCCAAGGCTCATGAAATCCTTTATGGATTGTAAAATCCATCCTATCATTCCTCACTTCATTGAAGAAGTTCTTAATTTCAAGCAGTTTGTGGAAGGGTGTTTGGGCACAGGCGGGAACTTTCTAGAAGATCATTCTACGAGACACCAATTTAAGTTCTATAAGGATTCAAGTGGATGGCCATTGATGGAGTATAAGAATCTTTGCACGGACAAGAGTTGGTTGCCAGAGGGCGGCAAAAGAATTTGCTTGTGGTCTGAGACTAAAGACGGTCGCCCTAAGGTACCAAGCAGTGTTCTGCAACCTCTGCCACCACATCATATGAAATTGCTTGATGATATCAAAAAGGGTTTGAATAGTTTCATTGCCCAGTGGAGCAATATGGCGGATAACAACCAATCTGGAGAGTTCAGGAGGAAAAATGAATCTATAAGAAGTTATTGGAAAGGTGTGAAAACCGCTCTGGATGCACTTCTTGTTGCACATGAGGCATTGGAGGATGGATTTTGTCCAGCTTCTAGAATCACCAATGGACCAAAAGACAGAAGGGAAGAGAATGGCGCAGTGCAAGAAGAATTTGCGGAGGATTCACCCTTTATAGGGCAAAGGTGTGATTGCCCACGCTCTTTGTTTCATGTTGCTTGTGATGTATTTGTTGGTTATTTTGTCATCGTGTGACTTCATTGTGGCAAACCAAAGTCGTTCTGGCTTGCCAGAGTGCTAACAAATTTGAGTCTAGATTTGGAGCATATTAAATCGATGTGGATCCAAATTTGGACGCTTCTTTCAAAACATCATCCTAATCCCAAAACATATGATGGTTGGGACACAAAAGTAGGGAATGTGTGGGTCAAAGAAAAAACCTACAAAACCGAGTTAGTCAACCACAGGTTGTATCATGATGGCTTTCAAGGCACGTGGAAAAATGCGTGTTAATAATGAATCTCTAGTTCTTCCAAAAGTTACAATTCCCAAAGTATAGATCGACATTACCAAATCATCAGTGGCGGAAATTTTTGCTAATCCTAACAACAAAGCGTCCTCGACGGAAGAGGGGTGGTTTATATTTTTGTTATATTATTATTATTCTTGGTATTCAAGTAAAGTGCACTTTTGCATTTAGATATATTTAGATGTTTTTAGGTTTATGTTGTGTCGTTTCAATTTGAGGATATTATTGCCATGTAACATTATTGATTTCTATTATTTTATTTGTTATTGTATTCCACGTAATGTATTTTTGTTTTCATCCAGATGAATGTTTTTTTGGTTATAATGTATTTTAAGTGAAATGTTTGATAACACAAGCGTGTACATTATTGTTTTTGCACAAGCAAGACTCAATTTAAAGAAATGTCCCACTCTATAACCTCTTGGTATATTATATTTTTATATTTATAATTAAAAAATAAATTTAAGTATTCAAAGCAGGTTCTCACTACTTGGTTAGTTGGTTTAGTATAAACAAAATATACAAAATAGTATTTTGACAATTATAGGTCTTAATTTAATAAATACAAAATTAATTCTAAATATAGAAAGAATTAAAATGAGATCCCAACTTGTCTCAATCTAACAAATGAAGCATTCTATACAGGATTGACAAATTTGAATGTCCGGGGGCAAATCACGTCCAAAAACCGGACGTTCGGACGTCCAGACGCCGCGCCCGCGAACGTTGTTGCGGACGCAGCGGACGTAGTGGTCACCGTTTACCGGACGGCAACCATCGGGCGGAAAGTTGGGCGGGCGGTCGCGTAGTCGGGCGGTCAGGCGGACGGTCGAATGGGCAATCGGACAGGCGGTCAACCGTCCGACCGTCCGACGATTAAAATATGGCTCATAATATACCATTGGAAAGGTATTGTTGAGAGCTTTTCAATGGTATATTATGCATCCAATTTGGACAAAAATTCAAATGGTGAGAACCTTTCAAAGATTGAGGTCGGACGGAAGGTCAGACGCGAGGTTGGAGGGGAGGTTGAACGGGCGGGCTGAGGCAAATGGGCGTTCAGTTGTTCAACTGTCTGACTGTCCGACAACTAAAGTATAGCTCATAATATACCATTGGAAAGGTATTGTTAAGAGCTTTCCTACGGTATGTTATGTGTCCAATTTGGGGTTGGACGGCCCGTCCACGTGGACAGGCTGTCGGGCTCCGGATTGTCGAGCAGACAGCCGTCGCACGGACAGGCCGTTGGACTTCGGATTGTCGAGCGGACAGGCCATTGGACACCGGACAGGCCATCGGACTCTAGACTTTCGAGCAGACAAGACGTCGCGCGCGCGGACTGTTCTATGGACAGGATCGCGCGGACGGACTATCGGGTGGTCAGCCACTCGACCGTCCAACTACTAAAATGTGGCTCATAAGAGCATCACCACCCGGCCTCTTATTTGAGGCCAATTGGCCGAGTGGTGACATCCAATTTAGGGGTCGACTGGAGGTTAAGACCTTCACCCATGACCTCTTAAGAAGCCAAAAGGTAGGATGAATCGCTCTTCCTGGAATTACTTTGTGTTCAATTTAAAAGGCAAGAAGTCCGCGGGAGGTAAAAAAAGGTTGGACGAGGGTGAAGAACACACCTCCGGAGATGCGGAAGGTCTTGTATTTTCCTATTTTGCAAGCCGGTTCGCGATCATCAAATGGACTCTCTTTTGCAGGTTGACTAGCTTTTGAAGGCCAGGCCGACAGGGAGGTCATCGGATTTGGGGGTTGGGTGGGATAGTTTTGAAGGCCACCGCTCACAATTCATCTAAGCTGGGGTCGTTTTGATGGTTGGATGGTGATGCTCATAATATACCATTGGAAAGGTATTGTTGGGAGCTTTCCTATGGTATATGATGTGTCCAATTTGGAGTCGGAAGGCTCGTTCGCCCGGACAGGCCTTCGAACTCCGGATTTTCGAGCAGATAGGCCGTCGTGCGAACAAGCCGTCGAACTCCGGACTGTTGAGCGAACAAGCTACTGGACTCCAAACTATCAAGCGGACAGGACGTCGCGTACGCGGACTGTCCCACGAATTGGATAATTCACGCATTTGACCGTCATCTAGGTATTGATCTTCTACCAACTTTGCAATCATAGAATGCGGCCAAAATTCATCTTGCAATGTCTCTTGCGCTATGAGTGGTGCATTGAAAGCGTTTCTTACACCCTCCTAGTACCTCTTCACTTGCTCATTTTTCCTCCAAAACTCTCTAGACAAGTCTTGGTTTGCCATTGCCCCCTACAATGCAATGTACCCATCTAAACCCTTGCAAACTTCATCAAAGCATTGCATTTGTTGTGGTGCCAAAGGTGCAGATTTGCCCATTGGAACTTTAGGACCCCCTTCCACTCTCTCCTTCTATAAGCATATACCCCCAGCTTCCTTTGGCAACTAATCGACATTGGTGCAGAGGATCTTGTATTGCATTGACAGCCAACCATTTGAGTCTTTGTAAAATTTGAATTGTTGCACTCGAAAATGCCCTTGTAGAGAATCATTGCCTGTATGCAAGTATTCCTCCACGAAACGCTTGAAATCAGGGACCTCTTCAATGAAATGAGAAATCACGGGCTACGTTTTGTAGTCCATGAAGGACTTCATCAACCTTGGATGGGTAAGATAGTCATTTGTCTTTTGTTTGTTGCTCCAACAACCAAATAGAGCATCAATGTCCTTGTGTGTGTGTCCAACAATTGATATAAATCTCATGAAAAACAACTCTATAGACAAGTAGAGAACAGAATGCAAAAACCCAGAGGTTCTTGTTGTCTTCGGATGCATTGTCAAGTTGTAGAGTCAATGTTGGAGGAAGAGGTTTAGGTCCGACCAACTCTTTGAGATTAGACCTAAGGGAGTCTACACAAATCTTAGAGCTTGACAACACAGCTTACAACAATTCAGAACAGGCACCTTCTTTTAATAATTGATGACATGAATACTTTGGCTGCAACATTAGATCTCGTAACAATTTTGCAATAGAACCAATAGTATGGATGGAGTCCGTGGGTAAGGTGTCCAAGCCATAGTGTGCATATTGCATGTTTCCATGTCCATGAGCAATCATGCTAGTAGCCGCAACAAGCAACTTCATATAAGAATTGTTTCCTTGCTCATGTAAGAGAAATGGGGAGAAGCTATCTTCAAGTGATCTATTTTATCATGGATTATTGTAAGAACCTTGTTGGGATACATCTCAAACATTCCACGATTCCCATAATATAGGTTCCTATGAGCCTTTTGCCCATCGATGTCAGTCTTCAATTTGGTGGTCCAAATTTGTTGAGCCCTCAAACCAAAAGTATAAGCGCTCTTGAGTTGTTTCAACCTATCACAATATCTACAACGTGTGAAACTGTCACTTCTAGCCTTTGGAGCATACTCTAGAAATGATTGACGCCGAATGTTGCTTAATCCATTAGCAAAGATACTTTGCAATTCTAATGCCAAATTGACATTGTTGATCTCCGACAACTTGTCCTTCTAATAAAATCCAGAAGAAATAACCATGGAGGGGACTTTCTCTCCAGATTCGAGGATCCTCGTTTTGTGCGGCATTGCATCAGCTTCATTCTCTACGAATAAATGAAGTGTAGCCGTAGCTTCTAAAGTGTGTTTGAAGCTTCTTCATGCCCAAGTTACCATGATGCTCTGGTTTGTCATCCATCCTGGCTTTTCTCTTGTACCTGTAAAAGGTAGCCTTAGATACTCCATGGATGTGGTACCAAATAATTGGACAAACTTCATGCTTTGTCAGGGTCATTATATCCCTTCCATTTTCATCAGGGTGGGTTTGACCATGCACGTCAAGCAAACATGATTTTCAACTGTATACTTCACTGCTATTATACATAAGGGAATGGACGGCTTGAATTTGCTCACATGGAAATGGTTGTACACAATTCTTGGGGCAACATTCCTTGCTCGGCACCTCAACGATGGACTGGGGGGTGAGTAGGACTTGTTTTTTCAGGAGGTTGTTAGGTTCCCTCCTCTCACGTGAACTCTCATAGGAAGAAACTCCAGTTTGAACACATCGCCTAGACCCGTTAAGTGTGACGCTATAGAGATATGTTTGCTCATGATGTTTGCTCATACAAACTAGCACCATTGAGGTAGATCCTCAAGATAGGCCAAGAGTACATAGACCACATCCACTCTAAAGGAACTTTTGCCTCGCATAAAGATTCCGCAATATGAACTGCGACACGCTCATCACTAAGCGACTCTCCATTCATGTCGACGACGAGATCTGCATCAACGTTCTGGAAAATTCCTTTTGCCACTTCTACACTTGCTTCATTTGTGAGAGTGACGCACTTTGTATAACAAAAAGCATGTGGGATACCCTCGCAAGGTGTGACACCAACTAGCAACATTAGTACAAGAGCTGTAAACTTGTTGGCATCTCCAAGAGTATCTATTTTGGAAGCAGTGAAACACACATTAGATTTTCTTATTGGAAATTATCCTCGACTTAAGGATACAAAAGAAAAAAGAAGTCCAGAAAGTTATGAACAAGTGAACTAGGAGTCAAAGATATGATACATACTTTATAAATAAAGAAGAAGTTCAACCTTCAGCATATAATAGAGAATATAACACACAGATACAAGATACCTAAAAAATAATTACACAAACTATCATATGAAAAGATCAAAATAATAAATTCATCAAATGACAACGTCATAGACAATAGTCAATCATTGTATATTCCAAAAATATTCAAGAGGTGGAATCTATTTATCTCTAACTCAAAGATAAATGTAAAAATAAATAACTTCCAATCATTAATACTTAGTTCATTAATCTACTAGAGAATTAAATCTCCGTGAGCTGAATTATCTTTTACTCGTAGGTATATGTTTATTGAATGAAATTCATATGATAGTCAAATCTACATTTTGTAGTGCACATACTACTGCTTGTATAATTAAACCTAACATCTTCAGATATCATTAATTGAGGATAGGAATTTATCCTCGACTCAAAAATAATTTAACCAAAGGAAATTATAGATAGAGTATATACTAGACATTAGTTAATGAGACGTCATGAAGTAATGAATAATATTCTACGTGATTCTTTCATTGTTTCAAGGACAAAGAAGTAATTTGAATGGAGACACATGAATGCTTCTATACATAGGAGTTTTGAAGACTTAAGTCATAAAATTACTAGGATCCATTTCTTCAATTAGTAGTAATACACAAGATACATGTGTCTTTGTATATTCTTCTTAAGTATTTGTAATAAGTATGTGAATTAGATATACATAGGTTATATCTTCGACTTGAAAATAAACTAGAGTAAGAGTGGTTTTCTGAATTTCCTTATGATTTGAGTATAATGTTGTCATCTTTAGACAACATATATATATCTCCGACTCAAAGATAAACTAGAATGACATCGTGGACCACAGTATCCAGTATTTAAAGATAATGTTCTAATGTTTAGTTGAGCGGTATTTATCTTTGCCTTGAAGATATTTAAAAATGACACCGTAGATTACATTACCTTGTACTCGTGGATAATGCTCTAATATTTAATTGAGCGGAATTTATCTTTGCCTCAAAGATAATTAAAAATGACAATGCTAGACCACATTATCCTTGATTTGAAGATAATGAAAGGAAACAATAACTACAGTCATCTTCTTCCTTGTTTTACGGCATAATTATCAGGAACGACCTTCTACACATCACTTTGCATAGACCATGGACATTGCATCATCTAAATACTAAGCTCTGGAACCTCACTTCTAAATCATAGTCAACAAATAAAGCAATGTATTATTTTATTACACTATGGTTTAATATCAAAGAATTGGCTACAAGTAATGCACAAAACATAAAACCATAATACAAGTAATCAAACAACGGTGCTTAAAACTTAGAAGGGCTCAAGCAAAACAATGCTCCCAAGATGCTACTAATGTTGAGACATAGACAGAATACAAAAAATGCACAAGTTCAAAGCTCACGGCATAGCATTGTTTGCAAGCGCGAAGGAGAGAATGAAATGAAAACAAAAGTTTCAAAATGATGGAGTCAACCCGGGAGAGAGATGGTAAAGGGCTTCGCAAGACAATTTCCGCGGGAAGTTTGAACCGTTGCAAAGTTCAAGGGCCTAGGGGCAGAATACTTCCTTGCATTAGAGATTGTAGTCATAGAATCTATAGAGAAAATGTGTATAGCAGTCAAATTTTGTTAAAATCTTTGATTTTTATAGTTCTATTGTATTTGAGAGGTTAATGTGTAAATATTACCAGTCCAACTGGATTTTATTTTGTTTTTATCAATAGGTGAATAGAAATGGATGAATGGGGTGCAAAATAATAAGGCAGATATGAATTGAATAGTTGAGGCGAGGAAAATCAATTGTCAAGTAGTTTGGGAGTCCAATTTGGAAGAGAGTCTGGAGCTCCTACGGTGGTGGAGGCCGGTAGTGTATGGTGGTCAATAGGAATTTTGTTGTTGTGAGAATTGATTGAACGAATGTTAATTTTCTATTGTCCCAATGTTCTAGTTTGTGGATGTACTGTGTCAAGGTGAAGTGGAATTGAGGCTATAGTGAAATAGGAAACAATTGTAATCAGTGTGATGTGATTAACGTGGATATTTTTGGATGGAGATTGTGGTTAGCAATTGCACTTGTTATTTTTTGTGTTGATTGTTTTATCTGTGGATTCAGTTGTGAGGAAATATCTATAGTGATGAATGAGTGGTTGCATGTGGATTCAATAGTGGTAAATTGTGTGAATGAATTATGAATATGGAATGTGTTGACTATTATGGGAATTGATGGAAATTAAAGGAGCTTGTATAAAACCATAGTTGAAATTAAATAAATTTGTTTGAGATATTTAATTGGGAAGAATAGAAATCATTAGTTACATTGTACAACGGATCAAATAGAAATCTCAATTAAGTCAATAGCATGAGTCATGTGATGATGAAGGCAAGTGGATCTTGTGGGAAGAACAAGGGTTGCAAATTTTGTGGTAAAAAGAATTAATCAAAAGGAATCTGTAAAAGCTCTATAGTCAAAATTAGAAGGCAACTGGAACCAGAGCGGAAATAAATAAATTGAAGTGAATAAATATCCATTGAAGTTGACAAGACTAAAGAGGAGCAAGAAGTTGCAGTTCAAACAAAAGAATGAAGAAGCTATAGATCTTGGATGGTAAAAAAGAAATCAAGCTAGAGACTTTAGAGAATGACATTAACAACTGCCTTGATAAGTCCCTTAACCTTGGTTTTAAATATAATAAATATGAATTTTAAATAATTAAATATGAATTTTAAATAATTAAATATGAATTTTAAATAATTAAATATGAATTTTAAATAATTAAATATGAATTTTAAATAATTAAATATGAATTTTAAATAATTAAATATGAATTTTAAATAATTAAATATGAATTTTAAATAATTAAATATGAATTTTAAATAATTAAATATGAATTTTAAATAATTAAATATGAATTTTAAATAATTAAATATGAACTTTAAATAATTAAATATGAACTTTAAATAATTAAATATGAATTTTAAATAATTAAATATGAATTTTAAATAATTAAATATGAACTTTAAATAATTAAATATGAACTTTAAATAATTAAATATGAACTTTAAATAATTAAATATGAACTTTAAATAATTAAATATGAACTTTAAATAATTAAATATGAATTTTAAATAATTAAATATGAATTTTAAATAATTAAATATGAATTTTAAATAATTAAATATGAATTTTAAATAATTAAATATGAATTTTAAATAATTAAATATGAATTTTATCTATAGATTAACCGGCTAAAGTCAAGTATTCCCTTTATCTTTAATTGGGCACAGCTTTGGGTTGGTTAAATCTCCCTAGGAATTACCATAGAACATCCATACCTCCTTGCGAATGAACTTAAACTATAGGAATTTATTAATGGTTCATCCATTAAAAAAATCCATCTACAAGGGCGTTGACATTTCCATAGTTCCATTTGGTTCTTGCCAGGTGGATTTTGAAGTGTGCAAGTAGGCTTTTTGTAGGGAATATAATGTTTGTAGCTGCCTTTTGTCAGGGAACGTGGAATTTCTTTAAAAAAAAGGTTGGCAACTTAGAGATTGTTGTGATCTGGGAATCCGAGTAGGAGCTTCTGTTCACCTTTTATTTAATAGTTATGGATCTGAACCCTGGTTTAGGGAGGTCTACAGGATACTTGGTAGCGCCTATTTCAGACATCGTCAGTGAAGTGCATTTTATCCATAATAGATGGAGACTTGCTATGATGTAACTAGTTTGGAGTAAGGTTTTTTGGCTTAGGGTTCAAGGCTTAGGGACTTTAGGATTTATGGTGTATTTCAGAGTATTTTAGAAAATCAACTAATTTGTTAAACATTTTTATTGTGAGGTCGAACTCAATATTTTTTTGAGGGTTAGATTTTGCTTGCTATAGAACAATCTCACTATTGGCATTATTGTATTTCAATTCCATCTGCAAGGTACTAGCAGATTAATTTTTCTTTTTAATTTTGGACATAATTCTAATTAACAATTTTTAAAGTAATGGATTTCTAGCTGTTTTGTCTAATTTTATTTCTACACTGTCAAATCACTTTTGCAATACATAACGGTTTTGATTGGTAGTCCATAGTTCTAAATGTTCCAACAAATGATGATAAAAGTCATCCAAATTCCTAAATTAGTGTTCAAAAAAGCATTTCTTCCAATTTTGAATAATAATATCTTTCAATTTCAGTAATCAACCTTTCCAAAAAATATACGGTGTGATTTCAAGAAAATGAAGTACAAGATTCTATTTTCCTATAATAGTTATAAAATTCAATATAAAAAATTTGCATGGCATTTACGGAAGTATATCATAATTTAAAAAATTATAGAAAATTATATTTAAATGAAATGACTCAATTCATATAAGTTGAAGAAAATCAATGTATAGAGGTATTAGGTTGATTTTCAAAAACCTGAAATTCAAATAAATATGAAAAGCTAACTTGAAAATATTTATGTAATTAAAATATTGATGAAAAGTGAATTGTTTTTTTTGCGGGAATAATTTAATAAATATATACATAGAAAGGTTGTTTTGGGTAGTAGATGGGACCTTTACAAACCGACAATACAAATTATTTTTTCACTTTTAAGTTTATAGTGCACAGTCACCAATTCAAACATTTCTAATAAAAACAAAAAAATTTAAAAGAACAATAATTCTTATTTGGATCAAGTTATGTATCAAGTTATTCCAATCTTCATTTCACTCGTCAACCATAAGTAAATAATTTTTATAATTATTAGAGTTTCATGAACTTGGGCAACTAAAATAATAACACCTTTAAATTTGCATAGAGGATTATTATGTTGTTTGCATTTTTCTATCTTTTTCTTTACTTCTATTTTGTTTATATATAATTTGATTAAAGTATCTTTTTTTATTTGTATTTTTCTATCTTTTCCTTCACTTGTTATTTTTTTCGATAAATTTTATTACAATTTCATTTTGCACATATTACATTTTTGATTTGTAATTACAAAAAGCTGAAAAGAAACATAATATTAATAAGAAGGGAAAAAATATAAAATGGACAAGAATGAACAAAGTGAAGTGGGTAAAAGAAAAAAATATATAGTGTAAAAGAGAAGAAAACAAATATAGAGTGAAATACAAAGTTGGCTTTGATTGAATATGAAATACAATTACTCAACTGCAACTAGTTCTTTTGCAAAAAACTTGTAGAACTCTCCGGTGGGTCACTCTAGGTATTTTTTATCCCTGTGCAACAAGGGGGGGGAGGGTGGAATTAGGATTCTCATTGAAATTTTTTCCTTCTCCTTCACTCTATATTTCTTTTCTTTTCTTTTACACTATATATATTTTCCTTTTACCCACTACATTTTGTTTGTTCTTATGTACTCTATATTTTTTTCCTCCTTGTTCATAATAATTTTTTTTTTTATTGTTTCACTCTATATTTTTTTCCTTACTTTTTTATCCTTATTCTTTTGGAAGTTCTAAGCCTTAAACCTCAAATTGCAAATTTTATAAAGGAGGGACTACTTATGATAAGTAAATCCTTAAAGCCCAATTATCTGGCTAATTTTGAGTGAAATGTCTATCAAAATAGAACCACTTGTCCTACGTCCACCGCTAAAATTAAAAAGTCTTGGGGGGATTACTAAAAAATGTACGCATCAACCACTAGGTGTGATAAACTTGTGGGCCATAATACATTCATCTGAAATAAAATTTGTGAAAAAATCATATGATAATAATAGGTGTAAGTAATTTAGGATCTTCTAAAATTCATCAATTGCAAATTTCTAACTATCAATAGCATTCCCTTAAACACTTGTCCAATAAAAAATCTTTATTTAAAAAAAATTCCATGTTTTATGATCTTTTTTGCACTGTAAATAAACCACCATTAAATAGGGCATGTTCTCATGTATAAGCAAATTTCATAAGGAAGTGCCCCCCCTTCAGAAATAAGTATATACATGTTTCTTAGAATCTAACCATATGATCATGTTCTAAACTTCTCTTAAATCATGTCATAGGAATTTTGTGAATTTTGGGATTTAAGCATTGAGAGATATAATCAAACTAAGCATTGAAAGTGAAAGACAAATTTCTTTTAAGAAGTCTCTCTCATTGCCTGCAAAACAAGAAGGTCTATAACTTTCAAAATCATGAAAGTCTCATGGAATGTATTAAAGCTTTTCATTACATAACAAAAAAATCTGCCAAAAAATGTTTTGAATGAAATTTTGAATATCCAATTTGTGTGCAAGGCATTTCACATGTTGGTTCCAGTATACCACTTCAATGAATCAATGGAGGGGCAAAACATACTATTGCAAACTTAAGGGATATTATTTTCATACTTCCAAACTAAATTCATACAATTTTTTTGGAGTTGAGGTCTTTAGTGCATTACCCATATACTTGAACTACCAAACAAACTTTGGAAACAAACTTGGAGGTTTGGAAAGGGTTGGCAAGTTTGGGAAGGTCAAGCTTGGCGTTTGGTGGCTCAGGGTAGGCCTGGGTCGTCATCTCCTTCTCCCTGCACTTAGTGGAATTTTGTTGCAGTGTTGCTCATCTTCTTCCTTTCACTGCGTTTTTTCTTCTCATCGCGTTTTTTCTTCTTGTCTCATTTTGTGATGTGTGTTTGATGCTTGCTTGTTGCGTGCATGTATGAGGGTTGAAAGGTTGTTTTTTTGGCACTCAGAAATCACCGTTTTGGGCTACCATTTGAACAATTTGCAATCTTGTGTGTACATATTACATTTGTTGCGTGAGAGCAGTAGTTTGTGTCTTCAGATTAGAGAACTTAGAAATTTAGAAATCTTCTTCAAGTTTTTTTGAATGTTTGTTGAGTGAACTTAGAAAATTAGAAATCTTCTTCCTTCATTTTTGGCTTCAAGTCGATATTGCTTTGGCATTTGTGGTTGGTAGAGATTTGTTGTTGGAGTTGCACCCCTTGCGTTTGGTGGAATTGCGCCTTCTGCGGTAGTAAAGCTGCGTGATATGGATTTGAGCTACGGTTGTGAACAAGTACTTGCTGCCTGCTTGTATTGTGTTTAGTTATTTTGGGTTTCCAATCTAAGCATCATGCAAATCACTTGTTTGCTTACTATAAGTTTATGAAATTGCATGTCATTGTGTGCAATGTTTTCAGCCATTTCAAGTTACATCTTTCACTTTCAATTGCTTAGGATTTCAATTATAGTCGCTTAGAAATTCATTTTACAATTATTATTGAGGCTTCACCACTTAGAAACTGCTTCAACACTGAGGTTGTATTAACTTCATTTAATTTCAAATTAGCGTTTCTAATAATACAAAAGTATAGCAAAAATAAAGCATGTAGATTGTTGTAACTATGGATCAAACAATAGTTCAAATTAGGGTTTTGAACCATATACTCATAACTAACAAGTACAAAACCTCAGATTTCCTATCTTCGAGTCGAAGATAATTATCTTCGAGGCGAGCAAAGTTATCCTTAGCTTGAAGATAATTATTGTCGAGCCAAGGATAACCTTGCTCGCCTCGAAGATAATTATCTTCAACTTGACAATAGTTATCTTCTAATTGAAGCTAGTTATCTTCGAGTTGAAGATAACTAGCTTCAATTCAAAGATATCTAGCTTCAATTTGAAGATAATTATCACTAAGGCAAACAAGGTTATTCTCCGACCTAGTAGATGAATTGAACTAGCTCTTCACCCCTTGGGAAATAAGAGGAGAAATGTTCATGACAAGGCAAATAAACACCATCTTGAAAAGCTTTGATAAGCACGTTGTCATGGCCAAACAAAAAGAGCCAAGAAGAGCGCACACTAGAAGAACCTTGTGTTTAACTTGAAACATTTTTTGTGACATTATGTTGTATTTGATGTTACAACTAACACCTTACACTATGTCTAATGTCAACATTAGATATAGCATAAGGTGTTAGTTGTAACATCGAACACAACATAATGTCACAAAACATGTGTCAAGAAAAACATGGAGTTCTTTTGCTGCGCAGCACAATACAAGGCCAGAGCAAGATACCCAACGACCATCAAGAGCTCGAGGCAAATTTGGCAGTCAAAGTGTAAGAAGAAGAGCTGATCGGGGTGCAAGTCAAGGTGCAAGCTAGGGTAGCGGGCGAGGACAAGCTCAATCACAACATCTAAAACAAAAACCTAAGGAAACCTATACAGGCAAGCCAAGCGCAAAACGTCTAAAGCCTTTAAAAGAGAGAAGACATGTAGCTACAAGGGGCTTTGGCTCTGTCCTAACTAATGTCCAACCAAGGCAGCCGGGTGACCAGGAAGAAATAAAGGATTTTGAACTAAAAGAAGCATACCAGAAGAATTTCAAAGACAAGAGTATGGAATGCTTCATATTTGACCCACAAACATTTTGGGTTCATATCAATCAATATTATCTAGCAAAAGCAAAGTACATCATCAAAAGGTTAGAGAGGAAAGATTGTGGATGAATAGATAAACGAGTTAGTGGAAATGTCTGACTCAAGGCATTCTTAAGAAGAAAGGCAAAGGCAAAGGCAAACAATTTTTGTGATGCATGTAGACGACAAATTTAGACTTCTCCCATAGCGTTCCAAATCATGGGATGAAATAAAAGATGGAAAATTCTACATTATCAACGGGTAGTATAGCATCACCGCATCAAAGAGGCTCTAGAGCAAAGGATGCGTGGAGCAAAGAAGGCAATAATTACAGAGCTCAGAAGTTGCAATTGTCTATAGTTTAGACCCAGGACAGCTAACGGCCATCTTGGAATGGTTTAATGCAACCATTCACTTGACTCACAATCAGTTGACATGGAGAAATCAGATCTTAAATTGTCGGTTGGTTTGGCTTTCTAACAGATGTGTAGCCAAATACAAGGATGAAGCATCCATTCAAAAAAATAGTGTCATTGACGACAATGTAGCGTACTCAATAAGAAATGCTTATTTATGTTTGAGTCGATGATAATTCTATGATTCTTTAGAATAACATTATCATTGAATGAACTTAAATGCTGACATTATCCTTGAGTCGAAGATAATGCCTGGTAATGTTGTTTTTGATTTACTACTTTAGGCCGCACTAACTTATTTTGCAAACTTTTGAGCCCATCCAAATTTTTTTTGATGGTATCATGGTCAGACTGAAAAGCATAAATCCAAAGGGAAAAGATACGATGGTGAAGCTAGTGTCTGACGTAAAGAATGAAATAAAGCTCATCACTCTACTAGATGCAATTTACAAGCTTTGGAACGAGTTCATCCAATTGCACATGAAGGGGGCTTTGATAGATCTTGTCACTGAAAAGCCTTACAATAAAGGAAAAAACTTTGACCCTAAGAAATTCTGCCTCAAAAGAGAGTTCTTCAAACATATGGGGCACCTCATAGACTGGGATCTAGAGGAGTACATTTCCATTTGCTCGAAAGAACTCCCAATCAAATCAAAGACTACCCCAAAGTCTCTATTGGAAGGGCAACGATCTCCGTCGCTAACAACATAGCTGCAACTAACTGGGTGGAGCAAAGGAAACACAAGAACATCATGCGTGTGGAGCTGCAAGCCATGGATCTAGTGTTCAAGTTTGTGGACATTAACGACATTACGATAGAGGAAGCCTGGAAGGCTTTCAAAAGCAAAAGCCGTTTCATTGGTGCCTCATGGAACTTCTTGTTGACCGCAATTCTGAATAGCTTATATGTGAAGTGGTTGACAAATGAGGCAAAGAAGAAAACTACTGCTGATGTAAAGGGCAATGATAAGTTCTCCATGGTCTATTCAGGGCTTTTTTTTTTGGCGAAATTTCGCCAGACTGTCAGAAATCTGACCAATCTGGCTTCATCCCTCCAAAAACAGGCCTATGCAATGAAGCTAGCAGGGGGGACACTGGTCCAAAAAAAAAGCCTGGGTCTATCCCACGCTCAGTTGCTTCATTTGAATGAAGATGAATCCTGCATTCAAAGACATTGTCTACAATGTCTACATTCGTGGACATGTGTGTTATCCGCAAGCATTTTGTACAACTCACTTGTAGGCATACTTAGAGAGGAATCTTCCTCTAGCAATCATTGACTTTTGCCAACTTTCGAGACCAGCACTTGGCTTTGGGAATGCATCACCGATGGGGCCATTGCTGATGTTCCTCCAAAATCACATGATGCCTAGGTTCTCTGAGCTGAACGTCGCTAAGGATTATACGGGACAACTATGACACCAAGACTTACATTGGTTTTGCCCGGAAGCACATGAAAGACTACATGCTCAAGTTGTCCAAGTACATTTCTGCCAAGTCAAAGCGGAATGAAGTTGTCATTAACCACGTGAAGACACTTGCAACAATCAAGATGCTCTTTTTATTCATGAAAGGTCTAATCAATGTGGGAAAAGGCATAGGTTGTATGAAGGACAAATATGTGACATTAGACACCACTTATTGCAGTGAGTGGTGGAAGAATACAAAAGCAAAGTACAGGGTTGAAAAATGCAAGCTCCACATGGAGTTTTACATCAACTTACTTCAAAGTTTATGCGTCACAGGAGAGAATGTCACTGGAGTTTATCCGGGCTCAAAATTCATGGTAGCAGCAAAGGTAAGTCAATAAATCCAACTCAATATTATCTTTGGCTCGAAGATAAGCTCAATATTCTTCCTTCTTTGCAGTCAACTGCATATCATTGTTTAGTTAAAGGCTGCTATTATATCCAGCTCGTATTCATATTTTCAAAACTATCTTTGCCTCAATGATAAAAATGACAAGATACGCACATCTGAGAGATGGTAATTAACCATTGCTATTTTCTTGAAGTTGTATGGCCTTTATTGCTATGCTTTTATTGAGAGAAATTCGTCCCAAAAGTACCGAGAGATGGTGGAGAAGCATGGCAAGATGTTGGACATCTAGGACTTCTATTATGATAACTCATTATACCTCTCAAATTACATCTATCATGGACTTCTCGATAATCCGGAGTTGGGCTCTAACTCTTCGCCTAGAAGGGACAATAATCTTAAGGTAATCTTGACATTATTCCTGAGGAGGGCGATGACGCTGCTCTACTTCCCTCCTACAAGCGCAATAAGGTTGGAACCAAAACTGATGATGATACTCTACTTGTTGCGTATGAGTTGGGTAATTCCAATCTAGTTGAGGAGATTGAGCTGAATCTTCAAGGGGTGATCGGGGCCAATCTTGAAGAAGATATAGTGTCCAATCCGGCGGAAAAGATTCATCCCGCAAAAAAATTAGAAGCGTGCTCTGTCGTACGCGTAATCTAGGTGTAAGCACCTTTAACACATAATTGTGGTTAGATGACACGAGTTATCGTCCTAGGGAATTCTACTATGTTGCTGCAAGTTTTGGGTATCCGGTTCACTTCCCAAACACCCTAAGCAATCCATATAATCTATTGCTGTCTTCCGGAAACTAATATTTTCCGGATTCTAATCCAGATCCGTCCTCTTCCAGATTCCAGTTCCAACTCTCCACTTGTTTCCGAATGCAAGTACTTTCCGGATTCCAATCCGGTTTCCGGATTTACCTGATATCCAAATTCTACTTCTCAACTCAACGATTTTATATACCCATGTTTTACCCTCAGGGGGTCCACTATTGGTCTTTAGAGGGGTAGGGACTTCACCACTCTTAATCCTCACATAATCTATCCTTTATCAAACAAAACAAATAAAACACCAAGAACAATTTGTTGAGATCTAGGGGTAGCACCCTCACAACTTTCCGGATGGCCAATCCGGATTGTAAGTCACACAAGGCCGCGTTAAGTCCCCAAATACTACAACGACAGATCTAGTACTTTCCGGAAAATACAGGTAGATCCCGTACTGACTATGAATCAAGAGTGTTTAACTGGCTATCCTACCGGTAGATGGAAACATTCTGCTGAAGCGGTTGCTGATTTCCGCACGGATTCGTCTCCCACAAAATCTAGACTAGCATTCCGTACCACGCATGGCTCCCCACCGGCTTGCTGTTCCAGCGATTTAAAGGACAAGATGCACAAAGCGCTCACTTCCTTAATCCGTAATCAATCTGTACCTACTAGTAATCAGTTCTGGCTAGTCTAGTGATCCGGACTCCTCCCTTCACCCTATCTCTCTCATACACCCACACATGAACACAAGAACGCGATACGCCAAAAAATGCACTTCAGAGTGTAACCCAAGGTGATCAGATTGAAAAGGCAAGGAAAGGAATGAATGGGCAACAGGCCTGCCCACCCTTAAATACAAAACACGACGACCTAATAGCCACCAGAAAATCAGGGCAACAGTCAAACTGACCGTTGCGAGAAACCCGGAAAGCCGTTCAAAACTCTAGAAGTCCGGAACTCGGCTGTCCCTAAATTTCCGAAAATCCCTAAAATTTCGGAACATTTTCGGATACTCCTAAGATTCCGGAACATTTCCGGAATCCGGATTGGTCCTATTTACTGGATCTTAACGTTTATAACGATTCTAATGATCCGGAAATTACTTATTCCAAACTTACTCTCTATCTGTTCCGTATTGCCTATTCTTACGTCAAAAATGGAAATTTTTATTCTATTCTAATCCGATTCTAGTCTATTCTATTGACATTTGAATTTTTGTGTTGTGACATGCTCCGGCCATGCCCACTCAAACAATCTTTTAGTAGATGGTTTTTGTAGTCGCTTAGTGGGGTTCAGTACCAGTCACAGTTTTATGAGTCACCGGATTCCGCTCTTGAGCAAGTAGTACATTTTTTTTTGTATTCCGTTTGATCAGGTAGTAGCAAGGGGGCGCGGTGAGGGTGTGCCGCAAATTGTGTTCCCAGTAGCTCCCCAACTGCGGCAAAAGTGGTTGAACGTTGTGTTGTGTGATAGCAAGGCTCAAGGATAATATCTTTAAAGAAAAAACATCACACAATTCAAGACAATGTTTTCTCTGATTAAGTTCCGACTATCATTGGAACAAAGGCTGTATTCATTTGTCCCAAAATGAAGAAATTCTTAGACAAGGTTTCTATGTTCTCAAAATGCATTGTAATGTGGAGTTCTATGATCAAGAAGAATGTGGCATTTGTCGCTAGTTTTTTCTTCCAAAACTGCAAGGTGCCATTTGACATCCTAGGGCAAGATAAGTGTAGGACGATAGAGATCTCTAAGGGGAAATACATGAAACAGGTCAGATCTAATTGGATGGATCTATATCTCAAAGTGCTTGATGAAATATTAAACACGGATGTAGATGCAAATGATCCTATATCCTTTAGCAAGGACAAAACTATTCTCATTGACGATTGTCCGCAAAAGGGCATCCTTAATGAAAACGAGAATGGGATAATCCTCCAGAGTTGGAGTCACGACACGCATGGCGACAAGTTTATGTTGGGCACCCTTGGTCCTTGGCTACGACAACTCCATCAGGCATGTCCACTTGATCGCTTGCAGGAGTTCATGGATGCAAATTGAATTAGCATGCCTCCAATGTTTGCTAAATGCCATCACGGGGATGTAGTTTTGGAAGGCTTAAGATTGTTTGCCAATAATCTCGGGTCTCGTTTTGTGCTGCCGGGGATGAATCTAGTGATTGAGCGGGAGAAACGCATGAAGAAATAGACTTCTACTTGTTGCATTTGATTGTTGAAATTCATGTAAATATCATCCATCCGTATGAGTAAAATTTTGGAGGTTTGGTTTGAAACTTTGGCTTCTTTTGAAGGGTAATGTGTTATGGAATTGCAAATGTCATTGTCTTAAAGTTGTATGTGTTCTTACCTGTGGGTCTAGGCTAAATTGTTACCTTTGATTCAAAGATATGTTGTAAAAGTAGTCAAATCTCTTTGGGCTGAGAATAAGTCGTGGAAGAATTGTTTTTCATGCGGATTGAGGATTCTTTGTGCAAGTAGTTAGATATCTTTGGGTCAATGATAAATTGTGGGGGAATTCATTTCATTCAAACTACTTCAAGTCAAAGGGTTCATAGATCAGATACCCCAATTGCAACAGCCCATGACCAAAAGTCTCTTGTCAGGGTCTTATGCGCCTTTGTCAAGGTTCTCGGATTTTGTTGGTGGATGTGGCATGTCCTCTTCTTATTCTAGGCCTTTCTTCATTGGCTCTGCCACGGATGCAGCTTCAATGGCCATTGACTTCTCCAAGAATAATGTGGAGGACAGTATTGTGGATAGCCCACCAAGTCAAGGGCTGGTGAGGACCCCAGATTGCTTGTCTTCCCTTAAGAAAAGGTTTGCATGTACCTTGAAATGATTGCGCTTGCAATCACAACTTTGTGCACCCCAAACACTCCACACAAAAAATTGTATGTGGTTGATGAAGGACACGTTGAGAGTACTGACTATTCGAATGGAATCCCATTGCCAACAACAGTTGCGCATCCCTATCTTTGGAGTGATGACGCTAATACAGATTTTGTAGACAAGAATCCTAGAAGGAAGATCCCATTGGTTGCTTTTTCTTTGGATCAAGTACCGCGCCATGTAGAGATCTCTGGTACTATCCTTCCAAACCCCGTGGAAGGCGGATCTTCGCCTTCCGCTAGACCTATGTCCCACTGAACAAGTCTTAGAGACTTACGGCAGTCAAATTACACACTGACGGCTGCAACTACCGCTCCATTCATAAGCTCTATCACTTGATTGCTTTTGAGGCCGCCTTATCAAAGTTGTAGATCTCTTTCTAACGATGGCATATTTGGAAGCGAATGCAAGCGACGTAGAGAGGTCAAGGACCATATTCAGGTAGAGATATGTTGTCCCGCCCCTTCTCCAAGTGTTCAATACTATGGGCCTTCTCGATGCAAGGATGTTTTCAGAGGATTGGCGAGGTTGAAAGCAACAGAGGCAGCTAAGAATAGTTCATCTACAAAGAACAATGGTTAGTAGAATGATGCTCTTTTGAAAGGAAGTCAACTTTATATAACTATTATTATTATTAATAGAATTTTCATTTACATACAATTTTTAGCATAGGCATGTACTACATGTATACGTGGCCTCTATATATTTTTACACTAACACATTCAATCATTAGCAAAACAAGCAAGGGCAAACTTAACAAAATGCAAGAAGAAACACAAAGAGCTATGGAGCTTAAAAAACGTGAAGGCATTGGCAAAGAAATTGCATGCAGCTACAAGTGACAATGCCCTAGTGCAAGGTTACAAGACTCTGTTGTTGTAAGGTTTTGTTGCCTATCCAAAAAAGCATGAGGCTTCTAGTTTTGGTAAAAGTTTGTGAAAAGAAAAGAAATAACAAAAGCCTAAGAAACCTTAATCCTACACCTAAAGCAACCACGAACTCCAAAAGAAACTCGTTTCAACAGACTAACCACAACTCAACTTCGAACCTCAATCCTCAAACCTTGTTGGATGCAATAGTACTTGAAACCCTCTCAAGTTTGCCTATTGCGCCCTTTCAAGTTTATAAGTACAACCCTCACAAGAATACTAAATAAAATAAAATAAAACACAAAAAAAAACACAATTCATACAAAAAGAACACAATATACTATTGTCACAAGAAAAAGAACGATATCCAAGTAAAAAGTGATCTCAAGTTTAGTACTTGAAAAATCCAAGAATACTAGAGCCCCAAAGGGGAAGCCAAGCTTTTAAGTACCTCCAAAGAGGTCACTAGATTGCAAGCAATATAGAACAAAAAGCCCATCCCAAACCTTAACCTCATCATGAGGCTAACTGCCTAAAACCTAAAATTTTGATAAGGCTAAATCCTTTAAGAACTAAACCCCACAATGAAATTATCCACTTGTCAAGACTAACTTTCTTACAACTTGGATCCAACTTTAATAATAGTAAGATGCCTAATCAACTTACAGACGTTCCACATCACCACACCGTACTATGGATTTATGCTCTAAATATGCAAGAAAAATTAGCATCTAGCAATACAAAGAAGGAGAGCCAAAAAGAGAGGGGAGGATCCAAGAAGCCTATTACCTCTCCAAAAAGTTCGTCCACAACTGCTAAACTCTAATATAGATCACTTGCAAAGGTTGCAACCCTCTCCGTTCTTGCAAGCTTGTTTATTCAGTAGTACAAGCATGCATTACAGGAGCACTTTCCAATCAATTGCGCCTTGAGTTCCATACTTGCCATAATTAACATAGAGGTGGTCATTTCTAGTAGGGTCGTCACATTCAGTTTAAAAACCTCAACTTTGAGAGGTTACAAGAAATTGAAAAAAATATGTGTACGTAAGCTTACCAGTAATAGAAGAAGTTTAGAGGCTTGGCCACATGTGTAGAACATCTATACAATAAGCAAGGGAAGTCAGAGGTGACAAATGCAAATGAAGGAAAGCAAGAAGGGTTCAAAAGCAACGACTTATCTTACACAACAACATCGAAGTAGAGGTGAGGTGCGCTTTTCAGTAGCTGAAGTCAAACATGAGTTCAAACTACTTCCACTGCTACTTATTTGGAGGAGTTGCATAGAGGAGAAACAACTGTAGAATGTTCGAAGAAGTTATAGGATGGGCAATGAGAACTCAGAGGATGGTGAAGAGCAACGGTAAACAAAGGCAATGCAATAGGGCCGACGGTCAATAAGGGAAGCAAAATCAACAATCAAGTGAGGAAGTAGGCCAAGAAGACAGAGCAAGGCCAAGATTGATGGGATGGCGGAAGAAAAAGCAATGACCACTTTTTGGTGATGAAGGCAGGATCTACTCAACAAAAAGGGACGAGATGTATTTAACAAACTAGAGCAGGGTCAAGGATTGACAGTAAGCAAAGGCAGACGCATCAGGGCGGAGATCATGTAATCAAGGCACATGCCATGATCACAAAAGGAAGGCAGGGCAAGTACGTGGAGAGGTCAAAAAGACAGAGGAAGGACATGGATGAGTTGAAGAGGAAAAAAATGGATGGGTGGGGATCTACTAAGGAAGGCAAAACAAGGGCGGCATTTGATGAGGAAGGCGAATTAGGCACAATATTCGTTTTGCAAGGCAGAGTAAAGGTGGGAAACAACAATGTAATTGGGAGGCGCCAAATTTTGAAAAAATGCCCACTGGAATGGACATAATTTTTGAAGTTTTTGCCGCCCATGCAACACTTGAAGCAACAATTGTTTTAGTCATGGCCTTCTTTATTGTTCTTGGACAGGGAGAAGATTTTTAATAGGCTTTGTGCAATTCAAGATTTCTGACAAGGGAGCAACAATGTTGAGGTGGACGCCATTTGCACAATTGGGGGCAATTTTTGGAAACTCTGGGCACAATTTCAGAGACCATACATTTGAGTTAAGCATTGCCAGTGCTTCAATTGACGCATGCCTAATAAGAGTTTTATTTTCTATGTATTTAGTTTAGCAGCCAACAAGTGCAAAGATGAAGCTCAAGTTTCGTCATTAATGATTCCTCACCTCTTCAATGGACAAATGCTCATGGCATAATTTTGGACTTGCTTTGAATGCTCAAAGGACTGACAAGAACTATTTCTACATGTTTTGAAATACTTTATGCACTTAACTGCTCTATTGATAGCCATATTATAGTTGTTAAACATCCTACTTTGGTACTCCTAGACCTCGTCTTATTACACCTTTGCAACTAGACTTAGGATCCAAGATGAAAAGACTCTTCACGTATGCCAACTCTGGACCTAAGGTAGACAAGCCTATTACCACCCTGATTTGCGATCTGACTATGTTGGAGTCAACTTCAATGGGGGCACCTATTTTTCAAAAGTGTATGCATGTTTCACAAATCAAACCCAAGTGGAATTATAATTTTCTGATGAAAATTGAAATTTCTATGAATTTTTGAAGTTGACTGCCCCGAAATTACAAATCCGCTCATGGATTAATTTATAAAACTCAGATCAACAATCCATTACCGCCATAGATTGTATCTATGAGTACTTGGATATCCACCAATCAATGATAGACACGTTACCCAAGCTGAATTAATGAGCTGATTTTGTCAGAAAAATAGATGGACTTAGATGAGTTTCAGGGTGGTAATGGGGCCAAAAGTCAGATGTCGGAAATAGGAAGCTGACGGGAATAGGCTGGTTCACCTTATTTCTCTCTCCAGAAGTTTTGGTTCTACTAGTTTTTTAGTGTTTGTGTCTGTTGAGTTAGGGTTAGGGTTCCGGGAGCATCTTTCTGAGTTTTGATGGTTTTGTTGTTGTTTGACAGAGCTCAGTGGTTGTCAATGGTGATGATCCATTGTGGGTTTCTTTCTTCACATGGGTGAATGGTAATTTTCAAAGACTTGACTCATTCTTTATTTTGAATTGAAGAGATTGTGTCGACTCTGTGCGAGAGGTGTAGGGTAAAGAGGATTAGTCGTCATACTTTCTGGAGCTGGTGGTGCGGGGGGGAGGGGGTGGTTTGGGGCGGGTAACGCACGGCAGCGCCATTGAGAGTTTCGGTTTTCGTAGACGGAGGCAGCGCAAGAATCCGAGAGGGATGGATGTGGATCCTCGTCTATTTGAAAATATGGTAAGAGCTTCTAGCATTCTTTTTCTACGTCTACTCCAGTGGAAACTTGGTTTGGATTGTATGCGAACAGAACTTGTGTCCCGATTTCAGATAAGGGACACTCTTATTGACTGGTAAAACCGGCGGTGTTCCCGGCTATCCCCCGTGAAGGTCACTGTGTATCCTTTGGGGAGATTGCTACAATTTTCTTTGCCTTTCTCCAATTGAAAATCGAGATTCTGATTGGGGCAAGGAAGAGCATAATCATCCCTGCATATATCACGATATTGTGTATTCAGGAACTCCTTAGTTGTTGTCTTGAATTGCGCGGGGTATTGGTCAGTGTTGCATTCCTCATGTTTACCTGGGTCTCATTCCACTGAGCAGCTAATTGGTTGGTTGAAGCCGTGAATTAAAACTAACATTAGGGGGAGGTTCAGAAATTGCTTAGATGTGTTGTGGGATTGGGCAGCAGGTGAGCGACAGCGAGGTGTGCAAGATCGTTTTGTCGTACCTCGTTCACAACTGCTTCAAAGAGACTGCAGAGGCCTTTATTGCCTGCTCTGGCATGAGACGCACGGCTGACTGTTCCGTCGATATCGATAAGAGGAAACGTGTGTTCCTGTGCTAATTGCATTTCTTTTGGTCAGTTTTGATACTGCTATTAACTGCTTGTTTGGTTAGATTTGAGGTGGCTCGAAATAGTACATACAATACTCCTCGTCGAGAGTACGGACTTGCACATTTCCGTTAAAAATATATGCAGTATATTCGTTGGAGCTGTGATAAACTCTCACTTTTCAAATTCGTAGCGTTATTTAGCTATGTCTAAGATCCAGCTGGTCTTGGTCAGAAGTCTTTGAGCAGCTTCATTGTGCTCGGAAGGTTCTCTGATAGACTTGTCATGATAACGGTCCACCTTATGTTGCATTGGGTGTCTCTATCAAGTGTCTTATTCTTGTCCAAATGTCTAACTGTAGTGAGTTGGTTTTCGACGTATGCGCAGCAATCTATAGCCATGTATTGGAAGGCAATGTTTTAAAGGCTATTGAGCTTACAAACCAGCTTGCCGTGGATCTGCTGGCCTGCAACCGGGACGTTCATTTTGATCTTCTGACTCTTCACTTTGTCGAACTTGTGCGAGCGAAGGATTGGTACGAACTCAACTCATGCAGGGGTATTTATCATTGGCGTTTTTATTTCTGGGTCATCAAGGTTTTCTCTGATTTGTGTAGACTCAACAGATAGTCCACCAATGACAAAGAAAAACGAATAGCTTTCGCCAATTATGTGTATCTTCGTGGCGGTGTTGATGGAGAAATTTAGTTAGCTGTTTCCCCTTTGAAAGTTTCTTGGCATTATACCAGGAGCTGAATTAAAGAGAGAAGCTTTAGAGCCTCAGCTTATCAGATTAGGAATGCTAAGATTCCAAGAAGTAGAGAGACAATTAGAATAAGTGTAAGCACAACAAGCATGTATGGTCGAAAAAAAGGAAACCTGGTCCTATGAACATAATGTTCCATAAATTTTTATATTTGGAACGTGTGAGGAAGGAAGTTAGTCAGTTTTCTATGAGAATGATGTAACCAACTAGGCCTGTCAAATTTTGTCAATATCAGTACCATAGTGGTCAGAGGGTGGCTAGAATTAATTTCTGTGAGGAGTTGAATACTTTTTGGGGATGCAGTGCGAGTGCATTAGAGTTCGCGCAGGGAGAACTCCGACCTTTTGGCAAACAAGAAGATCGATATCGGGAGAAGCTCCAGGTTAGTGCCTCTTAGTCGTGACTCTTATGGACGATTAGATTTTCTTTTGCACTCATAAATGTAGTATTTATGGTACTATAGTATTGTATGTTGTTTTTTCGATTCTATCTTGTGCAACGAATGCTTGATTTCAACTGTGGTCGTCGTGAAACCTTCAATTGGCAGATCATACCCCCTCAGGCTGTTCATGCATGTGGTTTTGAACATAAGTTAATGTAGATTGGCTGTATATCTAATCTATGTGGGCAAATAACATAGAAATTCAGATTCCTGACCTACCTATCTGACGCTGTTTGCAGGATTGCATGGCATTGCTAGCATATGAAGAGCCTGAGAATTCGCCTTTGTTCCATTATCTGACCGATGATTATCGCCAGAGTGTCGCAGATGCGCTGAATTGTGCTGTTCTAGGTATGCTTCGAGTCAATTTGGTCATAGCGTGACAAGGCACTTGCGAAGAAATACTCCTGTGCTGCATTTGTATCTGTGGCAGTATAATCAAAGGCTGATCTTCAACTATTGTCTTATATATTTTAGTTACTTGGTCCAGCTCATTCCTTCTTGTGAGCGTTGTGAAAGGGACAATTGAGTGATTTCTTCAATGATTAGAATATCGTGTGCAGATGTTCAGCCTATTCTTCATTTGTACAAAGAAATATCATGTGTTTGCTTCTCTGAAGTCTTTGATTCGTGTACTAAGAATTTTGTAGAGCTGTCTACAGAATGAACAAATATTTCTTGGTTATCCTTGTTCACCTAAAGAAGATGAAAATGACATACATGTGTCATGGTGATCCCGACTTCTGTGCAGCTCATGCCAATCTACCAAGCTATACATCAATGGAGAAACTGCTGCAACACACTACTGTTGTAAGTCAGCGTCTTCATCAAGAACTTGGGAAGGTAGGTCTTGAATCTCTAAACTAGGATTTACTTCACCTTCATCATGGTGAGAGTTGGACTATCCTTCACCAAGAAAAACGATCTCGGATCTTTCATGAATTTCTTGTATGTCTTGGGCCATTCAGCATTGAGACCCATCTGGTGTTTGATTTAATTAATTTGGGCATGTCAGTTCCGATATGATGGAGATATTTTTCTCTCAGCATTGCTAACTGAATGTCCAAAGGATGGGTTGATAAATACAGCATATTGTCTTGCTCAGAGAACGTGCATCTTCTGTAGTGTGTTTTGATTATTCAATTAGGGCCTTCTAACCTTTCTTTGTGCAACGCCAAATGTGGGTTTTACCCTCCCTTTCTAATTTGGCTTCTTCACAGCTTCTAGCCATTAATTTGTTTACTTGTTTCGCAGGATGGTCCTCCAACCTTTACACTAAAGTCGTTCTTGAAAAGCTAAACCATGCTTGAAGAGGTTTTTTGAGCTTGTTAGATCTGTAGACTATATTAATGATCATGAGAACTCTATGTATAGAGCCTTACATACTGACCAAGCTATACACCTGCATTAGTGCCTCCGGATTGCTATGATGTTCAACCTGTTTAGAGACCGGACATGCATTAGTAGGTGTTCAGATAGGTGTCACGAAGGTTGGTAGGGGCCCTGTAAAGAGGGAGATGTGGCCTTATCCTCTCAATAAACCTCGGGGTGTTGGAATCCTTCAGTTAATAAAAAAGCGATCAATAGAATTGTGTAATGATTTATTTTGGAACTGGAACAAGTTTTCCAGTCAGCTGGCCGTAGTTGCTGTTTAGGGTATCCGCATTGTCACAGTTATCCCTATTTGTGTTGTTAAGATGTTCAATTGTAGTGTTAAACACTGAAACTGGACAGTGGTCTTAAAAGTGTCAGATGGATGACAGAATCCTTCGATGCAAGACAAAAGTGCAGACGGAAGTGCAGACTGAAGTGCAGATGTCCATTCTTGGAATTTTGTGTGAAAAGGGGAGGTCTTGGAATGATTCTTATCTGCATTCAATCAACCCACTAATCCATAGAGTGATTCTATTCCTAGAGTGACTAGAGCTGCAGAACATAAAAAAAGAAGGTTTTGCAGCATGCAAGATAGAGTATCAACACTTTACCTTTGTTTAAAGTACCAGTAAAGAAGCGATGTTGCACCTTCCTTTGAATCCACAAGGCTTGATAATGACTATTGATTAAGATATTTAAGCTTTTGATCTAAATAGCAATTGGTTGTCAGCAAGGTTTTTGTATGAGAAGTTCCACGCTATAAAAACAGCTTGTAATAAAGAGGTGTCTCACGATTGACTGAACGCTAGGTCATCCAAGGTACCGTACTGTATCAATTGATCTGCTTGTGAGGTTGAAAATGGGCCATTTTTAGTAATTCAAAATTCCTTGTACCTCACAATTGATTGCACGATTGTTGAAACTCAAATGAAACTCAGATGAAACTCAGAGCAGATGAAGGCAAAGATTCTCCTTAATGGTGCCTAGCTTATTAGAATTGAACTATGTTTGAATCAATGTTAACTTATATCCAAAACAACTTGTCACAGCAAATTCATGCATATAAGGTCATATTCTTTATATTGAAACCTTTCACAATCTCATTTTTATCCACGACTCGAGAATAAACCGCTTTATTTTTTACTAGTATTTTTTTATAAGTAGGTAACAACACCAAATTTTAGAATTTCATTATAGAATCACTATTTTAGCATTATTTATTTTTGGTTTCAATTACTATTTTTTTAAATGAATTTTCCAATAACTAGCATTCTGTCTTAAAAATGCAAAAAGTCTCAATATAACAAATATGGCCTTATGTATCCAAGGTCGAGTATCTCACCTTGTGTTGCATCCTATAAATTTTCAAAATTGATACAAATACTATCATAAATTTTAATCAAATTCACAATTTGAAACATCACAAGTAGATGCATTGCAAGAGTAAGTGTACCACTGAAATCCAACTTTTGGACCGGGGAACGTTGGAGGAATGTTGAGGAATGGTAGGTTCTTGTGGAGATGAGCTCACCATCATGTATCCATCATTTTTCCAACCTTTTTTGTAGATGCGTGTAGAATTGCCTCTCTAAAGCGTCAATTAGAAACTTCTGAAATTTGGATTACAATATGATTAATTATATTATTTGAAAGAAATGATTAGAGTCCAAAAAATTTGATTCCTCTTGAAAAATAAATAAATATAACCAATAGGCTCATAAGTAGCAACATTGATATCTAATAAGCAACCACAACAATTGATAAAATATGAAGAAGAGCACATCAAAACTTCAAAGAGAACAAAAGGTTGAAAATCTCATTTGAAAAATTGAAAAATTGAGGATCAAGCTGTATAAAGTATTTGCAAAACTTTGCTTTTAGAGAATAACATCAAAGTATGCAACCAACCTTACACTAATGAATGTGTGAGCATTGAACAAAATCTAACTAATAGCAAAAGTGATTTGGTGACATTCAAGGATATGAAAGATGATCCAAGAGCATGAAACGGAAAGGCACTAAAACATCTTCATAAGTAAGCGCACGGTGTATAGTGGTTGTAAGTCAAATAGAGAGGAAGAAATAGACTAACCAAAGGTGGCAAATTGAAATCATTGTGATATCGTTTCATAGCCTCAGAAAGGTCTAATGCATAATCTAAACAATCAACATGTTCCATAATATTAGAAAAAAAAAAAATCACAGACAATTATTTTAAATACTAAAATAAAACTGTGACACACAAATGGCCTGAAGATTAAACAAAGCTTTGCATCAAGATGTAAACAAGACTAGTGAAAAGCAATTCATGCATAAAAGCCTGTTATCCATCCTGTTAAAATGATGTACAACAAAATTCATAATTTCACTCACTTTTATTATCACACTCGAGAATGTAATCTACACTTCTTTGATCTAAATCAATATTGTTGTACAAAATAGCTCCTGGACATAACTATTTTTCTTGATCACATTTGCAGCCAGAAGAAAGTTGAGAGGCTCTCGTCAATCATGTGTATTTGTACAATCTCTCAATTAAGCTATCTAGTGTCTAGATAGTGCTGGACCAAAAGGACATTTACCTTTGAGCGACTTGAGATTTGAATATCAATCCTATAAAACAAGCCACAAAAAAAGATGCTATCAAAGAGGGAGTTCAATCAATGTTTGTCAGTAGTGATAGACTTCCAACCAGAAACAACTAGAACACCTATTGTAGGTGAAACAAGCTCATAATAACCTACTTCTAGGTTCAACAAGAATATTAAAAGTCTTTTTAAATGCAATTGAATATTAGGAGCATCAGGTTTGTGATGAGGTTTGGTCTAGGGCTGAATCAAAAATTGACAAACCCTTGACATTGATCATTTTGCTCTCTACAAATACACTAAAGTTCATTGATTTACTAGTCTCTTGCTTAAGCTTACCATCAAATGTCTCCCAAATCGAGCTCTAGCAAAGTCACAAGATCAATTGGCGAGTCTTCCAGAGCAAAAAAGGAAACCAAATACTTGCATCTTTTGGAATCCAATTGTTTCAAAACCTCATCGATGATTTTGTGCATGCTCTACAGCCTTCAAGTCCTTTGTTTTATCAAAGTTCTTCCTCACAATCTTTACATTTTCTCGCACTGAAAACAACCCCACCAATTAAGCTCAAATGCACTTGAAATCGAGTACATGAATGCATGCCGTAGGCGCTACAATCTAATGTCAAATAAAGAGGAGAACTCTCGATTGCGTAGGCTAGAATCCAGCTCCTTGTGCTGCATGAGCTTGCGCTGATATTCCGCATGCACCACTTTGAAATCTATCATGATAACAACATGCAACTTGTAGTCGGAAATGGCAGGAGTTGTAGCAGTCTCGATGGCTATGGAGGAGCAATTAGGGTTTCAGCACAGGTCCTCAGCTTGGGCAAGAGTGTGCATACAAACTTTAGAAACTCGGTTTAAAAAGAAAGACTATGGTACTATAACACAGACAAAACTCATTCTTCCCGTGGCGTTCTAATAATAATGAAAAATAGATGGAGTAGAAGCTGTAACTACACATCATATATAACAACCAAAAGAAAAGATATCAAAATGTCCAAATTTTTTTGACATCCTAAATCTTAAAATTCAATCCATACCAAATTCTTGACTGAACACAAATCTCCAAGCACTACTATCCTTTTGGTGTCTTTAGCTCAGTTGTAATGAGGATTGCAGAGAATCCTTGATGAATTCGTAGTTTTTCTTTTTTGGTTCAAGATAATGCAGCAAACGATCCTAGAGTAAGTTGAAAGAAAGATGTAGGACTAGTACTAAATCCTAAACCCTATTTCAATAAAAAAACAAGAGAACTCCAGCAAGCTCCCCAACAATACTCCAACAAGATCACTTGACAGCACTTCAACAAGCTCCCCCGATGGCACTCCAACAAGCTCTTCCTCATTCCTATAGAGCTACAAATGAAAAACTCTCAAGGTCTTGCATTTGGTCAAGTTCCTACACAGGTCCGCACTCAACAATGTCCTTCCTTCTTCACCAAAATATGTCAACTCCACACAGCCAAGAGAATCCAAACCTCAAACCAAACCCATATTATTTTTGTTACAATTTTGATTCAAGTAGAATGATGTGCAAATTAAAAGTGTACTTGAGGTGTATATGAAGTCTACCTCACGCACGCCTTAAGCATATTTTGAATTTTTTTTAAATTTTGAATAGAATTTGTGACCATATTTCTTTAGAATCTCTTTTTATTCAAATGCAATTAAAAAAGTTAAAGTGTGCTTGAGGTGTGCTTGAGGTTTGCTTGAGGTAGACCTTAAATTTTGAATAGAATTTTTGACCAATTATTTTTTAGTATTACTTTAGATCTTATTGAAAAAAACAAAAGTGTATTTGAATTGAGCTTGAAGTAAACCTCAAACACACTTGTTGATTTTTTTGAAATTTAGAATACAATTTTTCAACACAATATTAATTTCTTTAATTTTTGATTCAAATATAATGATGAGAAACTAAAAATGTGCTTGCAGTGTGCTTGTGGTAGACCTTGAGCACACCGCAAGGGGAATGCATGCTACGGCCTACCTGCTTTGGCACATTCAATAAAAAAATGTAAATAAAGTTTTAACAGTTTGGATTCTTGGTGAAGACGGCTAATAAGATTCTATAGGTGGGCCAAATTTTTATATTGTTTAAATTTATCTTGAAGTTAATTTTTTGAAGAATTTTGTTTGTTTTTATTTATTATATTTTTTAACTCATTTTATTGTTTAATTCCACAATATATCTTGTAGAAGAAATTAAATAATAAAAAAATTAGGCACACTTGTAAAATCTTGCTAGTTTTTTCCTCCAACCAATTAAAATATTAAAATATATATTTAAAGGAAAAAAACAAAATAAAAACAAAAACATGTATATTAGTGAATAAAACTACACATTGAGTACAAATTGAAAAATGCGCTTGGACTCTAGAATACATTTGTAATGTCAATCATCACACTAAATTTATGCATGTTATTCTCCTCATTTATGTACACTTAAAATAAATTAGTTCCTCAAATGTGACACTGTGACATCAAAAGTGGTAGGCCGTAGCATGCTTTCACCCCGCAAGCATACTTTCACTATTCTCATTGCATTTATATAAAAATAAATAAAAAATAAAAATTGTTCAAACATTCTATTTAAAATTTGAAAAAATAATAATGTACTTGGGGTCTACCTCAGGTACACTTGAAGCACATTCTTTTTAAATTAAATTTTGAATAATATTCACCAAATTTAAAACATAAAAAAAATTTAATTCAAATGCATTGAGATTAGTAGATGAGCTTGAAGTTTGCTTGAGGTAGACCTCAAGAACAACTCGATGACACTTTGATTTTTTGATAAATTTTGAGTAGAATTTTTCACCAATTTTTTTTTTATATATATTTTATTTAAATGCAATGAGATTAGTAAAAATGTGCTTGAGGTTTATATGAGGTAGACCTCAAGCAATCTTTAATACACTTTTAATTTGCACATTAAATTAAATTTAAAGTAGGAAAAGAAAATCTATTGAAATAGACTTGAGGTAAACTTCAATCCATATAATTTTTTAATATTGAATTTGAATCTATAGAAATTGAGCTCATAGCACCCCCTAAATTTTAACAGAAGTTGATAAATTTAGGGACAATGGTTCTAATTAATTAAACTCAATACAAAATTTGAAGTTATTAATATCAAAGTACAAATAATATAAAAAATACACATAAAAAATGACAAGAATCATTACAAAAGAGGATTAAACACCCGTTGACAAAATCATTGTCTTATTGTCAATCATTTTCTAAGGACGGGGAATGTTGGTATGCGAGCAAAAAGCGGGAATTGATGAACGGGGAGCAACAATATTAGAACTACAACATAATTTTTGGGAATTAAAAAAATTAAAAATGGATGAAATTTTATAAAAAAGTTGGGAAGAACTTTATGATATTGGATGGAAAAGTAAATGAAAAAGTGGATGAAAAATGAATATAAAAGTAGATGAAAAGTGGATGGAAAAGTGGTTACAAACTGCTGAATAACTGGATGAATTTTTTGCCAAAAATTCATGAGAATGAACAGAAAAAGTTGAAAAAGTTTACTCGAAAAAATGGTTGAAAAGAATTGGAAGAATGGATTGCATGGGATTTGAGGAAAGAGATGAAAGTTTTGGAGGGTTTAGTGTGACAAAATGGGATGAAAGTATATGATAAAAAATCCTAAAGACAGGGGAGTAGTATAGGAATATGGATGAAGAACTATAAAGAATGGATTAAAGAATAGGAAATAAATAGAAAGTTTATGGTTCAGATTTGAAACCAATTTTAGGGCTCAAGTAATGTCGGAAGCATGGTTTAGGGTCCACTTCAGGAGAAGTAACCTCTTCTTGAATCGTAATGTTCTAGAGTTTAGGCAACCTTGGAGTAATATATTTAGCCACATTTCTAAGTTTAGGTGAATACTGTTTCGGGTCTTTGGAGTTTAAGAATCATGCTACCACCTTCATCCAAAAGAAAGTGAGACAAACAAACAAAATTGAATTGCATTAATGCAATGGGGTCATCAGAAGTACAACTTACCATGCAGCATGCCTAACTAAATTGCAAAGAGGATGGCCCCCACTTTGTCCTATAGTAGAGTGGGCGCCCTGCAGTCTATCACGGAGCACATAGCGCACCCTGAAGTCTGCCCCGGGGCACCTTGTAATCCCCAAGGGGCAAAGAGGGCGCCCCAAAGTTTCTCCCAGGGTGCCCCAAGGGACTGCCCTGAGGCATAGAGGGTGCCCCGAAGTCTGCACCGGGCGAAGAGGGCGGACCGCAGTTTGCTCCGAGTCCCCATGTATGCCAAGAGGCTACCCCGGGGCACACAAGGGGCCCCAAGGGCTACCCCGGGGCAAAGAGGGCGCCCCAAAGTCTGCCTCGGGGCCCCTTGTGTGTACCAATGGTTACCTCGAGGCAGAGAGGGCACCGCAAAGTCTGCCCAGGTGCATGAAGGGTGTCCTCTCCGGGGCCGCACGAGGACATTTAAGGGGCCACATGGGCTCCCTCGGGGTAGAGAGGGCGCCCAGAAGTTGGCCCCAGGGTACAAAAGGTGCCCTCCAAGGGGCGCTCCAGGGCACAGAAGGGGCCCCAAGGGCTACCCAGAGGTAGAGAGGGCACCTCAAAGTCTACCCCGGGGCAACTTGTGTGTCCGAAACGGCTACCCCAGGGCACACAAGGGGCCCTACGGGCTAACACAGGGCAGAGAAGATAGCTAGTAGTCTGCCTGGAGCATATGTGTTTAGGCATGTCTGCTTGGAGTCAGAGAAGGTGCCCCAGAGTTTGGCTCGGGGCTGTTTTAAGCGCTAAGAAGTCTGCATTGGGGCGGAGTGGCCACCCCTTAGTGAGCCGTGAGCCGAAGAGTAAATACAAGAAGATGAATTTGGGACGGATGGGAGTAGGAGCAACATGAAAGAATAATCAAACTCATGAAGGTTGAAACAATGCAACAATATTGAAATTCAATTCCTGTTCAAAGTAATAACTATGTAAATGACAACGCATTCATTGATTTGATAGAGAACCCATTTCAACAAGGGTTTTAGGGTCCATTATAGTATGAACCTTTTCCATGAACACATCTAATCAGATACCCTGTCTTTAGTATTTGAACTTCTTCGCAGTCTACCAAACCGACCTATAACGTGCTGCACACGGAGGTAGACCGTTGGTATCATCATCCTCGCCGCTTTCTTCCCAATCCGAGACGACATGATAACAAGTACAACATGAATGTACATATAATCACATTTTCTTTGATTCTTATGAGTTTACCCACTTCTTGACAGTCCGCAAACACTTTCTTCACACCAGTGATGTAATTGCCCACTAACACTGTAGGACTAATGAATTTTGTGCCTGTTTAATCTAAAGAACAACAAGAATTGTTAAGTCTACTTTGGAGCTAGGAAGAAGAAGCCTCTGCATGTAGTGATTCATTGGGTAAAGAATGCCATACTTCAACGGGGTTAGTAGACAATTACACAACATGGCTAAGAAAAATGCATGCCAACTGACACGGAGAGGGTGTTCGTATTTTACAATGCAAGGAGCATTGCACGAGAACCTTGACAGACTAAACCTCTAATATTGAGGCTCGGATATCATCAGAGCTTCCCTTCTTGCACTCCTGTGCAAAACTAAAGATTGGCAGTTGAAGTAAAAGAAGATAGATAAAGGGTACCATCCTAATACAAACGCGTGACTGCGCCCGTTGTTGGACAAGGGCTTACGTACATTTGCTAAGCAGACAACTACGGGGCGAACAAGGCACCGTGCCTTGTCAAGTAGAGCACTATAGGATGCACTACTTATTAGCCTCGCATTTCTAGGCACTGCAGCCTACTAGGGGCGGGCCCAAGGGCGCAGACAGGGCAACCTGTCTGCTAGCCCCACATAGTAGGCCCTACAGCCTACAATGGCCGCCAGATGGTCTGACAGGCAGGATAGCTCTGTCTGCTAGCCCTGCGAAACAGGCATTGCAGCCTACCGTGGCCGACAAACGGGTTTGGCAGAGCATAGCACCTTGCCATTTAAATAGGGCAGCCAACCTGTTAGCCTATAATTGTAAGAAGATAATGTTCCCAGATATGGTTTAATCGAGGCATTTCATATAAGCAGCGTAAAACTAAATAGGCTTTAGTAGAGAACACCATGATAAATATAATAAACAGAATGCTACAATTAAAAACATTCAATAGACTTTCATAAATCTGATTGGTAGCTAAAGTGCGGACATGGAACTACCCTTACTATCAGAAGTATGCCCGTCTGATTCTAGTACCTGATCATCTACAAAATGTAGAACCCAAGGATTCACAAATTGGGCCCTCGAAGTTGACAATGGTTGTTCCGCAATTAGCTCCCGAGATAAAGCCTTTGCATATGGAGGGAGAACAAAAGACTTTGGTGGGCTTGGGAAAAAAAGTGGATGAGCAAAAAAAAGTACAGTCTTTGCAAAACTCACTTCTTGGCCTTGCCTACACAAATCAGTAAACAACATGTTAGAAGACCATGAGTCAAGACAAAGCAATATATCCAAATCATGGATCTTAGAAGCCAACTTACTTATTGAATCGGAGTGTCTTCTAGACCTTTTGGATGACAACTTCCTTGTCATCCCCGTTTCCAAGGTTAGGCTCAGTGATTGCAAGCTCTACCTTAGGAACTTCAGCTTTCTGAAGTACTGGAGCAATAAGGGCATCAAAGATGTCCTTATCTTCCTCAAGGGCATCAAAGATGTCCTTATCTTCCTTATCCTTTTTCTTTGGGTCTGTCGTTGTCTTGCTGATGTCAAGTGAAGATGATTAATGCCAAAATATGTCTCCAATATGCAAAAACCATATTCCTGACAGCATTGAAGAATGTGGCTTTGGTGTGAAGGAGACGGCACGGGGTAAATCAAGAAAAGGGCGCCATTCTCATAGAGATATTGATGTGCGAAATCAAAAACAAGAGCCAAGTAGTTGGATTTGAAGTCATTCCAATTTGGAACAGGTGCAAGCGCTAATGAGATAGTGTGAATGTGGAGTCATTCAAGCACATCAACAAACATAAATTCCACAGCAGCCTCGGTTCCACTGACACCATCAAAAGATCGGTCCTTGTCACTAGAATGCTGCATTAAATGTAAAATTGAAGACTACATTAGTGCATTACATTTTTGCCGAATTTCTAAGAACCTCTCACTAAGTCCATAGTAAAGGATGTATCATGTGAGTGTAGTATTTAAATTAGTATTTCCTGATCTAGTTGAGCAATATAAGTATTTGCGATTAGGTGAAGATGTAGTTACCATTGCTAAGAAGGCCTCAACATCCTGGAAGGCCTTGGATCCCATCTCAAGACCTCCTAGTGCCATGTTCAAAATGCACTCGTCGATGTCAGGTACGAGATTCACATCCTTAGCCGATGGTGTCATCCCTTGTACTAAGCGCTCTTGAGGGAGGGAGAAGCCGGATGACAAAATGTTGACGTCTGCGGCGCTTGTAGCTGGTTCGGGCGCCTGTGGGTCATCCTTCTCTAATCGACACTTTTTCTTCTCTTTTTCTTGCTTTTTCTCAAGCTGGCGCTTCTTCTTGTTTCCCTCAATCTTCTTCTTGTTTTCCTCCAACTTTTTCTTGGCCTCTTCCAGTTTATCCACCTTCTTCCTGTCAGAAATCTCCCACTTTTTGATTGCCTTGGCCTTTGGATCCAATCCAGCAAACTCGTCAAACTCTGTGTCAGTAACCACAGAATCCTTAAGCGTCTGAAAGAGGGCTTCTTCCTCCGGTGGTGTAACGCCAAAGTTACACTCCAGATACCAAGGGCATGTCTGCAAATGAAGACTTGTCCACCTCTGCAGCTGTGTCGTAGAGAACATACAGACAATAGACAATCGGTCTAACCATGTAGTTAGAAATGGGATTAAGTCCTCTTTCTTTATGGCCTTCTTTCCATACAACTCGAATTTGAAGTATCTGTACACAATAGCAAAGCTCTCAGTTAGTATGTGGAAATATTGGAAACAACAAATGAGTTTCAATCAGAAGCTCACTGAAAATGGCTAACAAGAGTTTATCAAGACATCAACATCAATTAAAAGGCACAAGGATCCTAGATAACAACCAAAATATTCCATTTAAAGCAAATTATTCCTCAACATAGTCTAAGAAGAACATTCAACTCAAACCAAGGAAGTTAATGGGTTCCCGATTGAAAGTTTTACCTGTAAATCAATCTCTTGAATGTGAGGAGTGATCCCTTGTATAGTGCAAAGTTGTCCGATTTCTTAAAGGCATCTATGCCCTTGAATACACCTGTGTAGCCTGATCCTAAAGCTTCATACGCCAGATCTCAAGGTACTCTACTATTGATTGGGGCTTGCCAGGGACAGCCATGTCGATTGGGAATGCTATCACTCTGGATGATGGTCTCAAACATCTTCGCAGCTGCCTCTTCAAGCTGTAGAATTCATAGTAAAGTCAGACTTGGTATATATGAGAAGATCTGAATTCACAATACATATGACATAGAAGATCATAATTCACACTCGATACATGAATCAGTTAAGCTTCTTACTCCCACGTAGTAGGAAGCCTTTGCCAGAAAAATGCCCAACTTCTCCTTGTTCACCAGACGTGGTGGAAACCAACGAGCTTCTCTCGTGTGAGTGCTTGCATTCATCCATTTTAGCCATTTGACTTTGTGCCTAGGATTCACTGTGACTGTTGCAATCATCTGCAGCTTTTCTAGTGTCAACTTGGAAATGATATTATGGCTCCAATGTTTCTCTATCTGCAAGAGAAATGAAGGCGATATCGGTGACAAGAAAAATGAGATTCAACGAGGAAGATGAGATTTAAGCAATGAAGAAGGCATAGCAGATTACAAGCCGCATACCTCCTTGAGCCAATCAGGGAAAAGTGTCGGATTTGCAACCACTACAATTTTAGAAAGTTTTTTGTAATGCCTATCAGTTGAGTCCTTAATTACTGCTCGCATGGTCACAGCAACTGCCTCCCTGGTAACTTCAACCTCTTGATTTTCTTCCTTCAGTTTCCGAATCGCTAAGTCAGCTGCTGTAGAGATTTCTTGCTGAAAGACAACAATCATGACATTAGATGTGGGTATATAGGAATTTAATAGGATTGGATGTTGCCTCGTTCAATCCAATCAAGAACAATTGATGGGAAGACACTGCATACCTTGAAAATGAACCCAGTGAGTATATGCAACGGCATAGTATATCAACTTGTCGCTATGTGCATCTTACATAACCTCACCTCCTCCTTTGTCAATAATTCTTGGAACTTATCTACTTCCATAACCCCGTACTTCTAAACACAGTAGAGTGCATGCACGAGGTTGGTTTTGACATGGGAGTTCTCTATGTGCCTACAAGCCCATGTAAAGGAGATGATAAAAGTATAATATAATCTCGAAATAAATTAAAACAATACAAGGAGGTAAATGCTGCTACACCAATGAGAATCCCAGTAGAAAAGATTGAAATTTCTTATATTTTGATGTCATGCATCGCCTACATCGCAACCCCAATGCATCCTATGGTATCGAGGACAATAGAGTCTACACATACATGCCAAGCGGGATCTTGGCTATGCTGCCTCTGAATGTGGTTCATCCAAGCAATTCGTTTGTGATTTCCGTCACACTCAAAGAATTTATAATCTACCAGATGCTTAACAGCTGGAATGGACAGCAATATGGCGTTGAATGTGTCATTCACTGAGTTCCAAATTGGGCCCCAATCCCGCTTTTTGGCGTCACTTTAAAATCACTGTATTTCCTTTCCCGTCAGAGTGTGAGACATAAAACACTCTTGCGCCATCGTCATAACCACGGGAAATCTGGTTATCAAGGTGAGTCAAGCCACACGATAGTGTAGGACATACCATAGGCATAGGCACCAACCTACAGAGTGGGATCTTCAAACGTGAGTTCCCATTTGATGTCATTTTCAAATTGTTGATTACCTTAACTGTGTCAAATGTCTAGGCCTGCCAAATGTCTTTTTCCTTAAATCCGGGTCCTACTCCTGGGATGTGATTGTCCTCTGAATCATGTCCCTCTGTGTTTAACTCAATGACATCACAATCACTGGATGTGACCGCGACCCTCTCAATAGGAAGAACACATTGTCTATGTCCCTAGTAACAATGCCAAAAAGAAGATGCAAATGATGTAGTCAATAAAGAATTCAGTATGATGATAAAACTCATTGGTTGAAAAATCATATGATATGTAGTCATGATGATTAAGTATTTCATTGTCAACTTTGGTAGACTCCGTATAGACTGATCTATGAAGTGGAACATGGGCAATGCTCTGATAGACACCTATACACACCGCAGCATATTATTAGAATGTCATCACGGTTACAAGTGAAATACTCAGAACTAGCCATAGACAATGTTCTGGCTATGTTCAAAGTCCCTGTAGAGTTGCAGGAAGATCCCGGAGTAGACAGAAGATCCTCCCAATACCCCAGATCATTTTCTTCCTCAAATGGCAAAATTAGGTCGTGATAGACCCCTACCAAATGCCTTGGGTCTAGAGTTGGGACCGCAATATTGTCGCCAATTGAATATGGGGAGACATCCGGCAAAACGACAGCTACTTTTTGATCAGCCAATACCACAACTATTCGATTGGCACTGTGGTGTGCTAATTCTGATGAAATGCTTTCACTATGGACATACAACATTCACATATATAGAAATGGTCAATTACCAAGAGCGACTTTATACAGAATATTTCAATCCATTTAGAAACAGAACATAAGATTGAATTTACAAGTGCATAGAAGTATAGGGATTCAATTAAATAGAGAAGGGGTTCCATATATATAGGCCAAAATTCTCTATTTAAGTGAGCTCGATGAGCACGAAGAAGAACCCCTCTTAGGGCCGAGAGACCTCCTCCAATTGTTGTCCAGTGATCCTTGGACCTCGGACAAAGGTGATTGATAAGTATCTTGAACTTGAAGAGCATGGAATCAGAGGATATATCCAATGAATGTGGGAATGAATTATCCGAGTTCAATGACTCAAAAAAAAAGCCAGACAATATTCCAGCTTCAATGAACTCGGCTGTAGCTTTGTCAGACCCTCTCTCGTGGCCGAGAAACCCTTCCCAGTTGATTCCATATGCCCAATGAAATTCTATTATGAGAAATTTAGTAAATCGGCCGTACCCAATCCAAAAAGGGTTATGATGTGGCTGATTTATTCCAATACAAATTATGGGGCCAACTCAACTGCCGTAGCGGAACCAGTGAGCCTCGAGCTCGGCAAGCACTTGCAATCATTTCCTCTCGGGCCAAGAGCCCCCCTCCAACTGCTACAGTATGCACATTGTACCTTTGACGTGGGGAGCATGATAAACTAGACGTACACAACTATGAATGGTTTACCACACCTAAGCACAAAATACTGGCCCCCCTCACTTTCCAAACCACTGATTCTACGGCCAACAAGAGTCCCGTAGCGGGTCCTTCGACTTGTCCCACCATCGATTTTGGAATGACCCAGCTACCAAAGTGGTGCCTCCAGTTTCCTGAGCTCAGGGAGCTTTTGATTCATACCCCTTTCGGGGTCAAGAGATCCCTCTGACCTCTACCCGTATGCATAGATCACTCCTCATTGAATCCGTTAATAGGTTCCTCGTACTCGATCCAAAAGATTGCGTGTTTTGATAAATCTTAAAAATTGGGGTGTCTGTCTTCTTTACTATCGATTTTGGGGCGACACTCCCATATTAGCAATTTAGCGATGCCACCAGTTTGCTGAGCTTAGTGTGCACTAGTCTCCGACCCCTCCCAGGGCCGAGAGACCCCCTCCACCTCCTGCTCATATGCACAGTTCTTCCTTCCAAGAAGCCCTTGATTGGATTCTCTAATTTTAACCCAAAAAAGTACGTTATTGGGTAAGTATAATGAACTATAGCGTCTGACATTTCTTGCAACTGGATCTGGGGCGACACAACTGCACCAGCGGGGCCACCAATTGCATGATCTCAATGAGCACTTGAACTCACCCCTCTTGGAGCCAAGAGACTCCAGCCCACACCTGTTCGTATGCACATTTCACTCCTTTGTGATTCCCAAGATAGATTACTCGTACTCGATCTTGGAAGGTGCGATATTGCGTACATCCACATAAATGGGCTGTTTGACGTGTCTTGCACCTATTCTAGAGTGACATAGTAGCTGTACTGGCATAGCAAGCAATTCCCTGAGCTCAGTGAGCACTGGAATCCCGCCTCTCTCGATGCTGAGAGCCCCCCTCCGACCTTTGTCTGTTTGCATAGATCACTTGGGTGTGAGTCCCTTGAACGATTCCCCGTTCTCATACCCGATAGGCGTCTGACATACTTTGTCACCTATTCTCGAGCAACACTGCTGCACTTGCAGGGCCAACTATTTTGTGAGCTTAGTATGCACATGGCCCATACCCCTCTCGGGGCCGAGAGACCCCCTCTGACCTCTGTCCTTATGTACAGATCCCCCTCAAGTGAATCTTATGATAGATTCCCCGTGCTCAAACCCAAAAGGCGCGGTATTGGATAAATCATAAAAATTTGGCCGACCCAGCTGCACCAACAAATTTTGGGACAACAGAGGTGCACTAGCGGAGCCACTAGTTCCTTACGCTCAGTGAGCACATAGGCTGTCACACTTTCAAAGCCGAAAGACCTCTCCCAACCTTCGTCCACAACGACGCTAGAATGCGAGCGGTGAGCAGTGAGTAGTGAGCAGTGAGGTCAAAATTGGCATAAAATAGGCCTAAAATATTAGAATTTTGGTAAAGATCTAGAAAAAAAAAATTGAATTTACTAAAAAAATAAATTTTGGGACCCATTACCGTGGTTTAGAAAAAAATTTCATGATTTTCCAATCGCTAATGGGCGATGAAATTCCCTCACATGAATAAAAATGTTGAATTTTGTGAATGGCTCTATTCCAACTTCGGAATGGAAATGACTACTTCATGTCGCCGAGTGGATGAACATTTTTGGATGATATTTTATGGATGTACAGAGTTTTTGGATGAACAATGTTTTGGATCTATAGTAAGAATTTCATCCATTGTTGCAAAAATAACACAATGAACCACACGAATTCTAGTGGGTACAAAAAGGGAGCCTTGGGTCAAATGAAACGAAATGATATTACACTGAAAAATCTACCCTTTGTCATAGAAGATTAATCAGTGAACTACCAATTTTCAAAGAATGGATAAAACATTCTTCTGTACCAAAGAGCCTACTAGGCCCATTTCTTGGGAGGGATATATATAGTTTTGGGGCGTGTTTTTCTCTCCCAAGAATGGAAAAATTAAGGTCCTATGTCCAAAGATACATTATTTTATGCCCTAATAAAATATTATCAAAAAAAAGAAAAACCAATGAACTCCATAAGTTAACAGTGGAGGCCAAAAGGCCTCCTCGATACCGAGGAGGCCTTTCGGCCTTCACAGTTAACTTGTGGATTCAGACATAAATAATAAGAAGGGGCAATATCTTGCCAGGACTATTATGACCAAGAAAATAAAAACCTAGAGATTACTATGGCGGAGTAGGACGTATACTTCATTGAAGCTAAGACTTGGTGCATGTATGTACTTGTCGTCCTCAGAGTTTGCCTTGCACAAGAATCAGTAGACATAATACAAGTGTTTGCAGTTCACACACGGTTTTCGTTTGCCCAATGCTCCACTGCTCATTGTAACAAAATCTTCACATGTGCAAGACGGAAAGTCACATAGAGCAATAATATATGTCTTCTGTTTGGGACACATACCTGAATGCATGGTTATGATTCTTCCATAACCATTTCCGCCAATTGCTCAATGTCCAATTTCTATAGTGCACGGCACACATTCTAGGCTTTAATACAATAATGGCTGAAATGGAAAAAAATGAGTAGTTTAGGGTTAAAAATAACAAGCGGAACAACAGCAGCGGTTTTAGGGTTAGAAATTAGGGTTAAAGGTTCTATGGTTGTACCATGTCCATGAAGCCTCTCCACTGGCGATTACGGAAGTGCCCTAAACCCAGCTACTCGTCCAATTCACGCATTACATCTTCAGACGCTGCAGGCGATGAGAGCCACCCACCTTTGATGCCGAGGTAAAGTTCTTCCGTCTCTTCATATGTCTTGTCGTCCTAGTATTGTCTGCAGAGGCGGACATGGTGTTCGCGAAACTCAGGTTTGATGAGCTTATTGGTGTGTCTGTTTAGAGATGTCACCCATTGAAAGAGACATTCTCTTTCTTTGTCCACCAATTTGCTTGGGCATTGTCTGCCATGAAGCCCTTGAAGTTAGTACTCGGGATTCCGTGGCATGCCATCAACTTGTTCAACAACTGCACATCAACTTCTGAGATTTGAAACCCTCGCTTTGCATATCAAAGACGGCAATGCTCATCACACGACAATACTTGGAGTCATAGATGTGCCGGGCGGTCATTGTAGTCCGGCCCCTCACTTGTTTGACGTGGTCAAACATGATTCAAGAGTTTTGGAGGTCTCCACTAGGTTGCATACGTTTGATGAGGTCAACACCGATGTCTAGGCCTTCTTCCGACATCTTGAACAGGTACACCTTCTCTTTACCTTGCCCTGCAAAAGACGTTGTCTTGGATATATGCATAGGGAATCTTTAACTTCAATTTGATGATATTATCAAGTGGTCCCCCATTAGCAGTGGATCTGAAGGAAAAGATAGCATTTCTGATGTTCGGAGAACTAAAAATCCAAAAGCTCTCTATAACCCTCACCAGGGAGTCTCCACAAAGAGTTTTGGATCTGCCCTCCCGGTCAAGTGCAAAGATCTCATTTGACAGGAACTCCTTATTAGCAGCTAGAGCGACAGCGGATTTATTCGCAGTAGGGGTTTTGGAGACTTCATTACTTACAAGCTAAATGACTCTCTCAACGGATTCGCGGCAAGTGCCCTTAGCAATAGGATGTCGGTGTATACCCATATGGATGCAGGCCCTACCAATACCAGTTTTATTGATATGGTTGCACTTAGAAGGGCAATTTCTATAGAGCAGTTAAAAAGAAATAAATGACAATACTAAGAAAGAAGGTACATGGCTATTTAGGATGATTCCATATCTTGGTAAATTTTGATTTCAATAGAAGCGCAATAAGGACATTTAAATCATGGATGTCTTGTGGGCGGCTGTCAGAGGCGTATAAAGAATGTCGTTAGGCAAATACAGTTTAGACTAATAAAATTTCAAATTTCAAGATAGTGAGATGGCATGAACATTCAAAATACAATCAGGCATTGATGTATTAAGTTTGGAAAAGAGGTTTAGGTGGCGTGCTAGTTAAATTAGTGAGTATAAGCTTGTTAGTAAGAGGTCAGTTACTTGGCAATATAGAAAGTAAAAGTAAAAGATTAGGGGTTAGCAGATGATGTAAGTAGTTATGTAGGACAACGGTAGTGGACATATGGGTAGGAAGTAATGCGAGAAGGGCCAAAGAGAAAGACACAAAGAAGAGGTCTGAGGTTTTCAAATAGAAAACAACTTGAGAGGTCTAGAATGGCCAGACATTACCAGACTAGGTTTGGAGAAGCGAGGGGAACATCTTTGGCTGCTACGTCCAATAGGCTGGGTAGTGGGTCTGCAGTGGATGGAGCCAATCTTGAGAGTGGTAAGCCCAATGAGAATTTAGAAAACGATTTGTTAGAATCACAGTTCGACTTTTTAGTTCATCCTCAAAATGAAGGAGGGCAACCTTGTGGTGTTAAGGAAGAGGAGTTCGATTCATTGACTCAATTACCTGGGTGGCAAAGAAGTGCATCGAACCAATATCCAAAGGTGAGTTCTAAATTCCATGGGATTCTTTAATGTCTTGGTTATTCATGTTATTGGTGAAAGGGATTGTTTGGACATCTTTGGTTGACAGCAAATAATTTTGTGAAATTTCCTTTTCTTTGTAGATATTATGGATTAAAGGGCTGTTCTAGGAGTGATACCCCTTTCACAATTATCTTTGTTCACAACTGCGGGAGTTGTTCTTCTTGTTGTATGGGTAGGCTATGAAAATAATGATGTCCTGTAAATGAGTAGATACCAAGTGGTGGTGATTTTAAACTAAAGTGATTGCGAACTTCCACATAACCCGTAAAGGACTGAGCAACCATTGTATGTAGATGCACGCTATTGTCTAGCAGGCATTTGCTACCAACAAAAAGTTTAATTATAAGCTCATTAGAATCGCATTTGTCTATATTCTAACTTCTCAATTCATACCAAATGTAGTAGAGATGTGGATGAGATCCAATTGCATGATAAATAGCAATATACATAGTATGTGCAATGGTCATGAGGTCCTTTAGGGATTATGTAATTGCCAACTTGAAATAAAATGGTTGGGTAGTCCAACTAAAGTGGTTGTGTACCCGGCAAAAGTAGTTGCGATTATGAAATTAATTTTTGAAGACCTTAGCCATTTGAGAGGAACCATATCGACTGAATGTTGATTGCGGAAATAGGATACATTATTTTACGCCATAGGTATACTTAGGATTAAGTACTTAACCCGTAAAGAATCGTTGTCCCTTTGGGGGACAACGGTTAATTTTTGGGCCGGTATCCACATCGTGAAATTTTGTCGAGATTCTTATAAAAAATTTGGAGAGAGGAAAATTGATTAGCATAGGTGGAATTTTTTTTTTAATCAATTGGTATCTGGGAACAAAAGTTATGACGACATAAGTCAACACAAGGGATGGGGGGCAATTCGGGCAGCAACACAAGAAATTTGAAGAAAAATGAACTCATATTTTTAGTAATATTTTCTATGGATATTGTTTGTGTCCATCTTAAAAGCCTTAATTCATATCATTTGGGTTTGGTTTTGGGTTCTTTTGGATCTACTTTGAAAGAATAACATGTAGGATTCATTTCTCAATGAAATTTTTCGAATTCATCATTTGTTTTTTGAGGGTTTAGTTTAGTGTACTTTCTATCACAGTCTCACGATTGGGACTTGTGCACTGAAATTCCATCTAGAATTTGTTAATATTTTAGATTTTCAAAATATCTTGTGCATGGCTTCACTTATCTATTATTATAAGAAAAATAAGTAAGTATTCTTTATTTTCTGGAGACTGTAACCTAAAATATTCACTTAATAAATTTAAAGCTCTGAACATGAAGTGCAAAAATTTCAAGTTAAAAAATTATATATTCAAGAATTCAAATCTAGCAATGTGTTGCTAAACTTATTGCATCCTAAATTTTGGTTAAACTTTACGAAGTTGTTGTCCTATCCATTGGTTGGATTTGGTGTTATTAGAATATATACATTTCTACAATTTCAAATGTAGAAGTATGTCAAGTGGTCAGTTTGCATTGACTATTCTTAAAAACTAGATGTGAAAAAATAAAGTTAATGATGAAGAGGTCACAAAAACTTCAAATATACACCATATGAAGATAACCTTATCTCAAATCAACTCCAACAAACTGTACTGAAAAAAAGATAATATTTTACTTGTAACTGAATTTAGAGGGAATTCTGCAACTCTCTACTAAAATTCTATAGAGGAAGTTTGGTGATAGCATCACTAGATGTAACCCTACAGATAGTGATGCAAATATCAAAATCAATAACTTTCAGTTATATACCAATTTCAGAATATTCTTCCAAGTTTTAGTTCATAATGCTTATTCTTAAATCATCAATTTTGGAGATGAATCCAGACGTTTAGGGGTTAGTGAAAGTGATTTACCATTTGAACAAGTGAGGGAACCAACAGAAGGATGGAGATGGATAGGTGTTGATTTGGTTTAAGGGAACGAACCAATTTAGGATGGATGTCCCAGTTCGGAAATAACAAATTAATTCATCCTCGAGGGTTTAGGATGAAGGTCTGAAGGAGTTCAGCTTTGCATTCCTTTCTGAATGGGATCGTCGTTGCTGCCTCCAGGGGTTTAGTCGAAGGGAACCATATCGTCTTCACCCTACCCAATCTCTTCGAAGTAGACAACCACATATGCGATCTGAGGTATGGTCTCGTTCTTATTCCCTAACCATTGTCCGTCAGCTTTCTTACAAAGCTCTGAGTTTCACATTTCCGATCTGAATTCGGAACAAAGCCACTGAGCAAGCCAATTAGGTTTTGGCAATGTCTAAATAGGCTCTCCGATTAATGAATCCGGTTGAACATTTGTAGCTTTTGTGTGTGCGATCGAGGTAATCTCAATGCTCTTCGGCACCAAGGACGGCATCTGGTCTGTGTCGTTGGTCTATATCCGAACAGGTGCGAGAGTTTTTTCTCAGATTGAGGAGAGAAGTCAGTCAGTCTAGCTGCTCCGCGTGCGTTGTCGGAGAGGAACTCGCTATGCTCCTCGGCACCAAAAAGATTTTCAAGTTGAACGTTCAAGCTAACTACTCACGGGGATTTGTAACCCAAACAAGAGGTAAGTTGTTGTCCGTTGTTTCCACGGGCACCACTCGTGGTGCTCCTTGACACCGAGGAGGATTTCTCTTGCTCTGTGATTTTTTTGATCACATTCAAATGGTCAAGTCTGAGTCCAATTCAGAGAGGGTGCACCAAGCTTGCAGGTGCGTTCTCAGTCCTCCGCGGCACCGAGGACACCATTTGGGAGCATGGGGTGACCGGTTTGCACCACGGCTCACGGGGATTCGTAACCCAAACAAGAAGGAAGGTGCTGTCCCGGGCGCCACTCTTGGTGCTCCTCGGCACCGAGGAGGATTTCTCTTGCTCTGTGATTTTTTTGATCACATTCAAATGGTCAGGTCTGAGTCCAATTCGGAGAGGGTGCACCAAGCTTGCAGGTGTGTTCTCAGTCCTCCGCGGCACCGAGGACACCATTTGGGAGCATGGGGTGACCGGTTTGCACCACGGCTCACGGGGATTCGTAACCCGAACAAGAAGGAAGGTGTTGTCCCGGGCACCACTCTTGGTGCTCTTCGGCACCGAGGAGGATTTCTCTTGCTTTGTGATTTTTTTGATCTCGTTCGCATAGTCAGGTCTGAGTCCAATTTGGAGAGGGTGCACCAAGCTTGCAGGTGCGTTTTCAGTCCTCCGCGGCACCGAGGAGACCATTTGGAGGCACAAATTTGTATGTGTGAACCTATGTAGAAGGACGTCAGATAGAGCTGCCATCCAGAACGTAGACAGCTGGCCCAGGAAAGACCCAGCTACAACGAAACCACTTTATCTGAAAGATGGTCTCTGAAACTTATGCTTATGGTTCACAATGCTAATGCTTATGATTCACGATGCTAATTCACAATTTTGAAGCAAAATTAGAAGAAGTCTCGCTATTTGAGAATACATATTCAAGCTTAAGGACCAGCTGAAGGAACCGTCTTTATTAAATCCAATCCGATTTGAAAGTTAATGCAGTTCAATATTAGCGTTGTGGCGTCGACGAAATTGACTATGGTCCTCGCAATCCTCCTTGGTACCAAAGTGGGGTCTTGGTCTTCATTAGAAAACTTAGTTTCTGGTTCTGGCTGCTTCACCGTCAGGTGCTTCATAATGCAGGTCGTTTCATTGTGGGCACAGCAGCACCCGGAGGTCACCGACCTGATTCTCAGTTTCAGTGGTTTAGGAAAGCTTATATGAACTAAGTGATACTTTTGCATTTAGGATTTAATTTTTTTGTAAACATTTGGATATTTTTGTAGATGGAAGATGAAGAAGTTGGTGCGTGTGAGTCTCTTTCTTTAGGCGATGATTCTAAGGTAAATCTCCGCTCTTCATGTTCCAGCTTGGATCATAGGGAACTCGAGGTAATATCTGTGTATTAATTGGCTACTTTGATACATTTGGCAGATGGACGTTGGGAACATGGAGCCCGATATTATGCCATTGCAGAATTTCAGAGATGTATGTGCTCCACAGCATGAGCCGATGCAGCGTATCGAAATCGAGAACATTGGAGTCGAAGGTGATGGGACGTCTGAGCAACTCCACGATGACGCTACAGTTGAATCTCAAAGCTCGTTGCCTGTGGAGGATGAAGCTACAACAGTCGATGAGGAGAGTTTGGCAAATGATTTGATTGATGGACTTAGCATTGATGAGGCAGAGAATGCCTTCAAGGTGAAGCAGAAGGTTGATTCAATATCAATAATTCAGGAATTGCGGTTTAAGCCAATCGATTCCTCTCGCTTGAGAATTCCACTTTGTCGCATGATTCCAATGCCATTGGTCCGGCCCTTTCTCCACTCCGATGTTAGGCGTTTAGAGGCGGAGTTTGTCCATGGCTATCGCGAGGTGATCGTGTGTTCTACGTATCCATATCAGATGATGCCGGGAAATCTCAGCTCATCACTAACAAAATTATGGAGAGGTGGGACTTGCACTGGCTTAAAGAGAACGAAGCATTTGAGAAGCAATTATGTTCTAATGTGCACTTGTCTTCTCTATCCGGCCATATGTTCTTCATCTGGGATGGGAACCACAGGTTTCAAGCCTGGAGTAAGTATATCTCACGATTGCATTCAGATGAGGCAGAATGGCATTATTTGGTGGATACTATACTCCTCACATTGAAGGGCAGTACTAGCATTCTCCTGAATGCAATGAACGACGTAAACAGGTATGTGTGTATGATTTATCTTCTATTGTGATTTTGTGTAATCGTTTTTGAGTGAACCTCTAACTAATTTGGATAATTTACCAGGTCTACGGAGAATGCGCATGTCAAAACAAACCTTGTACACAAACTCCATCGCATAAGTTCATATGGGGTTTTAAAGTTAGCTGATTTCAGAGAGTTACTCACAGCGGATGAGTACAAAGCCTGTGAGACTCGACCGAAGCCATACCCATGGTACCCATTGACTTCAGATGTCTTCATCAAATTCCTGAATCGGGTAAGACTTGTTTTCACGCCAATATGTTGTTTTGAAGTTTCTTCTATAATTCATGGAGTGGAGTCCAATTTCTGATGTCATATGTGCAGCAAGATGTCTCCGCTGCTGCGGATGAAGCCGCCAGATTGTACATGGAAAAGACAGCAAAGGTAGACCGTAGTGCTCGTGGTATACATGATGCAATGGAAAGTGCCTCACAGGCAAGAGTGAAGTCCTATCGATCAGAGTTTGAAAGAATGATAAGCGTGGTAAATCCCAAGCATGGCCCCAAGTTCTTGGAAGCGGTAAGCAAAATACCTTGTCCTCATCTTCACTCAATTTATTGTCAAATTCATATCACGGTAGGTGCTTTTGAAGTATTTTTTTGAAACTCCTAGCTCCTTATCTTAGTCTATATTTGATCTATGAAATTGATATTGTTTGGACTTTACTGAAAATGATTAAATTACAAAAATGAAGTCAAGTCTCTATTTTGACTATTAACCAGTGAATCCTATATATAACCTGATTCCAGATATATTACCATTGGAGTCAATTCGAGAAGCCTGAAATGTCACTTGAGAAACTCCAGAAGACTTCATCAGCAATTGTTGAACCCCAGTTCAAGGTCAAGTGGTTGAATTGGTGGAACTCCGGAGATATGAATCGTGTAGCGTTGCGATTTTCAGCACCTGGTGTCACAGGTGAGAAGCTAGAAGCGTGGTTGACGAAGGCTGCTTTCTGGGCTCAGGTGAGATATTTGATTTGAGACGTCTCCTAAGCATAACCATCCAATCTAAGCCATTAAACAGTATGTGAAGCTACTTGTACTTGTAATGCAACTAATTTGTTTATTAAACACACTTGTAGTTGGAGTATGTTACAGTTCAAGCTGTGAACAAGACATTGAAGTCGGAGGAGATTATGGTGAACAAGACAGCAAGAGATGATGTGGACGAAATTGATGAATACATTGAAAAATACCGCATTATTTTGTGGGATCATGCTTTCTTTTTCTTTTTTCGGAAGTCAGGCGAATACTCTCGGTCAAAGCCATTTTTTTCACAAGATGGAGCTAAGAGAGCAATGCAACGTCTGCAATACCGATAAATTTTCAATCGCCTTTATGAAATTAACATTCTTGCAACCCAGTGTGGTTCAAATGTTAGATTCTATTGTTTTGAAGTGACAAAGACTCCGAGACTTTCTGCTATATAGATGATACTGTTTGTTTACTTTGTCGGACATGTCACAAACGCTCCGAAGGAAGCTTTTATGATGAATTTTAATAAGCTTGGACATACTCTCACAAATGCTATCACAGAAGTTGGGTGTGAGATCGCCTCCTCAGTAACAAGGAGGCTGTTTTGGTACCTCATAAAACTCTTTGCAATGCTTGACTGAACAAGGGATATTGTTCTAAAATTGAGATTTTGGTAGAATTTAAAACTCTAGTGTAGTTTTTGTATTCAATTGTTGGTGTTCCATTGTCGTGTTTAATTGGAGTGATTTTTTAACTTACATCAGTTTACAAATCTGAGCTTCATGTTTTGACCTTAATGGTGTGAATTTTAGACTTCGACAACGGACAACATAGTAACTAAATTGTTTTGTGTTGTGTTGTTTTGATTGTCTTACTTGAAACTTAAAGCCCTTAAATTCGAGAACTATTAGGATTAATATATACCTCTCTAACTTTGCGGTTCTCTTTGTTGAAGGTACTTCAAAAGAGAGCTCCTTGGAAAGAAAGCAATCGACAAGAAGTCTTTCCCAAAATTATTTGGAGGTTGGTTAGAGAAAACCTTGAAGGATGCATATATGTTTACACCTGGGCAGGTACGTGGTTTCAACTCTACCGAGCACACAGCATGTCCATGGTATTTGGAATGCACGAAGAAGTTTGTCCCAAGCGAGGAAGAAGTTGAGAAGGCTCTTCAAGCATCCTCAACCCAAGTTCATGTGGAGGATTCTGATGCAGATATGAGTGATGACCCCCCGTCCGAGACAGAGATGAAGAAAACTACCAAGAAAGGTAGAGAGACTAAAGGTTTGAAGGTACCTAAGGAAACTATGGAGACCAAGAAGACAATTGAGACCAAAGAGGTCAAGGGTAGTAGTTTAAAAGGCAAGGGTAAGGGAGAAGCAGTAGTCATTGGGAGTGCTTTGGAGACTATTTCTGTGGCCCCCATTAACTTTGGCACGTCTAGTAATCCAGCACATTGTCCCCCAAAATTGCTTTCAATGTCCACGGAGATCTTTGCACCATTTCAGCTTTATGAGAAGACTGCTAAATGCAATGACACACATAGAGTAGATGCCAAAGTCCTCCTGTTGAAGACTTCTGTTCACTCTATCATGCAGTTTATGGTCACTAATCAACATCCCTCCCTTGAGTTCTCGCAGCTCTCGACATTTGCTCAGAAGGTTTGGCCCTAATACTCAGTTTTATTTCTTTGGACTCTTCATTATGTTCTATGTCATGTGCTAGTACATGTTCTTAAGATCTTTCTCTTGGTATTGGTACATGCGTAGGTGGGTCGTGCTCATCAACAATTCCTTGGTGGTGTGCCCAAGAGCGAGGCTTGCCTTGATCTTATCGTGGCAGATGTGCTAGATGGTTTTCCAATCCCAGATATGGGAGCTTTGGTCCCCACATGGAATACATTAGCAGAGGATTGGCCGGAATCCATTTTTGAGCTGGCTCGTAACACACTCCAAGATGATGGGGCGGTTATGCTTTTCCACCCTGATATTCCAGATATTCGGCAAGCAACGGATGCTCTTGGAGAAGCTTACGGTTTCACAACGTTGTATGATTGGTGGGGCGTCAACGATATGCTACTCACATCATACAGAAACCACAGCCGCACGGTAATAGTTTCAAGCCTTTCCATTCCGTCGGTTTCTTCTTTTATCCTTCGCATTTTGTGTTTTTACTTCATATGGACGATAATGATTTATCTTCTCATCATTTAAATGGATTTTATTTCAAACTAAGCGGTTTTGGATTATCCTCTACGTGAAGGAGTCATACTTTGACAATCCTCTTCAGTCCAAATTCTCCGTTGAAGTCAATCGGGACCTCAGTAATTTGGGCACTGATATTGTTGGGCAATGTGCTCTTTACAACTACACTAATTCGAGTACGGCCTTGAGGAGCGGGGATAAAATGTGGAGAGGAGCTCGTGAAAAAGACCCAGTTCTTTTACCAGTTCTTATTGAGAGCTTTTCCAAACTTGGGGATGTAGTGTTGGATTGCAATGCATCAACTGGTACAATCTTCACTCTTCATTTGTTTTGAATTTATGATTATTTCTGCCCTTCACCATTTTGTTTTGGTTTTCATGCCTCGTACTTGTTTTGTTCTAGGCTCTAGCGATCACGCTTGCCGTCGAAGTGGGCGTCACCTCATTGTTCTTGAGTCCGATGAAGAAATCTTTGAGGCTGTTCTCGTTCCACTCTGCACTGCAGTTTCTTCCAAGGGCTCTATGGGGAAAAAACAAAAAGAACCACCAGCCCTAGAAAGCACCGCAAAGGAAAGACCTACAAAGAGGATTGCAAAGAATCGCATGTGTACGTAAGTCCTAACCTTTCATGATTTGCCTCCGTTTAAATTTTATTTTCTTTATAAATAATAATTAATTTCTTTTCATTGTTTCTCATCTCTGCAGATTGGTAGACCTTTTTCCCAGTCCTCCAAGTCCGTTGTCTTTACCATGTTACATTGAGGCAATAGCCATTGACCTTGCGAACGTCGATAGTCCTACGGAAGTCCCTATTTTACGTCGGTATGACCCGAATGTGTGTAGATACATTGACTATGAGGCAAAGGAGGTTATTGTTGTTACTAGCAGTGGCAGCACTGAGAGCGGTTCTAGTGCCACCTTGAGCGACGCATCTTCTTTGTGTGGTAGTAGTTCAGGCTGTGTTTCCAAGTCTTGACTATTTTCATTGTACACTTTCATTAATTGCATGTAGTGAGACTAAAAGGGCCACTACACTTTATTTTGGTACTTTGTCTTCTCTAATTGTCTTACATTGCTTTCATGTCTTTGGAAGTTCGTTGATATTGAACTCTTTCAATGTGTTTGATATCATTTGCTGCTTGTCTCATATACCATCGTCACAATGCCTTTTTTGTGGTTTTAGAAATTTATACAATACATTTAATCATATCTCTTTCTGCATACTTAATTCTTTCATATTGTTTACCTCCAACTTGTGTCGCTGCACATATTGCAAAATGTTTTGTAACCCCTCAACGCATAGGGGGCTGAAGTAATGCCCTTGCGGTTGTAGCAAAAGGATTTTGATAGTCTGGATCTTCAAATCTTCTTAGAAAAAATTTTGCACCTGAAGACAACCACAACACAACAAAAAAATAGAAACTTGTATTGTGGTAGGGTTGAGGTACAGCTCATCCCTACTCAATACAATTTGTAAAATTATAACTTGTTTTGAAGATACATTATGTATGCCCCTAATAAAGTTATACCATTAAAAAGCAAATCATTGAACTTCACAAGTTAATTGTGAAGTCCAAAAGGCCTCCTCGGTACCATGGAGGCCTTTTGGCCCTCCAAATTTTTGTAGAGGCCAAAAGGGTTCCTCTATACCGAGGAGGCTTTTTGGCCTTTCAAATTTTTGTGTGATTTCAATCAAAAATAGAAAAAAGGGGCAACAATCATGTCCCACTCACAGTTACATTTTTTTTTTTCAAGAATATTTCATTCATCCTCATTCATCTGCATTCATCTTTATCAATCTATCATCCATCCATTTTTATTCAAGTACTTTGAAGGACTGATTTCCACGAATTAGAATCCCCCTTTTGCCAACAAATATTTTGTTTTTTTCTACGGATATGGGCACCACACTCAACCAAATTTCACACCTTTTTACACCCAAATTCCGTGGTCATAGGGTATCGCAGCCAAGTAAAAAAAATTGCTCACTGCTCATTGCTCACTGCTCACTGCTCACATTCTAGCATTCCTGCCTTCGTCCATATGCACAGTTCACTCTGGAACAATTGGCCATATTCAAACGAAGCAATGCAGTCAATGGGACATCGTGAAATGGAATGAGGAACTCACTAAGCCCACCGCTCAATTCTATGGCCGATACAACTGCCCTTAACAGATTCCTTGCTACTTCGAGCTCAGCTAGAACTAGTGCAGCTCGTCTCTTGGTGCAGAGAGACACTTACCACCTGGTGCCCTATGCTCAATGGTCCTCGATCTTGGTTTCAAAAAAATGGTCTGTACCCAATCTAGAAATTTCCGGCGAACCCTAAATACAAAAATGAGGTACCTATGAGGTTCTTTGCCGACACGGGTGCCACTTTGGAACCTCAGTTTTGGAAAGCTCCATGAGTACTGCGGCTGCCTCCCTCTCAGGACCGATTTACCTTGACCACCTACTACCATAGGCCCAGTTCACCACTACTCTCGATCTGTGGAAATTGTGAAATTGATCGTATCCAAATCAGAAAGAGACAAAAAAGGTTGGGTGGACAAAAATGAGGTGCCCTTTAATCTAGAAATGGAAAGCAGAAAGTTTGATTGCACTTAGATCAGGCTGGTTAGAAGGCAGACAATTCAAACAAGATGAGGACCAGCTGATTCAACCACCTTCTCGGATAAGAGGGACCTCCTAATTGTGCTCTCTAGATGTACAACTGTTATTCAAACCCAGAGAAGGTAAATCTTGAAAATGAAGATACTCTTAACTGTCCAAAATCAGCCCTGAACCTAAAAAAAGGTTTGTACTCATAAACAATTTTGGCATAAGAGCGAAAGCATACCAATGGACGTGCCCGTAGTGCATTAGTATTTGTCGCCTCTCCTCCTCATTTTCTTTGGTTCGTTATCGTTAGGATATTATTGCCGCCTAATTCATGGAGTCCTAAATTGTGGATCCGTTAATCTTTAGAGACCTTATTGATCATTTGAATTATATAGTGTAATAAATTGACTCTTATTTATGAGGGGATATCACATATTCACAATTTCTCGGATGCTATCATTGATGAATTGCCTGCGTTTTTATGGATACCTTTATCGTATCTTTCGGTTATTCAAGCTATATGTTTTTCCTTTGAGAATCTGGTGAATGTACCTAATGAAGATGATTCTCCATTATAATGAATTGTAATGTGAACAAAACCCTATTATGATAAATCATTATAATTTATATATCCTTTCATTTGTATTATAAGTAATTCCTTGAAATGTCTTGAAGAAAGTTATACTCCTAATTAGTGATTTGGTAATGTGAATATTGGAATGTAACCGGATTTTCAAAATTCATTGCTGTTGTTTGTTTAAAACCGCTTTATGCTTCAAATCAATAAATGCGCCAAGTTCAAAATTAAATTTGTAGGTAGGGGTCATTATCAGTTTTGGCGTCCTATACCAGGAACGGATTCAATATTGTCGTTCTCTAAAGGTCTGTTTCATTGCGACTATTCAATTTCTTTGTCTGATTATTAACATTTGGGTCATTTGATTGAAATGCTTAGTTGTTCTTGCCTTGTGCATTTGCAATGAGTGAGAGCGGTTTACTCAACTCAATGGCACTTTTGCGGTCGATAGGAGAGGCAACTCCAATTTCTTTTCCGGTTAGAGAGATGGGATTTGTGGTTGTCAATGCAATGCGTTTGAATATTTGTTTTCGCCTTTCTAATAGTTCAATGCACATTGACAAGGAAATATTTGACAATCAAACTAGGGAACTATCTCATACACTAGTTCAGGAGTCTGTCAAAGACAGCATCCCTACCACATGGCATTTGAAGCCGGGTTGTTATGTAATATACAGGTTACCCTTGTTTATTGCGGGCTCGTCTAACAGTGAGGGTTCTGTTAAGTTGTCATTGACTAGTTCGTATCAGACGCTTCTTACAGCATGAGTGAAAATAAAGCTTGGTGCTAGTATTATTTTAATTGACACCAATGATTCAGATGACTCATCACCGTTTTGTAAGGTTTGGAAACAGATGCTATCACCATGCCGTCAAGTCTCAAGCCCGTCATCTATACCTGATGTAGCGTTGGTGAATAAGTCAGCAAACGGTTATGGGATATCCATTATACCATGCCTTCAAAAGTTGTGTCATACCAAAGGGTCACGAAATCAATTGAAGAAGATTGATTATGATTCAATTTCATTCCATCAAGTTGAGGTTGTCCCTCCACTATTTAATGGTGATATCATTTTTGAATTACCTCCACTAAGCGAGTCCGGACAGCAATGCCAAGCCAAGCTTCTTAGCGGGATGGAGAAGCACACTAAAGCAGACATTTGTTCAGACCTTCAAGATCAACATCAAAAATTGTGCAAGTAGTATAAGGATGCACCTACATTAGCAGTGGTGAATATTTGATTCAATGCTATTATAACTTGGTGGCAGTCTTCTAGTGCAGCAACCGGAGATGGGATTCATCGCCTACTATTGTGGTTTGCTTTCTGGCACTTTTGATACAAATAGTGGGGTGGCTTTATGCAAATTGTAAGATTCCCCCTTTACTTCCTTCTTTCTTTCTTGGAGATATTTGTAATGTGCTTATAGAAGACAGTTATATTGATATTGTCTTTGGTTTTTAATCACATCATAGAAAGATGTTGTCTTCTTTAACGTCTAGTTCCTAAATGCATAATGTCAGCATCAATGACTTGCTATATAGATGTCAGTATTTGTTGAAATCTTGATTCCCTCTTAGTAATCCTCTTCTGCCCACAGGATTTGCCTTCCCATGAGCTGGCAGAGATGCCATCCTACAACCTGGTAGAGACAGTCCATAACAAATGGCTGCAACAATCAGGAAAACAAGGAATGATCTGTACGTTGCAACGGTTGATGACTACGTAAGAGCATTTGTGCAAATGGTTCGTTATTACCAGTTCTTGAAGGGTGAGAATCCAAGAACCAGTCTAGGGAAGGCAGATTTGCAGCTTCGAGTAGCGCAGTGCTACGCGCAACGCACTGGGGATCCCAAAAAGCTAAACGATGCAATGCAAACTATCCCGGGTGTTGGTGAGTACCGCAAAAGGGATCCTCACTTTGAAGGATCAGAAGTTTCGGCTCCCAAGCTCGAATGCTAAACCTGCCGCTAGGGTCTCAACATGAGTCACACCGCCTAGACAAAGTAAATTTCTCACGACCTCGGATGGGAACGAGGAGAACACGAGCAAGTACATCAATTATTCCTCTTGAGACAGTTTTTGAAGAAGCCTCATTGCAAGCAATGCAAGATATAAGGATAGACTTCTCAATTTTTGGTGGCTCTGTAAATGTGCCATCCACTTCTGCGTCCTTCCGAGTGGTGAGCGTCCAAGAGACTTCTTACAATCAGTCAAAGTAGCATATTGCCAAACTGCCGAAGACTTTGCCAAAGGCATATTTTGCCTTGCAGACTACAACGAGGAAGAAATGTGTTGCAAAGATTGTCCAAGGCAACAAAAGAACCGCTGCTCCTATTTATACTGGCAACATGGACTGTTATCAAAAGAAAAAAATTGAGAGAACACAATTTTTCTTCTGCAACGACAACATTGAGCGTTGCATGAAAGGTACAAAGAGAAAATCGATTATGTCTAAACTTGATGTGCCTTGCATTTGGCCAGTCTTGAAAGGAACAAATCATAAGCCTGCGAAGATAATGCAGCTTCAGGATGCTGGCTTCCGTCTACTCAAACGCCTTGAAATCTCACCACGCAGGCCTTTTGGTGGACACTTTACCAACCAATTTATCAGATATCAGTGTTCCAGATTTTCCAGCACAACATCCAAGCACCAAGTGTAGACAAAAAATTCGGAGGAACCCAGCTGCTCCTACCATGAAACAAGCAAACAATTGTGGTTTTGCCTTTACGTTGTCAGATGTTGTTTGACAAATAACGGTTGTTCCGCATCCAGGGGTTGGTTGCATTGTTACAATGGACTCCGGTGTGGAGCCTAACATTCAACAATACATACTCATTGTAGGTATATATCCGGAATGTTCATGTCCTTATTTCAAGGAAATGCCTACAAAGGCTTTGGGAAAGAGAGGACAATAGGCCAATTGCAAGCATTTGTATTTCCTATTCATATTCATTTGTTGCTTTGATGTAGAAGTAGATGCTTTCATCCATGCTCCAAGTTTGAGCTTTAATGAGACCAAACACATTCTAGAGAGCGGCAGCTTACAACCTTGCGTTGCACTAGCACTATGTAGGTGGCAGTTTGTGAAAGGATGAATTCTGTTAGTGAAGAATTGCAATCAAAGTTCCTCTTTGTACTTGAATTGGTTTCTAGTAAGTGTAGTGAGACTAAAAGGGCCACTACTCCATTGACATATGCATTGGTTGGAACCATGTTGTATGTAATTTAATCATCATACTTCTATGTTATGGACCTTTGGATGATTTTCTTGACATCAGAGCATTCATGACACTTCCATCAATTTAATGTTTGAAAGTGCAACAGGCAATACATCATTGATATTTCATGGATCCCCTCAACCAAATTGTGGACATGTCACTTTTATAACACAGTCACTACAAAATATTAGATAAATTCTAAGTTTTTGGCTTAGACCAATAAAATTCCAGCAACAAAATATGCACATAGCCCCCTTGTAGGATCCCTATCGGTATCCTAAACCGCCGTTAGAGCTCCCTACGTATTAATTTGGCCACCCCGTAAGGTCTTGGACGCACCAAAACATCTTATGAATCATCATTTGTAAGTTTGGATACGCAATTCATTTGAGCACTATAGATCTCTCAGCTTCCATTCTTTCATAACCTTGATGTAGGTCTAGTACATACACCAATATGAACTAAAGAACTATCATTGATAGAATCCTACGTCCACAGTCATAGGTTGATGGTTGATACTCCATTCTTACGGGACCAAAGTGAAATGTGGCATAATACAGTATTCCTCTTGTTCTTAGTTCCCAAGCTCAAAGTTCCGAGGTTCCTAGATTCAAGGCTGCACACATGGTTACAGGTTCATAGTTTGTACTTTCGTGCACATAAACAGTGAAGTTGATCATAGTTTAGGACCCACAATATTAATGCACAATCAAGCACACCTAAACCGTGGTTGTAGGATATAAATTTTTTTGTCCTCAATCATTCTTGTTTCCTAAACCATGAACCCATTTTGTATTCAATATGAATTACAGTAATTTTTTTATGTAGTGGATTTTTCTACATGACAATATTTATTTCTTCATCCAACCTCATTTTTGTATACATCTTATATTATTCAGACATGGATCTTTTCATCTTCATTTATCTATTTTGTCATTTGTATCCACCTTACTTTTCATCCACAAGCATTGTACATTTCATCCACATTCATCCATTATCACCATCCACATGCATCCTATTTTTCATCCATAGTCATTATACTTTTCATTGGCATTCATCATTTTTTCATCAACGTCCATCCTATTTTCCATCCACATCCATCGTATTTGTCATCCCCATCCATTTTACTTCTCTTCCACATGCATTTATTTTTGTCATCCACATATACCCTTTTTCTAAACCATTGTCACTGTACACTAAATCCGTAGTCATCCAAGTTTTTCATCTAGAGTCATTGTACTTTTCATCCAACATTTTCATCCAAATTTCCTATAATTTTCATCCAATTTTTTCATCCAGACTCCCAATATTTTTCATCCACCTTTTTCATCCAAATTCACCATATTTTTCATCCAATTTTTTCATCCAGAGTAGTTGTATTTTTCATCCAACTTTCATCCATGTGGATGGACCTAAATTGCTTTTTTTCTTCATCTACATCCAAATTTTTTTCTCATCCATCACCTTGCCATTTTTTTCCCCTAATCTATTCAAAATCAACGCTCCACGATCAAGATTCTACGTTCTACGCTCTATGCTGGTATACTACCTTCGTTGTTCTAAGGACTATGTCTTGCTGTTTGGAGGGTCCACTTTGCCATGATTGGCCTCTTTTATCCTTCCCTGGATCCGGTGTGGACCACCTTTTTTTGGCTAGCCATGCCCGAGCTTGGACAAGGGAGCTTCCTAGTGAATGGGCAGCAATACTCTCAACTTTTGAAAAATCAAAGACAAGATACCACTGCAATTAATCAATAAGGCAACCAGCTTAAAATTTCTAGAAAATGACCCCTCATCAATTTTGAAATGGTCCAAAAACTTCCCACTAGTTAGAATACACTTTGTAGAAGCCTCCTAGCATGTAAACATATACAAGTCATTGCCAAATTTTTATAAAAAAAGAATAGGTAATGAAATCTATCAAAAATGTGCAAAAAATTCTACAAAATAACCAATACTTCCCACAACTCGTCAAGTGGATGACTAATATAGTGAATAGCAAATATGAAATTTTCTGTGGAGTTTCACACAAGCATGCAAATGTTGTGGCCAATTTACCAAACTGTGACTAATATGACTAATGCCCCTAAGGGGCATTAGTCACATTAGTCATAATTTTGCCAATTTCTCAAATTCCTTGCCTTTTGTATTTCAAAATGGTATAGAACCTTCCCAATAGTTGGAATGTAGTAGTTCATTGTATAGGTATGCCATAGGGAGGCCTACAACTTAAAATGAGTAGGTAGATATGTACGTATTATAATGGATGGCTATTACCATCCATCATTTTATTGTCTTGATTAAATGGTGACATTTTTTCTATGAGTAGTTGTAACCTTTGGTTTGCATATTGGAATCTTGAGCAACTGTACCTGCAAGGTTAGAGAAGAGGTAAAATTCTAATTGAAGGATTTTTCTATTGTACCATCAATTTGAACAAGGCTTCGGAATGTCAACTTTATGAAAACCTGATGACAATCTGATGACATTAATGCTTTGAGGTAGTTTCTTACAAACCTGCTTCATGGAGTTTTTGACAAACTATGGCACTATTGTGAATACCTCTAGATAGATATTCATTCTTCTTGGCATTCTTATTTTGTCATGTAGTTATTCAATTGCTAGTGGGAACTTACTTCGAGTTGGACCTTGACTTATTAAAAGATAGCTCATCCTCTAAACAATTTCAGTTTGAACTTATATGAGAGAGTTGTAATTTCTATATTATTGTTATAATGATATGAAGATTAGACAACTTAACTAAGATTTGGATTTGGCTGGAGCAAAGCTCATGGCTATACAAGATTAGAGACTGAAAATGTATTGGAGGATTTGCAAGTCCGTAACCATGAAATACCCTTCAGTAAGAACCAAGTTTTACTTCTTGTGAAACTTTTAATTATATATGTATTTGTTACAAGTATTTTCTAGTTGTCATTGGCTACTTTGTTATCTTGCACAACAAGTGTCTTGGTTAATTATAAAACAAAAAATAGGGTGATGATATCAACTCAAAGAAATTTTTGTTCCTCTTTTCAAAATTTTGGCAAAAATCAACTATTCGTTGAATGATTCAGCTAAGCAACAATTGGATCCTTGGATATGCTTCAACTAGATTTCACATTATTCTCATATGTTGGCTATAGTCTGTAGAAGCCAACTTACTTTTTTAGATAGCAAGTCTTCATATTAGACATTTCTTTCACACTAGACTTTGCATAGATAGTAACAAATTTACATAAATCAAGGTTGAATCAGATGATAAGGAATGTGTTTAGTAGTTCCTTCCCACAAAACCAATACTATTTTGGAGAAGCTACTAATAGACACTAGTAATCAATTTCAAAATGACCAATTAAAAAGTCACATAAATATATATTGAAAGGACTACATCTAGTCATTTAGTAATGTATTTTAATGCTAGTCCTAGAGACTATACTTTCATTAATTTCTAATGAAAACACAAGACCTTTCAAAATGCATTTTTTGACTAAAAATCCCACTTAAAACACCCCTTTGTCTTGAAGTGTTTGTTATAGTTTGGTGGTTGTGCATTGCATTGCCAAAAAAATATCAATTGCAGTGTTTATGAATAGCCATTATTTGTTGTATTTTTATATAAGTGCATATATTGATCATGTAAATATACTATAGAAGAGGTTCATTATCATTAGAATAATTGTTAAAATGTGAGGGTATCATCGATTTTTTTTTCAAGTTTGTATAATGTTGTTGTAGGCTAGCAAGCAAACACAAAATCTATGTTTTCAGCAACGGGCAAGTAGTAGATTTTGCTATATAGTGTATTGTGGTGAATGAATCAATTGCAACAATTTTGACACCTAATGCATACAGTCATGCATTGTTATTTTAGAAGATTAATTTTGGATGTAGATGATGAATTGCCAAAATTATGGCATGACATTCATTTCACTTAGCTTATTTTAGTATGAGACTCTATATTGCAAATATAACTTTTACATATATATTTGTTATACAATTTCTTGTTCATGAAGTAAAAAAAGTCAATATCTAATATGTGTTTTGTACAAATGATGTGAATGCAAATTAGTGCTTGTGATTCTTTAAGGTATACAAAACGTTTCTAAAATGCTTGTTAATAATATTTCAATCTCATAGTCCTACATTGAATGGGTCTTCAATCAAACTTCAATGTTCAGTATAGGTTTGACATCACATACTGTAACATTAGCAAACTTTTACAATAACGATGTAAATTAAGTGTAACCAGTAGTCAAGCATGGAACTAGAGTCTTGTAAGAGATTTCCATTTACTCACCATGATCACATCCACGCTAGAGACCTAAAGCTCTATAGACAAGACAAAGAGAGAACATCAAAGGATGGTTTGAAGAAGTATAGGTGTCCATGTAATTTGTGTGGCGGTCGTAGACGACCATATTATAGGCGCACTATTTTGAAGCATTTTCAAAGCAGAGGAAGGCATGGTTCTCTTAAGGGATGGACAGAGGTAATTTGTATTTTGACCAAATGCAATTGCACTTACATTTTGTATTGTACAATAAGTGAGGTCATTATGTGTATTGTTTTGATGGAGATGTAATACTATTGTACCTTGAACAGGAAGATGATTGCGACTCCTCTGATGAAGAGTGGAAGGCCAACATTGAACCAAATGCAAGGACTTTTTTAGAATTAAGAGAGCCAATTTAAAAACTCCTTTAGATAGTAGATTTGGAGTTGCAAAGATGGTTAGAGATGCCTTTAGAAGAGCAGATAACATATATGATGCAGCATTAGAGGTGAATTTGTCTACAACAAACAAGGATGGTAGTGAAGTATTTGAACAATCCTGATGATGGTTTAGAGAATGTGCATGGTACTGTTGATTCCTCAAATATTGGACAGCAAGGCCAATCGGAGGGAGAGATGGAAGTGTCTGAGGAAAACAACCTCTTCAGATTACACAAAGACAATGATGACAAAGAATTCTACGATCCAGAAGAAAATGTTCTTCATGAAGATGGTAATCCTTCTTCATTGGAATTAGACAACTCTGATTTAGGTTCGGAGTATGATGATGAAGAGGACAATCTGAAAGAAATGTTGGCTGGCATTCCAAATAATCATATGGGCCAAAATCCGGCATTTGACATTGCAGCAACACTTCTTCTTCTTGAGGGAGCAACATTGTCAATGTTAAGTGTCACTTTGTTGATCATGAACTATTGTCAAATGCATAACGTATCTAATGCATTTGTAGATGAATTGTGGATGCTCTTGTGTATAAGCATACTTAGACTAGTGGGCAATATTTTGCCCAAATCGAAATATGAGGCTAGCAAAATATTGAAGAAGTTGGGGTTGGCATATGATATGATCCATGCTTGTCCAAAAGGGTGCATGTTATTTCGTGGAAATTCAGAAGAAGAAGAAATTTGTCTCGTATGTGGAAGTAGCCTATATCGACAATGCGGTCGTTCTAGGGTTCATGCTCTGGTATTGCAACATTTTCCTCTAATTTCGTGACTACAACGTATGTTTAGTTCCAAGAAACTCTCGGAGCTCAATATTTGGCACCACAACAGTAAGAGCACAAACAGCAAGATGCGGCATACTATTGACTCTCCACAGTGGAAGTTTGTGGATATGGAATTTAAACTTGAAGTTGGAGATAGTATGTTAGATCAGATCCAAGATATATACATTTAGGGGTGGCAACAAATGGCTTCAATCCATGGTTTGAAAAGCGTAGCACTGACAATATGTGGCCCGTGATGTTTATTAACTACAACCTTCTACTATGGTTAATGACTATATTTTGTAATATTGTAATTAGTGACTATATTATGAAATGTTGTATTTATTAATTCCCATCAAAGTTGGTGTAAACTTGCAAAACTTTTGTGTATTTCTACAACCGACTATTGATGAGTTGCAAACACTATGAACACAACTTGGAGTGCGTACTAGAGATGCTAGAGCTTTTGGAGGTATGTGCAAATTCAACTTGAGAGCATGCCTCATGTGGACTTTGCATGATATTTTGGGCTATGGCTTAGTAGCTGGGTTGGCTACAAAGGGATTCAAGGCATGCCCAATATGTAAACCTAATATAGTGTCAAGATTTTCAAAAGTGTTGAGGAAGAATGTATTTTGCAATTGCCATCAACAATACTTCTATGAAAACCACTATTTTAGAGGGAATTTTGCAGCATTTGATTATGATGCACAACGTGGGGTTGAAAGGGATTGTTAATCAAGGAATCAAACAATCAGGTATGGAAGGGAAAGGGAAAGTTTTGTCAACAATAGAGGGACAAAGAGGGATCATGACTTCCCAACTAAAGTACATGGTGTGAAGCAGGTTTTTGCACTATTTCAACTTTGATATTGGTGGGTACATGGTCAAAATTTGTTGAATTTGGAATATAGATTTGTAAATTTTTACATTTAAATATTGTGGACGTGTTTAAAATTCTTGTTCATTCAATCCAACTTGCTATGGAATTGTACTTAAGGATTTTTTAGAAAACAAATGGTAAATATTTGTTGAATTAATTTTTTTTTAATATGATGCAGAAACTTCCATTTCAAAACTTGTTGGATCCTATGCATATTGAGAAGAATATTTGCAAGAGTCTTTTGAAGCTTCTATGGGACTATACAGACACGACTGCATCTTGTAGAGATACGGAAGTTGAACATATCAAACTTCATCTATGGATGCGTAGAAGTGTGCAAGAAGGTGGAAACTTTGTGAAGCCACTAACTCCATATGTTTTGACAAAAGATGAGCAAAAAAGTTTTATACAAAAACTCAAGAGTATCACAATTCCTACCGAGTATTGCAAAGAGATGAAGAATCGTACACTAGAGAACAAGTTTAGTAACATGAAGTCTCATGACTTTCACATTTTTCTACAATTCATCTTGCTAGTGTGTTTGGACACTTAATGCACCCTAGTCCTCACAATTCTATAATCAAACTAGGAAGGTTGTTTACAATGATTTGCAAAAAAAAACAGAATCCAAAAGAATTAGACAGTTTGCATGTTTATGTAGCAGAGACCATTTGTTTGTTAAGTTTGATTTTCCCCTACTAATTTTTGTTAAGTTTGCATTAATGGACTCTTTTGCATACTAAATTTAGGGTCATGAAAAAAATGAGAATCCAAATCGTCTAGTTGTAATGAATATGGCCTTTATATACTCTATATACTCTAAGGTTTAAATATATGTGGTATTCATTTGTAACCAACTATTCTATTCATACAAACTTGTTGTACAAACCTGCCGCACAATTGTTGGCAAAAAGTAAGGTTCCCACAAAGCTGCAATTCTGTCGTTGTATTGTACCATCATAAATCCATAGTCATCAATCTTTGTCGACGATTAATTTCCACCTGTGTTTTGGATCCATGAACCTTGCATTACTACTCTTCTTCGAGTAGAATATCGGACAATTATAATGTCCTTCAACACTCCGACCATGTTCACACTAGCACTTTGTCTTTTTTTGGCACCAAAAGCGCATGCAATGCCATAGTCTTGTGTCATAAAACCAACTTTAGCATCCCCTTTCTATACTCTATAGTGATTATCATATGCCTACATTTGTTTGTAAGATTTAGCATTCACGCTTGGAAGTTGAGACAACCTACGCAATTCAATATCAATATTTTCTACTCCATGCATATTTATTAGAGATGTTGTATACTTAGTAAGCTAATCCATGAAATCAAGGAGGTCATCATGAATGTGCGTAGAGTATAGAAATTGTTGTCTTCTTGACATCCCCTTTGCTATAGCTTCTCTTGGGTACATCTCTCTCTCCATTTTCAATCTTCGTTGATGTTCAGTGTATACTCTACAGTGGCATCAAGTTCCATCCACAAACATCAAAATATCACTAATTCACATTACAATATTCATATTATATTGCGCATTGTCTACAACATCAAATCCTAAAACACCAAGAAAAATAAATCAATATAATGAACTAAAATAATTTGCAGACTAAATCTATTTCTTCTCTCCAACTCTTTTCTTTATCTTTTTTTTTGTAGACATATTTAAGAAAAATGGTTCCACTACTACAAATACTTTAGTTACAAGTTTTTTTCTTTTTTCTCTTTTAGAATATAAGAAAATACACTGCAAACTTCTCATTACTTTCCTAAGCCTACAATCTATCCACCTTCACTCAGAAATGCATTGTTGTCTTTTCTATACACATAAGCATCCATGGATGCATTGATTATAGCAATTTGATTTCTGGAAATTTTGATTCTTGGATCAGAAGTCCCTGCTCTCACAGGTGGCTTCCAAGCAGTGATGATACAGTCCGTATGTGTCTAGTTTGGAAATATTGCCCTATCCTCTCACCAAAAATTCCCTTGTTTTATATCCCAACCTCCATATGTATCCTCGATAATGTATTGAAAAGATGTAGCCGTCTAATATTGCAACTCAATTGAATTGACATTCCTTGGATCTGGATTAGGATTTGTAAGTGCACAAGCAAGCTAAAATAGACGGAGGTCACCATCAGTAGGTCGCACTGCAACAAAATAATCCGTGTACACATCATGGCCAACACGGAATGAAGGTGCTGAATAATCACGCCTACAACCAATAAATGGTGCATCTTCTGCAAATTCCTCGCGCATTTGACCATCATCAAGGTATAGGTCTTCCGCTTCCTCAAAGATTCAAGAATTCGGCCAAAATCCATCCCACAATTTCTCACGCATTACGAGGTGTGTGTTGAGAGCGCTTTTTACACTTTTCTAGTATTTCTGCACTAGCTCATTCTTCCTTCGGAACTCTCCAGACAAGTATTGATTAGCCATTGCACCCCACAATGCAATATATCCTTCTAAACCTCTGCAAACCTCATCAAAACAACGTATTTTTTGTGGAGCCAAAGGTGGAGGGGTACCCCGTGGCACTTTAGGACCTCCATCTGTTGTCTCCTTCCACAAGCGAATGCCTCCACCTTCCTTTGGCAGCCAATCTACATCAATACACTGTATACAAGATCTTGTACTACATCAAGGGCCATCTACTAGAATCCTTGTAAAATTTGAATTGTTGCGCTTGAGAATGGCCCAATAGAGAATCATCACATGTATACAAATACCTCTCTACAAAATGCTTGAAATCAGGAACTTCTTCAATGAAATGAGGAATCACAAGCTGTATTTCACAATCCATGAAAGACTTCATTAACCTTGGAAGTGTGGGGTAATCGTTTGTCTTCAATTTGGTATTCCATCCACCAAAGAGAGCATGAATGTCCTCATGAGTGTGTCCGACAATGAGGAAATTGATGTAAATCTCTCAAAAAATAGCTCTATAGACTAGGAGAGAGCAAAATGAAAAAACCCAACGGTTCTTTTGTCACTAGAAGCATTGTCAAGCTGAAGATTCAATGTTGGAAGAAAAGATTTATTTTCCATCAATTCATCCGAGAGTGACCCAAGAGAGTCCGTACAAATCCATGAGCCTAATAACAAAGCCTTTGTCAATTCAAAACGATCAGTTTGTGCAAAAAATTCACAAAATGAATGCTTGGGTTGCACTTCCAAATCTTTTAACAATTTTGTAATTGATCCTATGGTATGGTTGGAGTCTATGGGGAAGATGTCCAAGCCATAGTGCACATATTGCACGTCTCCATGCCCATGAGCAATCATGCCCGTAACTGCCACGGATATCTTCATAAATGAATTGTTTTTTTCGCTCTTGTGAAAGAAATGGGGAAAAGAAATCTTTGAATGATCCATCTTATCATGGATAATGGTCAAAACTTTGTCAAGAAACATCTCTAACATTCCATGATTTCCATAATACAAGTCCCTATGTGCCTTCTGTCCATTGAGGTGCACCTTCAATTTGTAGACCCACACTTGTTGTGCTCGTGTTAGGAATGTAAGCACTCTTTAGCTACTTCAACCTATTGCAATATCTGCAACGCGCAAAACTATCACCTCTAGCCTTTGAAGCAAACTCTGGAAAAGATTGACGTCGAATGTTGCTCAATCTACTAGCCGAAATATGTTGCAATTGAAATGACAAATTCACATTGTTAATCTCCGGTAACTTGTCTTTCTAGTGACATCCAGATGGTAAAACCATAGAGGGGACTTTCTCTCTAGAGTCAAAGGTCATCGTACTGTACGGCATTGTGTCAATTTTGTTGTCCACTAATAATTGAAGAGTGGTCATCGTTTGTAAAGTATGGGTCCGAGGCTTCTTCATCCCTAGGTTACCATGATGCTTCGGTTTATCCTCCTTCTTGGCTTTCTCTTTGTATCTGTGAAAAGTAGCTTTGGATACTCTATGAAGATGGCACCAAGCCGTGGAACAAACTTCATGTTTTGACAAGGTGATCATATCCCTCCCATTTTGATCATAGTGGATTTGTCCGTGCACGTCAATCAAAAGAGACTTTCGAGAGTATACTCCACTGTGAACATACATTATGGACCAAATGGCTTCAATTTGCCTATGTGAAAATGGTTGTACACAATTTTTGGTGCAACACTCCTTATTAGACACCTCAGCCATTGACTGCGGGGTGAGAAGGATATCTTTTCTGAGGAGGCTATTAGGCTCCTTCTTCTCTCATGAGTTTTCATAAGAACAAATTCCAATTCGTTTTTGCCATCTGGTCCCATTCAGAGCGGATTCATAGAAATGCGTTTGATCATGATCATACAAACTAGTACCATTCAAATAGACCCTTGAAATGGCAAGGAATGCATTGACCACATCCACTCTGAAGGAACTTCTTCCTCGCATTAAGACTTTGCAATATAAATAGCAACGTGATTGTCACCAAGAGGCTCCCCGTTCATAATGATGACGAGATCCACATCTGTATTGTGACAAATTTCTTTAGCCACTTCCACCGACCCTTCATTTCCGAGGATGACACACTTTGTATACAAAGAACTACGTGGCATTCCCTTGCAAGGTGCAACACCCTCAGGCAAAACTGGCACCGGAACTGTAAACTCGTTGACATCATGAGTATCCATCCTGCAAGAGATTTAACTGACAATAGTTTATAATAGAAGATCACATCCACAAGTCCAGGATACATCATACACAAAAGTCTATAAATTTATTGACAAATTATATTTGAGTCGAAGATATGAATTTATACAATTATTTGTACAAGGATATGAAGTCTCTTACAAGGGCAAGAGGAATGCAAAGTGAGTTAACTAATTATCCAAAAACCATAAAATCCATTTATCCTATATAATATATATGGCGACAGGTAACATTCAAAAACTCAAATTAATGCATAATATAGGGATAAATAGAAGGAAGTTTTTGAAAATTTTGCATGGGTATAGGAAATTAGGCACTAAAAATTAGAATTAAAAAAGAGTATTTCCTAGGGAGATTAAAATTGTAATTAGGATAATGCAATGATCCGGAACTAGTAGCCGGAATATCGGAAAGTTTCAAATTGTAGGGGGGTTCGGCTAGGGAACTTACGGGAACTTTGTTGGGTCAAGAACTTAGGGTTTCCAGTTAGTATTTAAACCCTGCCGCCAACCTCATTCCTTCTCTTTTCTCCGTGATTCTTTGCGAGTACATTTAGTGAGTGAAAGAGTGGTGAGATAAGATCATGATAGGGAGAGAAAAGAAGGCTAGTGCTATCCGCATCCGGATTTTAGCATGACGAAAACTATACAAAGATTCGAGCAAACCCAAAAATCGGCGGTGAAGGCTCGAAGCGTCAGTCTGATGGTCTCATGCCATCTGGAACGCTTGAGGGAATTAGAGGAGGATCTGACAGCCATGGGCTGTCTCAGATTTCTACGCAAGCCGTGGAACATCCGGAGTTAAGGAATGATTGAGGAACTTATTAACGGAGTTCCCAATCAGTATCAGTTGATAGTGAAGGGTCGTTTGAGAGTGTGGTCTTTGGAACTCTAGGCAAGTGCCTACTTTGTCGTGGATAGAGGAACCAGATGGGCTAGTTGCATAGAACAGTACTCGGTAGATAAGTTTTGAAACTCGACAGACTCAAAGGAGGGATACGCCACGAGTGACTGTATCAACCCCCGGAATCAGCAACTATTACAGTTACTAATCCCTATCTTGTATCCGGAAAAGTCCACCCGGATCACAGTGACTGTGGCAAACACTATACTTGGAGCTCTAGGAGATAGGGTAAACCTTAGGGTTGTCATATTGGACGGACCGTTTGCTTGCCCGTCCGTTTGGTTTGCCCGTCCGGTAGAGATGTCGCCCATCCGATGTAGTCAACGGGCAGCTGACTTTTTCAGTCAGTAAAAATAGTCGACGTGGATTTACCTGGCTGAGTTTGAGCGTGGACGCCAGTCTGTTGGGTGCGGTCGTAGGGTTAGGCGCAATCGCAATAAAGAATTGAGCGCGGACGCGGGGTGGAGCGCGGACTCTAATTGGTCTGGGCGCGGATGTCAATCAGGGCACGGATTGACATCTGCCGAGGCACGGATTCTCAACAGGGCGCGGACAGAAATCGTTAGGGGCATGGATTCCTGCTTGGGCGCGGATAGAAGCTAGCATGGGCGTGGACGCTAGCTTAGGCACGGACAGAAGCTGGCAGGGGTGTGGACTCCTGTTTGTATAATAATTTGCAGTGTTTCATTTACAAAGTACAAACTGCCTATTTGAGTATTCAAATTTTTTCTCAATGTGTACTATAGTAAAATTGTTTTATTTAGGTAAGCATAATTATCATTGCATCTTTATGCAATTCCACTCAAGCCCACCAAATTTGAATTCCTAGAAAGCAAAATTTCATTTTTGGTGAATTTCTTAAGTCTATCATGATGGTTTTACACAATGTTTTATAAAAAACGACTGGTGATGATCTTTTTTTTTGCAAGTGCATGGGTATGTAAGGAGCATCTATACACACATCTTTCATATTGACCTCCCCCCCTTAAATACCAAAATTTGAGTAGGAAAAGTTCAAAAGTAAGGCATCATATGATCAAACTTTGTAAAATAGATTTTCCCTATAGTTTAACTATATTAGTATATTTTGGCAAAGTAACCCCCACATTGTGAGCAATTTTGTACATTTGAACTCTTCCTAGTCAAATTTTTGGTACTTAAGGGGGGGTGTCAATATGAAAGATGTGCGTATAGATGCTCCTTACATATCCATGCACTTGAAAAAAAAAAGATCATTACCAATTTTTTTCTTATATAATATTATGTAAAACCATCATGATAGACTTCAAAAATTCACCAAAAATGGAATTTTGCTTTTTAGGAATTGAAATTTGGTGTGCTTGAGTGGAATTGCATAAAAATTGGGTTTAATTATGCAAGACAAAAAATTCCATTTTCTTCCTATACTATATAATAAAAATTAGAATGGCTGACATCGGCAGTTTCTAAATGAAATAGACTATATAGTATAGCACACTTCATTTGCTCATTTTTGGTCTCATTTGTAGCCCAGATGCTAGGTGTGATTGTGACTGAATCATTCAAAAAATCAGTTATTGCCAATTATATTGTTTTAAATATATCCGTACTTTTATATATGGTATGATGTTCGCAAATGCCAATTACACGTGATCTCCTTTGAGGATGATGGGTGAACATCCCCTACCTTTCAGATGACCAGCACATGCTAAAGTTCAAAAAGTAGAAACTAAAAATTAATGTCTATGTTAACAACACTCGGGCATACTCCAGAAGTGCGATGCCTTCCTCAATGTGTCTAGAACATTTGGGATAGAAGCCCGTGCTTGCACATCCTCTTCCACAAGGCTTTTCAATTTCAAAGTAAGGTTCATATACTGTTCCAAGTTTTCTTCGGAAAAATAACTTTGATCCCATTCTCCCTTCCAAATCTTTTTTGCTATCCATCCCGTTGCAAATGCATTAGCAGCGTTAGAGTACCAATGGATTCATTGCATGGCCTCCAGCGAGTTCTCTGAGTTTGCGTCACCGTATACATAGAATAAATCTGGAGCAACAAACTTCCAGATTTTTTTCACCTTTACAATCTCTTCATAGGTTTTATAGCCATACTTTGACGACTAATTTCCTAGAACTTGGCTTGACAGTCCCCAGTCACAAAGCCCTATGTATACCCTATTTTCTGCATATGGATCAAAATGAAGTAGAACATTGGAAGTAGAGATGTTGTGTATATATTCCACCTCGTGGCATTTTCCCACAATAACAAGCAATGACAGTGCTAAGTGAGTGTGATATCTGCGGTATAAAATCACCCATTGCAATTCCTCTAATGTCAACACTGTATCAATCATCTTCACAATGTCCTCTACTCTGATGTTTTCAGGAACTTTGGAATCGAAGTTGTACAGAAAAGAAATTAAAGATCCCCCATTCTACCAAAGCGAATAGCCTTCCATCGTTTTTGGATTCAAGTACATAAGTCTAATGATGCCTAGATGCTCCACCGAACATCCATAGCCTCAATCATGATTTCCCTATGCTTCTCCTTCACGTCTTTAATGTTCAAATCCTTTCCTGCAAAGTCTACCCAGTTGGGTATGCTTGCAATTTTAGTGATCCTTAATAACACTATATTCATTATTTTGAGAGGTTTGGACCCTCTCATTATAATATTTCCCGTCTAGTCTCTAAAAATTGAATGTTAGTTTTAGCTAATTTAGGTTGCTTATCCCTAAATTTATTAATTCTGAAGCACAATTTTCATAAAAATGAGAGTTTTTTTTAATTTGGGAGTCCTATAGTATATCTTGCTACTTGTAACAGTAGTCCTTTGACTCTTATAATTGAAGATCATGTTAAATTTGAACACCAAGTCATGACCTCCGCGGTTGGTTGTAAGGAGTTGTTTATCTCATCGGGGCGGTTCGGGTTTGATTCCTTTGAATTCGTATGAGCACATGAAAAAAACACATGACTTGGTGAGGCTAAGTGAGCTTCGCAGGCAGGAAATTTGTAACAACCAATCAACCCCCCTTCCCAAAATGTGAAAGTGCTTAACATGTTAACATAATATAAATAGTGGATATACCCACTATTCTTTTGTTTCAAATCAAAGTAGAACTTCAAAAATCATAAATACAAAATATATAAACAAAAAGAAATTGATTGGATAATAGAGAAAACAAAATAATATAATTTTGTTTTTATATATGTATACTATATGTAAGTACAACTTCTTAGTAAATAAAGCACATATTAGTAGAAATAGATATGCAAAAATAAACAATAAATAATATAAAACCAATCAACTAAAACGTAATTCATCTACTCTAGCATTTAAATACCATTTGTTGTAGGAAACAAGACAATGTGCTACAACATTATTAAAAAACGTGCTTCACATATGCTACATGTCTTTGGATATCAATTGTATGATGCAAGACTCTGGTTGATGACTTCAATTTGGACAGACGGGATCTTGATCATGCAATGGACGGTGTCACTTCTTATGGAAGAACTCCACGCTGTCATTATGGCGTTTGTATGCTCCCAAATTGGTGGCTCAGTTTCTTCAACCTTCCAACGCAAACCTCTATTGCTGTCCCATCCAGTGTAGTTGTCTTGAACATCTCAATTTCTTGATGTTGGACGGAAATATTGAATGAGAATGCAATTTGGTTTTTCAGGGTTACAGTTCAGATCAGACAATGCCCTCGCAATCCAAACTGGCCGACTGTCACTGTCTGCGAGTCGAACTGCAACAAAGTATCCATTGTAGAGATCGCGTCCCACCCTAAAAGATGGTACTGGGCGACCAGACAATGGCCCAACGTAGGGGTCATCCTCTGCAAACTCTTCACGGTCCTCGCCGTCATCTCCCAATTGATCCACTCGTGTCGCTCGAACACGTGTTGTTGGCCAAAAACCATCTTGCAAAACTGTAGTGCTCGACATCGGTTCTTGCATTGCTACCCTTACATCATGCCAATAGTGAACCAAATGCTCGTAGCGTCTTCGATATTCTCCAGTAACATTTGCACTGCACAAATTCTCCCAATACTTCTCAAATCCAGATATACCTTTCATTATATCCTCCACACCTTTCATTGCCTTCAGTTCCACTGGTAATGGTACTCCACGAGGCCACAAACTTTGTCCCTCCGCATCTTCTTTCCACAACTTAATGGGTCTACCATTTTCCCCTTGCCAATCCACATCAGTGCACAACAATTTGTACTTCATCACATGAATTCCATTAGAATCTAGGTAAAACTTCACTTGTTGTGGCCTCGTGTGACCAACCAAAATATCACCACCGTTAATAAATGAACCTGCAATGAACCCCTTGAAATCAGGCACTTCTTTGATTAGATGAGGGATAGTGGGTATGGATTCTACATCCATGAACAACTTCATGAGTGCAGGAACTATAGGGAAGCTCTCCTTCTTCAAGAGCATGCTCCATCTCCCAAACAACGCATCAATGTCATCATGCGTGTGACCAACGATCATGAAGTTCACATGCACTTCACGACAGATCTTGTTTGCAACAAGTAGAGACCAAAAACAATACACATATCGGTTTTTGTTGTCTCTGATGGCATTGTCCATTTGCACATTTAGAATGGGTGGCAACGGTGTTGCTGGAACTAAGCTTATCGGTGGCGGAGGAAGTGCTGCTTCACACATCTCTTTTCCCTTCAGTATTGCTTCAAACAAAGGTGTCGATGCTGCATTGACAAACAACGCCCTTGAAGAAGACTTTGGTAGTAGTTCAAGGTCACGCAACAACTTTGCCATTGAACCAATGGTGTAATTGGAATCATGTTTAAACAGATCCAAACCATAATGTGCATAACGGACATCAGCATGTCCATGCGCAATCATGCCCATGACGGACACAGGCAACTTCATTAGGCCATCAAGCTCTTTGCTTTTGTGTGAAAAGACAAGAGAAGCGGTTTTTGCATGATCCATCTTGTCGTGCATGATTGTGATACATTCATGCGGAGAACTTTGCGACCAATATCGGTTTGCATAATAAATTTCCCTACGAAAGCGAGCAATGGCAAGATGTTTATCCAATCTCCTTGACCATAACATAGCGGTTTGAGATCCTGCAAGAGCACTCTTTATAAGCTCCCGCAACTTGTCACAAACAGCACATTGAGCAAAATTATCTCCAGGCTGCTTCACATTGTACTCTGGAAACCTAGTGGACTTGATCTTGCTCAAGTTTGATGTAGATACCTCTTGCAATCCAAAAGCAGCATTGATCTCGTTGATTTTTGCCATTTGACCCTTCCACTGAAATGTAGCCGGCAAAATCTTGGAGACCATCTTCTGCCCACACTTCAGAGTCCGAGTACGATGTGGCATGTGATCCGCTTCTTTCTCCAAGATGCATTTCAAAGTAACCGCCGCTTGTTCTGTGTGTTGCCTTGGCTTAAGTAGTCCCAAATTGCCATGTTTTCTTGCTTCTCGACCATCCTTTAATGCATATTTTTGATAGCGATAGAATGTAGATTCCGGAACCCCAGCAATATGCATCCATGCTCGCACACACACAACAATTTCGTCAATAGTCACCATCCTTCTTCCTTGTGAATCACGATGCACTGTCTATGAACTTCAGTCTTCACGAAGGCTCTGTGCTTGAACGTAGAATTTTGATACATCCGTTCACGGAAAGCTCCAATTTTTTCTCTTGGAAACGGTTGAACGCAATTCTTACTATAACAGGTTTTGCTAGACACCAAGTTGATGGAGCCCTGACTAAGAAAGTCCTTCATTTTGATGCAAGACTCACGAGGGGGATTTTGAACACTACTTGTATACGGCCGATTGGACTTCAAAGTCAGAGGGTTCTCACGACTAGCTTGTAGTCGATTGAAATTATCCCTCACGTCATGGTCATGTAGGCTTGCCCCACGACAATGGACCAGTTTAATTGGCCATGCTATCAATGCGCGCACTCGCTCTTGAGGGATGTCCACTTCAGAATGAGTTTTGGAAATGTGCACCGCTACATGAGTATCTCCAAGAGGACCATTGGCACCAAGCACAGGATCTGAGTTCGCACTGTGGCATATACCTTCACCAACAAGAATACCTGCATCATTGTAGAGGGTAACAACACTCGTATTCCAGAGCCGCCTTGGAATTCCTTCACACTCGGAAATGTCAACATCCATTTCAACATGGTCTTCAGTATCATCATCACCCCATTCTATATTCTCTAGAGGGTCGTCTAAGAGGCTCATTTCACCTACACAAGTGAGAATGAGGTAAATTGTTAGAACTATAAGCACTGAATGTGCAAATTCCGCACAAAGTACTACATGCCAATATTTTAGGTCAAATCGACCTAACCATCAAAACCATCCAATGTGCATATTCTAAAGGATATCAAAAAATCTAAACCCAGAAATTCCTCTACATTATGATATTGATATCACAACTAAACAAAAAGGTTGTCAGATTATCTACAGCGTAGACCGTTTGATGTACGGTCCAGACAGGCATAATTGAGTACACCAAAGCAATAGAAGTAACTACATTGACCCACTGCAGGCAAGCTCGACCAAAATGCCAAGGCTATTGAACAAGTCGTATTAGTTAAGTTTGTTTATATAACTGACCCCCTAAGTCATCCAATTATATAAACTCCAACAACACAAAAGAGAAAGAGTTTATAAGCCAAAAGCACCTGTAGACTTTAGGTCGAATTGACCTAATTCAGTTTCTCACATAGAAACTATTTCCATGAAACAACTACTCATTTCATTATCACATTTAGGTCGAGTCGACCTAAACTTGTAAAATTGTTCATTCTAACATAATTTATTACAATTTCCATATTACCAATGCCACAGAGTTTGCAGTATTCAAGTGACACAAAAGAAATGTCGGCAGATTATCGTTAACCTGATTTAGGTCGGGTTGACCTAATGTAGGGTTCAGTTAACACGACAACACGACATACAGTGTTGGTGTCAATAGTGCTCATTAATTAAAGTTGTCACATGCGTAGCTAGCACGTAAGTATCTTTAACACAATGATGTGGTAAGATGACACGAGTTATCGTCCCAGGGAATTCTACTATGTTGTTGCAAGTTTTGGGTATCCGGATCACTTTCAAAAAAAAAAACCCAAGCAATCCATACAGCCTATTGCTCTCTTTCAGAAACTAGTTTTATCCGGATTCTAGTCCGGATCCGCCGACTCTCTAAATAACTAGTTTTAGATACCCCTATTTCACCCTCAGGGGGTCCACTATTGATCTTTCCAAGGGGCAGGGACTCACCACTCCTAATTCACACTCTATCTCTATCTGTAACAACCAAAACAAACACCCAAGAATTATATTGTAATAGCAAGGGGAGAAATCCGTACCCTCACAATCTTCCGGATGACTTATCCGGAAGGTAGGTCACACAAGGCTCGGTTAGATCCACCTTACTACAATGACAGATCTAGACTTTCCAGATTGTAGTGCTGACTTCTTAGCTCTCGATTGCTCCGGAGGTTGGCAGACCTTTTGATGGCTGGGATAATTCCTCTGGCGGTTGCTTATCTCCGCACGGAATCCTCCTTGGACTTCCGGACTTGCACCCTCACCCGTAACAGGCTTCCATCGGATCACCATTCCAGCAAATTAAAGGCACCACGCACAACTCCTCTTTCACAGGTCTAAGGCTCTTCCGTCACAGCATATGTATTCGTCAATCAAAGAATCCGGACTCCCTTCCGTATATTCTCACTCACAAACCAGAATGCAACTTAATCATAAACGCGATACGCAAAGAAATGATCAAACTGATCTCCGTAAGCTCCGATTAAATGACAAAAAAGGGAATGACAGGCCAACAAGCCGGCCTGCCTTTAAAAACAAACAAAAAGCGGCCAAAAGGCCCACACAAAACCTGGCCAACGGCCAACTAGAAATCCGGCTATTGGTCCTAATAACCGTTCCGGTTAAAACGGAAAGCTGTTAAAGTCCTAAAGGTCCGGAACCAGGGACCCACAGTCCAGATTACCCGTTCCGGAAATAACTAAGAAGACAAAATCCTAACTACCAAGGCAACAATCCGCACTAGTCATTTGCGAGGCTTCTTTGATGACGGTCCGGCCCTCAGATTCGCAGGAGTTGGCTTCCAGGTAGTCACCTTCGGTGCAGTCCTCTTCGTTGCAGATTGAGTTTGGATCTGAAGAGGATCCGAATCCGTTTCTTCTGATTGGGAGTGAGACTCGGCGGATTCCTCTTCCGTCTCCTCGATCTCCAGCGGCTCCTCTAACCTCGTTTGCCTCTGCCGCGTCGACTTCGTCTCCGTCAGATTGATGACGGTATTGTCCGGATTCGCAGGGGGAGGCGTATTTTGCATGTGTAAAAACCTATCCAGATCGGTCCGAGCTGGGTTTTTGACACTTGCTGCTGCTATGGCCTCAGCTTCCGTTTCCGTCAGCTGGAGAGGCGGAAACAGGTTTACCACCGCCTGTCTTCCGGATGCCTCCTCGATCACGGTGGTCTACGTGCTCGCGTTCTTCGGTGTAGTGACTTCCGGATAAGTCACCACACGAGTCTGGATTCCCGGATTCCTCTTTTCCGTCGAAGTTCCGGCTCCTTGAGTTTCTTGGAACTCTCCTCCCGGAAGATCCGCGAACATTGCTTGGTCAAGCAGGTTCGGGTCGAGGCTTCCGATCAGCTGCCGCATCTCCTTAAGCACTCCCTCCATCCGGGCCTCAAAATCTGTTAAGATGAGCACGACCTTTGTTCCGGTGATGTGTCCTTGGGCCACCATCTGGGAGTTTCAGAGTTGGGCCCTCGAGATGGTGCTGGCCGGAAGGTCGATTAGGTCTTCCAGTTTCTACACTAGAGCCATCGCCTCCGTCGCCTTCCGGTTGGCGATGTGCATCTCCCGTTCCGACCACTGGTGCTGACTCCGGAATTGGTCCCGTTCCTCCTGAAAAGTCCGGATCTGGTTGTACAGGACCTTGACGTCTTCCGGATCAAGTCTCTGTGCGATGACGGCTAACATCTCCCTTTTGTCCTTCACTCCTAACGTATTGCAGACATCTTGGAGAACTGCCGCCATCCGGTCGTTCACCGTCCTTGTCGTCCGCAACCAATGAATGGCGCTCTCGACAGGATCCGTGTCCTGGTTCGGACTTTCCGATTGGACGGAACCTTCCGCCACTTGCTTCCTTCGCAAGGCCCGATCCGTAGACTTCCGTCTGCTGGGCCCGACCTTCTCCGGAGTTGTTTGCGCTTCCTCTTGAATGTCTTTCTCCTTTGATTTTGGCTCCTCCGGCTGCGCTTTCGGCTTCAGTCCGTACTTGAGGAGGTTTTCCCCTTTCCGGTACATGAGCTGCTCCGGCTTGCTCAGGGCCTCCATCCGGTGGTATATGTGAATAAGATAAGGGCTAATGGGACTGGACTTTCGTCCCATAGTCCCATTCACTAACTTATCCACAATCGTGTGAATAAGTCCGCCCCAATTCACGGATCTTGGGGGCGAGTTTACCCTATTTCCTAAAGCTCCAAAAATGGTGTTTGCCACCGTGATGGTCACCCGGCTGGGCTTCTCCGGATATAGGATGGGAATCAGCAACTCTAAGAGTTGCTGATCCCGGGCAAAGAGACAATCCGTCGCCGCAAACCCCTCCTTTGAGTCGGCGGAGTTCCGGAACCTTTCCGCCACGAACTTCTCCGTTCGTCCAGCCCATCCAAGCCCCCTGTTAACGGCGTAATACGTTCCGGCCCAGAGCTCTTGTGTCCTAGCTCTCGGGCGGCCCCTCACCGTCAACTCATACTGATTGGAAACTCCGTAAAAGAGTTCCTCAATCATTCCCTCACTCTTCAGGTCCCACGGGTGGTGTAAGAATCCGACATAGCCCATGACCTCTAAATCCTCCTTCAACTCCCTATGACGATCTGGATTGAACGGAATAATCGGACTGACACTCCGGGCGGTCACCGCCGATTTCCGGACGGAGTTTTCCGTCATCCTGACAGTCTTTTGGACTTGGGTTGCACCGACCTCACTTCTACTTCCAACTGCGATCCTATCTCACCACTCTTTCACCCACTAAACGCACTTGCGAAGAACCGCACAGAAAAGAGACCAAATGAGAATGGCGGCGGGGTTTATATAGCGGCGGGAAACCCTAAGTTCTCAACCTGGTGGAGTTCCCGTAAGTTCCCTAGCCGGAACCCCTACGATCCGGAACTTCCGGCTTTCCGGCTACTGGTTCCGGAACACTGCATTAACCTAATTATAGTTTTATTGTTCCTACGAAAGAAATCTTTTCTAATTTAGGTTTCTAATGTCTAAACTCCTACACGTATGCAAAAATTTTAAAGTTCTTCTCCTAGTTACCTCTATTTTATGTATTAAGTTTAGTTTCCGGATGTTACGTAACGTCACAAAAGCCTTTAGGTCGAGTCGACCTAATCATCCAGTGACACAGTCACAGGCACCATATCTTTGTATTAGGTCAAGTTGACCTAAATTATGTAACATACAGGTGTGTTACGTTGTCGATTGACTTGATTTTCTCCGTTAATTAAGGAATTACAGGGATGCAAATGTTTTCTCTTGCTCCCGGAAATTACGGCGATATAATCGGGTATTCAGGTTCGCACTACATAATTCATAAGCGCCACAAGGGTCTGAACAATCTCGCGTACAATTCACATCATTGATTAACATCACAACATCTGATCAATTTTGAACAAGACTGACGAAAACACAAATGGGAGTGACAGCTGAAAGGACTTGTGCATCTTCTGCGTATATTTTGCACTGAAACTGAATGTAAGTTTTCCATGGGCAACAGGATTTCTGCATATCATACCTAGAGCTCGAAGCGCCTCAACGAACTACAGAGCATAAGTCGCCGACGTTCCCTACTGCGCAATTTGCAACAACTTCTAATAAATTCTTAACAAGGTCAGAAGTGAACGAAACATGTGAAGTGCAGGTAGAACGGAACGAGCACTGCCTGTACAGAGTTCCAAATGCATTTCTGAAAGTATGAAAAGAGGAGTCACTTAAAGGAATGTCGATAGAAGTCGAGCACTTCCTAGCAGGAATGGAGACGATGGGAAGTACAAAGCGGGAATGGAGACGGCAGGATGTACAAAGCTTGCATTCAAATTTGAAAATGTCAACCCGGAAAGTAAGGTTGTTTATCAGAATTCCTTGAGATGCTTCTACTATTCATGGAGAATAAGACAAGGGTGGTTCGTGGCCTCAATTCTCCCACCGCCTTATTTAGAGCCAAAAGATCAGTAGAACTTTACATTATATTGGATTCTGTCTTTTTTGATTTGGAGAATGTTTCCAGAATTCCATTTTTAACACCAATATGCAATCTTCACTACCATTGCGCTTTTTCAGATGATGGCTTTAGCAACTGCTATCAGTAATTTCGTCGTTTTTTAAATGTCAATATCATTAACCCCTATACATGATGGACCCATGAACACTGATTTCAAGCCTCATTGTTTGTCACTCAATTTGCATGTCTACTTTACTTTAGGTAGAAAATTTGATTCTTATGTGGAATTGATTTTCTTGAGGATTTTTGAAGAAAAAGTTCAAGAAAATTACACCAGTAGGAAGTTACTTCAAAAATATTGAAAATTTCACTATGTGTGTATATTAAAATGAGAAGCACTATGGTGTAAACTCAATTTACGTGCCATTCTATAATTAGAAAAAATACACTTTGAAAGTACATACTAAGTTCAAACATCGCAATAAAACATCCAATATTAGGAATTTTTTCAAAGTTCAATATCACACCTAGAAATTCAATTTTTCTATTGATTTGTTCTCGTTGATCCGGTCAAAATTTGATAGAAATTTGTTGAAATTAACAAATTTCTGTCAAATTTTGACCGGATCAACGCGACCAAAACAACAGAAAAATTGAATTTTCTAGTATTGTATGGAGTTGAAACTACAATACATGCCTTTCATTTTGTTTGTTAGGCCCAAAGTCATAAAATATCATGTTTTTGGAGAAATTTCAGATTTCAGGCAAGGAGCAACAACTTCCTCACATACATTAAAGTAGCATATTCTATGATCCGGTGGGAAAAATATACACACAAGTCGGAAATTCATCCCTCGTTTAGAGTCCATGGCCATTTTGTTCCAATGCTACTTGTTTGCACTTTAAAAGTTGATTAAAAAATTATACAAATAATAAACATTTCGTAGTATTTCACAAAATCCAAGAACAATGAACACAATCAACCACTTATTAGAAAAATTCAACAAGTGTGGGAAAAAAATGCATGTAAGTTTGAAATACTTCCAAGTGAATATATACTAGAGTCCATGGCCATTTGATTTCAATGCTATTCTCTTACACTCAAGTAATGAGTCCAAAAATTATTGGACCCTCTGACGTACTATTTCACCTCAAAATATAAGTACTAGTCTCTACACTCATCCAAATAAGGCTAAGTGGTTGGAAGAAAAATATACACACGTGATGGAAATACATCCCTCGTTTAGGGTCTATAGCTATTTTGTTCCAAATGAATACTACTTCTTCATACAGTCTGTAAAATTCAATTCAATTGTCAATTATAAAATAATAGAACCCTCATACTAAATAATTCACAAACTCCAAGAACAATACCCCAGAATCAGTCAATCATCACAAAAATACAAAACTAAAACCCAAAATGTCACGGTATACGACTTTTTTGAAGTTTTGGGTATATAAAATTGTTAATATAGTTAGTAGTAAAAGATAAATATTTTTTGCAATTCTTTGTTACTTTTAAAACTACTTGAGTATAATGCATGTGAAAAAAATATGGAAAGAAATTGCGTAAAACTTTTGGAAGAAATTGAACTGTCTTCTTAATCTCTTATCTCAAGTATGGTATTATTTTAGTCAGAGTGATTATGATTGGATCATTGAGGAAGCTATTAATAACATGATTAGCTTCCATCAAATGTTATGGAATTTGACGTGGGAAGGCACTTTAAATTGTGGAAGTTGCAAATACCCTCAAGTATTTGAATCCATAGAAATATTGAACTTGCGCGTAATATTCATCCATCCCCACGTGAATCAAAAAAAATTTGGAATAAAACCGAGTCTATAGTTTAATGGCTCTCTACATCCAATGTCATGGAATTTGATTTGGGAAGGCACTTGAACTAAATTGTGGAAGTTACAAATACCCTCAAGTATTTGAATCCATGCAAACATTCAATTTGTGCGTAATTTTCATCCATCTCCACGTGAATCACAAAAAATTTGGAATAAAACCGGGTTTGTAGTTTAATGGCTTTCTACATCCAATGTCATGGAATTTGATTTAGGAAGGCACTTGAACCAAATTGTGGAAGTTACAAATACCCTCAAGTATTTGAATCCAAACAAACTTTCAATTTGTGCGTAATTTTCATCCATCTCCACGTGCATCACAGAAAATTTGGAATAAAACCGGGTCTATAGTTTAACCCCTAAAGGACCAAACACCGTTTTTTGACAACATAGCGATTTTGGGCAGCTAACTATGACCGGAATTTTTCTTTTTTTTCTTTGAAATTTTCACATAAGATGTGCCCGAGGAGTAGCTTTAAGGTCCACTAATTTTCGTAACTTTTGACTACATAGTTAAAAAGTTATTGCATGATATGTCATTTTCATTGTTCGGCGGGCAGCTGGGGCAACAAAAAAAAATTCTTTAAAAATCACTTTTATAAAAAACCAAAATTTGAAATTGGTTCTTTAGATTTATATGTATGTGGGAGGCTTTGAATCATTCCATTCCGATCAATGAATCAAAAGTTATGAGGATTCTTAGTTTGAGGGTAGTTATGGAATCTCTACTCTAAAATAAACTTTGAAGTCCTTTATTTAACTCGATCTTCAATATTTTTGAAAAAAATAAAAACATTGGGTGTAGATTGTTTATTACAACATTACAATCGTTGGGATTAGCATTTTTCAATTTCATAAATAAATTCTTGACAATTTTGTGTTTTGAATCATTCTCTACCTCTTCCTACTTACTATTTTTTTCCTATATGTTGTACAATTCCAAATGATCTGAAATTTTTCAAGCATGTAGCCAACTTGCCTTGAAGAATAAATCCAAAGAGTAACCATCATTTTGGACATTTTTTCATACAAATGGGACCTTGTGAAGGGCAGCTGCCCGTTTTTTTGCAGGGACAAAAAAAGGATTTTTGTCAATTCAAACGCTATTATCTTGCAATCCATTATGCGGAAAATTCTGAAATTTTTTCCACATCTTCTTAAACAAGTTTACTACAAGATCCTACGGTTACAAGTGTCCAAAAATGCTTTTTTTCGAAAATTTGGCACTAGTATTAGAAATGGCAGTTCTGGAGTGGTTTTGGTGAAAACATAGTCAAAAACCTTTAGGGGTTAATGGCTCCCTACATCAAATGTCATGGAATTTGATTTGGGAAGGCACTTGAACTAAATTGTGGAAGTTGCAAATATCCTCAAGTATTTGAATCCATGAAAATATTTCATTTGTGCCTAATTTCAATGAACCCTCACGTGAATCAAGAAAAATATGGAAAAAAATTGGGCCTGTACTTTACTGGCTCCCTACATCAAATGTCATGGAATTTGATTTGGGGAGGCACTTGAAACAAATTGTGGAAGTTGCAAATACCCTCAAGTATTTGAATCCATGAAAATATTTCATTTGTAAGTAATTTTCATCCATCCCCATGTGAATAAAAAGGAATATGGAATAAAACCGGGTTTGTAGTTTTATGGCTCCCTACATCAAATGTCATGGAATTTGATTTGAAAAGGCACTTGAACCAAATTGTGGAAGTTGCAAAAACCTTCAAGTATTTGAATCCTTGGAAATATTTCATTTGTGCGTAATTCCAATCCTCCCTCACGTGAATCAAAAAAAATTTGGAAAAAAATTGGGCCTGTACTGTACTGGCTCCCTACATCAAATGTTGTAGAATTTAATATTGAAAATTTCTTGAAGAATAGATGGATGTTTGTAGTTCTTTAAAATATTTGAATTCACAATAATATGTTGTTTATGTCTAATTTTAGTCTATCCTTGTGTCTATTAAAAAAATTTGCAATATAACTTATTAGGCATTTATATTAAATATTAAGGGCTACTTGTACTATGAAAAGTCATAGTATTTAATTGTGGAAGAGCTCTCAAATTTATTTTTAAATTGCATTGACATTTAACTAAAAACTAGAACAAACACTATAAGAAAACAATTTTTTTTTTTTTATGTTGCAGAAAACATGAGACGGCGTCTTGTTTGACGCGGAAGTAATTGGCGTAGATGTCAGCTAAAATCCGTTTGAATTGACCGGCAAAAAACGTGCAAAAATCACAAAAAATGCGTTGTTTTCAAGCTTGTTTTTTCCTGATGTCGCATATGACAAGGTGAACAAAGGTCTGCAGAGGTCGACATGTGGAGGCCACATAAGCGCCATGTCAGCGCCACATGCTCAACCACTGCCACGCCATCTCTTTTTTCATCCTTGCCGTTGCTGATGTGGTCTTTGACGTGGAGGCGGGAAATTGTGACATGGTCATTGACGTGGAGTCAGGAAACTGTGACGTGGTCACTGACGTGGAGGCCATGTCAGCTCATTTTTGTGTCATTTGAATAATTTAATGGTGTTTTTTGAAATGTCAAATTAGACATTTTTGCAACGTCAAATTACACGTTTTTTCAAACATCAATTGCTACATACCCTACCTACAAAGCAATATCAATAAAAATTTAATATAAATTAGAAAAATGAAATGAACAAGAAAAAATTTTGAATTCAACAAAAATTGAAGAAAACTTACCATCAACCATTAAGAGAATTTTTAATGGCCAAATGAAGGAATTACTTCATTAAAAGTTAATAAAAATGAAGGATAAGGACATTGTATTTATATCCAGTCTCTGCCCATGGAAAGACAAACAATATGGAATAAGTAGAATATGGTTAATTCACTTGTTTACATGTTGATGTTGTTTTTGACGTGTATATGTTCTTTTAAACATAGAGATGTTGTTTCAGACATCTCGACGTTTTTGTGGACATTTCACTTTGAACACAATTTTTTTTTGATATATCCCATATCAATTGTCTCTCTTCCACCTCCCCACCTGTATAAAGACTTTATGTTTTCATCCATGGAACACATCCATTTTCATCCATCCATTTTTCTTTTTCTTGGAAAGCATGCCACGTCATTGCCTTTTTTCTAAATTTTTTATATAAGGTCAATATTTTTCCATTGACCGTAGTAATTTTTAGTAATTTATCCATAATGAAAGTCAACTTCATGCTGACGTGGCAGTCTATGTTTTTTGAGATGTCAAAACAAAACATGAGCTTGTTTTTTTAAACATTGTTAAAAACATCTTTGTCTACTGTAACATCTACTTGTTTTCTAACTTAGTCGCATATGTTTTTTGCAACATCAAATCAAATTTACTCTTTTGCACCCATTCACTGCTTAATGCGTGACATCTCAGCAAACATGGCACGTTTCGGTCCAACGACAGCAAAAATGGGGTTTTCTTATAGTGAAATATGAATCATCTCTGAATCCTATATGTTGAAGAGATTTCCCAACTTCAACTTCTTTTTTCTACTATGTATTTTTATTAAGTCCTTAGTTAACTTTTTTAATGACAATTTTTTGAACAAAAGAATAAGATATTGTTTTTTGTATAGAATCCTAGCACATTCTTCAAAATAATTAAGGTATATACTTTTGGGTTTTCATTGTGGATTGTAAAATCTCCTAATTATCCATGAAAATTAGATTATAAAATCATAATATGCGATAAGTAATGTACTATTTCTATGAAATATGTGGATGCATGTTGAAATTTAGAGCATTAGTGAAACATGTAACTCTTTTTTTGTGCCACAGTACTAGGAAGTTTAATGAAATCTAACGAAGTTCTTCTTTTGAGTGGTTCATGTTAACTTTTTGATAATAACTATTTTGCGCTGTTGTTTTAGTACCCAATACACTATTCTAGAAATCACTGATTTTAGAGTACTATCTTTGTTTTAGCATGTTCACAATCAATGATTAGAATCTTTCATCCCATGTGAGTTTGTAAGTGATATTGTTGTGTTTTATTCACCGAGTATGCAATCATCTTACCTCTCTGTTTGTCTATAACTTAAAGTGATATTATTTTTTTTTATTCACCTAAGCAATCATCTTACATCTCTATTTGTCTGTAACTTAGAGTGATATTGTTGTGGTTTATGAGTAACCTAAGTGATTAATAAGATGTATACTTTAAATTTTTATGGTTATTCTTAATTTTTTTTCATATATATTAAAAGAATGCACGTTACTTGGTCAATTTAGACTAAAGCCCGAGAAGCTTAAAAAATGTCATCGGGCATTTGTGGGTGAGCATGATAACTTTGGCAATTACTAAAAAAAAAACAATGAAGAAGGAAAAAACAGAACTACCCTCTTACCTTTTGCGGCTTTAGGGGCCTTACCCATGGAATTGGGGTCTTTTTCGCCGCGGTCGCCGCGGTCGTAGGTCGTCTCTCCCACCTGGAGACTTAGGCCGCCAACGTCGCCGGCATTGTCTGCGCCTTCTTCGCCCTCATTGTCGTCGTCCCCCCTCCTTCGTGCTTGTGTGTATCGTCCGGGTACTGCGGGTTGCGGGTTACGTCTGCAGCCACTTCTTCGCCCTCATTGTGCATCCTCCGGAGTACTGGAAGTGTGCGCAAGTTCTTAGGGTTTCAAATTTCAAAGATAGGAGGGAGTGCGGGAGATCAGGCGACAGAGTTGGAGCACGGCGACGGAGATCAGGCGACGGAGTTGGAGTGCGTGGTTGTGTGAGTTCTGTTGCGGCTGCTGCGTGGTTCTTTGCAAGGGGAGGTTGAGCCTTCAGGAAGTAGGTAATACAATGTTTTGAGGTTGAGGAAGTTGGTACTTGAATGAGCTTGGAGCTTGTAGCCAGTTTGGGCTTAGGTTTTTCCTTGCGGTGATGTACATCTTTTGACTTGTGCCTGGAATTCGGTATTTAAGAGTTTGTTTGATTTTGTTTTTGAGTGAGGTCTGTACAACTACTTTTTAAAAACTGAATGGCCCATGTTCATTACAATTTGAAGTCAATGAGCTTTAGTGCTGAGCTTGGGGTTTAGGTTTAGCTGTCCAATGGAAACTACATTTTTCAATGAGCTTTAGTGCCGAGCTTTCTCGTTCTGTTTAGCTGTGCAATGGAAACTGCGGTTTTGAAACTGAATTGTCCATTGTACTTCGCAATTTGAAGTCAATGAGTTTTAACGGTGACCTTGAACGTTGAGCCTTATCGCTGCGCTTACTAGAATGGAAACTCTTGAATGACCAATTTTAGTTTGAAAATGTCTTTGAAATCCATGAACTAGAAGATGCGTGGAAGAACTAGTTGCGTGGTGCAGAAATTACAATTTCAGGAAGGGTGCATTTCGTTTTCTTGAAATTTTGCGGTTGTTCATATGCTGTGGTTTAGGTTTCTTGCTGTCTGTGGTATTTCTATAGCATGTGATCCTTTCTCTGCATTGCCCATTGAATTGTGAGCGTTGTAGATTATCTTCTAGCACGGATGCTTACTTATTTGCATGGTGTGTACAAATGCTGGCTACACTGATTAGTTTTTGAGCATTGTCAATAATCAGTTAATTTGTCGATCGGATGTACTGTACACTGATTTGTTGTTTGAATTAATAAACTGGCAGTTTCTTGATCGAATGAAAAGCAACACGACACTAGCAAGCTAGTCTTGGTTTGGTTTGTTTGTTGCATGTGAGGAAGTTTGCTGTCGATCTGAGTTGTTGGTTTGTTGATTGGATGTGTACTAGTTTTGGCTGGGTAATTGTTTGGATCGATCGTGAGGATGACTAATTTCTGTCGGTGTTTTGGGTTGAAGGATTGAACGTGAACTTGTCAAGCCTTTCTGATCCGACGAAACAAGTATGGATGGACCCTCTCTTTGGGGCCCCCTCCTAATGGTTTGAGATTTTTGGTTGTCTCACTACTTACGTACAATGTTTGTGGTTGATGCAGGGAACTATAAATTTCTTTCTGCCTCGGAATTTTCATAGCGATACGAAAACCAGGAGGAGATTATTCAATACATCCAGAGTCCTGCCAGGACAGTGAAGGTGAGCACCATTTCAACTGGTTTGAGGTTTAAGGTCGGCATCAGTTTAGGTCGGAGTCAGTTTAGGTCGGCTACACCTTTTAAAAATATATACAGGATTCAAACATAAAATATCCACTTAGGTTGACTCGAGCTAAATGATAAAACTCAAACTCAAGACCACGGAAACATCCACAGGAAGCCATGTTTGTAGCGGAGCACTGAAGATACCACCCCAGTTAGGTCGAGTCGACCTAAACCGTCCACCCAAACAGACAAGGTATACGCGAAAAAGAACACAACTTAAGCCGGGAAATAATCCCAAAACCTGAACATCTTATTTAGATCGAACCGACCTAAATGGCAACACTCACTGAGAAGATAGTAAAGAGCAGCAGCTTGTTGAATTAGGTCAATTCGACCTGAATTGGGGGCTCCTGTTCAACTAGATCCAGTCAACCTACACTATAACCTTCACAGAGCAAAAGAGCGTACATCTATGAATCATTCTACAAAGACAGGAATGAAAAAGCGTCCAGAATGTCGTTCATGACCTTAGGGGCAGACTCGGGTAACTTCAAAAATATCGACAGATCACATACCTCCGCGCGGGATGAAAATTGACAAACCATACACTATAAGAGACCTTCAGATCGACTTGAGCTAAATGCATACACCTAATGCAGAGTACAGATGACGATTTCCTAAACCATACCCTCAAAAAACAAAATAAACCATGTCCTCTCTGTATTAGGTCGACTCAAGCTAAACAATGAATATACTAATAAGTTCGTCCGCATGACAGGATGGAGGAACAAATTCCAAGATTGGAGTCATTCTTCAAGCAATGTGAAGTCGCTCGAGATGAGGAAGATGGAAATGACATCGACAATGACGGAGCCTACTGGGAGTTTCTCAATCCCGAGAAGATGGACAACTAGAGCCTCAGGATGATACCGTTCAAAAACCTGATATGCTTCTCATACAAGTACAAAGACAACAACACGTACTACTTTGTCTCCTTTGACGAGAAAATCAAAGAGATCGCCCACAACAAGGAGAGCATAATCAAAATACACTACGTGACAGCCCAAATAGGAAAGAAAGAAGAAGAACAGTGCCATTTCACTATAGTCTTGGACTCCTCAAAAATTCCTTTCAACATCACGCCGTTCTTGGAGACACTCGAACCCACCAAGTACAGGACCGAAATTCCTGAGTTGGAGAAGAAGATTGACAACAACTTCTTCCGCACTCCAGCTGGAAACACAATCATCGGCAAGACGTTGTGCAATCAACTGAGGTCACTATTCGTGACCTTTGTGGTTCTAAAGGCAAAGCTGGAGTCCACGAAGAGAGACATGGTCGCGCGAACTGTGTCTCAGGAGATGCCGACTCAGGGAGGTGAGAGACAAGCTTCAATGGGGACTCCAGGTACACAAAACAGTCGTGGTACCAGGAGAAATCAGCAATCCAGGACACCACCTCCGCCCCAAAATAGAAGTAACCTTGCTTTGAGTGCTGGGAGGAAATCAAAGACCTAGAAGCCTGAGGAAGCACTGCTGGGTGAGACTAGTTTTGCGTCGGCGGTTACTAACATCCCAGAGGCTCACGACCCTCAGCGTGATCACGACTACAAATTATCTGCGGAAGCCTACAAGAACTACTGGGCCACTTGCACTGACCCCTACGTGTTTGCGATCGACGAGAAGAAGTCAATCCTGATTGAGCAACTCATCTCATCACCGGCGGACATGAACATCCGAAGCCATGAGGATAGGCTCACTTCGGACGTCATGCATTTCTATGTGCATATGCCCGACAAGTCCACCAAGCAGACTCTGTGTGTCATGCCCGTGAACCTACGGGAGAAACCCAAACCTGAGTCGTGGGACGAAATCAAGGGAGGGCAATTCTACCTGATTAACGGCCAGCACAATGTGACGGCCAGCAAGATGATGGTGCAAATGAGATTGGATGAGTCCATTCTCAAGCACTATAGGGAGTGGGATTGCTACGTTGTCTGGTCGAATGACAACGAGAAATTGTGGTCCATATCCGTGTACTACAACAGGGTTAACCATTTCGTCGCCATGAAGCCTTTGTGGTCAACTAACATCCTTGGCGTGCAAAGTGTTTGGGAGAAAATGGGAAGGCCAAGGAACCCGAAGGATCCCTCTCCGGCGGGTACGATGTCCAATACAAGACGTAAAGCCGACGACAAGGCCAACCTGGTTAAATTCAAGGTATAAATTTATGAAGTGAATATTGCAGATACCTTGTGGTTTTTGTGAAGTCCATTTTATGTATTGAGTTTGAATCTGCTTGTCCGATTCAGGTTGAGTCAACCTAAACGGGATTGTCTTACGCCATCCTGCAAAGTCTATGAGTTATGAAGTTAGGTCGGGTCAACCTAAACGTATGCTTATGGCTCCCCTTCTGGATGGATTTTGCAGGAGTTCATGAAAGCCATGAATGCTTGCTTCGCAATGCTTGACATTGTAAAGTCCCAGAAAGCTTCACGGGATAAGGACGCCGAGGAGAAGCTCAAGATTACAAGTGAGTTGAAGATCATTACAACACCTGATGACGTCTTCAACTTGTGGAGCAAGGTGATATCGAGTAATGCTCACGGTGAGCTGATCAACCCAGAGACCCTCCAACCATTTAACAAGAAGACTGGGTGGAAGTCAAAGTCCGGAAACTTGACCCACGAATTCTTCAAGTGGATGGGGAACCTCTCCTTCAACGATATGAAGAAGCTGGCGACGCACATCCTGAAGCGAACACGGACAAGCGACAGGGATAGGCAAACACTAAAGCATCCAAAGGTGACAATCAAGCAGGTGGCTTCAGTGCTTGAGAGTTGCTACACTCACAAGGAGTGGGTCGAGCGGCGCAAGAGGAAGTATCTGGTGAAGAAGGAGCTCAACCATCTCGACCCAAACTTGGGCCTCATTAACGCATTCAACGAAGTGAATGTGGATAAATGGAGAAAGTTCAAGAGGAATCGTTGCATCACCAGCGCAACGATGAATGTTCTCCTCGAGCAACCAGGAGTGGACTATTTCAGAGAGGCAAAGCAAACCAAAGCCAAGAATAAGAAGGCTGCTGAAATTTTGCCATACGCTGCAGAGTTCTTTCGAGTCTTCCTCGAGCGCCGCTCAAACTTTATGAAGCACATTGCGTTTGCACGCTACCGGCCATACAATATTGCAGACAACAAGAACTCACCATGGCCGTCTGGAGCGTGGACCAAGAGGACTGCAACTGAAATCAAATTTGGAATCCTCGACTTCCGATATGCTCCAATGGTTCTCAACAAGGGTAATTGTACGCCGCTGATGCCGTACATCTTCTCGGCTATGAAGTCCTTCTAGGAGTCCAAGCAACCTCGAATGGAAGAGATCCTGGCGTGGCTCTTTATCTGCTCCAATTTAGTGGAGCAGAACCAGGCTCTGCATTACGTGCAGACGAACGAAGTCTTCAAGGATTTCAAGATGGACTTCGCGGACTACTGGCCTACGAAGGTTGAGCGGATGGGAGACTACTCCGCTAGCAACAGCAAGGCAATGGAAAAGGTTTATCTCACATTCTTGCAGAACCTGGACAACGCCGTCATCATGACTCCAAAGCCTGCATATCAAACCCCTGACACAGACGTCTTCAGGAAGCCCCGCGCATACAATGAGCTGAAATATAGGATTCACAACACAGAGCTCCGAATGGAGCTCTACTTGAACATCCTCAGAAGATTTGCCATTGGTGCCAGGAGCGTAATGTCAATATTTGCGGGTTCGAAGTTTACATGTGCCACGATGGTGAGTTCTTTTTCAGGTCGAATCGACCTAAACGTGGACTCTCTGGATTCACTATGTCTTGTACAATGTGTGGTACATACAAGGATGATTAGGTCGACTCGACCTAAGTCAGCAAATACCGGTCATAGAATTCGTAGTCCAATGTATGCACATCGAGAAGGTGGCCTGGCTTAATTAAGTAGGCGATGAATTGTAGTTGTACATTACACCATCGTCAGCTTTTAGATCGACTCAACCTAAAATGTCAGTGAACACGCCTGTCTGTGTAGCTCACCGTGTCCTGATTGTGCTGCAGATGTTGGGGCTGGATGTCTTCGTTGTTGGTACCTCTAACGAGTCCGATACCTGGACAGCTATTGCCGAACCCGAGAAGTCATTGGACAAGAATGATTTTCTCCCAAAGGGGTACTTTGTGGATGAAGAAGTGCACCGTCGGAAGGTTGGAGGTCCTACGACACCCGCAACTTCAAAGAGGAAAAAGAAGTGGGCATGGGATTTGCCAACGTCTCAACCTTCCCAAGGCGAACCATCTTCTCAAGCTGGTCTATCTCACGAGGATCCAATTGATTTATCTTTGGACAATGAGGAGGAGGAATATGACTATGGCCTTGAAGATGTACAGGACGAGCAGTTGACCCTCGTGCAACTCTCTCACAGTATTAGGGGGTCCTCTGCGTTGTCTGGAATCGAATTCTCCCTGTCCTCGTGGAGGGACGTCGGAGGAGGTCAAACGTCCATTGAGGTCCAGGGTGGCCATGAGGTGGCTCAACGTTGTCTTGGACCTGAATGGAATTTTATGTGTGTCTGAAGAAATCAAAACCAAGGGATGGTACAGTTATGTAGGCGAATCCTCACACGGACACTCTGCCACAGTTCCCGCTGTCGTGAGAAAGAAAGAAGTTTACGTCAAGCCCAATTGCTCGCAGTTCTTGAGTGAATTAGCAAAGATTGCCGTCATCTCAGTGTGGAGCTCCATGAAAATGTTCAACACTGAAGGTGTTTGTAAACATCTTTTTGATGGTATAGAAATGCCCTATCTCGTACTCGGGCAAGAGTCCTGCACAACATTGAAGTGCAGGGATGGTTCTGGAAAGATCACGACTTTCAAAGAGCCCAATACAAACAAGGACCTGTTCCTTAAAAACCTGAGTACTTTGTTCAATGGCTCACGAGGGAATTTCACGTCAGAAAACACCATCATAGTGGACGACAGCCCTTGTAAGCACATTATGAACAAGACGGAGAATGTCATTCTCCCTGACACTTGGACGAACAAGGGAAATGGTCCGAAGGACACGTTTCTCTTGGACATCCTCCTTCCTTGGTTTAGGCGCCTTCACGCTACTCGAGATGAAGGATTGAAGTCGTTCAAGGAGAATAGCTCAGGGAAGATGGGACGGCGGATGCTCTACAACAAACAAAGTCGTCAAGAGTATAATTGGCTAATGGAAGCAGCTCGATTGTCGTTGAGTCTGAGATAGGCCAATGGGCTTTTTTTTTTAGTCCAGATTAGCTATACTAGATCCACGCTAGGGATCGGGCTTCATCATTGGCACCGCAATCTAGCTCGTGTCGACCTGAACTATGCATAGTTTATGTGTTTTGTGTTCTTCAATTTTGTGTAATATATTGTTCACGGGAATAAAACAAAAATGCTTCTTCATCATTAGTTCATTCGTGTTCATTACTTCATAGTCTTGGTTTGTGAGGTTTAGGTCGGATCGACCTCATTTGTGGATCTTTCATGTTCAGTTCACGGCTTGTATGCGTATTGTAGGTCGGGTCAACGTTTTCTAGGACATTCTAGGTCAAGTTGACCTCTTCTATATTGTTTCTTGGTTGACTTGAATGCTTGTAAGTTTCTATTGGTCAAATTGACCCCTTCAATCTAATTTGTCTAAACTATACGCATCCAAAATAAAGGCTCTTCTCTTTGCGGAGAGCTCTAGACATGTTCTTCTATTTGTGCTTCTTTTGATATGATTTTTGCATTTGGCTTTCCGTTTCAGGTCGTATGCAAATCGCCATCTCCAATTCAAAATAGAAGTCTGATTTGCGCAGCATCGGCTGATTCCTTTCTGGAGTATAGCCAAAACGCAATCTTGAGCACGGGGAACTTCTTGTGTTGCACTGCAACAACAAATTCCATAATGGACTTCTTACTAAAACCTGTGGAGGACAGTGTCGTGGACAGTCCGCCAAGTGGAACTCCGAGTCTACCCAAATCATGCTCGCCTTCTCCTTTACGACCCACTACGGTGGGGGGGTCATGAATGTCGCCATCTGCCTCCGACAGGGTGCCACAGAGAAAGCTCTATGATGATGGTGGTGTGGAAACAACCTTGCCTATCATAGAGGCACTGGAGTTTGAAGAAGTGCGCAACAAAATACTTCCTGGCTGTTCTCATCCACCACCCCTGCCAACACAACGTCTGAGATCTCTCGGTGTGCGAAAGACAAAGACGTAGGACGGATTACCCCCAAATCGATGCGAACTACCGGTTGTGGATGTATGGAATCGGAAGTTTATACAACTGCAGAGGAGACAAGCATTACAAGATTACAAGAAGTGTGACAATGGTTACTGTTGAGGACCTGAAATTTAAAAGGCCTTGGAGATGTTGAAGAGTAAATCACACATGTAGTATCTATTCATATTGTAAATTCCAAAACTATACGTACAAAATAGCATTGTGTAGTTACTATGAAAAACTCAATGCTGGAGTGGATCACGCTCACGGCAGCTACATACATTTTAGTATACATTTTTAGTATACCTTTCGGGGATGCAAAAAATTTTAAAATGGAAGAGAGAGATATAACAACGAAAAGAGAGATTCACTATCATTTGAAAATGTTTATGAAGGAGATGTATTAAGGACCTCCTAATTTTGGATTATAGACATCATTTCAGCATATCAGGGAGCCAAGAATACATTTTGTATTCTAAACTATTATGTCTCAAAAGCTCGTATTTAGATTGAGAACAATGCAAACCCGTTCAAATATTACAAACCAGGTAGACAAAGTATTGAATCTTCATAGTCTGTGCTAGTCCTGCAAATAGAAGCTGCGGAAGAGGACGCCATCGTAATGGAAGAAGGAAGTGGATATCGAGCTTTGACATGAATGTGGACAAGGAAATTATGGAGACAAACTAACCTAGGTTCCACTATAAGCACTCCTGTATGGAACACTAAAAAACAGCTATGTCTCAAGTGCCATTAGGAAGAGTGCTGAATCAGATGGTGGGGTAGTTGTTTCTATCATTTTTGTGCTTAGATTTGGGTCACAAGCTTAGCATCCACTTCATTGTTCTGACACCTTGGCGTTGTCTTCCAAAGCAATTTATTTGCAGTGTCTAACATAGACTATGGAGATGAAATATTTTGCTTCTAGGAGTGTAACGATAGGCACTGCTTCTTCAAATGTCCAATTTGCAATGTATTAGTCCAATACATCATTATTCAGTGAATAATTGTCATCAATTGTATTGCATATTGCAATTATTGCATGATGTTTCAAAATATTTTAATAGAAAACCTATTTTGAATGACTTTGCATTGCTTTTCTTATCATTACAAACAAGTCATTTTTCTTTGTTTATGATACAATTGCCTCTTGATGTTCTCATATTGAGGAAAAAAGACTCTCATTTCATTGGAAAACTCTCATTTTAGTGAATATAGTGTTTTACCTTCCTCACAGTCCCATATGCACTTGTTGCTTTCTTTCCCGGCATTGCTATCACTTTCAGTGAACGTGGAAGCCAACGAACGTGTCTGTCACTGCATTCAGCCACAATACGGTTCTCTATTGTTTCTTTCTACTCGTATCTCTTCTTTTTGCGGCAAGCAGAATATAATTGACTCCATGTTTGGACCATCTGTAATTTTGCAAGTAATTCTTGCTCCAAGTGATTCAAGTTAGGGTCGGTTGGGGATTTTTTAGTGGCGTACTTCTAGCTTGCCACTACATTGGTGGTCAAGGCAAGTACCACTTTATCGAGAAACTCGGAATAATCCCAGTAATCTGAGCAATTGCTAAATTTCTCAGATGCTTCCAAGCTTGATTAAAAAACAACTGTAATTCCTTATTCAACGCATCATAATCATTTTTGTTCCTGTTTATATAGGACCTCTCCAATGTTTGAATAGTGCAAACGTTGTAGAATTCTAGCCCATAGCCCGGACGAGCAAAAGGAGGAGCAGATCCGGAATTGGAGAAAAGCCAGGAAGAGGCGGAAAGCCGAATGAACTGGGCGCAAAGGGAGTGTGAGGCGGCACTGAAGAACAAGAGGGATGCCTGTTGTAAGCGTAATCTAGGTGTTAGCACTTTTAACACACAATTGTGGTCAGATGACACGAAATATTGTCCTAGGGACTCTACTATGTTGCTATGAGTTTGGATTATTTGAATTATCTCAAAAACACCCCAAGGGAAGTCAAAACCTCTTTCCCCTCTTCTGGAACTAGCTTCTGTCCAAATTTGATCTGGATCCGTCCACTTCCGGAATCCGGATTTAATCACTCTTCGGTTTATTATACCCCTGTTTTACCTTTAGGGGGGCCACTTTTGCTCTTTAAAGGGGCAGGGACTCCACCACTTATCGATCACGCACTCTAACTTCTATAAAACAATCCAAGACACTTCAACAGATCTAAGTTTGCGATGAAGTGGATTTTCGTCTCCTCACGACTTTTCGGATGGCTTATCTGGAAAGCAAGTCACGCAGAATCCGGTCTCTCTTCTCTACTACAACGACAGATACACAATTATCCAGATTCAACACAAAAGGAAGTCTACGAGGAATTGGCCTAATACTGCAGTTGGCAGATCTTTCGGTAAGTGGGGGTTTTCCCCCTGGTGGCCGCTTAACTCCGCATGGAATGACTCTTAGTTCCGGAACCTCACCCTCACCACTCCAATTGGATTACTGTTCCAGTAGTTTAAAGATTCTAAATGCGCAAGTCCTACAGATCCGACCTAGCTCCGTCACACATCCTCCCTTATTGTCTCACTCCAAACAACATGAATCCGGATTCCTCTTTCCTGGTTCCTTCTTACACCTTACAAACATGCAAACACACAATCCAAGCGCTCGTACAATACTTAGAGCGTGAAAAGTCCACTTGGTGGCTCAGATTAAAGTAAGGAAATGAAATGAAAAATATGAAAGCACACAAGGATGGAATGAATGGGCAATAGACCTGCCCACCATTTAAAACTAAAACAAAAAGGAAAAAGGGGCCAAAAATCCCAGTAACTAACCACTGACGCATCCAAGATATCCGGAGCGTCAATTCAAACTATTCCTAAAAATACGGAAACAGGCCCACATACGGAAAATTTGTTCCAAAAAATAACAAAATCCGTAAAACTACTACTATCCTTCCTATCTACTTCCCGCGGCATGTCTTCTTCAAACTACTGCCGCCTTGATTCGCAACTTTCTTCGGACTTGGCTTGACAGGAGTCAACTGGACCGCTGCTCGGGTCTAAATCTTCCTAGGAAGGGGCGGAAGGTCTTCGTCCGTTTCCGTCATGGATCCGGATTCGAAGTCGTCCTTCTCCGAATCCACAATCTCATTCACCTCCTCCAACTCGTCCAAGTCGATGGGAGCCTTTCTCTCCCTCGGTGCATCTGCTTCTGGTGCATCCTCTTCCTACATGTGGCGGAAATCCTGGGGACTTGTCCAGGCTGGATTGGCCACCGCCCCCATTTGCTCGAGGAGAATGTTCTGCAACATCGACTGAGTTGGGTTTATGGACTTTGAAGTTCCAATCTGTGCTTGCACAGGAGTTTCCGCCTGAGCCGGAATATTCTGTCTTTGGGTCAGAACCTTCGTGGCGATCTGACTCCGCTGCGCCAATCACCCCTGTGGAACCTCATGTGGCTTTAGTAACGATCCCAAACCTTCCGGTTTTGAACGGATAAAACTCTCACCCAACTGTTTCACCGGAGTCTGAGGATACAGATTCGTAGATAGATCCGAAAAAGATGAGAAATTCATCGCCTGTTCCGGATCCACCCGGGCCACCAATGACTGCATTTCTTTCAGGATTTTATCCATCCTCGCTTGGAAGTCCATGAGGATCATTACCACCTTTGATCCGATGATGTGTCCATCCGCCACCAATTGTACGTTGTAGAGAGCTGCCTTTTTCTTCAACTCCGTCGATTGGGTGACAAGTGACCGTAAACTACGGACCACGTGAAGGGCGTCCTTCTTGTTTCATCTTGCCAAGGAGCACTCCCCTTCCGCCCTACTGGTCCGAGCTTGGAATTCGTCCTGGGTCTTTTCCAGACTCCGGATCTCCTCGTCCTTCTGGCGGATCGTATCTGAATCTGGCCTTCATTGAATTTCATCTATAATCCCCTTGGGTGGGACCTTCAGTTCTCCCGCAACCTCCTGGATGAATCTGATTGTCCTCTTATGTAGGAGTCGTGCTTGCACCATCCATTGGTCTCCGACGTTAAAGAACTCCTGGCCGGATGGCCTCCCCTCATCCGGAACCAAGTTTAGCTCGACCGGATCTACCTCGGATTGTATCTCTTTCAGTCCGGGATCCGTGGATTTCCTCTTTGTTCCTCTCCGTTTGATTCGGTCTACTTCCGGTTCTTCCTTGTCCTCTTCCAATTTCGGAACTTCTTCTTGTACTTTGTCCATCAACCCGTACGTGAGGAGCTCGCATCCGATGTTGTAGATGACAGTCTCATCCGATGTCAACACGTCCCCGTGGTGGTACAGGTGGAACAGGTAGGGGCAAATAGGGCTGTATTTGGTTTTGGCAACGTGGTCTGCCAATTTTGTGACCACCGTCGCAATTACCCTCCCCCAGTGCACCACCCTCTCTTCCATGGCTTCGAAGATGGTGTTCGCCATCGTGACTGTAACCCGGCTAGGTTTTTCCGGATACACGATCGGAATTAGAAACTCTAGGACCCTCCTATGACAATCGTTGATGCAGTCCACGATCGCGTAACCCTCCTTCGCGTGAGGCGGATTCCATAATTTGTCCGTGGCGTACTTGTCCGCCCTTGAGGCTAGGCCATCTCCGAACTTCTGGAACTGGTAGACCTCCGCCCAGATGTCTTCCGTCCACCCCTTCCTCTGTCCTCTTACGGTTAGCTCATACTGGTTCGTCGTCCCGTCAATCAGCTCCTGAATGAACTTGTCGTTCTTCAAATTCCACAGCCTCTCCAAAAGTCCAAAACACCCCATCCGTTTGAGGTCCTCTTTTAACTCCTGACGGAGAGCTGGGTCGCTCGGTATGGTCGGACAGACCATCCAGGCGACAACCGACACTTTAGCGGATCTGGGGATACTACTTTCCGCCATTGGAATCCGAAAGAACTACACCCTGATCCGGCCTCACCTTTCTCTATCCATAAGCGTACTCTCACTAGACTTTCTCTCAACTATCTACGCGCGGAGGAGTTTGAAAACTCAAGAAGTGAGGAGAGACGGAGCGGTGGTGGCCCTTAAGTAGCCAATATGTTGTTGCCAGTTCCTGGATTGGAACATGATTAGGTTTTTGTTCCCGAGGTGCGTCCCCTAACCTCATAGGCCAGATTCCTAGTCCGTAGGTGGCGGCGTTCTGGTCTATTTCTGGAAACCCTATCGTAACCGGATCGGAAAATAGTTTCCGGATAGAGGCTTATTCCAAACTTAAGCTTCTTCGGAAGACAACTACAGTTTCCTAAACAAAAAGATTTTAAATTTTCTATCTATTCCATCTATTCTACTCTATCTATACGGAAATTGGGTTTCCGAGTTGTGACAACGCCATGCAACTGGTCTGGAATCTCCAGGCCTTGATCGACTAGCCGGCGGACGTCATGAACAAGGCAAGGTTCTATGACGCAAATCTGGTGTCGGATGGACACGTAGCCGAATCAAAGGTAGTCATGATCCTAATGGACTTCGAGGCGCGGATGGAAAAGGTACTCAAGGAAATACAAACCTTGGTGGCACGGGTCGATCCGGACAGGGCAATGGACTTCTTGTCCTTTCTGGAAGCAGACCTCACCACCAATCCGTATCTCCAGACTCCGGTGAAGCCAGTGGTGGGAATTCCGGTCTGGTCACAACCAGGAGGATTGGTATCCCTCTTGAAACCACATGTACAGCGGGAGTGGTTGACGCAAAGGAGTTACCCTCCGGTCCAGGACCAGGAATATAGACAGAGTGTTCCGACACAAGGCGGAACTTCTACCCAGACTCAGACCCAGTCACGGGAAGGAAGGGAGCAGATCAAGAGTAATCTGCTTGACCAGACGAGAGCTTTGGAGAATCCGGCCAAGACTCATCCGAAAGATTTTGAGCACATGCAGAAGGAGACTCCGCTGAAGCCTCCATCACCGAAAACAGCGGACAAGCCGATCAACTTGGACTCGCCGGTAAGGCCCATGGAGATTCTCGAATCCGAAAAGGAGGACTTTGAGACGGAATCCGCCACGAAGACGGATGAGGAGGAAATTTATGACGACGAAAGGGGGACACAAAAGGGCTAATTCTTTCCTCGTAAATTTGCCATGTTCCAGTGTCTATTGCTTGTGAGTAAATAGGATATGACCTTTAGGTCCAAAGCAAAATACCAAATACATTAAGTGCCTCCCTTCTAAATAATTTGTATTGAATGTAGGAATTAAATTAGCAAATGCTTGAGAGAAATAAAAAAATAACACAGACGTACAGAAGACAAATAATTGAAATCTTTTCAAATTTTAGAGTAATTTCTTCTACAGGGTAGAGTGAAGATCCCTAAACTATATTTTAAATTTATTAAGTACTATCACAAAAATCCCAAATCAAAAAATACCTTGGTGAACTTTAGGATTCTCTATTTGAATTCATGAATGTGTATAAAAGAAAAAATGAGCATTCACAGACCATCACATCCTAGTCCAAGAACACAAGGTCACGTATAAAATTTTGATCCTCCACACGCCACGTGCATAAGGCTATGAAGGGATATGGCGCTTCAGATTCAAATTGCCTCCAAACAAGAGTAAAGGCACAATGTTTATACATGCATACTGGATACATGACCAAAGATTTGGTCATGAATGCTTCCAAGTCCTGTCATGTAATATGTCCTAAAATCTAAAGTCCGTACACCCCAATGTGTGTCTCAGTATCTCACTAGTTTCCTAAGCCCTAAGGTCCTATCCGTGGGATTGGCCTAGCATTTAATGGATGTCATGTTTAATGGTTTGGGTGCAGGACGCTCTAGAGGTCTTTAATCTCCTTTTTGTATGCTTCTTCTCTGATACTAAAATCTCTCATCAAGTTTTCTATCAGTACACAATTGTTTGCCTTATCTTGACGAAGTTCTGTGACTTCTGTCTCTAGGTCTTGAATTATTTTCAACAAGGACATATCACCCTGGTTAAACATCCCCTCTCCTTCATGCATGACATGTAATAAGTTCTCCGCCATCACGGTAGGGGCCAATGTTGGTTCTTCTCTTGAACCATTGGGTACATTATTGCCCCAACTGTCAAGTTCATGAAGGTGATGGGTTATAGAATATGTAGCATAGGATGATGGCCCAGCTACCGTGCTGTCTTCTTTGATTTCTCCCACCCCAAAGTGAACACCTTTATCGCCTTCCTTCAAAAGTTCCTCCTCTATATATTTGACATATACATTACTTTTTAGAATTATCAGTTTCTTGTCCATCTCCTATTTTGTGCATCCCGATTTGAAGTCAACGTTAGAGTCATCAGACCATTCTACACGTGCATCTGCAATAAAGACAGGTTCGGGTTTTGGGTTTGTTAAGCCCCTGTGATTTAAATACTTCCTTTCCCAAGGGATGTCAATGTTCTCTGGAGCTTTCCTGACATGATGAGAAGAAGTGCTGAACAACTGCCAATCCACAGTACGATGGAACTTGAGTTCCGCATACACCATACTTAAGATCGTAAGTTTGCATTTGTTTTTCAGCACAAACGGCTTGTCATATATGTGTTGATGCACCTGAATGCATCTTTCAAGAAAGTCAACATTCTTGCAATAGTGAAGGTTGGCTACATCGTATTTGCGATGTTTCTTGTGCTCACTATGTGCAAACACTTTACCTACGTGGCACCACTCTATGTATTTTGCACATGTCATCTTGGTCCACGGTTGTGGTTCATCCTTCCAACCAGCAAAAGCCTCGTTATCAGGATCAAGTAGAATGTGCAAACACTTCTTGGATGACTTCAAACGCCAAGCCCATCCCACATCTTGAGGCCTTCTAGCCCATTGAAGCATGTTAGGTTCAGTCGGAGGTGCTACCATACATGTAGAATTTGATTTCACTCAGAGATTTTTAGCACAGTAATTGTATTTATTGCCAAAAAGGTAAACAATGCGCAAAACGTACAAGCCTACATGGTGAAAATGGTGGTGACCGACATGAGGCTATGTGACAAGTGATGCCAGAAGCCGTTGGCTGACCTCAGTACTTACGCCCCAACTTGGAGCTCATAGTTGAAGTCCAAGATTTTGAGGCTGACTTGGAGGATGAGCAGCTCTACCAACAGGGGCTATTTATGCAGTTAGGGTGTACAGGTATGTTCTGAAGGTGCGCAAGTGAGTCGAGCGTGGACGTCCGCGCCTAGACAGCCTGTCTGGGCGTGGTCTCTCTCGCGCTCGGGTGTGGACGTCCGCGCTCAGACAGTCTGTTCAGGCGCGGACTCTGGCTTCCGGTACGTCCGGGCGTGGTCTCTGTCAATCTGGGCGTGGACGCTGTGATTTGGGTGTGGACGCCAGAACAGTCCAGGGAAATGCGTCTGCGTCAAAACCATTACCGTCCCCGTCTAGACAACAAAGGTCTGCACTTGAACCATTACCGTCCCCGCCCTGACAACAAAGATCCGCGCCCGGACCATGACAGGCTATAAAAACGGGCCGTAGTTGCAGCAGTTTTCACGTTTTTCCCTACGCCTCATAGTCTTGGACCTCATTTTGAGCTCCAAGTTGAAATAATTGGGTAAAAGACAGCATAGGTTCTCTACTGAGGTGATGTAAAAATCACTTCAAGTGGATAACTGGCGCTAATTGTTGTTACTGGCACTATGTTTTGGACTTGAGTAAAATATATTAGCGGGTGGCACGAAATCCCAATCCCAATGGCAACTGCACAAAAACAAACAAAAGAGTGGAAACCATGGTATAATTTTTCAGAATGTGGGACCAAAATCAATTGCGTTTTATGCGGTGTCACATTCAGCTACAAACGTGAGCGTGCTTTTGCATACTATGGATACAAGGCAAAGTCGGAGAGGTCGGTGTGTTTGCACATACCCTGGACGGTGCGCCAAAGATTTGCAAATTGCGGCAACTTTGTTTTGCAACCAATGAATCTTGAGTCCATGATGGACGCTCAGTCCGTTTCAGGTGGTCCATCCAGAGTACATCCAATGGCGAGTTCAAGCCAATCCACTCAAAATGAAGTAACAGAGGGGGCACTTGAAGATGAAGGAGGTCCGGCTGGAGGAACAGAACCTCCTCATCGATCCAACAGTCTTGCAGCAGCAAATTCCATAAGATCAGGGCCATTGTGACAACAATGCATAAATGATGCCTTGAATATTGCAAAATAGAAGGAATTGGATGAAAAGTAGGTAAGTTTTTTTTATGAAGCGAATGTGCCATTCAAAGTGGCAAGGAATCCAGCTTTCATCGAGGCGGTGAAGGCAACCTTGCTGGTACGATTTGAATACTATCCACCTTACTACCATCAGTTGAGGACTCAATTGATTGAACCGAAGAGGATGCAAATTGAAAAAGAGATCCAAGCCAAAACAACCTTTGTAGTGAAGAATTATGGGGTGACAATAAGCACCGACGGTTGGGACAATGTCAATCAGCGGCCCCTCATGAACGTCATGATGTCTTGCCCCACTGGTGATGTATTTCTTGGGTCCAAGGACACTTCTGGGGAAACTGAAACGATGGCGTATATAGCAGACCAGTTGAGGGTATTCATCGACAAGGTGGATCCCAAGAATGTAACGCAAATTTGTACGGACAATGTAGCAAACATGCTTGGAGCAATTGATGATATAGTTCGCGAACACAAGTACATCTTCAAGCAAGGTTGCATGGCACGCGCATTAGACCTATTGTTAGAAGATTGGGCTAAGGTGTAGGATTTCAAAGATTTAATAGAGAGTGCAAAAAAGTTGTGCCATTACATTAGGGGCCATCATGCGACAATGTCCACCTTTCGCGAGTTGAGCCCAAACAAGCAAATCTTGGTGCCTGCCGAAACCCACTTTGCTTGTAACTTCCTCATGATGCAACGACTGGTTTTATTGAGCCCAACCCTTGAGGCCTTGATTGTACATCCTTGTGTTACCAATTATTTTGTGACGCTACGGAATCAACAGAATGGTCCGCAACCCTGTACTGCCTCAGATAACATCATGAGGACCATTAATAATTTTGGCTTTTGGAACCAATGCAGGGATTATGTGTACATCATAGAAGACGTGTTGAAGGCCTTGCATGTGTTTGATGGCCGAGAACCGGCCATGGGCAAGGCTTGGCTCACAATGCACAACTTGCAAAGACACGTGCATTCATTGAGAGAGGCACCCTTTCAGTTGCCCGACCCGATAGCTAACGTTTTGGAGATGACCTTCGATGAAAGATGGAAAAGGGCCTTTAATGATCTTCACTATACCAGTGCATTGTTGAACCCATACATCAGAGATCATCCGCACTTGAAGATAGATGGAGTTGCACTTCAAGCATTGTACCGAATCATCCGCCAAATGGAGCACATTGTAGGGGTGCGTTTTGATGATGTGATGGTGGAATTAACGGAATACAAAGAGAGCTCTGGACCGTATAGCCCAACTGAATCTCCCAACATTTGTGAGGCTGGTATGCTTCCCCACCAATGGTGGCATAGGATTGGGGACCGAGCCTTGTCCAAAATTGTAGTGCGTGTTCTATCCTTTACATGCTCCGCATTGTCTTGTGAGCGGAATTGGAGTATGTATTCCTTTGTCCACAACATGAGCAGAAATTGCTTGGCAATGGAAAAGGCAGAGTCTTTGGTATACATTTATACCAATAGCCATGTTCTATGTCAAAAACCGGGAGCCAATCTTGTTCGTTGGTATGACGCAAACATCCTGTCGAAGGGTTCCAATCCAGATGCCCTTGGCCCTGTCTCGGTGACTGAAGCTAATCCTGCCTTTGCCGCCATGCAAGCAGAGGATGTGGAGGACAACAATATGGAAGCAAATTGGGCACCTCCAATCTACCAAGCAAACCAAAATTTGTAGGAGGAAGGTGTCGATCACCTTGAAGAAGCGAGGAATTACTATGGGGATGAACAAGATAATGAAGACAATGTTCCTTACAATTGTTGGGGACCCATTTTGCATCACATACCTTCTCCCGTCCACGTTCCAAGTGAAGGCGTTGCTGAAGCACAAGCTTTGTCTTCTTCTTCACAAAGTGACGAACCGAGTGCAGCAGTTCCTGACCACAATGATCCCCCCTTTGATGATAACAACGATGACAATCCCCCCCTGGAAATAATGGCAAGAATAGTTATGACCAGAACGACGAAAATGGAGGGAATGTGAATAACCAAACGGCTCCAAACAATGGAAGGTCTACTGACCAGGGTGATGGCAATAGGGAATTTGGTCAGGCGGATGGCCAAAGTGGAGGCGGTACATTTGTAAACCATTGCATTGCAACGAATGAAAGAAGCATTGATGTTGTGGGGCGTTTTGATCCTGAGCATATTGAAAATGACATTCCCAAAACTAAGATTCCTGACAATCTGCCACTACGTTTCGCAATCCCTATCACTAGTTGTGGAAAAAGCACATCGATACAACGTTCCACCTCCCCTTCTAGTACCAGAAATTCAATTCCCATCAAAGGGCATTTTCAAGAAGGGTTAGGCGCTGTGGGGAATGCTCACGTGACAGTGGAAAACGTTCCTAATGTTGCTAGAGGCGGTAGACCACCTCAACTTCCTCATTATTACGAAGTGGGTCAATATAGGCGCGGTCATTGTTCTCAGGGAGGAAAGAATTTACAGAAAGCGTCATCATCAAGAGCCCCTAATCGTCCTCTGCAAGGGATTGGAGCACAGTGTCTTGGGAAGGTGATCGAACCGTTTGTACAAACGTATATTCTGGGGCCGACTTCCTCAATTCCAGCGTTTGTCGTTCCCAGAGTTCATCGGGGCCATAGAGTAAATTCCGATGTCGAGGACCCAACTGCAAGGCAGCACAAGAGGCTGCGAGTGGGGCAACGTAAACTTGGCACACCAGAAGTTGCTGATCTTTGAAATCAAAATTTGGAAATTGAAGGCCATCGAACATCTTATGATAGCAACGGAGAAGAACTACCTAGAAGTGAAGACAATGGGGACGACGAGGACGAGGATGTAGAGGATGACCATGAATGCGACGAGGCACCAGCAGCTGAGGACGTGCACATTCCAAATGCGCATTTGGCAGGTTCATCCACTAGAAGAAAACTGCGTTACATTCCTTGAAAACACGTCACTTTGTTTTTGTTGAGTTCTTGTTTCAAAACGAAGTGGAAAAGCTAAAAAACGCAGTTTTTTGTGTTTTCCTACATTTTTTGCGTTTTGACTGTGTTTTGACTGTGTTTTGAAACAAGAACTCAACAAAAACAAAGTGACGTGTTTTCAAGGAATGTAACGCAGTTTTCTTCTAATGATCTAACCTTGAAGTCCGCAGATCTAATTGTTTAAACAACGCAAGACCTGCACCACCCACCCTTCAAGACGGTTCAAGCACTTGAAAACCGCCAAAAAAGTGAGTTCTTTAGATAACTAGTGCAGAAGCCTACGTGATATGGAATCATAGGTTCATTGTACTCTTACATTGCTTTGCAATGCATGAAATCTATAAAAAATTATGGTTATCGTAAGGACAATTGCATGTGTGTTATGTCATGTGACAAAAATTCAAAAGTGAGAAGAATAGACTAGAATAAGGTTAGAATAGGCTAGAATTTTTTTAGTTTTTGTATATGAATGGGCAATCCGGAAAGACTAGAACGTAAGAAGAGGATAACTAAATTCCGGATTGCTAGTACTAGTTTAAAGACTAAATAGTTAGTAATAGGATTAAATCCAGAATCCGGAAACATGCCGGATGAGCGGAACCTACTACCTAGCATCCAGTCTAGAGAACTAGGAGACCGTTACGGGAACAGACCAACTCCCGTTCTCTACCGGGAATTGTCGGCCAAACGTCGGGTATATATACCCCACCGCCGCACACTCTCATTCTCTTTTTCTGCTGCTGTCTGCGAGCGCAAGAAGAGAGAGAAAGAGTGGTGAGTTAGTTTGCAACAGAGAGTGAAAAGTGAGGTCGGTGGGGTTGCACCGGATTCTACAGTACGTATCGATGAAAGATGGCGGAGTGTAGCCATAAGATTACGGTCGTGGCGCGAATGGTCTGTCCCGGTATCCCTTCCGATGCGAATGCCCGGAAACAGTTAGAGGAAGACCTAATGCGCATAGGGTGTGGAGGACTGATTCGGAGGCCTTGGAATCTGAAAAGTGATGAGATGATTCAGGAACTCATCATGGGAGTTCCGAATCAATACGAGTTGATTGTGAGGGGTCAGCCCGTAGCATGGAATGAGGATGTATGGGCGGAAGTATACGGTTTCAAGAAAATCGGATCCGGATTAGCTTCTAGGACGGACAAGTATGTGAGCGGAAAGTTCCATAGTCCGGCCAGTGCCAAAGAGGGATATGCGATTAGTGAATGCTGAGATGACAGGTATAGACGAGTACTAGAGTTTCTCATTCCGATTTTGTATCCGGAAAAGCCAACCAAGGTCACTATTACAGTTGCCAATACCATCTTCGGTGCATTAGAAGATAGGGTGGTACACGAGAGAAGGGTTATTGCTGCAGTAGTAGCAAAACTGGCGGAACATGTGGCAAAGGGGAAATATAGTCTCATCAGCCCGTATCTATTTCACCTTTACCATCAGAAGGAAGTCCTAAGTGGTCAGGAGATGGTCGCGTACGATACAAGAGCGACCCTTCGAAAGTATGGCCTGACGAGAGAGGTGGAAGAAGTCAGTCTGGATTCTGAGGAGGAAGATGTTCCGGAAGACAGGACGGAACAACCAGAACGGAGAGAAAGGCGACGGAAGTCAACTGATCTAGGATCAAGAGGAAAGCTTCCGTTTTTGGAGGAAGGAGAGCCCCCCTTGGTTTCAGAAGGAGAAGGAACATCCAAGTTCTATGAAGCAGGAATGAGTTGGATGCGGCAGGCCCGAGATCTCCATGACAACATGTCAGATCTGCTAATCGAGATCATGGACGAAGTTAAGGTCGAGTCGAATAAACTCGTCGAGGAAATCAAGAAACGACCTAGTCCGGAAGTTTTGCGTGCGAAAGACGAGCAGATTTGGAACTTGGAGAAGGAGTGAGACAATCTACGGACCCGGTTCAATTGGATGGAAGGAGAACTGGGAGTTGCGAGGCAGAAGGAAGCAGAGGCGCTTCAGCTGGTCCGGAATCTATTTGGACTAGTCACACAACCAGCGGAAGTCGTAGTGCGATCCCACCTTTTTAGTGATCGACTGATGAAAGAAGGACACATCACCGGATCCAAGGTGGTAACCATCTTGGTCGATTTTCAGTCCAAAATGGAGGGAGTGCTAAGGGAGACGAACAAATTGTTGGGACATCTGGATCCGAAAAAGGCGATGGATTTCTCACAGTTTCCGGAAGTTCCTACATCGATGTTCATGACAACCCCAGTGAAGAACGTAACCACCGGATTGACCCAATCTCAGTCCGAAGGTCTGAGATCCCTTCTAAGGCCAACCGGAGGAGTTTCCGCAATCCAAGTGGAAGCAACAACTACGACTGTACTCTCTCTCGTTGAAGTCGGAAGGAAAACCACTGCGAAGGCTGTTCCAATACAGACGGAAGTTGTCGTTATCCGAAACGTATCGCCAACTCCATCGAATGTGACGGGGTCAATCTCCTCAGCAAGTCAGAAGACTCGTCGGGACCTGATTGACCGGATCGGGGGCCTAACGAATCCGGCTCGCACCCACCCGGCGGACTTCTCACATATGCAGCAGACGACGCCAAACAGAGATAGCGCAATGGTCGACCTAGAATAAACGGATCTGGGGAAGGAGACGAATGTGGAATGCATTGAAGATTCAGAAGATGAGGAGTTTGAAATCGGATCGGCAATGGAGACAGATGAGGATTCTCCGCCCCCTTTGCGTAAAATCCAGACTCGTGCAGCCTTCCGTTCTACGCCAGTCAAAGCTACCCCCAAGGGTGCATCGAACTAAGGCGGTAGTAGTTCCAAGAAGCCGCGCCGTGGTGAATAGTTAGTGATTTGAAGTTTATTTTGAAATTTTGTTTCGGGACGGATTTTCCATGTGTGGGTCCCGGTTCCGGACTTTTAGGAGTAACTGCCCTTGGCGTTCCGGGTATTTCGGAGTGTCATTGGTTGGCTGCCTGGATTTCTGGTGCCCTTTTTGCCTTTTTGTTGTAGTTTTTAAGGAGGAACAGGTCTGTGGCAAGACATTCTCTCCTAGCCCATTTTTGAATACATTAGTATATATTTCTTGAAGCTTTCTTTAACTCAAAGCCACTTCGTGGATTTCTCTTGTTTTTATCTATGAGTGCGTGTATATCAATTTTGTTCATGCAGAGGGAATGTGGAAGAAGGTCGGGTGAGGAGGAGTCCAGATTTTAAGTGATCGGAATCTGATTGATAGGATTGTGTGAAGAGCGGATTCTGGGTTCATGGAATAGGTAGAGCACTGTGCCTTTAAAATAACTAAGATAGTAATCTGGTTGGGAAGAGAGGGCGCAAGTCCGGAACTAAGGAAGGGTTCCGTACGGAGATAAGCTTCCGTCAGCGGAATGTTCCTCAACCTAGCGGAAGGTCTGCCAACTAAAAGTGAGCCTAGTTATCCAATAACCTAACCTTAGATCCAGTTCCAATTTGCCTTGATCTGTCGTTGTAGTGAAAACGATAGAGTGTGGTTCTGAGTGACCTTCTTTCCGGATTAGCTACCTTGGAAAGTTGTGAAGGTCATATCTCTTCCGTCACTATTAGTACAAAGTAATACGGGTTTTGATTGTATTTTCTTATTTAGGAATGTGAGTTAAGAGTGGTGAGTCCCTACCCCTCTAAAGACCAACAGCGGACCCCCTAAGGGTAAAACATGGGTACCAAAAACCAGATAATTGAATCGAGAAGGAGGAAATACGGATTCCGGATTGAAGTGATTCGGATAGAAATCCGGAAAAAGTTAGTTCCAGAAAGCAAACAATATAGTGTACGGATTGCTTGGGGTTTTGTTTAAGAGAAGAAGAAGATCCAGATAGTTAAAACTCGCAGCAACATAGTTGAATTCCCTATGACGATAATTTTTGTCATTTTACACTGTTTTAGAAGTAAAGATGCTTACACGCTAACTATGCGTGCGACATGTTATTTTTTAGTTTGGCATGGATGTTGAACACATTTGTAACCCATAGTTGGATTGCATGCTTTGCAATTCTAAATTCTAAAGGTCAATTTGACAATGTCGCAAGCAAGTTACCATAAAATTATCCATTCCATTACTTTCCATGAACAAATCTTAAACACCAATAGGGCCTAAACCTCATGTAAATTGAATCTGTAAACAACGTTGCCATAGCATCCGCGCCTGGTCAAGTGACGTTTTTGCCAATTTGAGTCCGCACCCGGACAAAGACGTTTCTACCCTCACCTAGACGTCCGCGCCCAGACATTCAAAGTTCCCGCTCGCACAGACGTCCACGCACGGGCACACTAAGTTTACACCCGCCTGAGTCCGCGGCTGCGCACAAACGTCCGCACTTGCACACAAAGCTCCACGCTTGGACACACTGAGTTTCCGCCCGCCAGAGTTTGCGCCTGGACAAAGGCTTTCGCACCCGCACTCACAAGTCCGCGCCCGGACATATGAAGTTTCCGCCCGACCGAGTCTGCATCCAAACAAAGACATTTGCGTTAGCACTCAGAGGTCCACGCTCGAACATACTAAGTTTCTGCCCGGCCGACTCCACGCCCAGTGAAGGGAGTTTCCACCCCCACTAGACGTCCGCACCCAGATTTCAGCAGGGAATGCCACGTTTGCAGAGACCGGCCACGTCACATATTGAATGAAAATTTTTGAGCAAATTTTTGCTGCGCTACCCGTCCAACACGTCCGGACCATCCGGGCCGTCTGGTGATCCCGGCCCATCCGATGTGACAACCCTGGTAAACCTGGCTCTGAGACTCGTAAACTGGAGTGGAATCATGCACTCCATAGTGGAAAAGTTAGTAGGGAGTATTTCGGGTAGAAAGTCGAGCCCTATTAGTCCCTACTTCTTCCACCTATATCATCGGCAGAAAACCCTTAGCGAGCCAGAACAACTCATGTATCGGAAAGGGGAGAACCTCCTCAAGTATGGACTTGATCTGGAGGTTGAACCGGATTACACAAAGTCAAAGGAGGAAGACAAGCCGGAATCAGCATAAACTACTCCGGAAAAGGCCGAAACCAACCGTCGAAAGTTTACCGACCGGAGCACACGTTGGAAGCAAGAAGCCTATTCCGGAGTCTGATTCCAAAAATGGAACCGGTCAAAGCCACCATCAATTGGTTGAGGGCCACCATAGGGTCAAACGATGGCGATCCTGATCCGGGATGTATGCAATAGGCTAGGTGTGAAGGAGGAAGCGCAAAGATTCAATGCCATCGATCAGAAGCCTGATCAGGAAGAGATATGGCAGCTGCAGACACAAGTCCGGATTCTGCAAGGAGAGCGGAATTACTATTAGAATCAGGCCGTATGGTCGGAAAGGAAGATGCACGCGATGAATCGGAAAGCGATGGAGGCAATGGGCTTAGTTTGGAAGCTGAAGGAGCTGGTAGAACTTCCCGCCACTGTAATCGCAAGAGCCACACTATGAAATTCCAAAATGGTAATACAAGGCCATATATCCAGAACGAAGGTGGTGAACATCTTGGTTGATTTTAAGGCCCGGATTGAAGGGGCGCTCAGAGAGATGTAGCAATGGATAGGAAGTCTTGACCCCCTCCTACTGGACCGGACAATGTTTGCAGACCTGCCGGGAGGAGAATTTCAAAACACACCGGAAGCCGAAACGTCATCAGCTAGGAGGAGTATGGAAATCAAGACAAATCCGATTCCCAGATTGGATCTAAGTGAGACGCCCAAGGACATTGCAATGCAAACATCAGTTCCAAATGAGCCTTCCGGATGGCAGCCGGTGGTGAACCTCTTCCTCCCTCTTCAGCCTGGCCAGTTTGAAGCTAGAACTGTTGTGATGGGAACTATGCTGAACCTAGCTGGAACCGATCCGGAGAGTTTCAATCACATGCAACCAACGCCTTCACCTGTAGATCCGGCAATGCTGAGCAACTTCATCAACTTCACGGAGTCAAAGACAACACGACAAAAGATCACAAAGATCAAGGAGTTGAAGGAAATTGAAGAGACGAAAGAAGAGTCAACAGAATCACACTCTCAGTCAGAGACGGAAACAGAATCGGATCCGCCTCCAATTTGAACCCGGTCCACAACCAAGGAGGCTCTGCCTAACAAGCCTACTCCGAAGACAACTGCAGCAGCAACCAGGGCTAGAACTTCAACGAAGAAACCACAGAAATGACTACTTAGGATTACTGTTTTGCTAGTTAGGATTTTCTTCGATTAGTAGTTTCCAGATCAGGTAATCCGGATGTGAGGCCCAAGGTTCCGAACTTTTAGGATGTTAACGGCTTTCCGGTTTGCCCGGAACGGTTAGTTGGACCGTTTTCCGGGTTTTGTGCTGGCCGTTTGGCCGCTTTTTGTTGGTTTTTATGGGCAGGTCGGCATGTTGGCTTGTCATTCCTTTCCTTGTCATTTAATCAAAGCATCCAAAAGATCAATTTGATCATTTTCTTGCGTATCGCGTGTATGTTCACTTGTGTGCTGGTTTGTAAGTGAGGGTGTGCAAGGGGGAGTCTGGATTCTTTGGCAGACGGATTAGACTAAGTGGACTTTTGCGGAAGAGTTTTAGACTTGTAAGCGAGGATCTGTGTGTGGTGCCTTTAAATCACCGGAATGGTGATCCGGTGGAGGCCCGGGAGGGGTGTGGATGCAAGTCCGAAATCCAAGGAGGATTCCGTGCGGAGATAAGCAACCGCTAGAGAAAAATATATCCACCCATCGAAAGGTCTGCCAACCTTGACAGCTAAGAAGTTAGCACTTAGTTCCAGAAAGTCTTGATCCATTGTTGTAGTAAAGAGGACCTAACACGGCCTTGTATGACCAACTTTTCGGATAGGCCATCTGGAAGGTTGTGAAGGTACTAATTTCTTCTTTGCTATTACAAAACAAGTTCTTTAGTTGTGGGTTTTGTTTGTTTGATAAGAGTAGAGAGTGTGAAAATCAAGAGTGGTGAGTCCCTACCCCTCTTAAGATCAACAATGGATCCCCTGAGGATAAAACAGAGGTATCTAAAACTAGTTACTTAGAAAGTTGGAACTAGAATCCGGAGGATGATGGATCCAGATTAGAATCCAGAAAATACTAGTTTCCGGAAGATAGCAATAGATTGTACGGATTGCTTGGGTGTTTGGAAAGTGAAACTGGATATTCAAAACTTGGAACAACATACTAGAATTCCCTAGGACGATAACTCGTGTCATCTTACCACATTTTTGTGTTAAAAAGATACTTACTCCTAGACTACGCGTTTGACAATATACATTGAAAATAATAAAATCAGAATCATTAAAAGCAACCATCTTTTATATAAGTTAATAATAAATTAAAGCACATAGATTTATCTTTGAATTGAAGATAATTATCTAGAGAACAAGAGACATGTTTCTATTCAAATGTCTATGTCTGAAATGATATCGCCCAAGATGAATTCCAACTACTTAATAATACTCAAAATGAATGGGAAGAATCATTTTATCTTTGACCCAAAGATAGATAAAATGTTAATAACCACCGAGCATTATTACTTTTCTTTCTTTATTACCAGTTCTCAAACTAAATACGCTAGCTAATATTTTATTAAAAGCTTATCTTCAATTTGTAGATAAATGTTTATAGAACATCTCTTTGTGAGATCTTTCCAAAAAATAATTTCAAATCTAGCTATTGTAAATTATGTTTTTTTAGAAGATACATATAAATAATTACTAACATGAGTACCAGTTCTATCTTGGACTCAAGGATAAGTTTCTAAGATTGCATTCCACATAATATATATACCCAAAATAGATAATTGCAATGAAATCAATGTGATAGAATTGATCTACGACAATTTATCTTTGATTTGATGGCAAAAAAATAGGTTAGTTCAGACCACGTGAAATTCTATACAAATCATGAAATCCAACGGTGCTAGACTGTGAGCTTACAAGCGTGAGCGTACAAGCGTTAAGTGGGAATTATGTGAGCATAGAATTTTGAAATTTATATATACTTTAGGAAGTCAATTGTATTTCTAAAAATGGACAACATTGTAGAGATATTGGAAAATTTTATTATTTATAGTAAAATTTAGAACTTCTTATTGTGGATGTATTATCATAGATATTTATTGTTTGTACGAAGATAATAATTTTTCCTATTGTCTAAAATATCATAAATAAATAATTTGAAGGCAAACAATTGAATTACAAAAAAATGTAAACTGAATCTGAAAATAATTTGTGTTGAATACTTTAGAAAACCACAATATTCATTGAAATAGAATTGGTACTTCTAAAGCTATAAAACTAACTTTAGTATATAATGTTCCAGTCTCATATATCAATCACTTAGACATTTTTAGTTTTCTACACATGTTGAAGACTTTCATTTGCCACCTTGGTGATACCAGCCCTATTGAGAAGGAGCTTCACTTTGTTGAAGTTGAAGCTTGGAGAATGGATGAACTTATCTTTTTCTAGATTCGTTTTGCTGAAGTTACAAAATAAGTAGTACAGATGATTGCAATTAAAGTATTGATGCCGTCCTCCAATTGCTAAGACGGCTATGTCTACAAAACTGGGACAATTAGACTCCGAGTACATGCCAAGTGTGATACGATAAACATTTTACATAGGCTCGATTTTAGATTGAAGTAAGACTATAGCTTCAAGTCTTGGAAAGGAGAGCATGATTACTCCCAAGGTAGATCCTTTGACATTACCACACAAGTAGAAAAAACAGTGACCAAATTAACAAAAATTCAACACAGAAGTGTTGATTTTTTTGGTTAATTTGGACATATTGACTTTGGTACTTTTTAATACAAAAGTGTTGATTTTTTTGTTAATTTTTTATTAATTTTTATTAATTTGATCAATATAAAATATTAAAAAAAATTCTACAACCTTCAAAAATTGACCATACATAAAGTGCCATGTGGACAAGCCACCAATGCAGCCCGACCACATTGGCAACCCGCCACGTGGGCAAAGGGGCGCTAGCAAGGTTTGAACCCATCACCTCTTACTTGGGGTGCAAGGTCCAAACCAATGCACCACATACTCACACACATGTATTTGTGTGGAGTACTTTTTTATTTATGTAGTTTATGTTTTGTTTTTTTCGGTATTTTTTAAAGTCAGTAGACTTTAGAGGCCATTTAGTAGTAGAAAAGCACCTTTTTTAAAAAAACTTTGAACTAAGAAAAGTTTCCAAATCAAATTATATTTCATCTCCAAAAATCCGTTTTCAGTTTGAAGTCTCCAGTCAAAAGTTATGAATAAATTTCAGAGACGGTCTTTTATGATGTTCAATTCAACCCCTCTCTGAAATTTATTCATAACTTTTGATTGGAGACTTCAAACTGCAAGCAGATTTTTGGAGATGGAAGATAATCTGATTTATCAACTTCTCCTAGTTCAAAATCTTTAAGAAAAAATTCTTTTTCTATTCCTAAATGGCCTCTGAAGTCTGCTAGCTTTGAAAAATACCGAATTGTGAATGATTTAGTGGTTTTTTTTAAATCACATTATTTATAGAATAACCTGGTGATTTTAAACTCTTTTTAAATTCTAAAAGTTACTTGAGATTCTTGAAAGTCATAATTAGTCAAAAAGTGTTGATCTTGTTGTTGATTTAGAGTTGTAGTATCCAAATCAACAAAAAAATTGTTGAATTTAGAATTTTTCACCAAAATCAACAAAAAATTGTTCAAATGGACGATATAGTATCAAAATCAACAATTTTTGGTTGATGTTTTGTTGATTTGGTCATTGTTTTTCTACTAGTGCCAACACTCTCCCATTTATTGCAATGCTCTATAGTAGGAGCATTTGCAATATGTCATATAGCCTTACTCCTTCAAGTTATTGGGTATGTGTTCGCATGCAAAGGACTAGGTTGATTGTAAGGGATTATATGGAAAATATTGGACATTGTGAACAAACGTCGAGGTGACATAGGTGGTTGTTGTTGAAGCTAAAAGCCAGCCTCTTGCAATAATAGTATTTCTTAGCAAGTCAAACTGGTACCCGTTAATACATGCCACACATCTAATACTTGAGGCTAGTTAGTTATCCAACCATGTTTAGAGCCTTGTACACATTGTTCAATATCATCTAGGCAGAACCAAAAGTCGGTGATGATCTCTTTATTGATATATTCATTTTTTCTACCATGATACGTCACAGCTAGACTGCCTTTGCAATTTTGGCAATGTAGCAAATGTTGGAACCTCTTTGCTAGGCATGACATTTGCAAGCAGACTTGTGTGCAATTCTTGCAATGTGCCACTGTAAAGTGTCACAATCACTCTCCATTGCAGTTGTAATGTGTGGTACATGCGCAATACCACCTACCATGTCTTCATTGGACGCCATTGTGGACGTACGTGTAGATCGTGTTTGGACACGTGGTTATGAGAAGTTGACCTTATCCGGACGATGGGAGTCACCATCCGATCCAATTGGGAGGTCAAGCTTGTGCTTATTGCTACCAAAAACCTCTTCGCCTTCCAAATGCAAAATATGTATTCCAACATCAGCTGCTCCAGGAAAGTCATTCAAAGCCTCAACAATCTTCTTTGGGTCTCTGCTGCGTCTAGCACCTCCTAACTTTAACTCTTCTTTGGATGACCCTAAACTTGATACATTGTCCTTAAGGAAAGCACGGTAATTCGTCATCTATATGAAGGCTCGAATGCAATCATCGGAAGTGGCTGCAAACAAATCCTCAATTATCCAATTGCTACAACCATCTATTATGGTTTGTTTCGGATAAGTTGCATGATGGCATGTCAGCCATCTCTTCTATGCTTAAATTTAGGAACCAGTAAAATAAAGAGTTAGATGCAAGACAATCACTAAAAAATTCAATCCAGAAAAATTACTAATGACAATGTGATCAAGTGGTTTTGAACTGTCTACTAAGTATTGTAGAGTCCTCTCGACATCGAGGGAAAGGTCAACCACTACTTGAAGTGATCAAAAACAACTATATGCAATACAATTTGAAAGGCCACAAAATGAAAATGAAAATGAAAAAAAAAAATAAATAAATAAATAAATAAATAAAAAATATATATATATATATAAATAAAAAATAATATAAAAATAAAAAAAATAGAATGAAAATGGATATTGCAAATGAAATAAATGAAAATAATGAAATGAATGTGTTTGTGCATGACATAGAATACAAAAAAATTGATGTGGAATGAAGTACCAGTTGCATGAATCCACCCCATTGGCGATATCAAAAGTGCCAAAATGAAAGCCACAATTCACGCCACAACTCTAATTCCCATAGAGCATCTTGAGAGGCCGCTCCAGATGATAGCCACCATGATCAGTCGCCAAGTATTGCATCTCAGCTTCATCCTTACTTTTGGAATCCTTGTATTGCTTGCAGAGACGAGTATGTTGGTGCTGAAAGTCCAATTTTATGAGCTTCTGCGTATAGCAATGTAGTGAAGTATTCCAATGCAGAAGACATGTTCGCTCACGATTTGTCATTTCTATTTTGGAATCTCTTGATCCGTATACAATATGCAGAGCATTCTAATTTGTTTGTGCACTATGTGCCATGAAGTGCTTGAAGTTTGGATTCTCTACACCATTGCATCTCATGACCCCGTTCAACAACTTCCACATAATGCATTGTACTTTTGTGTCCTTAGATTGCATGTCACAGACAACGATTGTCATGACTTTCCTGCATTCAATGTTCTACACATAGCAAGCCATGGTTGTCTAATCCTTGATGCGTTTAACATGGTCAAATATAAGCCATGCGTTCTCTAAATCTCCTCCGGGTTGCATACAATTGACCAAGTCCATTCCATTGCCTGGACCCTCTACCAACATCTTAAATAAATAGACTTTTTTCTTTCCTTGTTCAGTAAAGACATTGTCATGAATATACTCAAACTTCAAAATGCATTTCATATTCATGATGCTATCTATGACCCTGCTCTTCTCGCTAATACAAAAAGAAGAAATAATGTTTTGTATGTTTGGAGAACTGAGAATTTGAAACTTGTCCATGACATCCTCTAGCGAGCTTCCTTGCAACATCTTTTTAGGGCCTTCCCCATTGTGGATGAGGTGGTTGTCTAAAAATTGTTCACTAGTTGCTAGAACAATGCCAAAGTTAGTGGCAGAAGGGGTTTTAGTAACCTCGCTTGCAATGAGACCAGAAATTGTGTCTAATGATTCTCTACAAGTTCCTAAAGCTATAGGATGCATGTGAAACCCAAAGTGAATGTATACTCTAGTGATTTGCGATGTATTGCCAAAAATGTAATATATTCTAACACCACATGTATTGATGCAATGAAGATGAATTTTACATATCTTGCACAGAAGACAAGAATCCTTTAGAAGGCTTGCTAAATGAACCAGGAGTATGACTATACCACTTAGTTTCATTCCGCTTCAAAGATCTCTTGAAGTAGTCACATTCTGAGTTGTTACAAATAAGATGTTCTGCACATGAGGATTTCCTAAACTTGAGGCCATCTTCGATACTAATATTTGATGTTATGGTTCGACACCATGCATGGCCATCATATTTTTTATCCATGCCTTGTGAACTCCCAACAACGGATGATGAAGATGAACCACAGAGACAAGGCAACTCAAAGACTACATCTCCATTGAACTTTGCAGGAAGATATTGCACCTTCTGATGATTGAGAGAGTTCTAGTTCAATATAGAAATCTTGTTCCTAGATCCACAAAGCATTGTTAGCTTGTGTAGGCACCCAACGATGCTAATTGAAGATGAACCACTCGAGTAAGTTGGTGGCGGAGAATGACTTGACAGAGCTGGACTGTTGGGAGGCGTGTAGTATATATCAAATGTTGTCATTAAGACACCATTGGAGACTCTATTTGGAAGCACTACTTGACAATTAGGTTGGCTAGGAGACTCTTCCTTGGACTCACTAGATAAATCAAGTCACTTGACAAGATCAACATGCTCTTGTTTTATACAAACGAGTTGAATAAGGGTACTCCCCTGTGTCACATGCTTGCGTTTAGTAGAATTTCTACTGTCAGGACGGGTAAGCGGCATGTCTACAATTGAATGTTCTGACTGTTGAGCCAAAATCTCAATAGAAGGTACCTTGATGCTAGATGATAAACCATAAGCTTGATAGCACTCACAATGAAGGTGCCAGACATGACCATCGTCCACTACTATTTTTTGCATGCGGACATACTCCTTCAAGGATCTAGAATCAGTTATGACCTCTTCTTCAATGTAGATGTTGGACTGTACAAAATCAAATTGCACATGAAGAAAATATGATGATAATACAGCACAGAGGATTGGCACGATGTCCTAGCATCCTGCTGGACCTATAGACACAGGCGTTGATCCTCAGACGTCATTAGACATATCGGATATTTTTGTTCTCTGGTGTAGTGGATGTGTGGACTTTTGGATAGACGAGGGTCGAGTGGATGGGGGTGGGGAGGGGGAAAGGCTGAAAAGAAAATTCTTTTTCAAGAAACTTAGCAACTTGAATAAAAGAAATATGAATCTTAAAAAAAAATTGAGGTGTCCCAAAAAATACATTTTTCATATAATAATAGTATTAAGAACACATTCTTTAACTTGCATGTACTAAATGACAACAATGTCAATTATACATCCAAAAATTTATAATAATAAATCTACATGACTTGCCTTAAAGAAATAGTCCTCAGTTAAAAATTACATTATTTTAATTAACCTCTAAAAGATCAAGTTTGTTTTTGTATAAAAAATCACTCCAATCGATGTTATTTATTGCAAATATAATATTTAGATCTTCTACTAGAGTACTAGAACTATTCAAGAATGTATGGAAGAAATTATTGTAACTTAAACTAAATAAATTGCAAGATATTTGCATTTAGAGTGAAGGAAATAAATTCTGGTGCTCGCTACTCCACGTCTCCATTAGAATTTTGCGAATTTATAAATTAAAATCTTACAATCGACATGGTAGAAATTTTTGAAATTCTTTACACATCTTCTCAAACCAATAAAACGCAAGATACTACGGTTATTTTGGTACCCAATTGTTCATTGCTCCAAAATTTGGTACTTGTACTACAATTGCCAATATAGAGGGTTTAGGAAAAATATATACTTTGAAACAAGTTTACGTGTTGAACTGTGTGTTTGTTAGGCTAAGGTTGACCATCTATTTCATGATGGTGAACATTGACTTCGTATACTTTACATTTGTACACTTTATATGGTAGTGTCAAATGTACAAAATGTCAAGTCAGTTCTATCTAGTAAGTGATCTGGAAACCTTTTCTACTACTTGTAATTTGGTGATGATTTAGGAGGTTATACAAGGGTCGCTTTCAAACTCAAGTCCGAAATGTTTGAATTACGTCTCCATTCCAAATATCTTGCACCTAAACTTGAATTCAAACTTGCCTTCTTAGACCATGTGCAAAAGTATTAAATAATCTTTCCTTCCATGTGCCCCAAAGAATTGGCTTGACATTTTTTTTTTTTTTTTGTAATGATTGGCTACAAAGATCAATCCAAATGCCACCATAGGAAATTGAACCTTGCACCTCGGAGAACTCAAAGAAATTCTACAACCTGCACGGAAAGACATGAGTGCTTTTCCTACTTGTGTTGATTTCATATGCTATTTTACGAGGTAGCCAAACATTTATGTCCTATATTTTGCTTTTCATATTGTGTATGCTTTGTCGTGCCGCCAATAGCCAAGATCACTCACTTAAAGAAGGCAAAATGGAATAATCAACACAATTAATGCAATGCTTGGTAATTAAAACATTTTGCATACTAGACAAGAGAAAAAACATGCCATACAAGAGTAATTATGTGATAATTCCATGCTCACATATACTTTGATAATGAAAATTATATGCATATTAAAGATAATAGCGTGCTTAAGCAGTTCAAAAATGACATAGCAACTCCAAAATATTAATTTCAACAACAAATTAAACTAATCCCATCCGCCCGTCCGCCACATTGTCCAATCTCCAGATCGTCTGACCTCAAATTCGATCCCTCGTCGGACCGTTCGCCTCCTCGTCCTATTGCTTGTCCGCCCATCCGATCAACCATTTGCTTGCCCATCCACTTGCATGTTCGATAGTCCGATCGACCGTCCGCTTCTCCATTTGGCAATCCCTCTAAGCGTTCGACGTCCTGTCCGCTTCCTCTGTTTGTTGGTTTGACCGTCCTTTGACAGTGACCGTGCGATTCAGCAAACGCCAATTTCTGTCCACAAGGTTTGTCCTTTTTATTCTATGCCGTTTAATCCGGACGTCCGTGTCTACATTGCTTGGTCCACCGTCGCACTTTATAAATAACACGTTAGACAATTCACTTCCTCATAATCGTTTTCCTTGCAGAGTGGGTGATCCAATGCCAATGTATGGCTCTATGTGCTACTTCGCTTTGGTGTGCAAATAATTATGCTCGGATACTAAATTGCTTTAATTATTTTGGTAATTATTTGGATTTGAAGACCTTACTGACAACCTCACCCCCTTTCATTGTGAGTGTCAAGCATTTTGTTCATTTGTTCCAAAAATTCATGTGAATTTTGTCATCAATTCATTTCATTTTAATCAAGGTTACCATGCCTCACAATAAAAGGTCAAAGTCAATTAAGAAGGGTAGATTCCAGGACATGAACTGGGAAGATTGGGCAAACCCAATGTGTGTAGCTAAATTTGAATGGGAAGAAGAGCCCAAGAAGGTTTGGGACTGCACAATGTGCAAAAAGTACATCAAAATGATGCACCTCTCCAAAATATGGTCACAAGAACGACATGCAAGTTCAACACTCAAAAGGACAAATTTCCACATGTGAGAGCAAAAACTTTGTTCACCGATACGAGGAAGTAATGCGGTCGGCTGAGCTGCGTGACTCCAAACCAAATGTCATGAATTATTCCAACATGGCCATAATTTGGGCAGAGATTGTACTCCACAAAAATGTAGACTGGCGCACAATTTACGAGAAAAATGTTGAACATATGAATCACACTGACGCTGTAATTTATACAAGTTGGACTCAATTGAGCAATTGTATGTAAATGTGGTCTAACCAAGGGCAATTCGGATTTCCGCCGGTTGTATTGTTGGATGCTGAGGATGAATGCTTGGATGACAATGATGTACGCAACACTTCAACATCCGTGACATTTGGAGAGAGACATGAGCATCAAGAAGCTTGGAAAGACATCAAGTTCAATCAACAAATGCAAGAAGCTATACGTAGAAGCATAGAAGATCGTAGTCAACAACACGGATGTGACGGGTCCTACCAACATGACCGTAGTGCATATGGCTCACAAAATGGCCAAAGGATTTTGCACTATGGTAACAACCTCCAAGGTATATATTACAATACAAAAAAAAGCCATGGAACTACACATGATTTTGGTTCTAGCTAGGGAGGCTTCCAATACTATCCTGAATTCACTATGGGTGGTTCATATGAGCGCCACATAAGCTCTTATCATGGCATCCAAAGCAAAGAGGGTCTTAGCACGGTGATATAATTCCTCCTCTAACTTTTGGAGATCCTTATTGTGAAAATCCCAATCAAAGAGTTGCGCCAAGAAACTATAGAGATAATTGGGACGAAGGACAATATCTCAACATTTATGGATCTGGTTGGACAGGACTGAGTTGCAGAGATGACATCCATTCAAATTCTGTGTGAAGTAGGCAGAACTATTTTAGTGGTAGTCTTACAATTCAGTGGGCCTTGGAATCTTTTGCCATGGGATATGGATTGTGACAACTATAGTACAACAATATCGACGTCTTATCGAATAGCATTCACTTACTGATACACTTTGATATAAATACATTGTATTAAAACTTGTTTGTAGGTTGGTACTTGATATCATCTTAGTGGTATTGTTCAAATATCAATCGTGTTGTTTTTCATTATAAATATATTAGCATCCAATGGAATTCTATTATAATTATATGCATACAACATCGATCATACAATTTTGTATACAACCATGTCAATCCAACATCCATCAACAAGAATTGTTGCATTGCACTTTTCATCCAAGGATTCCAAGCAAAACATATGGCAAATGTATAAATAGTTGGTAGACGTTGGAAGTTTCAAAACACACAAACATTTCAAAACTTTATAATAACTATAAGGGTGTACATATATTGGCATACATTAATGGTGCATATATATACTAGATAGTTAGCTCACAATCATATTGATTTATGTATTCACCTTTACACTTCTCTAATATTCTCTAATCAAAAGTGAAGTTTACATAATTTATGAAAGAGAGTACTGTGAAAAGTCATGAAATTTCTACTTGTTTAATGCATGGAGGCACAATGACATTATGGAAAATCTCTAAGCACCCATTTCATGTGATCAAAGAATAATATACTATTTGATTTATTATAACCACCAACATTGCAAGCTAATTTTAAAAATTTATGGCGCAATAGTACTAGTTGAAAGAGTAATTATGGTCATAACATAGGGAGATAATATCTATTATAGTGCTTATAACATTTTTATTTTGTAGATTGGACTGGATAATCACAAAGTACTAGCCAAACCCAATTTGAATGATAAACAGGTATTGGCCTTCAGGATTAGGGTTTAGGATTTAGGATTTAAGGCCTTCAATTTCAGGATTTTGTCATAATCATTTCAAATTGAGGACTATAGGCGGTTAGGGATTGAGAAGCACATTTGTAGTCCGTACAATATAAACATTAGTACATAAGAATAAAGGTAAACAACGTTAATCATGTTGAGTGACTACTCATGTTCTCTTATGTTAAGTTTCTACTCATGTACACACATGATTGTCGTTAGTCTTATTCCAAAATATAGACAGTTAGTCTTATGGATACGCTAGGTGGCATAATGGATTGTGATTCTCACTGTAAGTGTAGGAAGAGAAAAAAATGAGGTACGCTCCAGTATTCATTGAGGAAAGAGTTGCAACGGTCTAGGATTAGAAGTACCAAGACTGCTCTATTATGTGATTTACTTCCTAACATAGGCTTGTAGGCGTTTATTTACCTACCCCTGATAAATAGATGTACACAATTAAATTCTAGAATCCTAGAAAATCATTTCTATCCTAGTAGGTGTCTAAGCGTAAATCCATTGTGCCTTCCAAGTAATGGATTTTTTTTACTAATGCCTAATCATCGAAACCTCGCATAATTGGCCCTTAGGGTTGGAATCATAGTGGAGATCAACCGAGGGTAATCGACAACTGAGGCCGCGAATGATTTGATGCATAAGCAAGAAAATTCCAAATTTAGAAATCCTAAGTCACAGAGAACTTCATGCCATTTCTGAAAACCTAAAATTCACCCATATCCGACACTCCTATCAAAAGTTACGGCCAGATGAAGTTTTGACCGCTAATCGGTGTTTAAAACTTCATCCACTACTTACTATTGATTCCCCTTTCTAATTTACTTCTAAGTTTTACTTTTACTTTTTAAGTTTTTTTAACCAACCCAGATTCCCGATTTCATCCCCCTTAGATGAGTCTAGGTTTATTTCATCCAAATTGCATGCGAGACTTCATCCGCATGTAACTTCTTTGTTCAGACTTTGATTTCAATGAATGTTGACTTTTCGGAATCCCACAAACTTGTACTACAACATTCTACATTCAATTCTAACTTGACTTCCTTTCTTGCCTACTCTAGCTCTCGGCCCTAGTTTTTAGCGTCTAATTTAAGTGGATTTATGTGAAAAAGGAGGGGTTTTTGTGGCCCACCCCAAACTACAAGTTGTAGAGGAGATTATTGAGGATACCGACTTCCAGCATTGTACCTTTGTTGCCGCCCTCCGTTGGCATGGTGTGGTCTTTTTTTAGACAATGGAGGTGGTTTGTGGTGTGAACAGGACCAGTTGGTTTCCATTCCCTTCTCTTTTCCTTCTTCCTTCCCCACTATTTCCTTACATCATGTTTTAATGGTCCTCCAACTACGTCTTACACAACTCCCTTTTCCGTCATACTAATCTTCCTCTTAACGATCATCACAAATTCCCTAGATTTTCCCTTAGGTCTACCTAATCCTACAGCTTAAGTTACTATTATTTATTGTCTCACTCCTTTCTTCTCCTACTTCAACCCTTCTCCTCTAATCTCCTTCCACTCTTGTTGTTTTCGTTTTGCTGGTGAGAAAGTTGGGAGTGCTTGGTTGCAAATGTGATGCGTGGAGGTGTTCCTTCTACTCTCCCTCTTCCCTTCTCCCTCTTTGATGCTAATTGATGTTTCTATCCTCTAATTTCTTCTTCTAATCACTAAATTCTTTCCCTACTTTTACTTTTTTTGTATTTTAGCTCTCGATCTGACTTTAGATAAATTATAATTTTTAGATATTTTATATTTTTTCTTTCTAGAGACTAAAATCAGCTTTCCAAATTGATAAGGCACTTGCAAATCGGACCTTCCTAGTAGAAGTTATGCATAGATGAAGTTTAACCGCTAATAGGTGCTTAAAAGCTTCATCTGCTCATAATTCACTCATTTTGACTTCATTTTCTAAGAATATTATGTTTCTGAAATCCTCAAAGCACGTACTATAGGATTCTATACTAACATCTGACCTGACTCTTTATATAAGTGGTCTAACTTAAGCTTTGACTTTGGTCCTAATAAACATTAACACAAAGAAATAGCCAACTTGGCCAAACTTCCACTAACAAAGCCAAACGGCTTAATAACAAAAAAAAATGGTACAAGAGGGGGTTCAAAGCTTTGTCATGTTTCTAAACACAAGAAAATTTCTATGACAATTTTGCCAAGGCTTTGTCGTATGTGGCAAAAACTAGTTAACAAACAATAACAAAAGATGAACAAGGTGTTAATCTAAACATAAATCATCCAACAAAATGTTCAAACAAAGTGTTAGTACAACACAACAAGTTAGTAGAAGGTTAGTACAAATTATAATCAAGAAAACCAACAACTAAGGGCCCTCCCTAAGTGGCATCGCCAGTCATAAGGGAAGGATTCTTTAGGAATAGTAACAACTACAAGGTTCTTCAAAGATTGAAGAAAAACAACAAGAAAAACAACTCCAAAAAATAACAAAAAACAAGAGTTAATACAATAACATCAAATGAACATGTAACACTCAAGAATTTAAAATAAGACTTGAAGGGACCCCAAAGTCCTTCAAGGCTCAAGAAAGAGCAACAAAATGAGCCTAAAATACTCCAAAAATACCACAAGTTGGTAACATGGCCGGAAAATGGCCAAAAATCCAAATAAATGGACCCAATATAAACAAGGCAATTCAAAAGGAACCTAAGGGGTGATTTTAGAGAGGAAAGTGGGGCCCTTATATAGGTTTTTTAGGGCCCACTACCCCCCTAAATTCCTACTAGTAACCTTATTAACTTGGATTTTCATCTTCATCTTCATCCTCAAAGATTTTCATCCTTATCCCTAAAACTTGATTATCTACCATCCATATTGGACCAACATCCTAACTTTTGGAGATCAAATCCAAATGTCAAACAGATTATGCCGTTGGCTCTAGATCGCCGTGTTTAGTCCAAGACTCCTCTACCCCCCATACCGAGACCTAAAATCCATTAAAGGCTAGCCTAGATTAAAAACCAAATTGTGATAAATTGCTAATTTTCTTGAGGGTCTCCTATTTTGAGAAAAGTAACTAGCTTAGGGTGTTTGGTAGGTGTAAGGGAGTAGAAAAAGACTCCTTGTTGGCTTAGTTTCACCATTGTATATCCTCGGAATGCCGATCAACGTCGTGGGGACCCCGCCATGTGATTAATTCCCGAGGAATCTGGTCGGTTTAGGTATTTGCCACTATCAGAATATCACGAAACTTATTGGAGCGTATTAGCATAAAAGATTCTACACCAATTTTTAGTGAGATTTTACCGTGACCAGGGTAATTTCCACAAAATTCCCGTTGGATATTAGAATATTTGACCGTCCAAAAGAGGTTCTTCTGCAAGTCGGAAGATGCCAAGAATTTTCATGGAACCTCTTAAGGAGCCCCATAAAAGATGTGTAGATGCATTTTCGTACCTGCCACAATTGGTCAATGGAGATCCAAATGGGCTGTCTCCTCGAATTGTTGATGGTACAAGAATCTTTTGCAGATGAAAGAATCTTGATGAATTGATTTCGCCACTGGACCCCTGGCATGAGATTTATCCTAGAACAACACGCTTGGACTGTAGATTCCTCTACAACCTCGTTTTAGATTAGTAGCTCTTATATGCTAACAATTGGGGTTTTGGGGAATTTGTCAATCTAATGCGGAATTCAAAATCTAATTTTGGGTACCTGTCTAGGGACCTCTATGGACTTCCTTCAGACTAATTTAGATACTGCAGTTGCATGCCACGTGGATTTAGGCTATTTCAGGTAAAAACCCTCACATCTAGCAATTTCTACTAATTCCGTGGATTTAACCTATGTACAAGTGGGATTTAGGGTTATTCTAGGGTTAATACTCTATTATAGACCAAATACTAGATTGGCATGTGACACACCCAATTTGATTTTATATTCTTTTTAAAGGTTTTTGTGTATAATTATGACTTAAACTGCGAAGTTTGAAAAACAAAAAACTATGAGCCCCAAATAATGAATTGGAAGCTCACAGGGCTCTACTAGAAATCCAATCCAGAGACATGAAGAATTTCATGACCTCGCAGAAGGGAATAAGTGAGTGGTAATAGACGTCAAGAAGGAGCCGCTAAATCATTATATTTTGGAATTACCGTCGTTCAGGTTTGTGAGTACATCAAGTTGCAATGTTCTCGGATCATCTAATGAAACGTCTATTACTTTTTAGGGTTTTAAGATTACTAGTGTATTGGCCAAGTGATATACCTTTGCTATGTGGACTGATAACTAGTCATAAAAATCTTAGTAGATTCTACTCAATTTCAGATGTGGGATACTTAATGCATATTGAAAAGGGTTCAAAATTCAGTGACCAGTTTGATGTCCCACCCCAAATCCTAGGACTACCTTTGCATCGCAACCACCAGTAAACTGCCCTCCTTAATCGTAGCCTTCTTTGCGTAAGATTGTCACATCAGATAGGCTAGGGTGAAAAGACGTCCCGGACGGAAGATCCATCCGGACTGGACCGTTGGACAGGTCGGACATCTTAGGGGCTGGAAATTTCGTAAGTAAAAACAAAATTATCATTATTTACTATTTGCAATTGGGGTGCGGACATAGAGGGCGTGGACTTAAAAGAGGCGGAAATGTCTTTGGATTGGCACAAACACTATGGGCTGGGGACGTCTAAGTTTGGACGCTAACATCTTTAGGGTGGCATGGACGCATATGGGCGGGGACATCTGAGCTCGAGCATATACATTTGTATCTGGGCATGGATGTCTACGAATGGGCATGGATTCAGAGGGGCATGGTCTTGGAAAGTATGGGTGCAAACGTCTTGTTGTAGGCATGAACGTCTCTGGATGAGCGTGAACCTAGAGGGGTAGAAACTATTTGCCTGTAGGCGCGGACTTAATATCTACGAGCATCAACGTATTAGTCTGGGCGTGAACTCAAAAGGACTGAAGCATAGACATAGTGGGCACGGACTAAGTAGTTTGGGCGTAAACTTAATGTGTACGAGCGTAAACGTAGTTTGGTTGAGATCCCGCTATGCTGAACTGGTAAATCACAAGTTAAAAGGTTGAGGAATTCTTTCGTGTAAGTTTTTTGGAACGAATTGGTTGATGATAAATACTTTACAATTTTGGGAAATCTGCTTGTTCTTTTATCAAATCCAAGTATTAAAGACCAACTACGTTTGGCCAATGTATTGAACATGCATATCATATTGAAAGCTAGAGCCAAAACACTCTTTTATATGATAATCGAAAATGTATACAAATTTTGTGCATTGCGAAGAAAAATAGCAATACAATCAACACATACTTTTATAACATGCAACATGGTTATCTAAAGAAGCATTGCACTTCATCTTCATCTTTTTTTAAACGCTAAAATTGTCTTCATCTTTTTTAAACTGCTATTGTATTATTCAAGCGACGTGATCTACGGCGCTTTTGCGTAGAAGGACCAACTAGACGAGCCTCTTGAATGTAGACATCCGCATCTTCTAGAGCCTCGTTGCAATCTTGGTCAAACTCGTTGTCTTCATTGTCATACACATCACCTTCACTCCTAAGTACTTCTTCTTTGTTGCCATAGTATGCTGTTTGTTTGTCTTTGATTTCTGAATTTTCATTCCTAAACTCCATGGCCCCAATTCCACGTCTGTGCAATCTATTCACTATCCTCTTATGACGCTTTGCAACGGGATCCTCAACATTTGAATTTATTGTTGGGCTCCTCCGACCTGTAGATACAACATATACTGGAGTTGATAAGGTGGGACTTGAAGTGTATATTTGTACAAATGGCTCTATATCCTTGCAAGGATGTGGTACTTCAATTCCCCGCAAAGGACGTTTCGACGCTCTCGATGATGACGCTTTACTTGTGTTTCTTGCTCCATGAGAACCATGATGTTGTAACCTATATTGACCTATGTCATAATGACAAGGAGGTTGGAGGGGCCTACCACCTCTACATGCATTGGATGCATTATGTTGTGACTGACCAACATTCCCTATAAGACCTACTGTATTAGTAGCAGCTTGGGGTGCATTACCCACTACTACATCAACATTTTCTATAGGACCTAATCCTTCTTCAAATTAAAAACGTCCATTGGATTTAAGAGTTGGATACATATGAGGGGGAGGGAAGAACGGTGAGCAGATGTTCCTTGTTCTTGGCTAACAACTGAGACCAAGGTAAGACGGGGGGCATTCTTAGGAAGGTGTGTTTCAAGAATCTCGTCGTCTACATGATCTGAGTCAAAACGCCTCGGAACATCAACGGTCCTTGAACTTGTTGCAATAGGGCTGCTTGTAGATGCACTTCCAATGTTTGTATTAGAGCACCCTGGTACAAATGTATTGTATTCATGTTTGCCAGCCACCCTACCAAATCCGTAATTGTTGTAACCATCACGGGGAGATTCCTCTCTGTTTGTAGCCACACGGTTCATTGCATTCCTTCCACTTCCATTATTGCAGTCATCTCTATTTTCGCCATTATTTCTTGGAGGGGGATTGCTATCATTGTTGTCATCGTTGGAGGGGGTATCATCATCATCATCATGTTGATGTGCTACAACATCTTCGTCGCTCTCTGAAGACAAAGTAGGCAATGGATTCACCCTAGCTATGCCTTCATTTGCAGGAAGAAGGGATGAAAGACTCTGACAGGGAATGGGACCCCAACAATCAGATTCCATAGCGTCTACTTCATCTTCTCCCTCCCCATAGTAGTTCCTTGCTTCTTCAAGGTGATCAACTCCCTGTCACTAAATATCATGATTTGCCTGGTAGGCAGGAGGTGCTTGATTCACTTCCATATTGGTGTCTTGCACATATTGTGCTTGCATCGTGTCAAAAATGCACGATTAGGTTCACCAATAGGGACGGGGCCTAAGGCATCTGGATTGGAATCCTTTGAGTATACGTTTGCATCATACCACCAAACTAGATCAACGCCAGGTTTTTTACGAAGAACTTGGCTATTGGTATAAATGTATGCCAATAATTCACTTTCTTCATTGCAAGTCAATTTCGGCTCCTATTGTGGACAAAAGAATACATACTCCAATTTTGTTCACAAGATGATGCCGAGCACATGAGAGATAAAATACTCACCGCAATTTTGGACAATGATTGATCTCCAATCCTATGCCACCATTGGTGGAGGAGCAAACCGGTCGCACGGATGTCATGTAACTTAGCGGGGCTATAAGGGCCATAATCTTTCATGTACATATTCAAAAAGGCACCAATTTAGTGAAGATCGGAAAATGCCATGTCCCATCTTGCTTCAAAAGAGTTCTCCACAGGATCAACCACATCAAGGTGCAAATAGAAGGATGGATCTCTTAATGATTTCACATTTGCCCGCAAATTGTGCATTGTAAGCCACACCTTACCCATGGCAAGTTCACGACCATCAAACACTTGCAAAGCTTTTAATACATTTTCTGTAATGTGCAAAGAATTTTTGCAACATTGCTAGAAGTAAGGATCTTGGATGGTGGTTGTAACATGATTTGCCACTATAGTAGGTTGCGGGGTACCTTGTATATTACAAAGTCTGGAAAAAGTATTTAGAACAAGTGGATGTTGTATTAAGGCCTCCAAAATTGGTTTTAGTAAAATCAGATGTTGCAACATGAGGAACTTGCAGGCAAAGCGAGTTTCCGCAAGCACTAAGAGTTGCTTGTCTAGCCTCAACTCGTGAAAAGTGGACATCATTGCATGATGGTTGCTAATATATTTGACCACCTTTTTTGCCCTCAAAATCAAACCATGAAAGGAGGAGACCTTGGCCCAGTCTTCCAACAATAGATCAAGGGCATGCGCCATGCAACCCTGCTTGAAAATGTGCGGGTATGTCAGAATTACATCATCCATTGCTCCAAGCATATTTGATGCGTTGTCCGTACAAATTTGGAATAAATTTCTAGGCCCAACCTTCACAATATATGCTTTTAGTTGATCTGCTAAATATATCATGCTTTTGGTGTGCCCAGAGTTGTCAATGGATTTGAGAAACACATTTCTCGTGGGGCATGACATCATCACATTTATCAACAGACAGTAATTGACATTATCCCAACCATCCGTGCATATGGTCACCTTGTAAGTCTTTACCACTAAAGATGTTTTTGTTTTAATCTCGTTCTTAATTTGCAGCCTCTTTGGTTCAATGAGGTTAGTCCCGAATTGATGATACGAAGGGGGACAGTGTTCAAACCACGCAAGCAAGGTTGCCCTCACCGCCTTCATGAACGCCAAATTCCTTGCCACATTAAACGGTACGTTTGCTTTGTAGAAAAAACTCGCCCACTTTTTGTCCAACTCCTTCTTCTTTGCAATATTCATGGCGTCATTCATGCATTGTTGACGCATTGGGCCAGATCTCGTGGAATTTGAACCTCCAATGCTTTTTGATCTAGGGATAAAAATAGTCTCAATCCCTTCGACACCTTCATGTATGAATCCGGGATGTACCTTCGCCTCTGCCGTTATTTCATTTTGAGTGGATTGGCTTGAATTCATCGCTGCAGGCACTCAAGATGGCTTGGTATGAACAGATTTTGCGCCGTGCATTTCTTCTAAAATCATTCAGTGCGGAACTATATTCCCACAATTGACAAATTTCTGTTACACGAGCCTCAATATTTTAGGACACACCATCCTCTCTAACTTTGACCTGTACCCAAAGTGTACAAAGGCTTGCTCCCGTTTATAGCTGAAACTGTTATCACAGATGATGTAGCTAACTTTAGTTCTACATTTCAAAAAATTAGTTCCACGGTTCCTACTCTTTTGTTTGCTTTCTTGAAGTTGCCATCAAAGCTACGGGGGAGTACAAAAGTCTTTTTCTTACCAGTGTTCTCGATGATTTTTGTCTTTTGGTCTTTCAGACAAATAAGTGCTAGTAATAATTGTTAGCGCCAATCATGTGCTCAAAATTTGGACATCACTCCAATAGAAAACTAAGGCAGTCTTCCTCCACTATCTCAATTATACTAGGAGCTCAAAATGAATTCTTAGAAAAGAGGCATGGGTGGAAAACATAACTCCTCCTCTTTTTGCCTCCTACTTATATGCTCAGCTCTTAGAATGGCGAGAACTTGTGGAGTACATGTGGGGAATCAATGCCTGGATGCAAACAATGAAGGAATAGGCGCAAACGCTAAAAGTATGGGCATGGACTCAAGGAGATTGAGTGTGGACTCAGAAGCCTGGTGGCAATTCAGAAACACTAATGGATGGCACAGACGTAGTCACGGAAGTCCACGCCCGGACAATGATCCCATTTTTAGGGTTTACAATTTGACCCCTAGGTCCAAGCATGGACTTCCGTGCCCAAAACCATATCTACGTGGAGACCAAAGGAACACTTGGGCGTGGACTGAAGGTGCCGTAGGTCCCTTAAATAGGTGCCCAAATAGGGCATTGACTCCCTTTACCTCCCATGTTAGCCCACAATGATGGTGTTTAAGGTGGAGTTGTTTCTAGGCAAATTGATTACTTAGTTACATGCTTGAAAAATGAAAATTCTTAGATCATTTGGAACTATACAACATATAAGAAATAAATAAGAAGTACAAAAATGTAGAGAATGATTCAAAATAATATGAATGGTTAACATTTTATTTAAAATGCCCATCTTAATGGTTGTAATGTTGTAATAAACAATGTACACTTTATGTTTTCATTCTTTTCCAAACATATTAGAAAATTAGTTAAATAAAGGACTTCCAAGCTTATTTTAGAATAGAAAATCTATAACTAAGCAAAAATGAAAACGCCTCTTAACTTTTGACTCATTCATCAAAATAGAATGATTCAAATCTTTCTATATAATATGTATATGTGAATCTAGAAAAACAATTCCAAGTGCAATGGCTCGCTGGGTTTTTTTAATTTAAAAAAATTATTATTATTAAAAAAAATTCAAAGTATGATAAGGTGTAATGACCACTGTTGGACTCCTGTCCGCCTATGTCTGTGCTTTTAGAGTCCGCCCAGACATTCAGTCACGCATAAACGCATGGTTTCAGCAACTGAATTTGCCTTTTAGTCCACGCCTAAATATTGAGTCTACTCTATGCCTTCTATCCACACCTTAGAGTTCGCACCTAGATTGTGCATTTAGGCATTAAAGTCCATGCCCTTTAGCGCGCGACGAGACAACAGGCTACCACCTACATTTTTCGCCTTTCCAACCGCGCCCAAATCTAAAGTCAACCCCGGCATCCGCGCCCAGACACCCGAAACATCCAGCGAAGTTTGTACATGGGAGGAATGGAAATTGAAGGTGGCATAGGATACTTCTTTCCCTTTTGAAATTGGTCAAATTAAATAGATGGCAACTCATACTTTCATTACAGCTTAGGCTTTGAATGGCCAATTAAAGAACTTCATATATTGCAATATCAACTAGGCATTCAAGGAATTTATTTGACTTTCACATTCAAGAATACCAAGTGTATCCTAAAGCCTAAAGCCTAAAGCCTATCCTAAATCCTAAACCCTAAACCCTGGATCCAAAGGGACCCGTAAGCTTGTGTCCCCGTTGAATTGAAAGCTTTGGGATTTAAATGGATGCACAAGGTAAATTGTATTGCTTGAACAGAAATTGGTTTATAGAGTTTAAGGTTTAGAATTTAGGGTCTAAGATTTGCTGTCCATAAAACCACCTCTATCAATAAATAAAATAATGAATAGTTTAGGAGTGTGTCCTTTTTAATTAACGGGCTAAATTCTCGAGAAGCTATAAAATGCCTTGTCCTTGTAATTAAATTAAAGAAATTAAAATATACATGAGCTACCATCTAATTAATACAACTAATTTGGAAGGGGAGAAGGAGTATCCTATGGCAATTTGAATATGCATTCCCCCCAACTTTGAAAAGTGGATGGTTGCCATGTGCCGGTTGGAGGCTTATATTCTTCCCTTGCAATAAAGGTATTTCTTTATTTGTGTAAGAAAAAAAGGCTGGTTGGTTGGTGCGTCTAAGCGTAGACACAGGGTGTGAACCTAAGGTCTAAGTGCGGACTTAGGACATGGACCCCAAAAAATGACAGTCGGTTGTTTGTGCGATGACTCTGAGATGTAGACAAAGGTTGCCTTCCAATTTAAAATTAATCCAAATTTAATGGATGGAAAACCCTCGACATTTGTACATTTAATTTTTTGGAAGAAAGCCTTAGTGTTCTCATGGACCTATTTATAACTTCATCTAATTGTTGAATGAAGGAAGACATAAATCTAAGAAAGCAAATGTTATGTAACAAAAAACTGTAATACTTTTATTGTTTTTTTAGATATCTACGAACTGAAAAATAGAGATGATCACATCACCACAAAATGGAAAGAAAAATATATATGTATTTCATATCCATCATACAATACAAAATTTGAAAAACGTATGAGGTGATCACAATATTAATATCTAGATATTATAGTAAGTAGTAGAATAACGTTAAGGAACAAAAAAAATAAAGTTCTATAAGCCTCTAAACTATCTAAAGCCTACATGAAATCTATCTAATCAATATTCATGGAACTGCCTGCTGTGCCACTAGGGCCTACTTCGTTGTCATTTGCCTCCGCTTCCACAATACAATCTTCATCCGTTTGTATACAGACTCGTCGAATTCTAGAGCGTGTTCTTCTTACAAGTCCATCCGCCTCCAAAATGTCCTCCATGAACTAGGTGTTTTGCATTTATTGAAGAGCTTGATGAGTCTCTAGACTATGTGTGTCCAACAAGAAATCTATTGCTTGGCATTTAAAAATTTTCCTCCACTTCGATTTTGATAATACAAGGCACTTATGAGGAGAAGGGATTTCATATCCGGATTTGTCCACTACGGAAACCCAATCATCATTGGTGAGACAGATTCCATCATGGCCCTATAGTTGCGATTTTGGATGAGGTCCGAAATGGAATTGCTGTTTTGTTTTGTCCCAATGTCCACTGAAGCATTGGTAGATGAAATTTTGCATTCCTTGGGTTAACTTGTCCTTCATTGGGATCAAGTTCTCACATACTCGTTCTACCACCTTCGGATTTTTCTACCATTCCCACTCGTCAAAGAATTGTGGCTTTTCCAAATTGTGGTGCTTATGCCGCCAACTCCATATTAGGTCATCTCCCCACCTATCCCAATTATAAGGTGCATTCTCCATGTTGAACTCGAAATCAGGCTAATTAAAAAAATGGGGTGGTATACGTGCTCACATGTGCCCAAGTGCATTTCACCTTTGGGGCCAAATGGATTTGTGCAAATGGAGCATTTTGTATTGTCAAACACAAAGGTAGAAGGACATGGCCACAATTTCCTTGGACCCCCTACAATGTGTGCAAAAATCCCATCTTCAACATCCCGTTGTATTGGTACCAATTGATGACACGGCTGTTGTTATCCCTTGGTTTCGTAAGCATGTCTTCCGAGAAAAGATCTTCCATGTTGGCCCATGATGTTAAGCCAAAGACTCATTCTTGATTGTGCTCAAAGTAGTTGTTGGCCACCTTTTTGAACTCCGTAGCCATTTGTTCATTATGGTCCACTGTAAAGATGCATGCCAACTTCCACTAATAATATTGCGCTACTAGTGCATCCAAGTGACCTTAAAGATCAGCATTTCTAGCACGTAAGTTATCTCATTCTTCATTATTTTGCACCATTTGGCCATCTTCTACAACCACAATTGGTATGTTTGTGAAGGCATCCATTCTGTCAAACACCAATGAATCTTGCGTTTTTTATGTGAGTGCAGCAGCTTATACCTCCGGTTGTGTTGGAAGAATTGGTTCAGTACGGTCATTTGCGAGAATTGCCTCGCTTTCTACTTCTGACCCTAACTCTTGAGCATGCCCCTCGATTGTCATCTTTGCGGCTTCTAGAGCTTGTCGAAGTTCTTCAATGTCCCGTTTCTGTTGGACAAGCAAGTCACTCATTTCCTTCACCTTGGCTACCAATTTTCCTCCATCATTATACTATTGATGAAGAAGGATATTTCGCTCTTCCAATTCCTATCTCAAGCATTAGTAAAAATTTGGACCATCTAAAAGCCCCCTCCAACACCTCAAAAAGGACCCCAATTAGCTAATAAAATTGTACTTCACACGCACTTCTTGCAAGTTTTCCCCTATCTCCGCCCACCCATGCAATGATGGCCTTGATGTTGTGGGCGGAGTCCCATTGGCCCCCAATTTGATGTACAGAGAAGAACTTTGAGTGAAAAAGTTTCATTTGGATTATTCTATTGAATAAGTGTTTTACTTTCTTGTACTTGGGATTAGAACTAGAAACATTTTAAATTTGGGCTGTTGTACCATGTAGTTTACCCATGTACAGCTGTACTATGCAGACAATTACCATTTACACTTTCAAAGATATAAGTTATCAATTTATTGAAAACTTATATAACCTGATGGTTATTCATGAATTAAAGCTTTTGTTTCTAGCCTAAATTTGAGTCACCCATGATGCACCAATACCGCTGATCAGTTTAAGCATTTTCAACCTATAAAGAGTAATGTTTTTCAATGATACAAAATTGCAGCAACATAAAAATTTGGATTTAAGAACTAAGTCCAATTTCTAATTATATTTGTCACAATGTATGATTTTGTGATGAATTTTCAGACTTCTTCTGCAAAGACTACTGGAGGAGCCAATATTCATCTTCATTTCAATTTGGAAACTTAATATTCATAATTGATTGACAAATTGCTACAATCTATCAGGACCTTGTGTTAAACCTAAAATGTTTTGGACTATGTTTTCACCCAAATCTCTCCAAATCTGCCATTTGTAGAGTAAGTATCAAATTTTAAAAAACCATAGGTCCTTATAGTAATGTGATTTGAGAAGATGTGGAAAAAATTTCAGAATTTTTCACCTTATAGATTGCAAGATATTAGCATTTGAAGTGACAAATAAGCTTTTTTTTCCCTTCCAAAAAAACGGGCAGTTACACTTCACAAGGTCACATTTGCATGAAAAAATGTCCAAAATGGTGGTGCGTTTTGGGATTTATTCTTCAAAGCAAGTTGGCTGCATGCTAGAAAAATTCAGATCGTTTGGAATTGTACAACATATAGGAAAAAAATAGTAAGTAGAAGGAAGTAGAGAATGATTCAAAACACTAAATTGTTAAGAATTTATTTATGGAATTGAAAAATGCCAATCCCAACAAATGTGATGTAGTGATAAACAATCTTTTTATTTTCAAAAAATATTAGAAATTGAATTAAATAAAGGATTCCAAAGTTTATTTTAGAGTAGGGAATCCATAACTACCCGCAAACTAGAACACCTCATAATTTTCATAAATCAAAATGGAATGATTTAAATATTACCACATATATATAAATCTACAAAACCAATTTCAAATTTATATTTTTGAAAAAAGTGATGTTTTAAGAAATTTTTGGACTGCCCAATAAGCATTGAAAATGACATATTACACAATAACTTTTTAACCATATAGTCAAAAGTTATGAAAATTATTGGGCCTTAAAGCTACTCCGTGGGCACACCTCGTGGGAAATTTTCAAAAAAATAAAAATGAGAATTCCATTTGTAGTGAGTTGCCCAAAATCATTATATTGTCAAAAAATGCAGTTTGGGCATTTAGGGGTTAATTTTATTTTTCACTTCCAAAGTTGAAACAAGTGCTTGCGTAGGTGACTCAAATTAGTCCTTCATAGTTAATTCAATGAGAATGTTATCAACTTGAACAAGTTTAAGACCAGGCATGTGTGCAACAATAACTTGGACTGATTTGAAAATTATTGTTGCGCATATCCTTCAGCACTATAAACTAACAACACATGAAGCTTTAGAATATATATGTTTGGTCCTCATTACATATAACTTACAGATTTGAAAACCATTGTTCACAACAGTAAGAGCGCAATGGTAACTTTCAAATTTGTCTAAGTTGAACATTGCATAACATACTTATTGAGACATGTACCAAATTACCTCCTTACATAAAACATGTAAAATCCAGATGCTGAAAACAATAAAGTATTGAATCATGATGGTACATAGTTGCATCAAAATCTTAAAAGAAGTTGAGGCACAACACTTGGCTTTGTGAGTGAAATGTCAAGAAGCAATATTTAATACCTTCTTTTGTGGCGTCCAACAAAAAAGTCATACAAGGTAGCGACACTTTGCACACACTTTTATTGTATTGGACCTAGGCTCAATATACTTTAAGAATGTCAAAAACTAAAGGGCTCTTGTAGGGCTCATTATTTTGCTAATGGTGTTTATGGTTATCACATCAACTGCAGCAGCTGCTCTCATTGCCACATTTTGTTCATCAGTCGCTTGCACCTTGTGACCTTCATCCAATGTAATTCATTCTGCCCTCTTTTTTTTGGCATGTTGTTGTGGCCTATTGCTTAGAACACGTGGTGAAGAACGCGTTCCATCCGACTCTGAATCTGTTGCAGAATCAGCGGTCACGTAGATGTCCGGTGCCTCAATTTGCGTCCTCATAGAGCCCAAACCACCCTCTAGAAATCTTTTCACCCCCATAGTTAGGAATCCATTGGTTGGTGTTGAAACCTTGATATTCTTATTGACATCTTTTAAAGTAGACCAGTCCACACCCTTTCCAAGCTTGATTTCTGCGTGTACACCTCGTGCAATGAAATGATTGACTTCATTTCTTTTTACAGTGGGCTTATTATAGAAGGCCTAATATACCTCAATGCAACGGGTTTGGAAGTCTTGCATCAGTGCAAGACTTCAAATTAGCTTTGTCAAAATGTTGGTGTAAGTTGTGGCGTTTGATCAAAAAAGCCTTGTCAATGTAGCACCACTCTATGTAGTTTGCACAGTCATATGAAGACCAAGGCTCAGGAATATCTGTTTATCCTTTAAACACGAGCTTAGCCAGATTTGTCAACACATGTATCCGTTTGCACTGCATATTTCCTTGGCGTTTTCTTACTCTGTCTCGCTCTGCTTTCGTCAGTCTTGGTGGGGTCTTCATCGTTGGTGAAATGTGGGTAAGAATACAGGTAGGTATAATCAAGTCAGACCCCACAATAACGCACAAGCAACCAGCTTACAAAGAATTGGAGGACAGGGAAATTTGTGAGGTAGGAAATGAGGGTATGGGTAGGGATTTATATAGCCAACGGGGGGTGCAAGCAAAGGGTGGGGACGTATTCTATCCGGGTGTGGACCTAATCGCACCGAGCGAGGACTCATTTGTATTAGGGCGGGGATGGGAATGCCTAGGCGTGGACTCAATTGTGTCTGCGCATGGACTTAAGGGTCATGCGTAGACGTCTTTGCGTCTAGGCGTGGACGGAGTGCGCAAGGCAACGTAAACTTGTTTGCATCATGGCATAGACGTCCTAAATTCTCACATAGACGTTTGTAGTCCTTGTGTGGTTTTAGTTCAAGAAAAAAAATGTAATTTTTTTTTCTATTTGTTTGTAAAATAAATGTGCACCTGCTTAAAAAACAAGATGTTGATACAAAGCCCAAGGTCTGGAATAAAGAGAAAACGATGAAAAAATATAGAACAACTGAAAACAAAACAAAAAGTTTCAAAAAAACAAAAAACAAAAACAAAAACAATAAGAATTACTTACTGAATTTGTATATGTTGGTATTTTTGCTTCTAGACAATACCATTTGTGCGATTGAGTTTCACGATGTACTTGGATAAATGCGGATTGTGTCTAAAATGTAAAAAAATTCTACAACTATTGCTGAAGCGGGAGAAAAATTTGATTGGTGCTAATTTCAAATATTCCAAAAAATTTCCTCTGAAAATGTAGAAAATTGAATACATTCACACGTGATTAAAAAACTTCAATCCAACCATAGGAGTGCCTATAATTTTTTGTTTAAAAATGCCAAGAGAATATGTCTTTATAAAACCACTACAAGAGAAAGGGGTGTTTTAAGTAGTGTCCTAGACACCACGTCTTTTAAGTAAGGTTTTAAGTAAAATTTTACTAAAAAGACAGTCTTTTTAGTAAAATTTTACTTAAAACCTTACTTAAAAGACGTGGTATCTAGGACACTATTTAAAGCACCCCTTTCTCTTGTAGTGAACTATGAAAATCAATTTACTCACTTCGTTGCATTCCTTATTTACTGGATTATCTATTTTTTATTTTCATTCCTATCGTTGCATATTTCATTCACAAGTATATAAAAATATCCAAGTCCTTTCATTACCCAATTTTTTTCCTCACAAAGGTGGAGTACTTCTAAACACAAAAGAAAGCCCCGTTCATTTAGTTTGGGTTGAAAAAATATTTCTTGATATAACAAAAAAAACAATGAATCCATTTTCTTGCACTTCCAATTTGTTTGGTATTCCAGTTTCTTTCGTTATCCAATGTTCTTGATCATCAAAATTCCTTCAATATCCCATTTCATTAAGTATCTATTTAAAATTTTTATCCATGTGTTTGAGTATCCATTATTTTCATTATTCTTTTTTTTTATTATCTTTCATTTTTTTGGCTATATACTTGTTTGAGTATCCAATGGAGATTTATCTGAAAGATTTTCAATTAACCATTTTATTTCTACCACCCACATCAACTTAAACCTCTGGAGATGCACTATATACTATACTTAGATATTATGTGTGTTCAAGCCCCTATTGAATGGAAGCTATGTAGGGAAAATTTAGTGAATTTATCTAGGCCTATGTTGACTTAAATTTTTTAAATTGTCTTATTTTATATACCCTAATTTTTGAGAGTTTTTTTGGCAAGGCTACTATAGAAAAAAATAGGTAAAATTTTGTATTATGTCCTATCCTTCATTACTTATAACATAAAATATTTCATTTTAGTGTGCTAATTTATTTTTAAAAATTTTCTAAAATTTAGGACCAAAGTAATTAAAACCACCCTTCATTTGATCGCATGTTAACAAAAATAAAAAGGGAGTGCAGAGACTTCAACCTAAATCTTGAAGTCAAATCCATGCACAAATCTAACTTAGTACATAGATGCATGAAATTATGACTTATTTGAGTAGAGAATCAATAAATATTCTAACTATTTTGGTTTTTCAATAATTGAATCTAGAAAAATCAAATTACTGTGATTTTTAGTCCTTAAGGTGGAATTGAAATCATATCAATTTTGAGACATACTATAATAATATGTCGTTTTTAGTAGAAATGACTTAATGAAGATTACAATGGATAGCATAATTTTATAAGAAAGAAAAAATTGAAATTTGTTCTATAAATTTATGTAAACGTAGAAATCATAGAATCATTCTGTTTTTGTTCATGAGGTGAAAGTGATGAAGAGTTTCAATTGTAGGTAGTTTGCAGGTACTTTGGAAAACTTTACTCTAAAATGAACTTTGAATTCCTTTATTTAACTCAAATATCAATATCTTTTGCAAAAACTTGAAATATTAGATGCACATTGTTTATTACAAGATTACCACCATTGGGATTGACATTTGTTGGTTTTGTACTAAAGTGGTTAACAATTAAGCATCATGAACAACTCTGCAATTCTTTCAATTTCCAAAAACCTAATTTAATCCATCAAAAGGTTGGTTTGTTCAATTTAGAGCAAATTACTAAGATGCTAGAAATAGACCTTAGGCATTTAGAGGCTAAAATAAATTCAATACAAAACAATCAAACCTGCAAGTTGGGTATAAAATTTAGGCGTTTGGCCGGTTCATATGTTAGGTTCTTTTTTCTAATGTAGTAGGTCCTCCATAAAGTAAATAAGTACTAATGAAAAAAAGGTTTGACCAATGAAAAAATAACGAGTAATAAAACAAGGTCTCAATTGGTCGGGCGCAAGCTTGAACGTGTAGGGCGTGGACAGAGTCAGGGTCAAGTGGAGAAGTAATTGCGTCTGGGTGCAAACGTTCTCGGTATATGCGGAGACGTAGTGGATACAGACGGGGACATTATTGACATGGGTAGGAACATTGTCCAGACGGGCAAAAACACATGGACAAGGTGTATGCGGATGTATGGGGAGGAACAAGGCTATTTAAGCCTCTCCACAATTCATTCTTCCTTGCCAAGTTCTCTCTGGATGCCTCCCATGTTAGCTTACTTAGTGGCCTAGTAATGGAGATTGAAGGAGTTTAAGGCTTGGCCCTTTTACTATACCCAGTTTCTTTGCCTTTTTTTTTATCAAACATTTATACGGATTGGAAGGCATTAAGGCAAGTGTTTATTTTTTTCAAAATGGCAACTGAAGGGATTAATTTGTCGATGAAGCGTCCGATGTACAAAGACTTAGATAGGCCTAATGAGGAACTAAACCTACCTACAGACACGTCAATGGCCTCAAATTCATCAAGGCCCTCATTGTTGTCAGGAAAGAAGAGGGCAAAGAAGGCACTAAACTCGGATTGGCCTCTATAGCAATATTTACATTAAGGAAAGTTAGCACTAGTGGATTTCTACCAAAAATGAAGCACTAAAGCGTTGGAGAATAATTATGTGAACACAAACGAGGCGGGTTACAATAACCTGAGCAAGGATTTACGGAAAGAGATTGAAAAAAAGTACAAAGCATCTGAGCAGTTGAACAATTATTTAGATTACTGGTTATGTTTGGACTTCTTGGATAACATGGTGATTCAAATGACTACCAATGTTGTAGAAAATTGGCATTACTGTATGAAGAAAAGAGAAGACAGGGAAGACTGAGATGAAGCAGATAAAGAGCTTGTTTGAAAACTACACATCATTTAGACATGGAGTCAACAACATAGCATTGCTATAATAAAAAAATAAAACTATGGAAAGAAACAGAGCACGACAAAATTCTGACTGAATGTAGGAGCAGATCAATGTATTAGCTACGAGTACACATAAAAGTGGTACCAATGCCGGAGCAGCAAGCAGAAGGTGCATATGGGTGCGTGAGGAAGGTACACCTTACCAAAGTCTCTACCATCCCCATGTGGTTGGAGTTTGCGGGGAATTTTTTTAAGACCGGAAACAAAAAGGAGAAGCAACATGCCTTATTAGTTGAGGCCACAAGATGTCTAGTGAAGCATCCAGGTATTATTAGACTAACATATAAGCATCCAAGAACGATGGAAGGCTTTTCTCTTTGGTGGAATGGGAGGTCTTTACAGCATTTTCACCAGAAGTATAATAGCAAGGTTTCCGGAACAATAGAGGTGAAGGACATTATGGGGCTTACTAATACCGGAATGACACCGAAAGAACTAAAGTAGGTTTATACATACCGCAAGAATTGTGTAAATTTAGCACTGTCGTTGCTTGTTATTATGGAGAAGTGCCATGAGGCCAACGACATATCTACATCCAATGTGTTGCTCCATTTTGATCCATAGAAAAATGATGTAGTATATTTGGGGATTTGCAATTGGAGACTTTCCAACCGAGTCATGGAAAAAGAGCCGCCAGAATATGGTTTTTGAACCCAGAAGAAAATCCAAGAGGTGAAGAATGCTCGGAAGTTTGCTGCTCCAGAACTGTTATTTCAATAAAGAGACTCAGGCTTTGAAAACTCGCTTGAGGTGATGCAAAAATAACATTTACACTCTAAAGTAGCTGATGCCTATACCACAGGGTAGATAGCTTCTTACATTTGGAGAGAAGAGTGGGATCCAAGTTATTTTTGCAAAGATGACATGTAGGCAACTCTACAATATACAAACCTCCAGGTGAAATTTGATAGCCTCTAGAAGGAAAATCTACTAGAAAGGGCGGTAGTCCTAGATGTTCTTGATACTTTGAGGATGGCATCATACAATTGGGTTATGCCCGAGTGTTTCTTTCAAAGATAATAGTTTCTAGTTTACTTTTTGAACATTTTGCATATCTACATATAATAGTTAGGTTGAACGTTGCTAGAGCGTGAGCGTAGAGCGGGGAGCGGCAAGCAGGGAACAGGGAGTAGTGAGCGGGGAGGGTAGATTTTAATTAGAAAAAAAAAATTCTACAAAATTAGGAAATAAAGTTGAATGAACACAGATAAAAAATATGATGAAAATGGATGGAAATGGATGAAAAAAAAGAATGGATGTACATAGAAATGGACAAAGCACAGGCGGACAATAGATGAAAGTGGAAGAAAAAAATGGATGAGAAATGGGACTGATAATCAGGGTTGATGAATTGGAACGTCTGGGGGCAAATCACGTCCCAAAACCGGACGCAGCGTTCGCGGACGCTGTTGCGGACGCAGCGGACGTAGTGGACACCGTCCGACGGACGCAGACCACCGGACGAGCGGACGGGCGGACGGTGGACAGGCGGACGGCGGACGGGGCAGACGGGCGGACGGCGGTCGGGGCGGACGGGCGGTTCGACTCGGATGATCCAACCGTCCGATCAAGTGGACGGTTAGATCGTCTGATTGATCGGACGATCCGGCCGCCCGATCCAGCGGACGGTCAGACCGTCTGTTTGATCGGACGGTCAGACCTTCCGATCAAGCGGACAGTAGGTTCGTCCAATCAATCGGATGACCGAGTCCGCTTCGGGAGGTTTGGGAGGGCGTCCGCCGCCGGACCTACTTTAGGTTTGGTTGCGGACGCGTATAAAGGCGGACGGCCCTTCCATTCTTTCTCACTTCTTCTCTCCATTTAGAGGTGGAACCCGTGTCGGAAGTTACAACTGTTGCTTCATTGTGCTAGTTGCTCCTATACGGGTGGAGAGTGAGGTTAATTATTTTGATATCACTTGCCGTCAATCATGACAACGGAAGGTACGAGCAAGGGCACTGTAGCGATGACTTCAAGAGGTGGCAAGAGCAGGAAGACAAAATCAAAGGGGACTGCCCACGAGCTTCACTGGGACATTTTAGATGATCCAAATATCAAAGCGGAGAGCGAATGGGAGAAGGAGGAAGAAACTTATTGGACCTCCAAAATCTGCAAAAAATATGTGAAAATGTATCACATCAACAAGTTGTGGCCTCGTGAGTTCCACATTATTCACACACGAGGTTTCTGTTGCAAGCCATCAAATTGCAAGGATGGACATTTTGTCCATCGATCACTTGAGGTTTGGCGGGCCCTCTTCGGGGACAAATCAATGAGTAAGGGTCTCATAAACTACAGCCTGGCCTCTATGGTGTATGCTGAGCTCATATTAGCTCGGAAGGTGGACTGGAGCACATATCCAACAACAATTGGGGCTCCACTTTTGCTTACAATAGGGCAAAAAGATATTTCGGATTTGTATGATCCAAAAGCAAGTTCAAGTGAGGCACCAAAATCACAGAAGCGACAAAAACATGCTTTAATGCAGGTTAAAAAAGAGATCATGGAGGGGGGAAATATTGGAGTACATTTGGATTCTACGAAGATTCCAACTACAATGTCAAATGCCACGGTGGAAGGTGTTGACGGAGAGGTGTTTTTAACTCCTCAGGCGGATTGGATATGCACATGCAATTTTACATCCATGGTTGAACAAAGTGGTGCTTCAAGCATGCGGCCCATGAAGGAGGAACCGATGGCCCCGTCTGCACCACAAAAACGTCGGGAAGAGGTTCGTCCCGAACAAATGGCAAGGGCCATTGCATCAATTGATAACATCATAGCGAGCGATGCTACGAATTTTATGACACAAGTACCTTGCAATCAAGACTTGCCTACCACACCGAGCCCCGTATTGAGTCCTGTATTGGGCACCGTATCAAGCCCCGTATTGGGCACCGTATTAGGCACCATATCAAGCCCCATGTTGGGCCCCGTATCGAGCCCAAGAGTTGAAGGGCAGATGTTGCCAAAAAATGGAAAGCAACTCGATGGCATGGCGCAAAATGTGTCCATTGATGACAACCCATTGGATAAAAGCTATCCGCATTTGTCAACTCAAAATTCGGCACAGTTGGAGGATCTTTGTCATTTGCCAATGGTGAGTGAATTAGAAAGCTTGATGGAAGCTTCTAATTTGTTTAGGGCACATCAACAAGACATCTCTCTTCAATCAAAGCAAGTAATCGAGACAAATGAGGCCGGTCCTAGTAACCCCGCAAACAAGGCGGGCTTGACTGAAACCGCAAACGAGGCCGGACCAAGTAATCCCTTCGTCAAATACAGTGATCAATGGCCCAATTTTGTGATCACCTCAAAAAGATTGTCGGTTACAGCTAAATTTGTATCTGGCATTGCCCCCAAACTTATGGAAGTTGCTCAGGAATTCACCAAATCCGGGCCCAAGTTGGTGTCTGGTGCCTTGTCATTTTGGTGGAAGGTGCCTTATCGTTTTGGGATTTCGTCACGTCTATGAAACCATTATTGGAGGAGCGGGTCAAAAATAATCGCAAGCTGCTCATCTTGGCTGAAGAGAATGAAAAATACAAGGCCTTGAAGGTAGAGCACAAGAAATTGAAAAAAGAGCACAAGCAATTGCTTGCTTCATTCAAAGGAGTGTGCACTAATTATGAAAGATTTGCAAACGCACAGGATCGCCGATATGACGCTCTAGTTTCTCAGAGGGAATTTATCGAGAAATTGAAGTATGAACCATTTGTACAACCCAAGGAAAAGAATTTCAAGGATGGGGGATGGGTTTTTCTAAAGACCGACGGAGCCGTGCGTATAGAAGCGGTTGAGGAAAACAACCAAAAAGAAGTAATATCCGAAACCGCCATGGATAATCCTCCTCCCACATTCCGAGACGCGTCCATGCAAACGGAAGGCCACGAGTTTGAAGAGGTGAAGCATGAACTAGAGTCGGTAACTCAACAAAACGTCTATTTGGAGGCACAGTATCAGAAAATGATGCAAGTAGTGGAGCTAGATAAATGCTTGTTAAAGAGCAGTTCCGACACTCGTTGGTTGACGTGGGTTCAAAAACTACAAGACAAACCGTCTGTAGTAACCCGAGCAATGAAGGGGCTTCTCAAATTAGCCATGAAGTCAAAGGAACAATGCGATGCCAATTCCTCCAACCTCCTATCTATTAGAAGGATGTTTGAGGTACATCATAGGGGTTCAATTGACGTCACATATTGGGGGGATATAGATGCAATGTCTGAGCAATTGAATGATGCGCAGAAGATTGCATTGCAATCCATCAATTAGACCTTGGAACTAGAAGAAGGTTGGGCCCTTTACATTGCACATCAAAGAGGCAGACAAGATAGTAGTGCATGGTGAAAGTTCAAATACGGAACTATTGGAAGGTAAATGCAGCCTTTGTCTAAATCATTTTGGTCCCGAGGGCGCCTTAATCATAGGCCAATGTCGCCACACTTACCATATCACGTGTATGGTGGAATCATCCCTTGTTCGTTCGGTTTGTCCTGAGTGTTGATCTCCTTTGAGCCCTAGGTTTTACAAAATGATTGGGCACGAGGAGAGCATGCCCCCTAGCCACGAACACAATCAATGGATCCTCCCACTTGACCAAAAGCCATTTCTATTCCAAAATTACATTCATTGGAGGCGACCTCTCATTTGGAATGCACAAAAACTCATGCATGATGTTTGTGAGAACTACAATGATGAATTGGATGACTTTGACTGGATGACGCGCAATAGAGAGGTGGAGTTGCGGGCCAAGGGTATTGAAGACTTGGAGGCGCAAGAATTGTTTTGTCGTAGCATGGGGGGACACTGGAGCATCTCACATCAAAAGTTCTTCCGATTTCCTGAAAAAGAAGTGCGGAAAGGAGAAGATGGCGTCTCCATAGAAGTGCAACCATCCCAAGAGTTCAACGAGCAGTACGGAGCATACAATCACAGCTTAATAGGGAGGGCCCTATTCTTATCAAAATTGGAAGAAGCTACGCAAGTTCGTGCTGCTTTTAATGTAGATGGGCTATCAAGCACAGAACATGCACTCGTGGAGGTGGCAAGTGCATTTGATAAGAGGATCACCGACATTATAACAACGTGGAGGACTTTTCTACATGGCACAGGGCAAGCGATCTCGTTGACCCCTCGAGATGATGACAAAGCGGTAAATGCTATGATAGAAAAGATTTATTTGGCTTTGAGAGCGTTAAAGGCAAAAGAAGTAGATTTGTCTCCCACAAGGAAAAATAAACGGAAGATTGAAGACGAAGATGACTACTCTCCAGAAACCAAACGACAATTCATCGCCGTGAACATAGAAGTCCGATCAGGAGAGGGCACAGCCTCCGGGTCGGGTGGTCCTCAAACTCGTAGAGCAAGTCGAAGACTTAAGGAACAAGAGGGTGCTTCTCATATTTTCGCAAACGATAGCAATGATGCAAAATAGTGTTTGTATTAGGGGGTTAACCAATGAAATTTGTTTTGTACTTATTTAAATCTCATGAGGATTCAATATTAGTAATGCACAACACTCATGGTATGTCATGAGTTGCTTTTAATTAATGTATAAATATTTATGCAATACAAATATGTTTGGATTTGTTTTTCCATAATGGTAAATTTTACCTTATTTATTTATCAAATATGTTTCTTTTGCGTACCTATTGTAGAAGATCATACCTATTGTACATTTGTACAAGATCATTTCATGTTATTGTTATGTTATCTTCTATAACCCCGTGCCTACAAATCACCCATTTTCATTTGCACATACATTTCTATTCGCCTAATCCACTTGTCCGCCTGTCTGCATACTTTAAACATCTTACCAAAATTGTAAAAAACGGCTGTCCGCCTGATAGGTTTTAGGCCGGCCCGTCGGCCCGTCCGCCGTCCGCTGAACCGACGGCCCAGATTCCCATCCGCCGACCGCCCATCCGCTTATCCAAGGTCATATTGGTTATATTGAGACTTTTTGCAGTCTCAGTTTTATCCTTGACTCGAGGATAAACTGCTTTATCTCTTTACTAGTATTTTTTTATAAATAGGTAACAACACCAACTTGTAGAATTTCATTATAGAATCACTATTTTAGCATTATTTATTTTTGTTTCAATTACTATTTTTTTAAATGAATTTTCCAATAACTAGCACTTTGTCTCAAAATTTACAAAAAGTCTCAATATAACCAATATGGCCTTATCCGATGGTCGAGATTCCCGTCCGCTCGTCCCCTGAACCAATGGCCCAGATTCCCGTCCGCCGAACACCCATCCGCTCATTTGATGGCCCAGATTCCCGTCCGCCCGTCCGCCCGTCCGCTGAACCGACAGCCCAGATTCCCGTCCGTCGTCCGCCCGTCCGCTGAACCGACGGCCCAGATTCCTGTCCGCCGTCCGCCCATGCGCTCATCCGATGGCCTAGATTCGTGTCCGCCTGTTCGCTGATCCGACGGCTTAGATTCACGTCTGCTGTTCGCCCGGACTAGATTCCCGTCCGCTGTTCGTTGTTCCGACGGCCCAGCTGGTCGTCCGCCGTCCGCCTGACCGTTGTGGGAGGATTTTTTTTTTCCCATATTCAACGGTCACAAATAGATGAAGACTATAAGAGTCCTGAAATTGACATTTGCAAACACTCCTAAGAAACTGAACGTTAAGATGTCCAAGGGCTAGGAGCTGCAATTTTTTGTGTCCCTTGCTTGGTAATGCATAGTTCAGTGGAAAGGGGGGCCTTGTTTTTCAAGGCTTTGTGTATAAACATTTGAACGATTTTACCCAATTGTTATCATTACGTTTTGTACTTAGGGTTTCAATATATAGAGCCTAAAACAGCCACCATGACCAAGGATTGATCTTCTTGGTACAAAACCCTATCAAATGGAAAAGTACAATGCAAGGCTTGGAAATTGGTATTTGCCAAGAAGCCGGTCCGTATGTTTAGTCATTTGGGATATGCAGGCATATTGGGGAGTCGTAACAAAGGAATCAGCCTTTGTACCCAAATGACTTCTGAAGTTCAAGGTCTATTTGTTCGTTGCAATGGAGTGATTCTACAAAGAAATACTCCACACAATGTGGATGGCAACGACACACCTATGCCTATGGTTGTTTGTGCTATGTCAAATACCAGAGATACTGTGAACTCTATCGAAGAAGACTCATGCACGGCACCAGAGGAATATGTTGGTGGTTCTTTCCAAGGAAATCCAAGTACACAAGCATCAGGTGGACGTGGAACTCAGCGGACATCAAGCAGTAGGCCTCAAAGACAGAGTAGGCTAGTAGAGGGATTCGACGAAGCAAATAAACGCATTTTGAATGCAATGTGGGCCAATTTCTTTTGTGCGGCAAACATATCATTTACTGTAGCCCGAAATCCAGCCTTCAAAGAAGCAGTGAAGAAAACGGCGAAGTTTCACCAACCTTATAGCCCACCATCATACCATGATCTACGTCATAAATTGCTTGACCAAGCAAAGGTAGACTTAGAGGTCAATCTCCGTAAGCGGACAGAAACTAGTATTAGGAAGTTTGGAGCCACATTGTCTATTGATGGGTGGACCTCGGTTTCGAATCGGCCATTGATAAATGCCATGCTTGTGTCATCCGTGGGTGAGCAATTCCTAGGATCGATGGATACAACTGGAAAAACTAAAGATGCTCCATATTTGGCCTCTATATTAGAGAGTTTTATAGAATAAGTGGGCCCTGCAATTGTAGTGCAGGTGAGTACAGATAATGTGGCTGTAAATCCAGCAGCATGGAGATTGGTATCCACTACCTATCCCCACATTTTTTTCCAAGGTTGCGTGGTGCATGCCTTGAATTTGTTGCTAAAAGATTGGGCAAACGAACAATGGATTGATGACGTCGTAAAAGATTCCCAAAAGATAGTCAAATTCTTCAAGAAGAGGCACATGCCGCTTGCGATACTTCAAAAATATTCGACGCAGTACAACTTGTTGTTGGCGGTGGAAACAAGATTTGCCTCGAATTACAACATGGTTGCACGTATGCTCAAGGAGAAAGCACAATTGCAACAAACTGTGACGGACCCACAATGGGAGGAATATGCTAGAAAGCACTCGCAAAAATCCAAAACTCGTTTAGAATCCGAACGGGTGAAGAAGACCATTCTAAGTGGACATTTTTGGCATCGTTGTCAAAATTTTGAAGATTTGACAGCTCCAATTGTCAATGCTCTTCGTGATTTGGATGCGAAGACACCATGCATGGGCAAGGTATTACATATTATGAGGAAATTAGAGAAGCACGTCCTCGCTTTAGACAAAGAGCCTTTTTGTTTGGCTTTGAACAAAGCCATCCCGTTGGTGAAGGCGTTCTACAAACGACGTGATATGGTGAAGACCGATTTACATTATACAGGAGCACTTTTGAATCCCTACCTTCTTGAAGACAAAGAACTAGCCAACGACACCGATGCCATGGCTGCATGCAAGCGCGTTTTGATGCAAATATGTACACCTTTAGAGTACGCAAAGGTGGTGAAGGAATTTGTAGCCTTTCGCCATAGGGAACCTTCGTTCCACAACATGTTGGATCCGGGTGAACAACAATTGTCGGCGCATGCTTGGTGGGATTTTGAGGGCGCGTGCGGGAAGCTCATTGCTCCAATTGCCAAGAGGATTTTGGCCCAACCGGTATCATCGTCTTCATGTGAACGAAATTGGAGTAGCTATTCTTTTGTTCACAACAAATATCGGAACAAGTTGAAGCCACAAAGAGCACAAGATTTGGTATATGTGTATATCAATTCCAAAGTCCTCGGTGCATCAAAGCAAAATGACGAGAAGAAGTGGTACGATGAGAACCTCAAGTCGGAGGATTCGGCCTTGTCTTCATCGGAAGACGAGAGTGGTGAATCCGATGAAGAAGTTGATCCCCTCATGGACAATGAAGATGACCACGGCATCCGCAATTTTGATGATGAACCGCTTCAAAGCCCACCTCATTATGATGCAGACATCGGGGATGATTGTGAAGACCCTTACAAGTTTCCGTTGGATGAGGACGACTGTGAATATGACAAAGGTGGACCTTCCATAGCTAAATACTTAGATGGAACCGGGTTGGTGTGTAGTGAAGACATTCTAGCAAATAGGAAAAATACTCATGCAAAGGTAGCGGAGGAAGATGAGGACATGATTATAGGTGATGAAACTCCCCAAATGGATGAAGTGATTCGAATTCCCGAGTGTCCATCCATGACAACGGTAAGAGCGGAAGAAAATGATCAACACAAAGATATGAGAGAGTGTGGGGTGAAATCCCACACAAATGTGGTCAACCAAAGTATTGAATTACCAGGGGCATTGACAAGTGAAACTATTGGACTTTTTGGCATTCAAAATGCCCAAGCACCTCGAATAGAGGGAAGTCAAGATCCATGTGTATTGGAGTCCGTGTGCCCAATGCCACACCGCAATACCAAAGATATGAAGCACCTCGTGCGAGATCTTCAATTACCATCATGTAGCGGTCCTCGACATGCACTATATACAAGCGGTAGCACGACTTTGAATGGTCTTGGAGACTCACGGTTTAAAGAACAACATTTGAGCAATTTGAAAGAATTGCACATTGGAGCCAATCTCAATCCATCCGTTTCATCAGACAATGATGATGTGCAAACATTGGAGTCTATGTTTTGTCGATTTTCTGGCCACGCAAAGCATTCTCTGATCAAATTTTCAAACCCTACAGTGGAAGCTTTGTCCGCAGAGAAGACAAACATTCCAGGAGGTTCGGAAGCACGTCCACCCGCGGTGAAGGACTCCAAAAAAGCTAAGAGGAAAAGAATAATGGAGCCTTTTGCAATCTGTCCATTGAAAAAACAAAATGTAGGTAGAACCCCCCTTGATGCAAGTCTGCCTCTAACCAAGCGAAAGGTGAAACCAATTCACGATCTTAAGGGAGGTATTGGAAAGTCTCTACTAAAAGTCAAAAGGGATCATAAGTTAGGTAGACCAGTGAGATCAAGCGCATCGAAACAAGTACAAGAAGAAGGAGGTAAGATTGTACAATCTTCATCAGATAGTATGCAAAATTCATCCAGTGACGATGATTCCGGATGGGATACAATAGGTCATAGTAGCGGGGCTGAAGTAAAAGGAGATAGTGACTACCAGCCATAGTCTATAAAGATTGAGAAGATGTAAACTTGGGTGTTTAGTTTTTTACCCTAAACACATTATGTTATGACAATTCATTGTTCGAACTTTAAGTTTGTAATACAAATTTGCTCATTCATGTTGTGCACACCATCAAAATTTTGTTTTTTCAAATACCTTAAAACTAGCGAAGACCGTCTGTCCACTTGTCCGCCTGTTCGCCTCGTGGCCCGTCCGCCTGGTGGCCCGTCTGCGCCTTGGTCACCTCCGTTCGACGGGCGGATGGTCCAATCCCCCGTCCGCCTGGTGGCCCGTCCGCGCCTTGGTCACCTCCGTCCGATGGGTGGACGGTCCGCCCGCCCATCGGACCATCGCAGTTCATGTTTTTTTCTCATTTAGTACAGCATAGGATTCCTGAAATGGCCAGATCATCTCCAAAGAGTGTGCCTTTTTGATAACAAGCATCCAATGTGAATACTTCAAAGACATTGAACTCCTCATGGGTCAAACATCAAAGTTCATTTTTCAATGTGCACATCATATTTTTAGGTGCAATCTTGAAATTAAACATCTCAATGATATTTTGAAATGACCATCTTGAAAAATCAAAATGAAATGCTACCTATAGTTCTAAATTTTTTTTCTAAATTTTTGATGATAGATCGTAGATTTAATTATATTAAAAAATTTATTTGGATTTTAATTATATATTACTATATATTGTAAGACATCTCAATTTTAAAATAATTGTTTTTATGAAGAAATTTGTCGAAGTAAGCCAAATCCGACTTAATGTCATGAAACTCAAAACAATTGCTATGTACTTATATAATACTATTGCATCAAAGTCACGATCCTCTAAGATATTTGTATGCAAAGTTCTAATATAGGATTTAGGATTCAGGGTTTAGGGTTCATGTCATTCATATAAATGTTGTCCAAATTAGAAGTGTATTTTGAAAATGGATGTGTGATAATATTTTGATGTAATATTAAAAAATCATTTTGGTCATGATAGTATAGATTGATATTTAATTACCTACTTATAAGAAATTGCCCCATTCAATGTCAAATAATGTTGTCAAAAATCATTTGGAGTTATATGTTGCGGACTTGCGGTCTTGCGGAGTGCGGATCATGAAGTTAGAAAAAGCATATAGAGTTGTCTTATGTCTCTAGAATTCAAAGTTCGTTATTCAAAATTGATATTAAAGAATATTAATTGTCTATTAGAATATTTTTTTCATTGGGATTAACAATTCTTCAATTCTTCCAAAAGTTACTTGCGTATTATTTTTCATTTAATAGTACACCAATTTCTACTTCACAAATTTTAAAAAATGAATGTATAGTTCTTTTGAGTTTAACCTCTAATTTTCTAAAGTCCCATTGTCCCATCGGGGGGCAAAATGGATGTAAGATTTTTAAATTCCATGCACAATTGCACATTGGTGAATTCTTTGAGGTATAAATTCATTCAACTAATGTGGGACAATGGTGTTGATAAAGTTACATAAAAAGTCTATTGTTGAATTTGTTTAACAAAATATATTCACATAAGAAATTAAAAAATTGACTTCAAAGCTTTATTTGCAAACTTGTGCGTGCTATGAATTCAAGAAACACCTAAACTCAATCAAGAATCCCCAAGTTAAGTTCTTAATTGAAGATGGTCCATATATTTCTTGAGGAACTTAATTTGCATTTGTTTTCATATTTTTAATTAGTTATGATTTCTTACATTTGTAACTTTAGAGTACAATTTAGGATTTAGGTTTTAGGGTATAGGGTTTAGGATGTAGGACTTAGTGTATAAAATTGAAGATCATTGCATTCAAAAACCGCTGGAGTTCTATTTAATGATTCAAGTTCTTTAATTAAGAAAGTGAATCTCAATGAGATTTTTGTCTTTCCCATCCTTGTCATTATTTGCTGGTCGAGGTCGTTTTAGGAGTCAGATGATGCAGCTGTCCGCCTGGTCGGACGACCTCGAAAAATCTTTCAGTTTGATCTCCACTTGAGAGGGCCTGTCCGATTAGGCGGATTACCCAGGTCAGACGGCCCAGGGCGGACGGCAGCCATTCGATGAGTCGGACGGGTGGCGTCCGCCTGATCGGACAGTCCTGATAAGGCGGACGACTGTCTGTCCGCGTCGTCTCGTCTGCTTGATCAGGCGGACAGGCGAGGCGTCCGCATTCGATTTTAAGGTTGGACGGCCCAGAGCAGACGGCGGCCGTCCGATTCACCGGGGCCGTCCGATGTGTCGGCCTCGACCGTCCGCCTGATCGGACGGTCCTGACGAGGCGGTCGATGATCCGTCCGCCTCATCGGGTCCGTCTGATTAGACAGACAGTCGCGGCGTCCGCCTTGCATAAAAGAGTCGGACGGCCCGTCCGCTCCTCACTTTTATCTTCCCCCTTGTGTCATGCAAGAGAGAGCGGAGAGCTTGGTGGTTTATCCTCCATTGGCTCCTTTCTAAGGGAAGATAAGAGTGTGATTTCTAGGGGATACTTGTTGCTTTTTTTTTCTACATTTCGTGTATGATCATTTGGCATATCGTATATTGCCTTGTGGTTTACAAATTGCACGTGCACTTCTAAACATGATTTCATCACGATGCCGAGATCAAAGAAGGCTGCGAAGGACAAACAAGTGAAGCCGGACAGTGAGGCGAGTATGGACGCTCCCTCTCTCGCTTGCAAAGCATTTCTCATTGAGTGCATTGTCAATTTTTATGAGTCGGAAACCACTGCGTCATGGTATACCAAATATGCGAGGTATGAAGACAAGTGCCCAGCTAAATTCAAAGAAGATATGGCACAGAAGTTCACGGATGCTTTAAACGTACCCTACTGGATTCATGAAATAGAGAGGAAGGGCTTTCAACAATTTTTGAAGAACAAGGTCCATGATGCATTGTGGAATGCAAAGGTGATCTTAGAGAAGTACGGAAAGCAACACCGCATAGGTGATGGCGCTTTTGAACAGGTCATTTTGAGGGCAGACTTGTTTGTTCGCAAGTGCGCCCCTTTTGCAAAGAATTGAAATAGGCGAGGTTCAATGGGTTGGTGGAATAGTGATGAGGGAGTTGTGGAGTTGCAACGTGGGCGACGACATCTCGTAGCGCTTCTGGAAACAGTAAGGGTGATTCCACAAGATGATCAAATCCTGAGGGGTGGATACACAACAATTCGGAGGGTCCGAATTGAAGGATGTCGTGAGATACCCACATTTTGGGAGTTCGTAGCGAAGGTATCTCATCAACAACGCTTACGACCTCAGCTCGCAAGGTTAGAACACCAAAACAAGTCAATGGCAGTGAGAATTCCACATGATAGAGTTAACCGGTTTTCTGCTGTTCATGCAACGCAAAACGAAGGGTACTCGTATTGGTGGAATGGCGGAACATTGAAGCAGTTGTTAAAATTAGATAAAGAATATCCCGATAACATTGGCATTCGGTTGGCTTATTCTCAACCGACCCCGGAAGAGGTGACCAAAGCTTTTTTTCTTGGTCGTTGGAGGAAGAAGCGCACAGAGCTTGCATGGGCATTGGTGCACCTCATGAATGCAGTGCACACCGCTGGACATTTGCACAATGATCTTTCACTGGACAACATTATGTTTCACTTTCCCAATGATGAGTCACGTGTTTACATTGGAGTTTGCGATTGGGGCATGACTACTTTACGTAATGAACCAATGAAGTCCTTGTACATGTTCACCTCTCAGAGTGAGCGGAGTGAGACCTTGAAAAAGAGGTGGTGGGTGGACCCTTCTATTGCATACTTGCATAGAAGAGATGCGGATGTGTCAACGATACCAGTCTTATCACGTAAATCGGAGGAATATGCGATTGGTCGAATAGCTCAAGCCATCAACAATGGTTGCATGCCGGCGGACTATGTGAGCTTACATCGGGAAAATGAAAGACATACAAGATTTAGCCATGAGGATTTGGCAAAGATTTTTCACCTTTACTTGGAGCGCCTTTGTGATTCGGTGATTGATTCTCGCGGTAGCTTGTCCGAAATCATCCATCGATTTACCAATAATTACAACTGGCCTATTCCGGATGAACACTTCCGCCACTCATATTAGTGTCTATGGTGTTAGTGAACGACATAGAAGTGATAGAACTATAGAAGTATTAGGTAAATGTAGAGGCGAGTACATAAATTTGCATGATTGTTTGCAAACTATTTAGTATACATATGCACCATCAATGTATGCCAATATATGTGCACCCTTATAATTCATATAAAGTTTTGAAATGTTTGTGTGTTTTGAAACTTTCAATGTTCAATGTCTACCATCTATTTATGCATTCATCATATGTTTTGCTTGAAATCCTTGGATGAGAAGTGCAATGCAACAATTATTGTTGATGGATGTTAGCTTGGTATGGTTGGGTTCAAAATTGTATAATCAATGTTGAACATATATAACCCCTAAAAGACCAAAGTGTTTTTTTTGGCAACATAGCGATTTTGGGCAGCTCACTACAAATGGAATTTATATTTTTTTTCTTTGAAATTTTCATACAACACGTGCCCGAGGAGTAGCTTTAAGGCCCAACAATTCTCATAAATTTTGACTACATGGTTAAAAAGTTATTGCATGATATGTCATTTTCAGTCCTTGGTGGGCAGCACGGGCAGCAAAAAAAACTTCTTCAAAAATCACTTTTTCAGAAAATAAAAATTTGAAATTGGTTGTTTAGATTTATATGTACGTGGGAAGCTTTGAATCATTCCATTTAGATCTATGAGTCAAAAGTTATGAGGATTCTTAGTTTAAGGGTAGTTATGGAATTTCAACTCTAAAATAAACTTTGAAGTCTTCTATTTAACTGAGTTTTCAATATTTTTGAAAAAAAATAAAAACATTGGGTGTAGATTGTTTATTACAACATTACAACCGTTGGATTGGCATTTTTCAATTCCATAAATAAATTCTTCACAATTTAGTGTTTTGAATCATTCTCTAATCTCTACCTCTTCCTACTTACTCTTTTTTTCCTATATGTTGTACAATTCCACATGATCTGAAAATTTTCAAGCATGTAGCCAACTTGCCTTCAAGAATAAATCCAAAGAGTAACCACCATTTTGCCCATTTTTTCATACAAATGTGACCTTGTGAAGGACAGCTGCCCGTTTTTTTGCAAGGACTAAAAAAGGATTTTTGTCAATTCAAACACTATTATCTTGCAGTCCACATTGTGGAAAATTCTGAAATTTTTTCCACATCTTCTTAAACAAGTTTATTACAAAGTCCTATGGATACATGTGTCCAAGAATGTTTTTTTTCTAAAATTTGACAGTAGTATTAGAAATGGTAGTTTTGAAACGTTTTTGGTGAAAACATAGTAAAAAACGATTAGGGGATAATGATAATAGAATTTCATCATACGCAAATATTTTTTATATTGAAAAGAAATACAGTTGATACTTGAACAATACCGCTATGATGATACCAAGTACCAACCTCCAAATACATTTTAATACAATATATTTACATCAAAGTATTTTAGTACGTAAATGCTATTCGCCGAGATGTCGATATTTTTGTACTATGATTGCCACACTCCATAATCCAATGGCAAAAGATTCCAAGGCCCACTCGATTGTGAGACAACGACTAAAATAGCTCTACCTACTTTACTCGGAATCTGAATGGATGTCATCTCTACGTTTTGGTGGTGTGGAACCGGATCCATAAGTGCCAAGATATGGTCCTCCGCCCCAAGTGCATCCATAGTCGCTTGGCATAACTCCTTGATTGGGATTTTTATAGTAAGGACCTCCAAAAGTTGGAGGAGGAACTACATCACGATGCTGAGACCTTCCTTGCCTTGGTTCAACATGACGAGAGCCTATGTGACGCTCATATGAACCACCTGTAGTAGATCCAGAATAGTATTGGGAGCCTCCTTGGCTAGATCCAAAATCATGTGTGGTTCCATGGCTTCTTTCTGGGTTGTAATAAGTACCTCGGGGGTCGTTAGCGTACTGTAAGACCCTTTGACCATCTTGTGAACCAGATGCAGTACGATCATGTTGGTAGGACCTTTCATGCCCGTGTTGTTGACCCCGATCTTCCATGCTTCTACGCATAGCTTCTTGCATTTGTTGATTGAACTGGATGTCTTCCCGAGCTTCTTGACGCTCATGTCCCACTGTAAATGTTACGGGTGCTTGATTGTCTTCTATATCATCGTCGTCCGACCATTCATCCTCAGCATCCGGCAATACAACCGGCGGAAATCCAAACTGCCCTCGATTGGACCACATTCGCATACAATCGCTCGGTTGAGTCCAACTCGTATAAATAACAGCGTCAGTGCGCTTCATATTGTCAACATTTTTCCCGTAAATTGTGCGCCAGTCTACATCTTTGTGGAGTACAATCTCTGCCCAAACCATGGCCATGTTGGAATAATTCATAACATTTGGTTTGGAGTTAGGCAACTCAGCGCACCCCGTTACTTCCTCGTATTGGTGCACAAAGTGTTGGCTCTCGCACGTGGAAATTTGTCCTTCCCAGCGTCGAACTTGCTTGTCTGCTCTTTCTTGTGACCACATTTTGGAGAGGTGCATCATTTTGACGTGCTTTTTGCACATTGTGCAATCCCAAACCTTCTTGGGCTCTTCTTCCCATCCAGATTCAGCTACACACATTGGATTTGCCCAATCTCCCTTGTTCATGTCCTGGGATTTGCCTTTGTTACTGGACCTTGAACTACTATTGCGAGGCATGATAACCTTGATTAAAATGAAATGATTTGATGACAAAGTTCACATGAATCTTTAGGAGAACTGAACAAAATGTTTGACACTTGCCAATGAAACAAGGTGAAGTTGTTAACAAGGCCTTCAAAACCAAGTAATCACCAAAATAATTTGATGCAATTCAGTATCCGAGCACAATCGTTCATGCACCAAAACAAAAGGGGCGCGCAGAGCCATTGAGAGGCACTAGATCACCCACTCCGCAAGGGAAACAATTGTGAGGAATGAGCCGTCCGCCGCGCTATTTATGGCGTCCGAAGGTGGACCAGGCAATGCAAACGCGTACGTGCGAATCGGACGCCCCAGAATCGGACGGGCAGATCGTGCGGACAGGATCGCGCGGACGTCCCGTCCGCACGTGTCCGTCCGCAAGTTCCGTCTGCGCGATCTCCTCCGCATGATCGCGTTTGCGAGCCCGACGCCGTATCCGCCCGAGGGCTCGTCCACGCGGTCGGATCGTCCACACGGTCGGGCCGTCCGCGCGGACGATCTGACCGGTCGGACGGCCCGTTCAGGGATGTCAGAAGACGTCCAAGGGTCTGCGCCCACGTCCGCTGGACGTCCTGTCAACCCTGATGACAATAGATGGAAGTGGATGAAAAAATTGGATGAGAAAGGTGGGTGACAATAAATGGGACAGCTTCATAGAAGAATGTCATAGAATTTGAAACCCGCTCACGAAAATGGATAAAAACCTGAATGACTAACTAATCAAAATCCAAATGACTAACTCATGACAAGGATTTGCTAAAAAATATTGCCTTTTACAAGAATGACTCTACTGCATTTACAAAAGAGGGTTCCGCAAATTTAGGACCTATGACCACGTAATAACAGTGCTTTATGACCATGGAAGACAATAGATCAATGTTATGTTTTGAAGTGGCTGTATAGTTAATGAACCTATTACTATGCATTCCTTCCTAGTATAGTTTGGAATCACAATACATATGCACAGAATTGCAGGATTTTACTTGTAGGCCAAAATTCAGAAGGTTCCATTGCTTTATACGTTGCAGTGAACCCAAATGTGGAAATTTATACAATGCAAATTAAGAGCACAAAATTGAATGTCTAAATCTACAAAAGCAATACAATAATTCCAGTTTTGATAGGAGGTTTTACTCCTAGTGTGTTCAGATAATGTAAGTAGGGGCCCTTGTAGTCTCACTACTACTTCATTAATAACAGTTGTGGGTACATAAAGATCTCTGGGATTGTATAAGCACTTCCTCTCTAATTAGGGTCTAAGTGGTTAAGTTTCCCACTAAGGAGTATTAGCTTCACCTCATTGAAACGAAAACTGGGAGTATGAATGAAGCCATGTACTGTGGATTGCAAGTTACAAATGATGGTAAGATGGAAATAAAGGTGCTTATAGTTTGACTACTGACCGCGCTTTCCTAAAGCTTTTGTCTGCATCTCTTTGAAATAAGGCCAGGTGCACTCTAGAAACGACGAAATTGTAAGTATATATTGCTCAGTCTTTGGTTCTACTCCAAAAGTTAAACAAACTATGCATCCAATCCAGGTTGAGGAACCATAGTCACTCTATGAATTTGTGCATTCAATATCATAGCTGAAGCATAATTGTTTGCATGTTTCCCTATAGGTAGGGTGTTCGTCAGGTGCCAATGGAATGGAATGAGCATTGACCAAGTCAACCTCAAACTCTTCCCCAAACAATCTGCGAGGTGAAATTACTTCACATTGAAGAAGTCTGAAACCAACAGATTCTGAGGCTAAAATCTCTTGCTTTAATAAGGCCGTGCCCCTTTTAACAAGCCAAGTGTCAAGAATGGGGGGTTTAGACAACACCCACTTCCGCTTTGTCCCCTTCACACGACATTCTATGTCATCATTGCAAAAATAGAACTCCATATGCTCGTTTTTATTTTTCTTGTAATTCACCATCATACCTGTATATGTTAGGGCGACTGTGCTGACGCTATTTTGGACAATCCTTGTTGTGCATTTCTTCTTCGTATTTGCTTGAAGGGCAAAACATGCCTTTGCAGATGTTTGGGAAGTCTTGCAATGTGCCAGGTCATGACGTCACAGTTGGTCTTTTGGATACATGATACATGGAAGGAAAGACCTAGAGTACGGCATTGGATTTCCTACCTAGTTTCCATAAACAAGGGTACGTCTACTTCCACAACTGGGCACACGTCTTCTACGATTGGATTTAGAGAAGGAGCACTTGTAGAAGCCTTCCACGATCTTATCTGTACTCGGGGATGTGAGAAGGTCACTTTATCTGGTCTATGTAAATCATGCTCGCATCCCAATGATTGGTCTGCCTTCCTCTTCTGTGATCCAAATACTTCTTCACCTTCAAAATGAGGCTCCCTATTGAAAAATTTATGAACTGATGGAAGGCTTGAAATAGCTTCTGTGAGCACCTTCAGATTCCTGCTTCGTTGAGCTGATTGTTGGACAACTTGGAGTAGCAGTTCTTCCTTCCCGGGACCCGTCCCCGCATCTCCGCCTTTAAGGTACTGATAATACCTTACCATCTGCATAAACGCTCTGACAAAATCCTCAGCAGGGGAAATGTATAAATCCTTCCCACGATTTCCACGCTGTTGAAGCTACTTATTATGTACAGTCTCGGCAAAGTTGCACGAAGGCATCTTGGCCTTCTCCGCATCAAATAGATCTTGAAGACATCAAGTGCAAGTCAAATTAGTATAAACGACTAACATCTCTAATTATGAAATCACTTGTTAAAACATACAAATAAGACTTGCCAAAGGTATAGACTTACTAGTTGTATGAATCCCCCCCATTGTCAAAACGAAAGTGCCAAAATGATAGCCAAAGTTTCAAATGATGTAGGTCTTCTTTGTTTGTGGCACTGGATGATGTCCACCATGCTTTAATTGCAAGGTAACGTTCTTAGATTGTTCAATTGAAATGGCATTCTTCTCCTGTTTGCATAGAAGACGATGTTGATCTTGCAAGTCCGCCCCGTATATCAGCCTTTGTATGCTTCTCCATGGAATTGGTCCAATGAAAAAGGCAAGTCCGCTCTCGATTCTCTATGGGTACACTAGTGTCACCTAATCCATAGATCATGTGCACCAAATTCCAATTTGCTTGGGCACTATTTGCCATGAAACCTTTGAACTGAGTTTCAGGGACCCCATGTCTCTGAAGAACTGAATTTAGATTTGTCCAAAACATGACTTGTATAATACGGTATTCTGATTCCATATTGCACATGGCAGTGGTCATTACGCGACAATAGACATTGTCATAAACATGGCATGCCATGTTAGTCCATCCTATTATCTATTTCACATGATCAAACATCATCCAAGCATCTTGCAGGTCACCACCACTTTGCATGCGCTTGACCAGGTCTACTCCACTGCCTGGACCTACTTTCAACATCTTAAAGACAAATACCTTGTCCTTGTCAAAACCTTGACCTGGGAATTTGCTCTCTTGAACAAATGCCCAAGTACTTGCCCCCTGCAACTTTGTTATACTATCCATCACTCCAAACCTCCTCAGGTACTTGAAAGAAGCGACCTCGTTACAAATACTTGGTGAACTGAAATACTTACACTTATCCAGGACAGGTACAAGTTCTTCAATATTCAAAGTCTTGGGCAATTCTCCATCAGGACGTAGTAGAAGTTCACCCAACAATTCTTTTGTTGCCTCCAAGACGTTGGCTGAATTTTTGCCAATTGGTGTCTTCTCCAGTTGTTGTCCTATTAGGCTTCAAGTCCTCTCCTTCATGTCACAAAGCTCACCATCCTTGACGGGATGCTAATAAATGCCAAGATGAACAAATGCACGTGTGATGAGCAGATTCCCCAAAACGTAATAAACACTCACATTGCAACGAGATATACAACTTGGAGCTTCCATACGAACCTTGCAAACAAGCGTTAAGCCGGTTGGATGCGATACTCCAATATCAAGTAGGCTAGGAGAAAAGCCTTCCCACTCCAATTCATTTATGGGATTTTTTCTTGTACTGGACCCAAGTACTTGCAATTCCCATTCTTGCATCTGAGATGATCGACACATACGGAGGTATGAAACGACAAGCCATGACTGTTTGTTATATTTGTAATAATTGTTTTCAACCACACATGACCATCATACCTCTTATCCATACCAACCATTTGTTTGGCATATGATGGAGTCCCCACTGAAACTACGGCTGGTAATTCAAAAATAACGTCGCCGTTGAAATTCAAAGGAAGCACTGAAACTCTGCGGATTGTAATTGTGTCGTAATCTATTTTAGACATAGCATTTCTACATTCCTTTTGTCCTCAAAGTCCTTTCAAATAATCAATTACCAATGCTACAGAAGCGATTTTGGTACTGGGAATCTTAGTAACAATTTGCTCTCCCAAATTATAACTAAGGAATGGAATATCAGAAAAAAGAGCCCATGGTTTCAAAGCAGGTTCCGTATTCTCAATGTCAAAGTCATCACTGAGAAGGGTTACTATGAACACACCAGGCTCAACTTTAGGAACCTTCATAGGGGGCGTGTGAAATGATGAAGAAGAAAATCACTGTGCAGGCACAAAGTCTGCGGATTCTGACCAATCAAAATTACCCTATACGCCCTATACTTCCTAGCTTTTAAATGCCACAATCTATTCATGCCTTCCAAAATAGTTAATTGACCAATAGTGTGAGTTAAGATCTTTGTCTCTACATCATAGATTTCTTCATCAACGTGCAGAGAGTCCACATGTAAGTTAAATCTAATACCTAATCAAAAGGCGAACACTTTAGCAAGACCATCAAGGACTGGTGGAAATAATATAGGAACCCCATCAGCGTCCCCACTCACAATCACCATGTCAGAAAATTCTAACATCGCTAAATAAAACAATTTATAGCATAGACACAAACACTCTCACGCTCCCCATGTGTAGTTCTCAAACACATTTACTTAGAACTCATTATCCGGGGAATTACATGAAGAATCACAATAAGCACAAAAAACACTATCCTGCGTATTGGAAGACCAAGATGACGATAGTACACTTGTAATTCTATGTAACCAGTATTAGGAACGCCTCATTACACATTTATGTTGTTTTGGCCAAAAATATATTTAATGATATTAACATTAAATTTATGACCTCACTTGAAGTAACAAATGATGTGTTGAAGATAATTTTGGCCGCCCTAAAGAATATAGACTCCTCAAACATTAACTTCTTAACATCATTGTATGTATTACAATATGAAAGGAACATTTGTAATAAAGACAAAATTCTATGACAAGGCAACCTTCCAAGGAAGAACATTGTAATTGAAAAAAAGATATATCTGCCCTTAATTAGGACGGTAGGCTTTAAATTTTGTTACCATAGTGAAGGTCGACAAGTAAATAGGTAAATAAATACAATAAATGACTGACAATAATTTAATTCAATATCAATAATTACCAGCCAATCATTCGACAACCAGGTACCTCTTGAAATGTATTTCAAACAATAAACAAGGCAAGTCATGGAGGCTATGTGTTAAGATACCCAAGCAATAAAGGAACTTACATCACCAATATCCATCGTCTTCAAGAAGCATATTAAAAGAAATATTGAACTATTTAATTTGCTACTATTAAATAAACAGTTACTTTGGCATTTTTCCAAGAATAAAGTGATGTCTTTAGACTGTGCAATGACCCACGAGTATTTAATGTGTACAAGTTATCATAATGTAACATCCTAAACTACCCAAACATTATTTGATGTAATATGGGGGGACCTTAAAGCCCATACCCTTCAAATAACTACTACTTTAGAGCAAAGGAAAGAGGTTCAAAAACAAATGGTACATCAAAAATGCCAAAATCCATGAGTGCACTCTTGTTGGGTATGTTGCGCTCTCTTTGTGCATGTCCTTAAGAGATGATCAGGCATTATACATTTTTGTGGGATAACATTACATAAAATTTCTCATTTGAAAATAAAAATTTAATAATCAGTTTTAGGTAACTCTTTGAATGGATTTTTGTAGCGACTAATAATTTTGAGTTTTTAGACGCTAAACGCTCTAGAAGTTTAATGAAATAGCCTAATCTAATCAATGACGGGTTTATTTGGTCATAAATACTGCCACATTCTAGGCAAAATCTATCACCACCTTGGAACGCTATAGTGTGCTACGCTTGTGTATTAACATAGGAACCAACGATCATAGAGAATTACCAGTAATGAGAAATTAGAAATCGGAAATGAACTCCCACGTACGGTGTGTCCCAATGGATTGAAGCACCACGTGTCCTCCGGTGACGTCCTCTGCGACGGATTCGGAGTCACTCTGCATTGGGATGCGGCGATGCCAAACCTTGTCCTCCGCAGAAGTCTCGCCGCAGAAGTCAGGGGATAAGCTCCGCCTTGCGCCAGCTGTCACAACACGGAAACCTAATTTCCGTAAAGATAGAGTAGAATAGATGGAATAGATAGAGATTTTTAAATTTTTTTCGGTTAAGGAATGATAGATGTCTTCCGGAAAAGCTTACATTTGAAATAAGCCTTCATCCGGAAATTAGTTTCCGATCCGAGCAGATTAGGGTTTCCGGAAATGAATCGGAGCGCCGCCATCTACGGACTAGGGATCCGGCCTACGAGGCTAGGGGACGTGCCTCGGGAACGGAAACCTAATCCAGTTCCAATCCGAGAACTTGTGATGCTGTTTTGGCTATTTAAGGACCACCACCCGCCTTTCTCTCTTCATCTTTTGAGTTTCCAAACTCGTTCGCACATAGCTAGTTGAGTGAAAGTCTGGTGAGAGTGCGTTTACGGATAGAGAGAGGTGAGGCCGGATTAGGGTTACTTGGTCGGTGCAACGATGGCGGAAAGTAGCGCGCCGCGATTTGCCAAATCGTCGGTGGTTGCCCGGATGGTGAGTCCGTCCATATCGACCGACCCCACCGCTCAGCAGGAATTGGAGCAGGACCTCCGGAGATTAGGGTGTGTCAGATTGATAGACCGGCCGTGGAATCTGAGAGGGGAGGAGTTGATTCAGGAGCTGATCAACGGGACTTCGAACCAGTACAAGCTGACGGTGCGAGGGCAGCCCAAGGGGTGGACAGAGGACGTATGGGCGGAAGTCTATTCTTTCCGGAAGTTTGGAGATGGGTTTGCCTCTCGAGCGGATAAGTACGCAACCGGAAAGTTCCGGAACCCTCTTCTCGCGAAGGAAGGGTATGCGATCAACGACTGTGTGGACGAACACCACAAGAGGGTGTTGAATTTCCTCATCCCGATACTGTATCCGGAAAAGCCTACCCGGGTTACGGTCACAATGGCCAACACGATTTTCGGAGCGATGGAAGAGAGAGTGGTGCACTGGGGACGGATCATAGCTCAGGTAGTGTCAAAGCTTGCGGACCACGTGTCCAAAAGCCAATATAGCCCAATCAGCCCCTACCTTTTCCACATCTACCACCATGGAGACGTATTGACGTTAGATGAGATGCTGGTGTACAAAACCGGGTTGGAGTTGGTCAAGTATGACCTTACGGATGAGCTGGAGAAGGACGAGCCGATGGAGGTGGAGGAAGACAATCCGGAAGAGGGAGCCTTGGAGCGGAAGAAGCCCAGGCAGAAGTCAACGGATCCGGATTCACGGGGGAAGCAACCTGAGACGGAACCACGGGAACCAAGCCCAGTTCCGGAAGAGGAGAAGCCACCTCTAAGGGAGTTCTTCGACATCGGGTTTGATTGGATGCATCAGGCCCGGAACCTACACCACAAGGCCATCCAATTCATGGAAGAGATCCACTAAGTGGCAGGGCGGAGGTGGTGAATAAGGCGAGGCTCTATGACGCCCTGCCACTTAGTGAATTAGTGGCAGGGGGACATGTGGCCAGATCCAAGGTCGTAATGATCCTTATGGATTTCGAGGCCCGGATGCAGAAGGTACTTCAAGAGATGCAGACTCTGGTGGCTCGAGTCGATCCGGATAGGACGATGGACTTCTCGACTTTTCCAGAAGCGGATCTCACCACCAACCCGTATCTCCAGACTCCGCCAAAACCAGTCGTAGGGATTCCGGTACTATCGAAACCACAAGGACTACAGTCTCTCCTGAAGCCGTTTGTGCAGCGCGAATGGCTGGTTCAAAGGACATACTCTCCGGGATAGAGTCAGAGGGAGGGGCAGAGCATTCCGGAACAAGGCAAAACTTCCACGCCGGATCAGACTCAGACACCGGAAGAGGGGACGCAGATCCGGGGTAATCTGCTCAACCGGATTGGAGCAGGGGAGAATCCGGCCAAGTCGCATCCGGATGACTTCGTCCACATGAGGGAGGAAACACCAGCGAAGCCATTGTCCTCGGAGGCTGTCAACGAGCCGATCAACTTGGATTCACCAATCCGGGAGATGAAGATTCTCGAATCCGAGAAGGAGGACTTCGAGACGGAATCCGCGATGGAGACGGATGAGGAAGAAGACTCACCGCCGAAGAAGCGGAAGATTCAGACGCGAGCAATCGGAAAGTTGACACCGCTGCCGAAGACCAGGGCGAAGACATCTCTGGTGCAGTCGGGGAGCAGCTCGAAGAAGCCGAAGAAAGTAGGGTTTAGAAGTTAGATTTTGATTTTAGGGTTTTCCGGAACGGATTTTTCGTATGTGGGCCCGTTTCCGAAATTTTAGGGATAACTTTCATTAGCATTCCGGATATCTCGGATGCTTCTGTGGTTGGATAGCTTGATTTTTGGTTGCCTTTTTCCTTTTTGTTTTTGTTTTAAATGGTGAGCAGGTCTGTTGCTCATTCATTCCCTCCTTATGCAATTTGAAGTTTCATTTCAATTTCCTCATTTCAAACTGAAACACTGAGTATACTTTCCATGTTTTAAGTATTTTTGGAGGACTTGGGTGGTGTGTGTGTGTGTTTTCTTGGAGAGTTGTGAGGAACTGGGAAGGAGGAGTCCGGATCCCATAATTGTTTGGAGTGAGACAGTAAGGGAGAATCTGTGGCGAAGCTAGGACGGATCTGTAGGACTTGTGCATTTAGAATCTTTAAACTACTGGAACAGTAATCCGATTGGAGTGTTGAGGGTGAGGTTCCGGAACTAGAAGTGGTTCCGTGCGGAGTTAAGCAGCCGCCAAAGGAAAAAACCCTAATTACCGGAAGATCTGCCAACTGCGGTGTCCCCTATTTTCTCTTAGAATTTCTCTTGTGTTAAATCCGGATAGTTGTGTATTTGTCGTTGTAGTGGAGAAGAGAGACCGGATTCTGCGTGACCTGCTTTCTGGATAGGCCATCCGGAAAGTCGTGAGGAGACGGAAACCTACTTTACTGCACTATTTAGACCTGTCGAGTGTCTTGGGTTGTTTTGTAAGTGTTAGAATGTGTGACTGAAAAGTGGTGAAGTCCCTGCCCCTTTAAAGAGTAAAAGCGGACCCCTTGAAGGTAAAACAGGGGTATTACAAACCGAAGAAGTTACTGTGTCCAGATTCCGGAAAAGGACGGGTCCGGGTCAAAAACCGGAAAGAAGTAAGTTCCGGAAGAGAGAAAGAGAAGTTTTGGATTCCCTTAGGGTGTTTGAGAGATAATCCGATTAAATCCAAATTCATAGCAACATAGTAGAGTCCCTGGGACGATTTTCCGTGTCATCTAACCACAATGGTGTGTTAAAGGTGCTTACCTCTAGATTACACGTACGACACCAGCTCCACTAAGGACAACCACATTCTCTTGTCAGTCTCACACACAATCTTCATCCCATGTTGCGCTTCTCTGAAGTTGTGTAAGAATGGAGTCAAAATGGAAGGAGTTTACAACTTACGTCCAAGGGCAGGGAGGAAGAATGCAGTCTCAACTGCTGCAGGGAGCTCCACATAGGCAACAATCCATCCAGAACAAGCTTCTGATCTGAACTAGGTAACCAACTCACCTCAGTCTTCCTAAACCTGTCTAGCATCCAAGTGTGTGTATGCGTCGCCCAAAAGCCGATTGGCTCAATGTGGAGATCCCTTGTTATTTTAGGGTTTAGGACTCAGACCCTGTCTTGCTGCATAGTCGGGATCCCTATTTTCTTCTCTTGGCCCCGAGAGGGTCCACGTGGACTCTGGGTTATGCACAGGATTCATGATCTTTAGGTGCAGGAAGCTCGGACGTAAATATAATCAGTTCGAGATTGGAAGGAGCCTACAATGGATGAGTATATTTTTTTGGTTTGACGGGTCTTTGTTTCCCATGAGTTCCATTTTTTCCGCTTCTATTGGACCCTCTCTTGTTGCATAGTTGGGATCCCCATTTTCTTCTCTTGGCCCCGAGAGGGTCCCCGTGGACTCAGGGCTATGCACAGGTTTTGTAATCTTTCTTCTTTGCACCTTGTTGGTAAGGCTGGGGATTTTTTTTATATCCGGGGACAGTTTGTATGATTGCATAATTGGGTCTACCTGTGTGGGGTCTCGAGCTCGAAAGGGTCACTTCTAGATGCGTTCCGTGCACCGAAGCTTCTAATTTTTATGTTTGACATACCTGCTGGTCTTTCACAGTTTTGTTCTCTTTTTTCTATGCACTAACTATGGAGATTATTGCCTTCTCTATACTAATAGCAGGTGCTTCTTGACGATTCTAAGGAACTTACGCAAGAGGCGATTGGAGCGGCTGGTGTTCCACTGGTCCATTTGTCTGACACTACTGTCGGTGGCCGTGATTTACCTGTAGAGGTTCCTATGGCAGTGGTAAACCTTGACAATCTGTTACATGATTTAGATCAAGCATTAGATGATATGTATAGAGATGGTCGCATGCCCCGTCCTGAGTCTAATTTGTACTTCACTGGGATCCAACGATGTTGAGGTTTATGACTTTTGTACATGTAATCATCAAGATGATGATGTTACCTCTACATTAGATGGCGACCAGGACATTTATATTTTGTGCTGTGGGAACTATAGATCCTTAGCAGAGAAATGCATATGTGGCATTTAGTTTGATTGACTGGAGGACCGTGCTTGAATCTCAAGGATTGTACAATCCATGAGATCCTTTCTATTGAGGATATAAACAAAGTTTATCTTCGGCTCACTTTACTTCTAAGTCTTTCTTTCATTGACTGGAGTAATATCTATTTTCATTAATTTTGTGTTTCATGTGTGTGGCTAATAGTAGAAGAAGCCACTCATTTGCTCAACCGATGAGGTCATAAAGGTCAACGAGTTGGACAATGATCAAATTTGAGGAATTAAACCCCACTACATGGAAGATGACTTTTGGAGATCCCACACGATGGACATTGTTTCTATAATTTCTAATCTGAGGCTCACTTTCTCTAATTAGTCTTGTATATAGAGTCATCTATGTAGGATGGTCCCAATGCCAATGGTCCGACCAACCTTGGAATGTGGCCTTACGCTATTGGAGAATCAACTTAGCCGAGGATATGATGAAGGCGCTAGAGTTTTCTATGTCACTACAACTGATGAGCAGGGACAATCAGCGGTATTCTCAGATGCTGAGAAAAATGAGTGGGGACCACTGTGGAATGCAGCAAACGACAAGTTTAACATATTCTTGAAGTCACAAATATCATTGAAGCATTTGCTGGATTACAAGTTTTATGTCTGCGATAGTAATCACAAACAAATTGCTTGGATGAAGCACATCAAGAGGCTTCACAACACCAAGGCGGCCTAGCATGTCAGTGCTGATGCTATTGTTCTTGACACTAGGAATCGAATTGGAGTCGCTATGCAGGCAGTGCATGACATAAACAGGTAAGCAAGGGCATGTTGGATTAATTCATGTGTTGGAGTTTCCATAATTTTGGTATTGATTCAATTCATCCATGTTTGTGGTGAATTCTAATGTTCTTGTCATTGTCTGTGTCAGGCAGACAAAGAATTCTCATATTAAAACAAACCTTGTACATACCCTGTACCGAGTCCAAAAGTACGGGGTCATAGGACTTGAGAAATTTCATGAGCTACTTAGTCCAAAAGAAGTACACACTTGTAGCCAAAATTCACGCAAGACTTGGTACAATATGCTACTTGGAATCTTTATGTTGTTCATATTCAAGGTATGAGGTTTTTTCTATTTAATGATATTGCATATTCCGTATGAATGTATGATCACTTCGTTGTACTATCAAATGTTGCTACCTTGCTGAAATCCGAATACGGTGTTCACTTCTTTTAGCAAGACATTGCGTTGGTTGTTGATGCCGCAGTCAGATTGTATAACAAAGATACACCATCTAGTGAAGCTACGAAGGAGGGAGTGGCAATGGCCATGAGAATTTTGATTAAGGATTCTACGGAGAAGCTCTACAAGCAACTGTCGAAGATTGTAGCGGTTGCTGATCCCGCCCTTGGTCTTTAGTGGTTGAAGGAGGTATTTTATCTTCCTTTATTTGATTTGCTAAAGCCAGTTGTTTTCAGTTTGATTCTTCTCACTCCATTTTCATTGATTGAGAGCAGATTCAGCGGCATTGGAGCTTATATTTGGTCCCCAAATTAACATTGGAGAAGTTGCAAATGATTGCAACGTGCTATACGAGTCCGTCATTCAAGGTTAGGTGGCTGAAATGGATGAATTCCTCCGGACCTTCAAGAGAGGCATGTAGATTTCCGGCCCGGCCAGTCAATGAGGAGAGGTCATTATAGTTTCTTACCAAGGCATGTTGGTATGTCAGGGTAAGCATCGAAATAGTCTCTTTGTTAATTTTTTGAATAATCCATCTACTGTATTTTTCCACTACGTAGAATATTTTGATGGTGCATGAGATCTTTAATTTTTAATCATATTGTCCTGTGTCCAGATAGAGGAGTGTGCTTCTCAAATGTTTGATACTATCATTTGATCTGATAACATTTCTATTGATCTCACTGTTGCTTTCGAGTCAAAGACCTTATTAGAATACATGGAGACACTATAAGAAAACCTCGTTTTTGCTGTCGTTGGACTGTAACGTGCCATGTTTGATGAGATGTCACGCATTAAGCAGTGAACGGGTGCAAAAGAGTGAATTTGATTTGATGTTGCAAAAAACATGTGCGACTAAGTTAGAAAACAAGTAGATGTCACCATAGACAGAGATGTTTTTAACAATGTTTAAAAAAACAAGCTCATGTTTTGTTGTGACATCTCAAAAAACATAGACTGCCACGTCAGCATGAAGTCCACTTTCATTATGGATAAATTACTAAAAATTACTACGGTCAATGGAAAAATATTGACCTTATATAAAAAATTTAGGAAAAAGGCAATGACGTGGCATGCTTTCCAAGAAAAATAAAAATGGATGGATGAAAATGGATGTGTTCCATGGATGAAAACATAAAGTCTTTATACAGGTGGGGAGGTGGAAGAGAGACAATTGATATGGGATATATCAAAAAAAAATTGTGTTCAAAGTGAAATGTCCACAAAAACATCAAGATGTCTGAAACAACATCTCTATGTTTAAAAGAACATATACACATCAAAAACAACATCAACATGTAAACAAGTGAATTAACCATATTCTACTTATCCCATATTGTTTGTCTTTCCATGGGCAGAGAATGGATATAAATACAATGTCCTTATCCTTCATTTTTATTAACTTTTAATGAAGTAATTCCTTCATTTGGCCATTAAAAATTCTCTTAATGGTTGACGGTAAGTTTTCTTCAATTTTTGTTGAATTCAAAATTTTTTTTTGTTCATTTCATTTTTTTAATTTATATTAAATTTTTATTGATATTGCCTTGTAGGTAGGGTATGTAGCAATTGATGTTTGAAAAAACGTGTAATTTGACGACGCAAAAAATGTCTAATTTGACATCTCAAAAAACACCATTAAATTATTCAAATGGCACAAAAATGAGCTGACGTGGCCTCCACGTCACAATTTCCTGCCTCCACGTCAAAGACCACATCAGCAACGGCATAGATGAAAAAAAAGATGACGTGGCAATGGTTGAGCATGTGGCGCTGACATGGCGCTTATGTGACCTCCACATGTCGACCTTTGCAGACCTTGCCAAACATTGTCATGAGCTACGTTTTTGGAAAAACATGCCAAATAATGATGTGTCCTCTGAGATTTGCACATGTTTTTACCCCGTCAAGTTGAACGGATTTTAGGAGACGTCAACGCTGATTTTTTTTCTATTGAATACAACGCAGTGTCACGTTTTTTGAGACGTCTTCAAAAAGTCCGGTTTCTTATAGTGAGAGTTGGCGCATGAAGCTTTGGGAACATGCCTACACGGGGGTGTTCAAGAATGTTGATGCATACAAAAAGTCAGAGTCGTTTGAAGATTACAGAGGGTTAATTTTGGCTATCAAGCAAATTATATACCGATATAGTATTTTTGCTCTTTCTTAGTTGGTCAGGTCATTGTGTATCAAACATAATTCTTTGATTGCTTCATTTTATAATTCATGCCAAAAGTCCTTAAATCAAAGTGTCCCTTGGGCCCAATGGAAGTCGGACTAGGAGGTGTGATTGCACCCTCCACTTTGCCCTTCATGATACTATGTATTTTTGGGTTGCTGTAGGTACTTCAAGTTTGAGTTGTAAAGTAAGAAGGCCATTTCCAAAGAAGATCTACCGCGGTTCTTTACTACTTGGTTGGATTGCTCTTCTCCAGACTGCATATTTTCTCCTATGTAGTTGAAGAATTGGACCAGTGCTCACCTACAAGCCTGCCCGTGGTACGTTGAGTGCAACTTCGGCACTACTCCACCCAAAGAAGAAGCACTATTTGAAACTTTGAATGACACTGGGATTGTAGACCCCGAGTTTGATGAGTTTGCTGGTTTGGATCCCGATGCTCGGGCAAAGGCCATAAAACGACGGGATATATCAGACAAAAAGAAGCTGGAGATGTTGGAGGAGGCTAAGAAAAAGACCAAGGACAACAAGAAGAAGAGACTGGCCGCTCAGGCTGAGAAGGAGCATGAGAAAATGAAGAAAAGAGGGACGAAGAGGAAAGCCTACACTATGGATCCCCAACCTGCCACAAGTGCAGCTGACATCATAGAAAATTCATCTGGCTTCTCCCTTACTCAAGAGAGACTCGTACATAGACTGACACCAATAGTTCAGACTCTTCCTGCCGTTCCAGACATTGATGAGTGCATACTCAACTTATCAGTTGGTTCCTTATCTACTGATGAGAAAGCCTTCGATGACGTCCTAGCCTTTTTAGACATGGTAAGTCCTGTTAACATTTATTTGTTTGAATATCATTGGAAAATGGATACAATACATGTCAACAGAATGTCTTTAGAACATGTTAATTTCGGCCATGGTGTGATGCTCCAATTGCAGATCCAGGTGAATTAATTGACACCTCTTTGTACTTTGTAGCACTATATTGATAAGGACAGGTACTTTGATGGTGTATTGAGTACTCAACAGGCAGTTGATCTCATCTTTGTGGATGTTCCCGAAGGTCTACATGTGCAAACTGTGTCCGCTCTGCCTGCCTTGATTCCCGATTGGAATGAGTTCAAAAAAGGGTTCTTAGTTCCCGTTTTTGACTTTGCAAAGGAGTACCTCTACAACAAGGGTGCCTTATTGGTCATGTACCCAACGTCCTCCACTTGACACAAGAGTCACCTTCTCGGATGTTGCAAGACATACAATTTTAGAATTCTTCTTATGTGGTTCGGCATGAACCACCTACATCTCACATTGCCAATTGATCAAACCAAAACGGTAATTACATTTCTTTACTTTTACATTTTGCCGAATCTCGTTATTATTTTATCTATCGTATGCTAACCTCTCCATTGTTTGTAGACCATGTGATTCTTGATTTATCTTTTAGTGAGGGAGTTGGGACCTAAAACTGAGTCGGAATTTCCATTCCAGTTTGTTCCATCCCATCAAGAGGTGGGTGTGAATGTGGCTAGAGACAATATACTCCAGAACTTCTGCAACAAACAAGATGTCACCATGAATGGTAGCATTCCCTGGAGGGATCCTCAAGAGAAGGCGCGACAATTCATGCAAATGCTTGTCGAGGCGTTATCAGAACCAGGGGATGTGGTGGTAGACTGCACAACAATGACAGGTAGCAACACTTTTCTAATTCAGTGATTTTCTAGCCTTAACAAAAAAGAAAGGGGTTTTCAAATTTTTTTTTTTTTGATCGCATGGATATTTTCAGGGTCAAGCATTCAAGCATGTTGTGCATTGTGCTGGCACGTCTTGGCATTTGAAGAGGAGAAGGAGATTTTTGACGCTTTCATTGCTTCGGTCCTACATACGGATGAATTTTCTCAATCAGCACCGACACAGAAGATTCCAACAATTATGGATTTGGATGAAGAGGATGTGGAACCCGAGCATTTTGTGAAGATATCTCAATTCAGTAAATAAGATTAATTCAAAAATCTATCCTTTACATTGTATATTCTCATTACAATAAGCATTCAATCTAATTATCTCTTCATTCCATTCTTCAGGCAGGCCAAAAAAGTGAGGTCCACGACACATGTACTGTTCTTTGGGAGGCTTGAGTTCTTTCCAAGCCTCCCTAAATCGTTTAGGCTACCTGTGTACGTTGAGTCCAACGCTGGAGACTTTGTTGCCCTTGAGCAAAAGCCAAGTTTTTGAGCTCGGTGGGTAGATCCTTGTGTTCTAGACTTCATGGATGACTGTACTATCGAGTTATAGTCAGAAACGTCAAACATCGAGGGTAGCAGAACATCGAATCTCTCTATATCATAAGCTCCTAAACCCCACTTGCTCTATATTGTCGACGATCCTCTATTTATTTCTACTGAATGCATTGTCTAGTTTTTGCCATCTTCCTGCGATATTCTTCTTGTCGTATCATTCTTCGTCCTTAGCATTATATCTCATTCCCTTGATGTGTCCTTCCAAGACCGTAATGTTTCCATTTTAATGATTGTGCCTCGAACTTAGTTATATAATTTCCTTGAGTTCGTATTGAACTTGGCATTTGTGTTTTGGTACCTCTAAACGTAGTAGCCCCATGTTAAATGAAGGCGTCACCCTAAATGGGTCTCTTGGTATCGAGATGGGACTACATAAATTTTATTTGAGCATAAAATCAGGTATGTGATTCCATAAAATACTAATCATTGTGAAATATATTTTAAAAAATCTCTCATACCTATTCTAAAATGCCAACCCCCTGAAGTCCTCTTGGGCCCGAGACGTGGACCTTCAAGACCTCTTCGCCATGCGCTTGCCTTGGGTTGGGCTGTCCGTTCTGTAATTGTCTTCTTCTATGTAATCTGCCACTCTTTGCCGTCTTCGCTTGTGCACATTAGTTTAGGATTTGAAGTTGCGATGATATCCAAGCATTAATGTTAGAGGATGAAGCCGTGCAGATTATCTTGTGGAGCTTCTGCACTGCGAAATACGAACACCTTCTCCATGTCAGTCGTTGTGCACTTCCTTCAGCTATATTGTGTAATTGTCTACTAACCACTCTAAAGTACTACATTCTGTACTTGGCTAATCACAATGTGTAGAGACTTTGTTTTTATAGCTAAATAGATGCTAAAAAATTGCTTTAATCGGCTATTGTCATTTTCAAGATTAACTAGGATACGAGTTCAATAGTTCAACAATGTTAGTGGACGATGACATTACTGGTATCCACGAAGAGCACGCGGACTTCCAAAAAGTGGGTGAGTTCGTAAACAACAAATGAAATGTGTTACCATGTACTTTCTTGGCACATTGTTTACCATGTCAAGCAAGCTGCGGGGCCCCTTATTCATCTCCATAGCAAACTCAAAACCGCCTTTTTTGTCCCGGGGCAGCCTGCGGGGCATATTGACTGCCCCATGGGAGGTTGAAATCTGCCCTATCTACCTTAGGGTCAAACTGTTGGGCACCTTGTCTATCCCAAGGCAGACTACATGGTAGCCGACTTGTCTTGGGGCAGGCTACGAGGCGCACAGTCCGCCTCGGGGCGAAGGCTTGGTTGCCTTTTATGCCCCTGGCAAAGTGCAGGGTGCCTTCGTTGTCTGGGGCAAACTAGTAGGCGCCCCGTGTGCCACGTGGTAGCCTATGAGGCGCCTTGTCCCAGGGCTAATTGCAAGCCGCATTATTTGCCTTGGTGCGAACAAGGGGTGCCCTCTCCGCCTCAGGCTAAACTACTAGGCGCCTGATTTGCCCCAAGGAAAACTGTGGGGCGCCCCGCCCGACCTAGGGCAAGTTGTACCAAGTTTTGATTTCACTAGGGCCCTTATCAGACTTGAGGTTGTCGTATCCACCTCGAGGCAAATTGCAAGGCACCCCGCTCCGCCCAAGGTAGGCTTCGGGGTGCCCTTTGTGTCCAGAGGCTTACTATAGGGCACCCTGCCTTATCCCCCTCGGGGCAAACAACTAGGCACCTTTTTAGCCCCAAGGTATACTGCGGGGCACCATTGTTGCCCAGATAAAGATTGCAAAGCGCGTTGCTTGTCCCAAGGCAGACTATGAGACGCCCTGTCCATCGTAGGGCGAAATGTGGGGCGTCTTGTGTGTCCCAAGGCTCACTGTAGGGCGCCCTCTCCTCTCAGGGGCAAACTGCGGGGCACTCTATGTGCCCCGAGGCAAACTGCGAGGTGCGTTGCCTAGCCTGGGGCAGGCTATGGGGTGCCCTCTTCGCCTTAGAGCAAATTGTGGTGCGCCTCACCTAGCTCGGGGAAGGCAGTGTGGTACCTTAGTTGCCCCAGGGCAGATTGCGGGACGCCTTGTCTACGTTGAGGTGTGCTGTGTGCTCCAGGGCACACTTTGGGCGCCATTGTTGCCCCGGTGTTGGTTGCAAGGCGCCCTACCAGCCTCAAGGAGATGTGCGGGCCGCCTTGTGAGGCATTTTTGTTGCCCCGGGTCAGATTGAAGGGCGAACTGCGGGGCGCCTTTTCTGTCTTGGGACAAGCTGTGGGGTGCGTTGTCCGCGTACTAGGTGGCAAACTGTAGGGCGTCCTATGTGTCCCAAGGCACACCCTAAGGCGCCTTGTTTGACTCGCTCCAAACTATGGGGTGTTTTGTTTGTCTCAAGGCAGACAACAAGGGGCCCTATCCATCACTGGGCAGGCCAAGGGCTCCTGTTGCGAGATGTCTGTCTTTATATGAAGACAACATTGTTCATTTAAGGTCAAACTTGTGATGCCCGATGTTTCCTATAGTTCTCTATTTCAATGCTTGTTGTTGTGTGTAAAGTGACGATTGAACTGGAAACATGTAGTGGATGAGACGTCGCTATTTAGTAGAGAGCCATCTAGTGCACTTAACCTTCAATAAGACGACCAAGGTGGATCCCATCTGCAGGATCTTTCAAAATATGCTTGAAGTAGTTCAGATGTAGGATCTTTCAGAATACGTCTAAAATAGTTCAGATGCAAGATCTTTTAGAATACGCTTGAACTAATTCAGAAGCAGGATCTTACAGAATACGCCTGAAGTAGTTCAGGTGTAGGATCTTTCAGAATATGCCTGAACTAGTTCAAATGCAAGATATTTCATAATACACATGAACTATTTCAACTGCAAGATCTTTTAGAATACGCTTGAACTAGCTTAGATGTAGGATCTTTCAGAATATACTTGAAATAGTTAAAATGCAAGATCTTTCAAAATACGCCTGAAATAGCTAAATTTGTAAGCCTATGGTTATCTAAACTCTAGAACTCCAAGGTTTAGGGTTTTGAAGTTACTTCTTAAGAAGTGGGCCCTTAAACCTCTTTTCGACCTCCCCTAAACCTACAACTTGGTTTTGAATTTGAACTATGGATTTTTTATTTGTTTCCTATTCTTTTAGCCATTCTTGACAATTCATCATCCACGTTCTCGTACCATCCTTTGTTCTAGGGTTGCTCTTGTGTACTTTCATCCATTTGTTTAATAGCCTTTCATCCATTTTTGTGGCCAACTTTCATCTCCTTTTCCAACCCATATGCAGACTTTTGTTCTAATTCTTTTTATCCGTTGACTCTAATGAACTGCTTAAATTTTTCCATCCACTCTCATGATTGTTTTTCAAAATATCATCTTGTTCTTCATTAGTTTGCATTCATTTTTCATCCATTTTTTCATCCATTATTATACCCACTTTTTCATCCCTCTTTTCATCCCCTTTTTCATCTCTTTTTTCATCCAATAGCATAAAGTTCTCCCTCAACTTTTTCATTAAGTTTCATCTATTTTCAAATTTCTCACTTTCCAAAAATTATATTGTAGTCTTAATATTGTTGCTCCCTGCTCACCAATTCACGCTTCCCGCTCGCTACTCGCCGCTCCATGCTCACATACCAGCATTCCCTGGTTGAAGGCAAGGATTGTTCACCTATTATCATCAAATATGATCATGTATATTTGGTATTATCTAAACATGAAACATGTATGTAAATAAAGACCTTAGAATTTATTCAAAACAGTATTGTCTATAGACAATTATTATGTTTATTAATTCTTGCACTACGTAGAAGATGATGATCTATATGTGTTTTATTCTATTTGACCTAAGCCTTGATGCTGCAGTCTTAGTTCTTCAAACCTTTATCATCATGTTTTGTTTCATTTTCCTAAAAAGACATATGGGCAAGGATGCTGTTTCAACCAAGTGGGGACGTTGTGGAAAAACCAAAGTATGGGCGAGGACTTCATAGGCTGTAGGTGGGGACGCTATGGCGGTGGGCACAGACTATCTGGGCACCTGCATTGTCGCTTGGATTGAAAACCATTCCCGCCCAATTACAAAGTCCGCGCCCAATTCAATAGCGTCCACCAAAACTACCTATGTCTGTGCCTCGTTCAATTTACATCCACGCCTTGTATTAAATCTGCACCTTGCATATTTTACGTCACCGCTCATCCTAAGTCCATGCCCTAATCTAATTGAGATCGTGCTTCGACTTGTGTTGGCAGCCAAATGGCTAAGGTAAATCCATTTCTGCATTTTTTTCTACATTTGAAACTCAACTACCTATTGACTACATCAGACGGACAAGTACCTCTACCAGACAGGCGAATCAGACGGACGATCCATCCACTTCCACAATCCTCTCCTCGCACAGCCACCATCGGACGCAAAACTCTTGATCATTTGACGCAATTGGTATGTTTGAGTAGCGAATGAACTTCATAGTGCAAAAACTAGTACGTGAAATCTCTCAAAGCATGTTAGAATGTTAGGTGTCAAATTTTTGACTCTTCACTTATTCTCATTAGTGTTGCATGTAATTTCTTTGGTATGATAAAAGAGAGAATGGGCAGACGACTTGACACTAGGCGTTCAATGATGGAGGGGACACAAGAAGACTTCCACAGCAACAAGAGCAATACGGATTCAAGACGACAGGTGGGGACGGAGATCACGTCTTCTTCTGTGGCCTTGAAAACAGAGGCCAACGTAAGTTGCTCTCATTAAATTTCTTAGATGAGTCTTTTTAAGTCTAAAAGTGTCTACTATTAATTTGAAATGTGATCATTAATAACAAGATTGACTCAATCTATGGAGCGGACAGGGGAGGGGGAGGACATCCTCTTTAATCCAAGTAAAGTCGAAGCCTCCTTTTTCCACCAAGCTTACTAGACAGAGGGGTCGGACTTCCTGCTTGATCTTGGTAACGTCGGAACCCCCTTTTTTTTAACAGAATGACCGCAAGGAGGGCATCCTCGATGCCGATGAGAGAAGGGTCGGACGGCTTACTTGATACAAGTAAGGTCCTGTCTTTTTTCTTTCCACCAAGATGGTCGGATGGAAGGCACCCTTGGCGCCAACGAGGAAGGGGTCGGATGGCCTACTTGATATAGATAAGGTTTGTCTTTTTTTTCTTTTCCACCAGGCTTGCTACAAAGAAGGCACCCTCAGCGCCAACAAAGGAGGGGTCGGACGGCTTGCTTGATATAGATAAGGTCCTGTTCGGGTTTTTTCCCCCCAGGTTGGTCTCACGGAGGGCACCCTCGGCGCTGAAGAGGGAAGGGTCGGACAGCCTGCTTGATACAAGTAAGGTCCTATCTTTTCTTTTTTCCACGAGGCTAGTGGGATGGAAGGCACCCTCGGCGTTGACAAGAAAGGGGTCGGATAGCTTGCTTGATACAAGTAAGGTCTTGTTTTTGTTTTTTCCACAAGGTTGGTCGGATGGAGGGCACCCTCGACGCCATCAAGGGAGGAGTCAGACAACCTGCTTGATCAAGTTAGGTCCAGGCTTTTCCTTTCCAACCAAACTTGCCGTGAGAAGGGCACCCTTGGCACCGACATGGGAGGGGTCATGTGGCTTGCTTAATCAAGTAAGGTCTTGTCTTTTTTTTTTCTACCAGGCTGGTTGGATGGAGGGCACCCTTAATGATGACGGGGGAGGGGTCAGACAACCTACTTGATCAAAGTGAACTCTACATGTTGAACATTTTGGTTAGGGTGCCATGATTTAGTAGCCATTGTTTCAAGTTCAAGTTGGCCCAAACTAAGGGCAATGTAACATTTTCTCTTCCAATTATTTGTTATTACCTTGTCATGCTTGATAGTCTATGATCAATCCTAGAACAAGGATAGTAAAGCTATCTCTACTGTTTGATTTGCTTTCTCCCGTTCCAATGTAGATGGCAGTTGGTTTAGTCCCTTTAGAATCTCACATTGCTGATGTACAAGTCACTGCCAAAAAAGGTGATGGAGGCAATGCCACTGAGTACAAAGTGAAGGAGATTGATATTGAATTCAAGTCTGAGGACACCTTCAAGAGAGCTCAAAATGTCAATTAAATTGTATCAATATCCAACTTGAGATTGAAACCTCATTTGATTTCTCGACTCAGGATTCCCTTATGTCATCTTGCTCAATTGCTAATGGTCAGGCCAGTGCTGTAGTGTGACCTCACAAAACTTTGGAGTAGGAGTTCATGCATGGATATAGAGATGGATTATGTGTTTTTTATGTTCACTTACTTATGAGCAAGGGAAGACAGAGATGGTATCTAATTTAGAGAAAGAGGCATGAGGATCCATGTGGAATGACAAGAATGACATCTTCAACTCTACTCTTAGTGCAACTCTAGACTTGTAGGATCTTAGAAGATCCAAATTTTTTGTCTGTGATGGTAATCATAAATTGTTGGCATGGACTTCATACATTAAGAAACACCATGAGCATGATAGGAATAGGTACATTTCTATCATTCTAGAGACAAAGGGCAAAATCAGAGATGTCATGCATGACATGCATGACATCAACAAGTAAGTGGATCAATTCCTTGTTTATTTTTTCATTTGTTGTCTATAGTTCTTTAGAGAAATTTTAACATCGTCAAATTGTGTTGCAGGCATATAAAGAATTCTTTCATCAAAACTAGCTTAATACACACATTATATCATGTCCATAAGTATGGGATGCTGCCACTAGAAAAATTCTCTGAGCACTTTAGTGTCAGCGAGATGTTGCAGTGCTATCAAAATCTCCGAAAGAGTTGATACTCAATGTTGCTTGAAGTTTTCACTTCATTTATGTCATACGCATACTCGAGCGCATAAGTATCTTTAACAAAAAAATGTGGTAAGATGACATGGAATATCGTCCCAAGAGACTCTACTATATTGCTATGAGTTCAAATTATCCGGATTATCCAAAAACACCCAAGCAAGATACAAAACCTCTTGCTCTATTTTCTGGAAACAACAATCTTCTGAATTTTGACCCAGATCCGTCTTTTTCTTAAATCCGGTTTTACTACTCCTCGGTTTGTTATACCCATGTTTTACCTTCAGGGGGTCCGCTTTTGATCTTTAAAGGGACTCCACCACTTAGGAACTTCACACTTAGTAACCTATCAAAAACAACCAAAACAACCACTTTGATCTAAATACTACAGCAAAACAAGTTTCTATACTTTCACGACTTTTCGGATGGCCTATCCAGAAAGTAGGTTACGCAAAATCCGGTCACTCTTCTTCACTTCAACGGCAGATACATGCTATCCGGATTCAGTAGAGGGAGATTTACTAGATGCTAGACTAGTACTGCAGTTGGCATATCTTTCGGTAAGTGGGTTTTTTTTTTTCCCCTAGCAGCCGCTTAACTCTACATGGGACCAATCTCAATCTTGAAACCTCACCCGCACCACTCCAATTGGATTACCATTCTAGTAGTTTAAAGACACTAATGCACAAGTCCTCTAGACCAGATCTAACTCCGTTACAAATCCTTCCCTCACACTCTAAACCAAAATAACATGAATCCGGATTCCTCCTACTCGATCCTCCTTGCTCCACACACACAAATATACAAATCAAGGACTCCGTACAACACTTTGGAGCCTGAATGTCCACTTGGTGGCTCAGATTAAAGGAAGAAAACAAGATACACATCAAAAATGTGCTTAGAGGGAATGGAATGGGCAACAATCTTGTCCACCCTTAAAAGCTAAAAACAAAAAGGCAAAAAGGCCATCCGCAATCAAGGTAACCAACCATTGACACATCCGAGATATCTGGAACGCCGATGCCAGTTATCCCTATGAATCCAAAAACGGGGCCCACACATGAAAAATCCGTTCCAAAAAAGAAAACAAAATAACAAACTGCCACTAACTAACTATCTATCTCCTACAGTGCGTCTTCTTTGAACTACTACCATCCTGACTCGCAACTCCCTTTGTGCTCAACTTCAGGGGAGTCGATCGGACTGCCGCTTGGGTGTGAATCTTTCTCGGCACCAACGGGATGTCCTCATCCGTTTCTATCTTTGATACGGATCCAAAATTGAATTCTACTTTCTCAAACTCCAAGATCTCGTTAACTTCCTCCAACGAATCCAGGTCGATGGATGCCTCACTCGACTTTGGTGAGGGATGTTCTAATATAGCTCCTGCTTGCATATGCGCGAAGTCCTCCGGATTGGTCCGGGCCAGATTCGCCATGGCCCCCAATCGCTCAAGGAGGTTACTTGGGATGGTTGACTTGGTCGGATCCACTAACTCCAGTGACCTGATCCAGGTCTGATTAGAGGTTTCCGGCTGAACTGGAAGACTCTGCTCTTGAGCTTAAACTTGTACTAGGGTCTGACTTCGCTACGTCAGCCACCTCTGAGGACCTTCATACAACTTTAGTAGGGACCCAAGCCCCTCCAGTTGTAAATGGATTGGAATTTCCACCATTGGTTTGACCGGAGTGTGAAGATATGGGTTGGTGGTCAGATCCGGATCCACAAACGTGGAGAAGTCCATGGCCCGGTCCGGATCAACTCGTGCCACCAATGCTTGCATCTCCTTCAACACCCTCTCCATCCGTGCTTGGAAAACCATGAGGATCATGACCACCTTTGATCCGGTCACATGCCCATCCCCAACCAACTGCACGTTGTAGAGGTTGGCCTTGTTCACCAACTCGGCTAGTTGAGTGACAAGGGACTGCAGGCTCCAAACCACGTGGAGGGCGTCTTTCTCGTTCCGCTTGGCCAACGAACACTCTCCTTCCGCCCAATTTATTTGAGCTTGGAGCTCGTCTTGACTATTTCCGAGGTTCCGGATCTGCTCATCCTTTTGCCGAATGACTTCCAAATTTAACATGCGTTGGATTTCTTCCTAGATTTCCTTTGGCGGCACCTTCAGCTTGTCCGCAATCTCCTTGACAAACCCAATTGCCTTCTGGTGCAAGAGCCGCGCCTGCCCCATCCACTAGAATCCAATGTTGAAGAATTCTTGGCTGGGTGGCTTCTCTTCTTCCGGAATCAGGTTCAACTCCACCAAATCCACCTCGAGCTATTTTCCTCTTGAAGCCAGATCTGTCGACTTCTGCTTCGTGCCTCTATGCTTGAATTGGTCTTCTTCCGGATCTTCTTCCTCCTCGGATATCAAATCGTCCTGTTGCACCTTGTCCATGGAATTGAATTTGAGAAGTTCGCATCTGGTGTTGTATACGAGCACCTCTTCCAACGTCAGAACATCACCATGGTGGTACAAATGAAACAAATATGGATTGATCGGGCTATACTTGCTTTTAGCCATGTGATCAGCCAGTTTTGCTACCACCGCTGCAATGACCTTCCCCCAATGCACTACTCTCTCTTCCATTGCTCTGAAAATGGTGTTAACCACCGTGACCGTAATCCGGCTAGGCTTTTCCAGATACAAAATCGGGATCATGAATTCTAGTACTTGTCTATGCCTTGCGTCTATACAATCACTAATGGCATATCCTTCCTTTGAGTTGGGCAAATTTCGGAACTTTCTGGTGGCGTATTTATCTGCACGCAAGGCCAATCCATCTCCAAACTTCCGGAACGAGTACACCTCCGTCCAAACATCCAACCCTTGCTTTGTCCCCTCACAGTGAGCTCGTACTGATTCAACGTTTTGTCAATCAACTCTTGAATGAGATTGTCACTCCTCAGGTTCCACGGCCTCTCCAATAATCCTACACATTCTAACCGTCTGAGATCCTCATCTAACTCCTAGCGGGTGGCCAGTCGTTGGGTATGGTCGGACAGACCATCTAGGCTATGACCGAGGCCTTGGCGGATTTTGGAACACTACTTTCCGCCATTGAATACCGACAAGATTCAATCTAATCCGGCTCACTAAGTCCGGTCCTCACCTCTCTCTAATCGTGTCATGATCACTATCTCACCACACTTTCTCTCAACTATCAACGAGCGAGGGAGTTCAAAAAACTCAAGGGGAGGAGAAATAAAATGGTGGTGGCCCTTAAGTACCCAACGTGCCGTTGCCAGTTCTCGGATGAAAACTGAATTAGGGTTCCATTCCCGAGACCCGTACTCTAGCCTTGTAGGTTGGATCCCTAGACCATAGATTGCGGCATTCCGATTTGCTTCCAGATATTGGATCTGTAACCGGATCGGATTCCTCTTTCCGGAAGGATCCGTATTGCAAACTTACGCCTATCGGGACTCAAACCATTGTATTTTACATACAAATTTGAAAAATTCCTATTCTATTACATCTATTCTACTCTTACTACATGGAATAAGAGTTTTTGTGTTGTGACAATTTATTTTTTGGGTAAGTACTCTTTCTAATATTTTGGATTGATTGACCTCTCATTCTTTTGCTCAATAATGTTTGTAAAGTTTTGCTTATGTTTATGTGGTTCTGTAGTACAAGATAGCTGTCGCTTGTGATCTTGCAGTTCGGTTGTACAAAGAAGAGACATCGGAGGAAGACCAGTCAGAGGAGGGCATGTTAGCTGCCATGAGATTGGGCACTAAAGAGAAGACATCAAGATTGATCCAGAAGTTGGGCAAGTGAACTGCCGTTGCCAATCCTAGTCTTGGGATTGATTGGCTTCTAGAGGTATGAGTACAAAGCATATTCACTGGATTATTTTTCGGTGTTCTTTTACTTTGTTTGATTGTAATTGACTCCTGCTACGGACACTATAAGAAACTTGGGGGGTTTTTTACGTCCAAAATTTGGATGTCTACTTTTTTGGACATCAAACATAACATTAGGATGCTAGTTTTGACATCAAAACTAGCATCCTAATGTTATGTTTGATGTCTAAAAAAGTGGACTTCCAAATTATGGACGTCAAAAAAAACATGGGGTTCTTGTAGTGGGATTAAATGCCACTAGAGCTCAAACATCACTCCAGAAATGACTCGGGAGAAGTTGCAGTTGATTGCAACTTGCAACATCAACAGCAATCATAAGGTGAAGTGGCTGCAGTGGTGGAATTTTTCTGTTCATACAAGAGAAGCAAGAAGATTTTCACTGAAGCCAGTTGGAGAAAATGATTTGAGGTCATTCTTGGCTAAAGCCTACTAGTATGTACGGATAAGTGATTCACTTGCAGTTATATTAGGATCCTAATAAATCTTTGTTCAAGTCCGTATTCCAAGAAGCTGACTTTTTCATTTTCAAAATACATTTGCATTCAGCTAATTTCATGTTCTTAATGAATAGATTGAAGAAGTTGGGACTGAAATGTTTGATAACATTGTAAAGAAGGACCAACTGAACTTGACTATGGACTCTCTTATAGAGCCAGATAGTTTTGCAGATTACCTTGAGGGATGGAGAATTTGAGTTTGGGACCACGTATTTATTACGCAGTTCAGAGGACACAACGTCTTCAAGAAGTCCAATGACTTCAAAAAACATAAGGGCTCCGATCTAGTGGTAAAATGTGTCATTTATTGGTAAGAATTCCAATCCATGTTGTCAATGACATTTACATATGTTTGTTTTTGAAACCTTGACCATGACCCATTGAAGTTTTGAATTGGTACTCTTTGGTGTTTTAGGTATTTCAAGTATGAGTTGTTGCCAAAGAGTGGAATCTTGAAACGTAATCTTCTTTCATTTTTTGGAACGTGGTTAGATGTCTCTTCCAAGCATTGCATGTTATCTTTGTCGCAATTGAAGTGGTAGACCAATTTGCACCTAAAGTTCGGTGCTTGGTATTTGAACTGTCCACCAGAGTTCACACCATTGTCTGAGGAGCACCTCAAGCAATCAATCAACTCCCACAAGATTGTTAAGGAGTTTGATGAATTTGTTGGCCTTGATGAGGATGCCAAAGCCAAAGCCATCAAGCGGAAAGATGAGGCTGACAAGAAGATTGCTTTAAGGAACTTCAAGGCTATGGACAAGGCTAAAGAGAAAATTTCAAAGAAAGCCCAAAGACTTCTTGAGATGGAGAATGCCCCAAGAGTTGAATTGATGAAGGGGAAGAAGACCAAGGAGCCAAAACCGCCTTCATCAACCATTGATAAGGGCTCCCAACACCAGCGTTCATTTTCGCGTGGCACCAAGCGTGACATTGAGTATGCTTCACTCAGCAACGACGAAATCCACCATAGGCTTGCAGCTATGGAATATTTGAAAGACTCACAAATTTCTATTTTTGAATTCATTTTGAATCTTTCTCTTATAGAAATACTGGCTGATCTTCTTTTATAGGTGTATGACGACATTGTCAGTTTCATTAACAAGGTTAGTAGTTTCACCGGCGTTTATGATTTTTTGTGGTATACATTGTGAGTGTCATTGGTCTTGCTACTGATTGGGACAATATTGTTGCAGCACAAAGGAGACAAGCAGTGTATCTTCAAAGGTAAACTAAGTGATAAATCATATATTGACCTCATTATTGCGGACATGCCTGAGGGTATGCCTGTCCCTACTTTGTCCATGCCAGCTAATACTATTTCCAAGTGGAACACCCTAAAACCTGCGTGGTTGGAGGCGGTATTAGAATTTGTGGACAATCATTTGTATGACGATGGAGCTCTTGTGATTATTCATCCATGATGCGTTGTTGCAAAGGTCACCGATCTGAAGTATGCTTCTACCTATTTGTTTAAGAAGATGAAAGACTGGTGGGGAACAAATTGGTTACATCTAGCCCACTAGTAGAAAAAATAGTGATCAGATTAACAAAAATTCAACACAAAAGTGTTGATTTTTTTTGTTAAGATGGACGTATTAATTTGGGCAGTTGTTAATTGAAAAGTGTTGATTTTTTTGTTGATTTGGTCCTATTTTATTTTTTCATTAATAATTATTTTTAAATATTTAAAAAATAAAAAAAATTGCCACGTGGCAATCTAATGGCCACATAGCAAGCAACTCAATTGCCATGTGGCATCTAATACCTTTACCAAGTCCCTAGTTGCCCTAGCCGCCACCAAGGTTTGATCCTTGGACCTTACAATTGAGGCCCAAGGACCCTTCTAATGCATCATATACAAATTTACATGACTATTTTTGATGTAAAATTTTTTTTTCTATATTTTTTTCATTTTTTTTCCATTAGTTTTGAAAACCAGAAGACTTTGGAGGCGATTTTGACCTAGTAAATTAACTTCTCCTAAAAAGATATAAACTAAGAAAAGTTGGGAAATCAAGCCAACTTTCACCTCCATAAAACCGTTTGAGATTTCAAGCCTTCAATCAAAACTTATAGACAAAAATTGTGAAAATATTGTAGTATCCAAATTAACAAAAACAATGTGATTTTTTTGTTAATTTGAACAATATTAACAAAAAAATTGTAAAAATGGACATTACAATATCTAAATTAACAAAAAGTTGTTGATTAAATGTTAATCTGGTCACTGATTTTCTAGTAGTGGCCTCACCTATACCTACTGGATGCACGGTATGTTCAATTTTCTGTTCATTTTCTTATCAAATTATTCTTGTGAGATAAATGCTTTCATTGTCCAATAGTTAGTTTTCAGTTTTACTTTACTGTTTGAATGTTGTCTTTTCTTTTCAGTTGTATGACATAGGATACATTTGATTGTTTGGGTTTCTCAAGTCGGCTTGTAGTATATATTAAGACATTTGTTTCTGACCAAATGTCTTTATACCTCTTCTTTCTTATAGACCTAGTTCTTTCAAGTTATGCTCCTGGTGAGGAATTTGGTTATTGTTGGTCCTTCCAAGTTCCAATGCTAGCCATGTTTGAAGTTGAAGGAATTAGAAATAGATGTTGTTGTTGATGATGTTCTACAAAATTTCACGAAGAAGGAGACTTTGACCGTGGACATCAACTTCAAGCCCTAGAGAGGGGCATGGAAAAAAGATCCTAGTTTCCTACAAATGTTGATAGAAGCATCTACACGTCCCAAATCAACGTGACCAAAACAACAGAAATTTCAGCTTTTCTACTAGTGATTCCAACGGATTTTGACAATGAAGATGGAATAGAGGTTGTCGTTTCCTATCTTCAAATAAACAATAAATAGTTTTAAATTCAATTTCATGTCGCTTAAAAGTTTCTAAAATATTAGACTTATTCCAAATTCCAAATTGAAGGCCAAACTACATTTCCTAAACTTTATTTTAGTAGTTGATGTTTGAATTAGAAAGTTGTTGTCCTAAACAACAGTAAATACCCTAAACCACTTCGCTTCAATGGTGATTTGCAGTTTATATTTGTTTTATAATCACACTAACATAGTATCAAGTAAAAAAATCCTAAATAATATTTTTTTTTAAAAAGACTTAAATTATTATTTTTTAAATTAAGAAAAAGACTATAATATTTTTTCATTATAAAATCCACGGTAATAGGTACCTCATCAATTTTCATCCCAAAAAATTGTACACTCACACGCTCATGTTTATAGGCTCACAGAATAGCAACCTTGTTGGAAAGTCTATCAATGATTGAAGGTCGTCCTTTTTCTAATTAAAAGTAGTTTGTAATTGACTCTATGTTGAGGTTGGTCCTTGTAGGAAGTGGTGATTGTTGTACTAATTGATTCTCTCTACATTGAGAACGATGTTCTAAATCTCCAACAAGTTATCAAAATTGGGCCTGACTTCTAAGCACTTTTGGAAGGTTTGGTGACAAGGACTTTCATGTGCTCTGTGCGGTTATTACATATTCTTTGATCTATCAAAATGAATAAATTGTGGTGAATCTACCTTACTTAACTATATAATATATAGCTGTCATTTTTCCTTCTAAAATTTGTGCATTTGAATGCATTTGCCATGTCATTGTGTGTATATTTGTATAATGCAAAGAGGATTATATCAAAAAATCTCCCAATTTTCAGTTTCCTAAGTTAAGTGTTGAAATCCTTCTATTTGATTATACAATGGAATGCCTTTGCTTGATCATGGAGACTTTTTAAGATATAAATGTACATCACTTAAACATATTCTACAACCTTAAAAAGAAAAAATTTGGTATTGCTCTATATCAAGAAATTTTTAGATGATTCAACTCAAATACTATACAAATGAATGTGGTATAGATGTTTGCATTGCTAAATTATGTTTTTTCTACATCTTTTCATATATGTACATGTTCTATTAAATATTTTATTTCCTATTTTCAATGTCTCTTTAATCTCATTTTATATAATGTACACTTAGTATTTATCAAGAGATTTTTTCAAGTCTATAATTTAAAGGGGTTTCATGCAAAAATTTGTTAGAAAGCAATGAAATGATTTAGGCTCAGATTTGGGGTATGGAAATGGTTCATTTTAGAAAAACTTAATTTTCCAAAAATCTAGATATGACACCCTGTCCATTACATTTGATTTGTCATGAGAGGAGAGTAACTCATACAATTGAGCAAGCAAGGTGGATTAGATGGCCATTGTGATTTGTGATATTTTCCTAGCAGCTAATTGCATGCCAAAGTCCCTTTTTAAATCTGTCCTTTACTCCAAGGCCATATTGAGTCAATGTCTTCAAAATTGGAAGCAAATTCTTGATTTATTACAAGCACTTATTAGATGGTTCTTCAGTCTTGCCTCTCCAACTTTGTCTGCCTCTCTAGGTTTTAGAATTCAGAAGTTGAATGTGTTGTCTATTTCCTTTTGTTTCCTACTACTACAATACTTCATGTGATTCTTGCCTATGAGTACGTAGAACTTCTTGCTCATTTATAAAACAAGTATTGTAGATAGCAAGGCCCATTTGTTTTTCTAAATTCATTTGTTAAATACCATTCTAGGAAGTAGTCACCTTTGTGTGACTATTAAATCAATAGTTACCAATTGTAATCTTGTGATGGAATTGTGATATAAGTTTGCCATGCTAGCCTTGACATTATACCTTCAAGAAATGAGTAATGTGCACTCTGTCCGATGACATGTAGTGGAAGTACGCTTAGTATCCTTTCATAAATCACACTTGGTTTGAGATAAGCGAGGCTATCATAACAAACTAGTTAGGGTCACCAGACGGGACGGACAAACAAGCAAACCGGACAAAACGTCCGGATGATCCGGATGGCTTTCATTTTGTAAGCCATGGAATTTTTCTAAATGACACGTCACTTTGTGGTGTATCATAACGTTGGAACCAAGGCGCAGACGTTGAGGTCGAGCAAAGACACTAGTGTGTGGAAACGGACGTCAAGGCATGGACGATGTGTGCGGTTTTACATAGTGTAGAGGGTTAAATGAATTTTTTTTAATGTGCTCTATAGAGGGGGATTTAGGATGCAAAGATCTGAAATTGATGTAATTTGATAAAAAAATTGCATTCTTCATTCAGCTCATTATGACTCTCATATTAAAAAGAATTAGTGTATATTATCTTCTACATAATTGCACTCACCAATGTCTTCAACATACATGACAAATACAAAAATATTACAGACATATTCATAGACTGTAATTTTGTGATAACGAAAAGTGTTTATAAAATTCATGCATTGCAGAGTACAATAATAACACAGTGAATTTATACTTCCAAAATACGCCCACTTTTTCACTAGTTATCTAAGAAATTCCATCTTCTTATTGTTGATCTTTCTTCCAATTGCTCCAGTTGTCTTCAACTCTTGAGGACTGAAGATCTACCATTGGTACACCTCAATTATTGAAACGACTTGATATGCGGACTTCTTGGGTACATGGACAATGGTGCTAGATTGTGAGCGTGCGAGTGCGAGCCTGTGGGCGGTGAGCAGAAAGTAGGTGAGCGTTGAATTCTGAAATTGTAAAAAAGTCAGTAATAATTCTAAAAATAGGATTAAGTTTAGGGTTTTGGTAAACCTTTCTATTTTGAGTAAACTTTAGTACACTAAAGCTGTGGACCTATGACCGCGGACCTATTACCGTGGACCTGTTACCGTAGATCTATTATTGTAATTATGTATAATTTGTATAAATTTTTTAATTTTAATCACTGGTTACAGTAATGGAAGTACATATTGTGAAAGGCAAACAGATGACCTACAAGAAAATGCAAATTCAAATTGAAAATAGGTTGTACTGAATACTTCAAGAAATTACAGTATTCGTCCAAATAGAAATTGGTACTCTTGAAGCTATACATCTAACTTTAGTCTACAGTCATTCAATCATTAACACCCAACAATTATGGATTGTTGGACTTCTAAACATGTTGAAGACTCTCCTCCGATACTTTGATGATACCGGCTTTTGTGAGAAGGATCTTCACTGCATTGAAACTGAAGCTTGGAGAATGTATAAACTTATCCTCTGATGGATTCATTTTGCTGAAGTAGCAAAGTAAGTAATAAAGATGTTTGCAATGCACATATTGCTGGCGGCTACCAATTGCTGAAACGGCCATGTCAACAAAATCGGGGCAAGTGCACTCTGGATACATGCCAAGTGTAATGCGATAAAGCTTCTCCCTAGGCTCAAGTCCGGATTGAAGGGAGATTATGGCTCCAAGTCCGGGGAAGGGGAGCAAGGTTACCGCCAAAATAGTTCCTTTGACATTAGCAGCACTCTCCCATTTATTGCGGTGCTCTATTGTAGGAGCATTTGCAATACGGCGAATAGCCTTGCTCCTTCGAGTAGTTGGATATGTGGTTGCATGCAAAGGACTAGGATGATCATAGTAGATGGCCTGGAAAACATTAGACATGGTGAACAAACGTCGAGGGGATATAGGTGGCCGTTGTTGTAGTTGGAAACCAGACTCCTGCAATAGCAATGTCTCTTGGCGGGTCAAATTAGTGCCTGTTAGTATAGGCCACACATCTGGGACTTGGGGCCAATCAATCACCCAACCACGTTTAGAGCCTCGTACACATCGTTCAATATCATCTGGGCAAAACCAAAAGTCGGTTACGATCTCTTTGTTTCCGCCATACTGTTTTTTCCTACCATGGTAGATTGGAGCTGAAGTACCTCTTGATCCTTTTGCAATTTTGGCAACACAACGGATGTTTGAACTTTGTTGTTGCGCATGACATTTGCAACTGGACTTGTGCGAAATTCTCGCAATATGCCAGTGTGAAATATCACAATCACTCTCCATTGCAGTTGTCACATGTGGTATATGGGTAGAGTCAACCAACGTGTCTACTTCATTAGAGGCAACTGTGGGTGAACGGGTCGATCGTGTATGTACTCAAGGCTGAGAGAAGTTTACCTTGTCTGGACAATGGGAGTCACCATCTGACCCAATAGGGAGGTCAAGCTTGCGCTTACTGCTACCAAATACTTCTTCGCCTTCCAAATGGGGAATACGTAATGATACACCGGCCTCTCCAGGAAGGTCACTGAGTGCTTCCGCAATCTTCTTTGGATCTTCGCTTTGTCTAGCGCCTCGTAACTTTAACTCCTCTTTTGATGGCCCTGACCTTGATACGTTGCCTTTAAGAAAAGCTCAATAATTGGTCATTTGCATGAAAGCTCGAATGCAGTCATCAGAAGTGGCGGCAAACAAATCATTACCTCGATTACGCGACTGCTGCAACCACCTATTATGAACCGTTTCGGATAAGTTGCATGACGGCATGTCCGCCATCTCCTCAACATTTAAATCCTGAAATAATGATATCAAAGGCAAAATAAAATAAAAATTAAGTATCACCACATTTCTAATTTACAACGACACGGTAAAATTTTGATCTCTGTACTCTACAGGAAAGGTTCCCCTCGGCGCCGAGGGGAGAATCCACGAACCCTACCGTGATTCATATCTCCAAACAAGGTAGAAAAATATGTTTCAAATTTTGTTGCAGAAAAAAATATGGATCCAGAAGATTTAAAAATTAACAACATAAGTTAAAAAAATTACCATTTGCATAAACCCGCCCCATTGACGATATTGAAAGTGCCAAAATGCGAGCCACAACTTTAGTTCCCTCATAGCATCTTCCGAGGCTGCTCCTGATGAAAGCCACCAAGATCGTATTGCCAGATAACGCATTTTAGCTTCGTCCATAGATTTGGAGTCTTTGTATTGTTTACAAAGACGAGTATGTTGTTGTTGCAAATCCGGCTTGATGAGCTTCTGTGTATGGCAATGTAAAGAGGTACTCCAATGTAAAAGACATGTCCGCTCTCGGTTCACCATCACTATTTTAGGATCTCCTGATCCGTAGACAATTCGAACGGCATTCCAATTTGCTTGTGCGCTGTCAGCCATAAAGCCTTTAAAGTTCGGATTCTAAACGCCATTGCGTCTCATGACTCCGTTCAGAGATCTCCACATGATGCATTGAACCGCCGTGTCCTCAGATTGCATATCACATACAGCATTTGTCATCACTTTCCTGCATCCTGTATCATAAACATGGCAACCCATGGTTGTCCAGTCTTTAACCCGTTTGACATGGTCAAACATGAGCCATGCATTCTCCAGATCACCACCCGGTTGCATCTGACTCACAAGGTCCACACCACTCCCTGGCCCCTCTACTAGCATCTTAAATAAATAAACCTCTTCCTTGCCTTGACCAGGAAACACACTGTCATGAATGTACTCAAACCTCAAATTTCTTTTCATATTCATAATACTATCTATTATCCCACTTTTGCCACTTGAACGGAATGAGGAAATAACATTTTGGATATTAGGAGAGCTCAGTATCTGGAACTTGTCCATCACATCTTCTAACGAATTTCCCCGCAACATCTGCTTCGGACCTTCACCGTTGTGTATCAAGTGGTTATCAAGAAATTGTTTACTAGCTGCTAGGGCAATGGCCGAGTTAGTGGCACTAGGGGTTTTGAAACCTCGCGAGTAATGAGGCTAGCTATAGCACCTAAGGACTCCCTACATGTTCCTAAAGCTACAGGATGCAGGTGATTTCCCAAATGAATGCAAGCTCTAGTCATGCTTGCGGAATCTCCGAAAACGTAATAAATTCGAGCATCACAGACATTGATGCAATGAGGCGGACATTTACATATCTTACAGAGGAGACTAGAATCCCTTGGAGGGAAGGCACCAATACGGAATGGCCCAGGAGTAAATCCACACCACTTAGTCTCGTTTGGCTGAGAAGAATGCTTTAAGTAATCGCACTCTGAATTCTTACAGATAAGATGTCCTATACAAGAAGATTTTCTAAACTTTAGGCCATCGTCATTGTTGATGTTAGATGTCATTGTCCTACACCAAGCGTGACCATTGTACCGTTTATCCATGCCCTGTAATTTCCCAGCACCCGATGACAAAGTCGAAATTAGAAGGAAAGGCAACTCAAAAACTACATCTCCGTCATAATTTGCAGGAAGGTCTTGCACCTTGTGATGGATGAGTGCATCATAGTCTATTGAAGCTATTTTGTTTTGAAAACCACGAATCAAAGCTAGCTTCCTTAAGCAACCAACAATACTAATTGTGGATGCACTACCGGGATATGTTGGTGGACGCGAGTGCGTGGATAGAGCAGGACTAGTACAAGGCATTAGATTTAAACTAGACGGTGTCTTCAGGGCATCATTGGAGACTCTACTAGGACATCCAGGTTGATTTGAAGACTCTCCCTTAGACTCACTCGAGAGATCTATGACAGGGTCATTAGATTCCTGCTTTATGGTAACGAACGGAAGAGGAGTGACACTATTAGTAAGATACGCGTACTCAGAAGTGTTCCAGTTTTCCCGATGGGAAGGAGGCATGTCCACTGTAGAATGCCCGGAAGGGCGAGGTAATATTTGAGTGGAGTCTACCCTCATGACAGACGATAAACCATAAGCACAATAGCGTCCTCGACGAAGATGCCAGACATGACTGTCATCAACTACCAGTCTCTGAATATGAATCGTCTCTCTCAAAATGCCAGACTCAGACAATATCTCTTCTTCAACATAGATACTAGACATGGCAAATTGAAAACGTACATGAATAAGATGAGCTGATACGACAACAAAATCATCATCTCCTAGAGGTATGATGAGAGGAACTTCGTGGCCATTCGCTCGAAGGGATGCCATTTCTAAAAAATCAAAAAACAATATCGACAGTAACAAAACGACCTAAACTATTTCAACAATCAAGAACGGTTGAACATAGCGCCCTCTGAAGTGCAAGGCACATATGAATAAAATGAAGTTGGATTTTAATAATGAAGTATTTGCGACGTCACCATCTGCAATTAATATCCATTATTGAATTAAAATTCGTACATAATGTAATTTGGAAGCGCCAACGACACAGACGTTTGCGGTTGTAATTAAAGAAATGCGCTCACCTGTCCCTTAAATGAGAGTGAAATCAAAGTAAAATTAAATGAACATTATTAAGCTAGGTAGTTTATTAGTGGCGGAGTAAGAACATGACTAAATTATAGAATTTCTTAGTGCAGAAGCTTCTGCCATTATGTAAAGGAGATCTTTTCTTCTTGAAACTAAGTACCGCTCAGTATGCAGTCTTATCTTAGAGTTCCACCAGCCACCGGCAATATAAAAATAAAACAATTGGCACACAAAAAGATATTGAAAATAGAGGAGTCTATCATTTGAATGTGAGATTTCATATATCGGATTGGACAATCGTGAAGTACATGCAAATACTAATTATAGTCGTACAAATGGCAAACATATTTAAATCATGAACGCCTAAGACAAATTGAAATATTAACTACTCACTGACTTGCATAGCAAAAGCAATCACTATAGCATCATTGGTTTGAATTATGCAGATTGTATAGATGGTTCTACCTGAATATAGTAGCCCATTTCCCACCAATATGGTGAGGAATATATACTGTTAGTCAGATGCTTATGCCATATTCCACACGCGATGGAATTGTGCACAGTTTTAGGAAAAAGAGGAAGAAAAAGAAACTTTTATATTCTTCTAGGAGAGAGCTGCAGAGGTCAAGGAGTAGAAGTAAGAACGTTGTATTACTCCGTGAGTCCGAGTTTCCCAGTGGAACTCCAGCTGCTCAAATGCAAGAAGTGGGCTTCCATAGAGATGTCATTGCCGGGAGTCAGCATATTGAAACCGTCCCAGAAGAAGGGTCATTGACATGTAGCACTAGCCACAGGCAATCATCGGATCTTGTAAGTAAATATACTCTCTCTTCCTAATTGCTATCCTCTTTGCAACATTGTTTATTGACACTACCATGAACATACTTACTGATGTATCGGGGGATGGCAGTACATACTTTTGTAAATCAGGTAACCATTCTCAAAGTATATAAATTCCTGAAATAATATGACCGCCACGTCTAATATAAACAATTTAGTAGACCACTCATCAGAAATGAGAAATCATCTGGTCATACTAAAAGCCGTGTATAACCGAAGATAGGAAGCGTGAGCACGATCCGTGAGCAGGTTTCTAGGAAGCTAGGGTTCCAAATAATCGGGGGGCTCATGGTTGAAGGACCGGATCTGCGATCCCTAAACATTGGCATTGTTTTCGACAAGAAGAAGGAGAGAGATATGGCAAGAAGAAGGACAACTAGGAGCGCGGTTGTCAAGGCGCACAGAAGTGAAAACGTAATCAACAGCAATGATGAGGAAGAAGGGCAGCACCAACTGAACACGACGGATGCAACAAATCCTGCGACCTCGGAGGTATTAGCATTCTGCCTTTAGCCACTCCTAGGATTTAGGTTAGTTTCCTTCGGAACCCGTCACCCGTCTATCAAACCCTGGTTTGCCATTGGCGCCGAAGGCAGGGCTCACGCCGTACCGGATAGGTAAGGTCCTAGATCCCTCTCCCAAGTCACCACGTTGTAGAAATCATTTTTTTGGTTTTCAATTGGGTTCACAGGGCACCCTGGTTAGCCATCGGCGCCGAAGGGGGTGTCTTGCCGTCCCGGACAGGTAAGGTCCTGGATCCCTCTTCGCCGCCACCACCTTGTAGAAATATTTTTTTTGGTTTTCAAATGGATTCATTGGGCACCCTGGTTTGCCATCGGCGCCGAAGGGGGTGTCTCACCGTCCCGGACAGGTAAGGTCCTAGATCCCTCTCCCAAGTCACCACGTTGTAGAAATCATTTTTTTGGTTTTCAATTGGGTTCACAGGGCACCCTGGTTAGCCATCGGCGCCGAAGGGGGTGTCTTGCCGTCCCGGACAGGTAAGGTCCTGGATCCCTCTTCGCCACCACCACCTTGTAGAAATATTTTTTTTGGTTTTCAATAGGGTTCACTGGGCACCCTGGTTAGCCATCGGCGCCGAAGGCAGGGTTGACGCCGTTCTGGACAGATAAGGTCCAAGATCCCTCTCCTAAGTCATCAAGTTGTAGAAATATTTTTTGTGGTTTTCAATTGGGTTCACTAGGCACCCTGGTTTGCCATCGGCACCGAAGGGGGCGTATCGCCGTCTCGGACAGGAAAGGTCCTGGATCCCTCTTTGCCGTCACCACCTTGTAGAAATATTTATTTTGGTTTTCAATTGGGTTCACTGGGCACCCTGGTTTGCCATCGGCGCCGAAGGGGGTGTCTCGCCGTCCCGGACAGGTAAGGTCCAAGATCCCTCCTCGCCGTCACCACGTTGTAGAAATATTTATTTTGGTTTTCAATTGGGTTCACTAGGAACCCTGGTTTGCCATCAGCGGCAAAGAGGGTGTCTCGCCGTCCCGGACAAGTAAGGTCCTGGATCCCTCTCCCAAGTCACCACGTTGTAGAAATATTTTTTGTGGTTTTCAATTGGGTTCATTGGCCACCCTGGTTTGCCATCGGCAGCGAAGGGGGCGTCTCGCCGTCTCGGACAGGAAAGGTTCTGGATCCCTCTTTGCCGTCACCACCTTGTAGAAATATTTATTTTGGTTTTCAATTGGGTTCATTGGGCACCCTAGTTTGCCATCGGCGCCGAAGGGGGTGTCTCGCCGTCCCGGACAGGTAAGGTCCAAGATCCCTCCTCGCCGTCACCACGTTGTAGAAATATTTATTTTGGTTTTCAATTGGGTTCACTGGGCACCCTGGTTAGCCATCGGCGGCGAAGAGGGTGTCTCGCCGTCCCGGACAAGTAAGGTCTTGGATCCCTCTCCCAAGTCACCACGTTGTAGAAATATTTTTTGTGGTTTTCAATTGGGTTCACTGGCCACCCTGGTTTGCCATCGGCGTCGAAGGCAGGGCTCACGCCGTCCTGAACAGGTAAGGTCCTGGACAACCTACGCAGTTAGTCATTGAATGTATTGCATTTTTGATCGACTTCAATGTCTTTTATGTTTGTATCTCAGGTGGAAGTAGGTACACCGATTCCGGTTACGGGGCCTGTGATGGAGCATGTCACCGCTTCATTCGTTGACAAAGGGATCATGAAGACTGACCAGGACATGGAGGAGACTGAAGAAGAATTCCATTCAGGGGACGCCGACGCGCAGACACAGAAGGTGAACTTCCGCTTAACTTCCGCTTAGAACGTACTTGCAGATTTTGATTAACATGTGTGCAATCGCGTGCGTCTGGGAGGATCCTCGTTAGGATTTCAGTTTTATGTGTTCCCATGATTATATATAACCTCTTAGGGCTGTCTTCTCTCCTGGGCGCCGAAGGTAACCCTTTTATTCTCTGGCAATGTCTATACTGAATAATTTTAGTCAAATAGCATGATCATTGACTCTCGCAACATTGAGGATTGTGGGATTTCAGTCGAACTCCTTGACCCTATGGATTCCAGTCTATCAATTGTCTTTTTTACTTTTGTTCCTATGTTGTGATATAGGAGGTGATTACCGTATCTCATGATCATATATCTCGCATTCAAGACATTGAGAACTCCAGCGGGGTGGGAGAATTAGACGGTGGAAGTGATGACACGGTAACAAACAAGAGGGATACGGACTATGCTTCTGAGGATGCATTTCGCAAAGCTCAAAAAGTAAACTCTGTTGCTTCCATTGTGTCCTTGAGGATGAAACCTCATTCGATATCTCGCCTAATGGTTCCCTTGTGCCGCCTTGTTGTAATGCCTATGGTTCGTCCGGCGCTTCAAAGTGATATCTCGAGGCTTCAGGAGGATTTCGTGAATGGTTATAGAGATGGGTCCTTGGTATTCTATGTTTCTGTTACTAATGAAGAAGGAGAGATGGAGGACGTGACAGATGCCGAGAAAGTTGCTTGGGGACCAATGTGGAATGCTAAGAATGATAACTTCAATAGTGTGCTTGGTTCAACACCCGGATTGGAACACTTGCAACGCTGCAAGTTCTTTGTATGTGATGGTAACCACAGGTTGCTTGCGTGGTCCTCATACGTATCTAAATACCATGACATCGATTGCGATTGGCACATTTCTGTGGACTCAATCATTTTGGACACTAAGGGGAAGATCGGGCAAGTCATGCATGCCATGCACGATGTTAATAAGTAAGTTCATCAATCCTCTCATTTCAGTTTTCATTCCTTGTAGTTCTTGATTCAATTTTCTTGAGCATCACTTTCCGGTTGTGCAGGCACACTGAGAATTATTTTATCAAAACCAGCCTTGTGTACACTTTATTTCATGTTCAAAAGTATGGATTACTTCCTCTAGAGAAATTTGCAGAGCATTTGAGCGCCTCTGACATGGTGCAGTGCCAACAGAATACACAAAAGAGTTGGTACTATATGTCGGTTGAAGTGTTTACTTCTTTCATTTTTCGGGTGAGATTTCATGTCTTCATTTCAATTGTCTACTTGTCAATTTCTTTGTAATTTCATCGCAGGGGTTCTTAAGTTTGTATTTCTCTACAGTACGAGAGAGCTGCAGCAACGGATGTTGCGGTTCGGTTGTACAAAGAGGAGACACCCAAAGAAGAGCAATCACCCAAAGGCATTGTGGCTGCCATGAAGTTTGGAGCTAAAGATCAAACTTCAAAATTGATCCAGAAGATGAACAAGCTAACCGCTGTGGCTAATCCCAATTTTAGAAGCGACTTTCTTAAAGAGGTATGATTGTACTTCATGAACGGTATTACTTTATCTTCTTCCTTCAAAACTACATTTTCCTCACTCCAATATTATCATGATCAGATTGAGCGCCATTGGAGTTCCAACAGTGTTCCAGAGATGACTCTAGATAAGTTGCAGATGATTGCAACTTGTCCTGTCAGTGGTGAGGAGAAGGTTAAGTGGCTGCGGTGGTGGAATTCATCAATTCAAACTAGAGAGGCGAGAAGGTTTCCCTTGAAACCCGTTGGAGAAAATGAGTTGAAGTCTTTCTTAGCAAAGGCTTGTTGGTATGTGGGGGTAAGTCCTTCTCATGTAATTTTGGACCTCGTCATTCATAATTTTCATATGTAGATCACAGTGTATTCATTGACGGAAATCCTACAATTTGGTCTAATTGTTCCATAATTTCTTTTTTCAGATTTCGGATTTCGGATTTGAAATGCTTGATGACATTGTCAAGAAAGACCAGTTGGCATTGACAATGGATTCTCCCCGGGAGCCAGAGAGTTTTCATGACTACATTGAGGGATAGAGAATTCGAGTTTGGGACAAAGTGTTTCTAGGGTCTTTCAAGGGTGTGGACTGCTTTAGGAAAGGGGATGATTTTAGAAAGCGGAAGGGTAGTGACCAAGTTGTAAGACGTGTGATTTATCGGTACTTCTTCCATTTCCTACTCATTGTTTCCATAATTTCATCAAAATGCTCATATATTTCAATGCTGGATCTGTATAGGAATTGACATGATTTGTTTTTTTATAGGTACTTCATGTACGAATTATTGACAAAGGGGGCCATTACGAAGCGTGATTTACCTCTTTTTTTAGGAACATGGTTGGATGTCTCTTCCGACCAATGCATGTTCTCCCCCTCTCAAATGAAGATATGGACCAGTTCACATCTCAAGTCAGGGGCTTGGTATTTGGATTGCTCACCTGAATTCACACCAAAAGTTGAGGAGCATATCAAGGTTGCCATCAATTCACACGAAATCTTTCCTGATGTTGACGAGTTCTCTGGGCTTGATGAGGATGCAAAAGCCAAGGCTATGAAGAAGAGAGAGGATGCCGACAAGAAGATAGCAATCAAGAACTCTGAGGCAGTGGAGAGAGGCCAAGGAAAAAATGACAAAGAAGACCTTGAAGTTAGAAGAGGCAACACAGGCATCAACGGCTAAGAAATCCAAAAGGAGGAGGACAGTGGATCTAGTTCCACCTTCACCAACGAAAGACGAGGTCTCACAGCACCAAGGCTCTTTTTCACAAAGCACTAAGCATGATGCTGATTATGCCTCACTTTGTGAGGAAGGGATGTTGCGTGGTCTTTCAGCTAAGGAATTTCTCAGTGACTCTGAGATTTTCATGCATGAGTTTATCCTCAATTTCTCTCTCGTTGATGTAATGGCTGATCCTCTCCCTCAGGTGTACCACGACATCTTGAAATTCATTAAGGAGGTTAGCGTCTTTACTTGCCTCCAAGAGCTTCTTTTTATATGATATTTGAATTTTTTATTGTTTCCTACTGATGACCACAACTCTTTTGCAGAACAAGGGAGATCGAGAGCACCTTTTCAAAGGAGTTCACACTGATGAACCACGCATTGATCTTATTATTGCGGATATGCCAGAGGATTTGTCTGTCCCTGGTTTGTCGATAGCTACAGCCCATGTTCCTAAGTGGAATATGGATAATCCACTTTGGCTGGAGTCATTATTTGAATTCAGTGATGGTCATCTTCATGACGATGGAGCGCTTATTATTATCTATCCATTGAGGGCAATTACAAAAGCAACCATTTTCAAATATGGTATCACTTATTCATTTGAGAAGTTGAAGGACTGGTGGGGGACAAACGCGTTACACCTTGCTTCACCAGTTAGTCTAGGCAGAACGGTATTGTGATTTCGAATTTCGAATTTCAATATTCTCATTTTTTCCCATTTCTTTCCCTTCAATACTTTGCATTCTTAGTTTAGGTTTCCATTCCAATTTGAATGTTCAGTTTGGCTTTTATATTATTTTGTTAAACTGCTCCCCAGAGTGATTTTGCAGGATGTTTCCATTTCCTAATCAGATACTACATTAGTATTCTCTCTTTCCCATGGACTAACCATCTTCATCTATTTTCTTTCTTGCAGACACAACATTTTGGAATTATGTTGTTAGTGAGGAAATTGCTTGGTGTTGGCATTTCTAAGTTCCAGTTTCAGCCGTGCCCTCCAAGTTTGAAGAAATTGAACTTGGATGTTGGAGCTAATGATGTCCTTCAGAATTTCACGAACCTGGAGACTATGTCTATGGACAAGCATTCCAAACCATGGAGAGGTGCGAGGAAAAAGGATCCTAGATTCCTTCAGATGTTGATTCAAGCATGTTCACTTCCTGACGACGTTGTTGTGGACTGCACTGCTGCAACAGGTAATATAAGATGTCTTCATAAACCATCGTTTGATATCTTTGTTTTGCTTTTCTTTGTGACTCTTGCCAAAGTCTTAGTTGTAATTGATTTTTTATTGTTCTTGGAATTAGGGCCCGCCATCCACGCTTGCAGGAATTTAAGCAGGCATATAATTGCACTTGAGGAAGACAAAGCCATCTTTGATGCAATTCTGGCCCCTATAATTTGTATTATTCCCGAGGTAGTAAGATCCGAGCCAATAGTCCTAACGGTGGATGACGATGAGGATGCAATGGAAGTTGAAGTTCCTCATATTGTCAAGAAATCTCGTTTTAGTAAGTAAGTCTATCCCATGCTAGCATAATTTTTCTACTTCTATGTGTAATCTTATAGCCCTTGTTGTATTTTGCTTTATCATTACATTGCACCTTAAACCCATCATCAATGTTGTTTTGAAATTAGTTCTAATATTGTTATGGTAATTTTTCAGCCTGACTTCTAGGAAGGCAATCCATCGACCTTTTTTCACCTTGTCTGAGTGTATCCCAAGCTCGGATAAGTCCTACGTATTACTGCCGTATGCAGAGGCTTTAGCTTCAACATTGGCATGTCAAGATTTTTTTGCTACATGCAAAAAAACTACTTCTATAGATCCTCGAGTGCTTCAGTTTGTAGATGTTGCAGCCTTAGAGTCAGACACCGAGACATTATCGACTCGTAGTAGTGGTCATTCAGAGTCTATATCTACATCTTCTATTTGACTCTATTTTGATTTGCATTGCACATCAACATATGTTGGATTTTATTTTACAGTTTATTATATGTTTTTTTTTCTAATTTTATCATTTGTATCATCTGAACTTGCCATTTTCTATTTCTAAGTTTTCACTTTTGTCTTTCATCATTCCTAGGAGAAGTATGTGAGTATTGATTCAAAGGCTTGTTACTTATCATTTTGTTTGCAACCATTTTATAATTACATATGAGTGAAACAAATTTATGATATGGAGATGATTTCATATGCCTCTTCGTGGCCCTATTCTTTTAAACTTGCGAGGATAACGTTTTTAGATTACTATGCACCTTGAACATAGAAAATGAAGGCTGTCGAAGTCAAATATCAAAAACTAAACTTTTAACCTTCGATATTATTTAACTTCTAAATATCACAGTCTCAAGTATTTCTATTCCAAACCTTTCTAAAACAACTAGTTGGAGTGTGAAATCAACATCATCAGTAAAGCAATATAAATTTGTGTGAAGGCTCGCCAAAGGTTTAGAGTGGATTAAGTATCTTTTTTTAATAATTAAATTCAATCAAAATAATATATTTACAATAGTTTTCTCTTATCCTTAAACTAATTACTTTCTCATATCCAACATTATATGTCCAATTTCTAGTTTCTTATCCTACATTGGGAGGTGAAGACAGTATTTAGAAGACCACGGTCGTAGGTACTTTGTCAATTTTTTATTTCAAATAAATTACGCTCATAGGCTCATAGGCTCACAGACTCATGCTCGTAGGCTCACAAAATAGCAACCCTGGGTACATGGACCCGCTAAATTAGCATCTCAAATGACAACATCATCATTTGTTGGTGCTTCATCACAATTAGGGTCATCCTCATCATCGGCACCTTCACTGCTGCCATATTCATCTTCTCCATTGCCACCATTTGTTGTCCAATGGCCCTCAACTTCTGAGTTTCATTATGAAGCTCTACAACTGTCACTTCAACATTCTCCACGGAGTCTAACCCTTCTTGAAAAGGTTTGCGGATGGCATTTGAAGTTGTGGGAGAAGATGGATTAAGGGAACATGGCGTTGATGTATTCTGGTCAAGACCAACACTACGCCCCACAACTGGTGCAAGTACACGAACAAGGTCTTCTAGTGGTTCAATAAATGTAAAAACATTGTTGGAATCTACACATTCTAGATCAAACCGCCTTGCCACATTATCAACTGTTTTATTTCTTGCAATTGGGCGTGCCATTCTTGTATTTCCAATGTTTGTGCCGTGGTGTCTTTGGATGATTCAATTGCTACCAACTCCCCTAGGTCCCCTATTGCCATCACAATCATCAATAGATCATCCATGATTTGGAATTGCATTGCTCCCCATGTTTCCTCCGCCATTTCCATTTCCACCGCCATCTCCTGGTGGGGGGTTGTTGTCATTGTTGTTGTTGTCAGGGGAGAGATTATCATCATTAAAATTAGCCATATTTGAATAGTTGCTCTCTAAAGAGGATGACAAAGGTTGGACTTCAGCAATGCCTTAAGTTTGAGGAAGAGGAGGCGAAGGGCTATGACAAGGATCGGATCCCCAAGGACTCCAACGGCCATCAAGGATTTCCTCTTCTACATCGTCAGCATCTCCGTAGTAGTTTCTCACTTCTTCAAGGTGATCGGCACCTTGCCTCCAAAGATTTGGGTTCGGCCAATACTCTTGAGGTGCTCGGTTGGCTTCCACATCAACCTCCTCCTCTTCCTCTACTTGCATCGCATCAAATGCATGATTGCATTCATCCACCAATACGGGGCCAAAGGCATCTAGATCGGAATCTTCTAAGATGATACTTGCATCATACCAACAAATTGGATTGGTTCCTAGTCTTTGCTGAAGTACACGGATATTGGTATAAATATATACCAATGACTTTGCTTTTGCAGGGGCTAACCAATTATAGACCTTATTGTGAATAAAGGAATACATATTCCATTTCCATTCACAAGAACATGCCAAACATGTCAATGACACAATACGCACGGCAATTTTAGAAAGTGCTTGATTTCCAACCATGTGCCACCACTGGTAGAGAAGCATCTGTGGCAAACAGATGTTGGGTGTCTCATCAACACTATATGGTCTAGTGCTCTCCTCAAATTGTATTAATTCCACCAACACGTCATCAAACCTCACACCCACTATAGCTTCCAATTTGTAGATGACCCGGTACAATGCACGAAGGGAAATTCCTTCTGTCCTAACACTAGTAGAAAACGTAGGAATTTTGACAGAATTCTGTTGATTTGGACGTGTTGTCCCGGTCACTGTTTTATTGATTTCAACAGAAATCTGTTAAAATTAACAGATTTCTGTTGAAATCAATAAAACAGTGACCGGGACAACACGTCCAAATCAACAGAATTCTGTCAAAATTCCTACATTTTCTACTAGTGTAAGCACCACATTATCCAAGAGTTATGGATTCAAAAGGGCCCCGACATAGTAAACGTAAGTAAAAACCATGTCCCATCTTGCATTGAAAGACATGTCCAAAACATCAGCTATGTTAGCTTGTAGACTAAAAAGTGGTTCCCTTAAATAATACACGTGCGCTTACAAATTGTGCATTAGAAGCCATGCCCAACCTATGGCTGGTTCTCAGCCATCAACACATGCAACGCCTTCAACACATTTTCAGTCATGTGCATGTAATTCACACATCGTTGCCAAAAGGCCACATCTTCGATGGTTGTCACCACATTACATGAAGCAATAGCTGCCTACACTCCATTTTGTTCATTTCGTAGGTGTGAGAACCCGGAATACCAAAATCTATTACTTTGTAATAGATTTAAGTTAAAGACAGCTTAGTTCTATATTTTTTTCATTGTTTATAGGGTAGAATTACCCAATTTATTGGATTCATAGATTAGCAACCATAGTATCTCCTTAATGAGATAAAATGGTTAAGACGGATCTTTATTATTTCTATCTTAGACCGGAAACCGGAAACCAATGAGAAATCCTAAACAAGATTCCCAGGTATATGGGTATGGCCAAACTTGTATCAAAAAACCTAACCGGCGACCAACAAACACTACCGGAAGATGCGGAGGACCGTTGAACGGAAACACTTTCCGAGTAAGGAGGAGAACGGTCACTTTTAACGGTAGGGAAAACCGGACAAGGAAACAAAGAAGAAGCGTCCTGTTCAAACCCTAGTCATCATCTCTTTCCTTTCCGGTGTAGTCTATTTTCTGAGAGTGTTTCTTAGTGATTGAGGAGCTTATCTGAAGAGTATTAAGTGTTTTGCAATCCCGGTTAATGGAGGACGGAAGTCCGACCTTCACCTTCTTGGGCGAGGAACAGTGGTGTGAGTGAGCTATCTCGAGCGAGAGGGAGCCTTGAGTGATTGTCATTTTTTAGGCAAAAGTTTAGATCTGGAAGCACAATGGTGAAGGTCGAGGCTAGCGATGAACCACTCTCGGTTGCTCTCCGGTCAGTTACGCCAGGATTACCAGCAAGCACAAAGGAGAGAGCACTTTTGAAGGAGGATCTGATCCAGATCGGATGTGAGGGTTTGATGAAGAAGCCCTGGAGTTTGAGAAATGAGGAGATGGTGTTGGAGTTGCTTGCGGACCAGTCAAGCGAGTGGCATAAGACGATCCGAGCTCTGCCGACCGGATGGACTTCCGAGGTGTGGGCAAAGGTGTATGAGTTTCCGACGGAAGGAGAAGGCATGGCGGCAAGGTCAGACAAGTTTACAAATGGTAAGTTTTGCAACCCTGTCAACCCCAAGGACGGATTTGCAGTAACGGACTGTTCGAACTTGAGGCATAGGAGAGTGTTAGAATTCTTAGTTCCGCTTTTGAATCCGGATAGACCAACCAAGGTCACGGTGACCTTGGCTAACACAATCTTTGGGACCTTGACTGGAGACCGGAAGGTGTCATGGGGGTCAGTAATGAGAGATGTAGTGAATAGAATGGTGGCAGTAGTAGGTAAATCAAAGCCATCAGCTCTCTCTCCCTTCCTCTTCCATCTCTATGAGCATAATGAACTATTGAGAGGAAAAGAGAATACCATGTATAAGAAAGCAGAGGTCATGATGTTGTATGAGATTAGTCCGGAACCAGAACAGGAAGTAGAAAAGGAAGCATCACGAGAGGAATCAGAACCGGAACTTGAGGTTGCCCGGAAGAGAGTAAAGAAGGAAATAGTAGAGGGAACCAGTAAGGATCCGGTATGGACAAAGAAGGATGACCCTCTCGGGGTTGTCATTGAAGAATTGAAAGGCATCCGGGATCAAATGATGAGGGATAGAGAGATGACCCGGAAGTTAGAGGACCGGATAGCTAGCCTAACCGGTCAAGTTAAGGATCTCGAGGAGAAGTTAGGGAAGAAGGCGGAAGATGACAGTAGGAGAATCTCAGCTGAATCCGCAGATAACCTTAAGCGGATCCGGAATTTCCTAGGACATCCGGGTGATATGGTTAATAAGGCCAATCTCTTTGATGCCGGAGTATTGAAAGAGGGATCTCAGGTAGGACCCAAGATCGTATCAGTCTTGGTAGATTATCATAAGAAGATGGAGAAAACTCTCTTTGAGTTACGGGAAGTTATGTCGGAATCCGGTTACAAGCTGGAGAAATTGGTACCGGGTAAGTCACATACCTCACCAAGTTCTGCTGACCGGAAGGAGAAAGGAGGAATGGAGGAGAAGACTATGCCGAGCAGCCGATCAAAGTTGCGGACACCATCAGAGACCGGAAAAGGGTTTTCACCTGAATCCCAAATCCTCAGTCCAAGTCAGAAACCGGAAGGAGGAACCCCACAGCGCGTACCATCCGGGTTGTCTCCCAAAGGGATTTCGGCAAAGCGTAAGTCTACTCCAAAGAGAGGTCGGGAGCCATCTCCACCTATTCATGTATATTCAGAGGAGGATGAGTCTCCGGAGACCACTTAGAAGGAGGTCAGTGAGTTTGACTCAAGCAATGAGTCTGGACATGAAGAAGAGGACTCGGAACCGGAACCGGAACCTACACCAGGGAAAGGTAAAGGAAAGGGACCGACCCCTTCCAAGGGTAAGGCACCACGCGGTCCTAAGCCCTCAGCAAGTCAACAACAGCCAGCAAGGAAGGGCACCACGAAGTCTACACCGACGCCATCCAAGCAGTTGAAGAAATAGAAAAAGCAGTAGGTAGAAAGCAGCTTTAGAGTAGCTTCCGGTCGGATGAACCTGGACAGTCAGATCCGGATTTTTCGGATCTGAGATCCACTTTTTCCGGAATCCGCCGCAAGTTTGTAAAGTCAATTGTTAGTGGATAGGGAATGACGCGTGTCATTCTCTAGTCCTTAGTTTAGGATTTTCAGGGAACCTTTAGGGTTTTCCTTGTGTTTAGTATTTAGAGGGATTGAAGTTAGCTTCAATCTTGGGCCAGGCAAGACTGAACAAGTTTTCCGCTTGTATTCTTTTCATTTCCATTGCAAAGTATTCTGATTTCCACTTCCTAAGTGTTGGTCTGAAAAGTCTCAACTCTAGGTTGGTATGCCGGCAATGCTAGAACCATTGTTTAGTGCAGGTAGCTGTGTTTGCAGGTTTTGGAGAATACAAGAAGTCCCCGGATGTTCTCTGTATCCGGTTTCCGGGAGTAGCGTCTCCGTCTAGGGACTTGGGTCGGGGGAATCTGTTGTTGTAGTGATGTGGAGATTGTAAGGGTTTCCTGTGTGACCTTCTATGACCGGATTAGTTCCTGGATTAGTTGTGAGGAGAAACTGAAGTCCCATTCTTTTACGTCTTTTGTTTTTTTTCTTTTGAGTGGAACTTCTGACACTTTAAAACTTGAAGGGTAGGAATTCACGCAACCTTCCTTAATTACAATTTGCGGAATCCTCTGTTAGAGAGGCTAAACTTCATATCTAGTTACTAGTTTGAGGATCCAGAAGCGGAATTTAGAAGAGGCACAGGATAACAACACTCCTTCTAGTTTCCGGTTCTATCTCCTAGAAATCAGAGTGTTATCATTGAACAAGAGAGTGGTATATTGTTTAGGACCCTTCCTTGTTGTTGTTGTGCGGATAAGGACTACTGTAGGATAGTCCGATCGGATGGAAAATAAGCACGTAGGTATCTTTAGCTTTCCGGTTTAGAATCTGGTTTACTTGTGGTTGTGGTACTTTCCGCATCCAGTTCCAGTCATCACTTTAGAAGTTAATCGATCTCTGTGGGAACGATACACGAGTCATCTTAAAGACGTTTTAAGTACTTTAGAACGTCTACTGAAGGGATTCTACTTTCTTGTGCTACGACAGTAGGGTATCAAAGTAATTTAGAACACGCACATGGTCTTTCAATTGCTCCAATACTCCTCTGAGTCTCACCAGTCAATGCAACATGAAGAAATTCCAAGCAAAGCAGGTTTCACTGGGCACTACAAGTTGCAGGTTTGGACTCAACTCGCAAATAACAAAGATGGTTGCATAATGGTTCCAAATGTATTGGCACACTCTTTTTGCCTTCTCAATTAAATCTTGAAATTCCTCTATTTTGGCCCAATCTTCCAACAATAGATTCAATGCATGTGCCATGTAGCCTTGCTTGAAAATGTGCGGGTATGTTAGAACAATATTGTTCAATGTCCCAAGCATGTTTGCTGCATTATTTGTACAAACTTGCATCACATATTTAGGACCCACCTTCTCAATGTACACTTTCATTTGGTCTGCCATGTAGCGCATGGATTCTTTTTGCTCTATAGTATCAATAGACTCCAAAAATACATCACTTGTGGGGCATGACATCATTACATTCATGAGGGGCCTCTGATTGACATCATTCCAACCATCGGTACATATTGACACCCCATAATGCTTGACTGGAAAACCAACTTTGATTTCAATCTGCTTCTTGATTTGCAACCTCTTGGATTCAATCAAATTAGTCCTCAATTGATGATAAGAAGGTGGACTGTATACAAACCTTGCCACGGAGGATGCCCTCATCGCTTCAATGAAGGTTGCATTCTTTGCCACATTAAATGGTACAGTTGCCTCATAGAAAAAACTTGCTCAATTCTCATCCAACTCCTTCTTTGCAATGTTGAAGGCATCTAAAATGCGTTGCTATCGTAATGGCCCAGATCTTGTGGAATTCAATGCAACAAGACTATTGGACATGTATAAAGGGTCATTCCCTTCAGAGAGGTTAGCCCCTTCTTTCGGGCCCCCACCCGTCACTTCATTCTAAGTGGATTGGCTTGAACTTGCAATTGGAACTACTCTCGATGGACCACTCGGAACCAATTCTCCTTCATACATGTCATCGAGATTCATTTGTTGTAGGGCAAAGCTTGCACAATTGACAAATCTATATTGCACCGGCCAAGGCAGACTACAACAAATTCACCTCTCAAACTTATTGCCGTATCCAAAGTAAACAAAAGCGCGCTCACAATTGTAACTGAATGTTCCATTGCAGAAAACACAAGTCACTTTAGTCCCATTCTCTGAAAAATTGTACCACGGTTGCCATTCTTTCGTTTGTTTTCGTTGACTTTCCATTGCGTTCACGGATGATTGCAAACACCTTCTTCCTTTTTTGTGTTGAATATAAAAAACGATATTCCACAGGACAAGGTGCCAGTAACAATAGTTAGCGCTAGTCCACTGCTTGAACTAATTTTGACATCAACTTAGAAGCAAACCAGGGCCATCTGCCATCCAAGTAGATTCACAAGGAGCTCAAAATGAATTGAAGTCCAAGAAAAAAAAGCTAAGGTAACAATCGTGGGGAGCGCTGGCCCTATTTGCTGCTTATATATTGAGGGCATGCAGGGGCGGGAACCGCTTATGCAAAGGCGGGGATGTCACATGTAGGTGCGGACATTAGGGCATTGACGTAAGGAGTTACAATTCATCCATGATGAGGAACTTCAGGTCGCACACCTGAATCAGAAATGTCAGGATGCGGACAGCATGTCAGGGCACAAACAATAAGGCATAGACAGTAGGTCAGGGTGCGGACTTCAAGGTGCGTGTGTCAGGTCAAGGCACAAACAGTAGAGTGCAGACGTTAGTCATACAACAAAGTAGGCGGACATTTCAAATGCACTTGGGCATGGATTTCCTGCTTTCCATGGAGAGGGGGAACCATTAATTGCAGTCAGCTCTTATTTTCAATTCGGAGAATATCTTCAAGTATATGAAAGTCTAATGCCTAAATTAAGAGTTCAACCAACTAGGATTTGCAAGAGACTTCATAGAACAACATGTCCCCTTTATTGTGGCGGAACTTCTCATTCTTTACTTCCTCAAACACTTGAAAACTAGTCCAATAAAAAAAAACATAAAAACTTGGGAAGTTCATTCCTTAGAATAATATTGAACGATGGAAACTTAGGACACAAAGATCTTTGGTGTTCATATTTCTCCTCCACTAGGGTGAATGGTTATTTTTTGTAAAGGCTTTGTTTGTGTAATTTTGCTTATCTTGAATTCATGTTCAAGGGTGAATTTTGGGGGATAATTGCTACAAGGCATTCTTTTTTTATTCAACTTACAAGTTATATTTTTTTGGATTGATGTTTAAAGGATCCATTTTGGGTGATAATTGCTACAAAGGATTCTTTTTTAATTCAAAAATTGTATCAATTTTTTTATTAAATTGAAAAATTGCATTCAAAAATGAACTCTACAAGTTATGTTTTGAAGAAGATGTTTAGATAGCACAAAGAGCGTAATTATCCTTCATTTCACATTTGTAGTCCAAATAAAATCAAAATCATAAGCTTTGAGGAAAAATTAAATCTATAGACGTAAACAAAATCAAAGCTATAGACATAGACAAAAAATCAAAATTATAAGCTTTGAGGAAAAATTAAATCTATAGACGTAGACAAAATCAAAGCTATAGACATAGACAAAAAATCAAAATTATAAGCTTTGAGGAAAAATTAAATTAAATGAACCCCTAAATGACGAAGGGTGTTTTGTGTCAAAAAACACTCAAAAGTCAAAACTGCCAATTCTGCTGCATTCACCTAAGAAAACCATAGTAAACTTATAAAAAAATCTAACCATAGGATCTTACGCTTCACTTGTCTAAGATCATGTGATAAAAATTTCATCAAATTTGACCATACGGATTGGAAGATATGATCAATGAAAGTTGGAAATAAAGATTTTTTAAAACAATGGATTGCAATTTTAGATGACTTCGACCACAATATCTGGAAAACTTTTGCACTATAGGTTTTGAATTTACAGATTTTTATGTGGAAAAATTGAGTTGAGAGCCTAGGAGTTTGTTTTTTTCAAATATCATTCAATTTTTATTCTTTAAAAAAATGTTCAATAGAACTAGATCAAACACTGAACTAAAAACTAAATCATTAATATCTCAAAGATGGGTTTGGAATACAATAATTGCAACGATGAGATTGTTCTATAGTGAAAATTAAAACTTTTAAAAAAGAAACTGAAAAAATTTGAAAATTGCACTCTAAAACGAATCTTGTAAGTTATTTTTTTTCAAAAAGATGTTCAAATTGTTCCAAAAATAGTACTATCCTTAACTTTCTCATAACAAATCCAAATGGAATGAATCAAAGCTTCACATGTACAAAAAGAATATAATCTATAAGAAAATAAATACAAAAAATTTATATTAATAATTTGTGAATTTTTTCCTGTACCCAAAATCTTTTATATGCGGTTATTGTAGCATAACTTTTGCTTCTATGCATGGATTGAAATGAAAACTATGTATCCTTGAAGCTCTTACAGAGCTACACAACCTCAGTAAATTTGTCAAAAAATTGCTCCAAAAATCCAAAATGAATCAATAAGAGCTTATAGTTATTGGATCTATTTTGTCCCCCGAGGGGACATATGGTCCTCAACATTTAACAACAAATCACAAGTGGTTATTAAAAAGAAGTCATTATTATAAAAGAACAATTGACTTTAATAAAAAAAAAATTTATAGCTTTATATATTCATATGTATAAATTCATTTGAAATGAGTAGATCCATAAAATCACACATGTAATTTTGGGCAAAAGAATTCGAGAAGTGAATATGTATTTCATATGCGCCATGTAATAAAAATTTGGAAAAGTATATGACGTGGTTACCATGACACCATCTAAATATCCATGTGTCATTGCCTAATATAATTTATACTTTATACTACTGAGGGCAAAAATCTTTAAGCCTTAATAATGTTAAGTGTCTAAGTCTTTTGAGAAAATTTTACTTCGTTAACTACAACACTCAAAAGTACACTTAGTCGATAATCATCGGACTATTTGCAGTGCCACTTGGGCCTGCCTGGTTGTCATGTATCCCTACAACAATGGAGGGGTCTTTGTTTGAGCCTAGACAAAGTCTATGAACTGTAGACCAAGTTCTTCTTGATGGTCCGTCTTCCTCCAATATGGCCCTCAAGATTTGCAATAGCTTAAGGTGTTTAAGAGCTTGGCGTGTTCCCGGGCTATATTGTTTAAGCAAGAAGTTCATCCCGTCGTTTCTAAAAATTTCTTGCCACTCCCGTCGTTGTCAGTCATACAAACTCCATCAACGCCCACAACCATTGTTTGAAATGAGGTTCAAATTGAAAATTTTGTCCAATGTCGTTCTAGTGTCCATTGAAGCATTGGTAGAAAAAATTCCTTCATTTTTGACTGAACTTGTCTTTCATTGGGACCAAGTGGTGGCACACCTCGACAATTTGAGCCGGATCTTTTTTCCAACCCCATTTGGTACAGAGGTGCTGCTTGTCCAACGAGTGCATCTTCAATTTCCAGCTCCACACTAAGTCTGTTCCCTACTTCTGAGAATGATCAAAGGCACTATGAGCATTGAATTTCCAATGTGGTGGCTTATAGGGAACTAAGCCAAACAACTTGTACAAGCACTCATAGAAAGGAGCCTTGCATAGTGAGCACCGCCAATGAACAATCATTAAGCTAATCAAACAAAATGGATGGTACAAGTGTTCGCATGTGCCTAGGTGCATTCCACCTTCAAGGCCAAATGGATTTAAATAAATAGGACATGTAGTACCATTATACATGAAGCTCAAAGGATTTGGCCACAACAATAGTAACTTGCCCTTATGGTGGAATGCAAAACCAACTTCATTTTTGAAATCCCAATTATGTTTGGACCAATCAATGTTTGTTAGCTTACCACCAATTTTGATGGCCGCCATTTCATCCATGTTAAAAAGATCATCCACAAAGGTCCATGACATCAAACCAAAAACCTTCTCTTGATTGTGTTCGCTATAATTGTTGTCAATTTTTTAAAACTCTGCCACCATTTGTCAAGTCCTATCAATAGGAAAGACGCAAGCCAAATTCCATTGATAATATTGCTCCATCAACGCAGTCAATTGATTTTGCAATCTCAAATTCTTTGCAAGCACGTCGGTCATTTCTCTACTATTGTTAACTGCCATGCCTCCAATTGCATTGAGCATAGCTATGTTTGCGGTGGCGGGTAATTTGCCAAAGGACAATGAATCCTCTTGAGTAGACATGGTTGCACCAGCTTGTAAATCTTACAATAGAATTTGAGAATTGCCTAAAGGCCCTTATGCTTCTCCTCGTGGATCCCGACCTCCCTTCATCATTGTTGCGACCTCCAAAGCATATTGAAGCTCTTCTATGTCATGTTGTTGTTGACCAATAACATTGTTTTTCTCTTTGACTTCTCCCCCAATTTGTGAACATCTTCATACAAAGAATGCAACTTAGCATTTCTTTCTTCCAGTTTGGTCCTCTAGCTTTGGATTGTCTTTGCAGCAGCCATAACATCAACAATTCCTATTATTGGTTTGTCATTTGCAGGCAGCTGCACCTCAACAACATTTTCATATACAACTTCATTAGTTGCCCGCTCAGCCCTCCTCTTCTTGGCTTGTTATTGTGATTTATAGCTCAATATGATTAGACTATAAGATTCATCGGAGTTGTTATTTGTAGAAGAGTCCTCAGTCTTATATATGTCTGGTGCCTCAATCTATGTTGTTCTTTTGCCCAGTTCACCTTGCGGATACCTCAATATCCCCATTGGAATGAATCCATTAGCTAAACTAGGAATTTTGACTTTCTCCCCTAAACCCTTCAAGGTGGACCAAACCACTCTCTTGTTCAACTTCACCTCAGCAAGGACACCTCGTGCAATGAAGAGATTTACTTCATTCCGTTTGACGTTGGGGAGGTTGTACAACACCTAATATATTTGAATGCGTCAATTTTTGAACGCCTTGTTGATGCAATGTTCAAGTTTGCCTTGTAGGAGCGTCGGTGATAGTTGTGTCGTTCTTCCGGAAAGGCCTTGTCAATGTGGCCCCCCTCTATGTAGTTAGCACAATCTTCAAAACTCCATAGCTTAGGCACTTCCTTCCAAACCCTGAATGCAACATTTGTAAGGTTACATAGAATATGCAACCACTTTCGATGTTTGTTTCGTGGTCGTAGTTGGATCTTGTCACGTTCCTCTTTTGTCAATCTTGCTAATGTCGCCATCATAGAAAAAAGCCGCTCGTACAAATCAAACTAGACCGCGCACAACGCCCACAACCAACTCAATGAAGAAGTGGATGGCTGGGAGTATGCAAGGGAGGGACAAATGGGGTGGGGGACGGCCTTATGTAGGGCCAGTGGGGGACATCAGGGTACAAACGTCATTGTTGCCAGGGTGCAGACTTCATCTCATCAAGGCGTAGACTTCATCTCATCAAGGTGCGGATGCCATCATACTAAGGCGGGGACAACATTGTCAGGGCATGGACATAACCATGTTAGGGCTTGGACTCTATCGCTACCAAGGCGTGGATGCCATCGCACCAAGGCGGGGATAGTATCATCAGGGCACAGACATCATCGCGGTGACCGGATAGGACAAGGACGGGAGTGGGAGCGGATGGGAACGCCACCTACTAGAGCAGGGACGTGGGCGGGGCGGGGACTATATAAAGTGCCTCCTCCTCCTCATTCTCTTACCAAGTCCACGCCCTAGGCCTCACATGCTAGTTTGCCAAGCGGCCTATGCAAGTGAGTTTGGTGGTCGGTGGGCTTAGCCTACATGTGTTACCTGGACTTTTTGATTTTTTTTAACTTTTGCGCTTGGGGATTAAAACAAAGGCTTGTTGGAGAAGTTTTTTTTATTATGATAGGAGAAGGGAGTGGGTTGTCGGAAAAACGTCTGATGTTTATAGACTTGGATGACGTTTGTGAGATGATACTTCTAGCTACAAACATGTCAATGGCCTCGGGTTCATCAAACCCTTCATCATCAGGCCAAAAGAAGCGCAAAAAGCCAACAAATCTCCATATGCCTCCACATGAATTTATGGTCGAAAGTAGAGCAATAGTTGTTCTGTTTTACACTCGATGAAATACAAAGATGTTGATGAGGGGGTAATTGGCGCTAAATGAAGAAGGATACCATAAATTAACTATCGACTTGCGAAGGGAGCTGGAATCAAAGTTTGAAGCATCTGAAAGATTCAACAATTTCTCAAATTATTGATTGCACTGGGATTGGCTGGATAAACAGATCATTGTGTTGACTACCAATATTTTAACAAACTGGTATTACTACACAAGTAAAAAAGAGGATGGTACTGACTAGGACATGGAAGACAAACAACTTGTTTTGAAATTGACCATGATCCAGAAGTTTGCTCAGCAATATTCTTCTTCGTATAAAAAAAATCAAGCACCGTGGAAATTGACAATTGAAGATGAGGTACAGGCTCATTGCATGAGTAGAACATTTAAGTGGCTTGAAAGTTCCATGAAAATGATTCAATTCCTATGCCAAAAGAGATTGCAATTGGATCGTATTAGACCGTGAAGAAGGTGATGCTTACAAAATTGAAGAGTATTCTCAATTGGATTTATTTTGCTGGAAAGACTTTGAGGAACGTAAACAAAAAGGAGAAGCGCCAAGCAATCATCAATGAAGCAGGAGGGTGTCCAGTGAAGCATCCTGGCATTATTAGACTTGCGTACCTGCATCCTAAAACAATGAAAGACTATACGCTATGGTGGAATGGAGAATCTCTAATTTCCTTCTTGTCCAAATACAACTCAAAAAGAGAAAAACTTGCGAAGGTTTGCAGCCCCAGAATTGTTTTATATATATGGAGAGGAGGGCTCAACAAACTCAATTTAAGCCATACACATAGTACACTTGTACTTTGTGGCTGCTAATGCATATGCGACAAGATGGATAGTTGCTCAAATTTGGAAAGAAGAATGGAACCCGAAATATTTTATAGCAAAAAATCCAAAGCAGTATCAAAATCTGAGGTTAAAACTAAGAAGCCTCCAGAAAGAAGATGTGTGCAAAAGGGCGTCTATGCCAAATGTTCTAGACACATTGAAGAAGGCCTCCACTGTTGGACTATGCTTGATTGTTGTTATCGTATATAGTATTTTGTTTTTATTACTTTTTGGAGTTTAGCATATGATAGTTATGTAGAAGGTAAGTCATCCTCAAAGAGCAGCATGTATACTTGGCAATTGCCAAACACCTCATATATAAAACCACGGACGTATACAATAGTCAAAACCCTATGCTATGCAATTTGTTTTTTCTTTTCTCATGGCAATTGTATCACTTGTGTGAATTGATGAATGTGTAATAAGTAAACAATTTTGAATGGAAAAGTGCATAGGCGTATTGTAGAGTCCTTTGCCATCTTCAAAATTGTACTAACATAGTATTGTAGGGCTTCAGAACTATCATTTCTAGTACGTATATGAAATAAAATAGAATAAACATTTTAGAACACTTGCAACTACAGGATCATTATTGATTTTATAAATATTGATCTACAATTTAATATTTTATTTTAATTCAAAAATATTGTAATAAAAAAATAAAAAATATATCATTAAATTGAAATATACAAAGTGCATTGAATATTGTTAAGAATAGTTAATTTTTATATTTCAACATTTAGTTTAACATTTATTTATTTATTTATAGAAAACATAATTGATTTATGAAGTAAATTCCAATTTATTTTTCTTCTTAAATAGAAAGTTTTTTTTGTTTTTATCTTCTGTTACTTTAACCCTTAAATGTATAAGACTATGTTTTCACCCAGAACGCCCCAAAAATGCATTTCTAGTACAAGCACAGAATTTTAGGAATAAAAATATTTTATACACATGAAACTATAGGATCTTCTAGTACAATTGTTAAAGAAGAGGTGGGAAAGTTTTCAAAAATTTATACTATGTAGATTACAAAATATTAGCATTTGAATTCAAAAAATCCTTCTTTTTATTGATGCAAAAATCCGGGCAATTGCACTAAACAAGGTTACACTTGTATAGTTAGATCCAGTTCATTTACGAGTTGCCTCTTTGAGGCAGTCAAAGATTTGGGCATAAAATATAATTAAAATTGACATTTTTGTCTTGCATAATTAATACTCAACTGTTATTTAATTTTGCTCAAGCCTATCAAATCTCAATTTCAAAGAAGCAAAATTCCATTTGTGGTGAATTTTTAAAGACAATTTCCATAGGTTTACATAATATTCTATTGAAACAATTGATGATGAATTTTTAAAATTTGATAGCATAGATATGTAGAAAACATCCATAAACACATGTTTCATATAAAAAAAAAAAAACATTAAGTAACAAAAATATAAGCTCCTAGTAAGGGCTCAATTTGAATATCATACAACCAAACTTTATAAAATAGATATTTTTAGATTTTAACTAGATTTTGGCAAAGCAATTGCACCATGATGCTCAAATGTATGAAATTAATCACCACAGGAAGGGCAAATTGAAATATCTAACTATATAAAAAAACACCAAATTTCCAACATTTGACTATTGTAATCTTACCATTAAAATTTCTATAGAAAAAATAATAATATTATTTTGGAAATGTTTGCAAAGGGAAAGATGTGTGTGGGGGTGTTCTATATATATATACACAATCAAACTTTAAAAATTCACCACTAATTGCTTGCAATAAATTATTCTATAAAATTATTCTATTATTCTATAAATCATGAAATTTGACTTTAAAAATTCACCAAAAATAGAATTTTAGATTTTTTAAGCTGCAAATTGGTAGGCTGTAATGGAATTGTGTAAGCATGCAACCACAATTTTATTTACCAAAATATAATAATTATAGTCCAGATTCAGCAGAAAAATTAAACATGTTCAAAGGGGTTGTTCTACCTCCGTGACATGTTGGAATTCTGTCCATGTCCTAAGACCTCCTGTCCATGCCCTACCAGGATAACGTCCACACCCCTATCGATTCTGTCCACGCCCTTGCCAATTCCATCCGCGTCCAACGTCCTGCTTATGCCACGTGGAAGCAATGTGGCAGCCACGTTGCCTATTTTTCCTTAGCAAAAAGTCAACTATGTGTTGACTTCATTGGACAGGCGGGACCTCTACTAGATAGGCAACCGGACGCCCACCCACTATGACTACCCTGGAGATAAGGCCCTGGGAGCTAAGAAATAGAATGTGAGATGGGATTCAAAATCATTGTTGTTCTTTTGTTGTTTTAAAAAATCATATTGAACGCAATCTTTTGATGAGCCAATTTTTGATCTTTTCTTGATTTCTTGTCAAGTTGTATTTAATAAATGCTTGAGTGCATGTATTGAAGGACTATCTGTTGAATCAATTAGGCTTGATAGTCTCTTCTTAATCTCACTTAAAAAAAATTCAATGTTTGCTACAAATGCAAACAATGAAGACAATAAGTACTCCAATTCTAATCCATCCTCTTTCTCTTGCCATAACACCCTCTTTCAAATATAGCCAAAGCATTGTTCACTTAATTACACAAAGTTGACTTAGCCACTAGTTGTTGACATTTCCAGACACGCCATAGTGCATAATTTTCAAAAAATTGGTATTGTAGTATGTATGACTCTCTCAAACCATATCCACCTATGATTGAAACTGTACTATAATAAGCAAAAGAAAATTGCAAAATGTACAAAAGATCAATAATAATGTAGTATTAATCACTTTTTCTTTACCTCGTTGAGTAGTATTGTTTGATACAATTGTAGTCAGAACAATACTAAAAAATAGCACTTCAATTTGATTACAAGAGAAAGTCGGAACAAAAAACATTCTCCAATCAACAAGACTACAGATGTAAGATGTTGAATTGTCAAGGTCAATCTGTAAAAAATAAAGCTCACTTAAGAATGTAAGAAGTATTTGCAATGAATTGAAAATTTTGGTTATACATGTACTTGAAAACAATGTGGTTGAAAAGAATGTGGATGAGATTAAATTATTTTTTAATACTTACAATTTTTGATGTGTGTTACACATTTGACTTCCAAAACAACATTAAAATTGCAAATTCCTAATAACATCTCATACCAAGAATCACCACATGGTAAGGATATAAAATTCATTTTGCTAATTATTTATAAATGTACAAATCAAATCAGCATATGTAGTAGCTTTCCTATACAAAATATTGTAATTTGCACTGCCTATGGAAATTGAAAAAGAATCTCCAAAATTACCCTCAAAAGTTCAAAAGTAGTTAATTGTAGCATACTTTGTTATCCCTCAATTTTTTAGTCCAATCATAGATCTAAAAACTTGTCATTTTTTCAATTCTACTAATTTTTAGAAGATAGTGGCCTAGTCAACTAGCCTTTTGAGTTCTAAGATTCAATTACAAATGCAAAATGAAAGTCAAATTTGAGAAGTTTAATCAATATAGAAATAATGTTTGTTATTTCTACCTCCAATTTTGAATACTAGTCCAATAAAGACAACAAGTGGAGGTATTGTAGTCAATTGTTAATTTTATAGAAGGTAGCAACATCTAGTAGTATTGATTGTGAGGTCATTGGGAAGGAGCAATGCCCTATTGTTACTCCTCTAATTGCACCCTCTAGAATAAGCACTAGACTTATTGTAGACATCCATCGGAGTTCAATTCCATTGTGCTTGGAAAGGAGGTTTTAGAGAAGTAAATTGTTACTAAAGAATAATTGAAGGAAATGAAGTTAAATTTTGTTGAGAACATTGTTTAGAGTCTTAGGACCTGTAATCAAAACAATGTGGGTATTGTACAATTGCGGAGTCCAAAATGTAATAAGTAATTTGGAAGGTCTATGGATGGTCATTTGTGAGTCCCATATTTGTCACTTGGGAATCACTACTTTCTTTTTTTCGATTTTTGCGAGTTTAAGTATATAAAAAGATATAAAAAGCCCCCAAAAGAGAGTAGAACCAGAATAGGTATGTTACACACCAATATAATATTTGGTCATAATTGAAGTGTTTTTACCTAGGTTGAACCAGATCTCGCTTATAAATAGGGCAAATTGTAGATATTGAATGGAATTGCCCAAATAGCCAAATCTACCTAACTTGTGACAACTTGGGACTAATTGATCCAAGAGAATCTTGGTAAGAAACCTAAACCTAATTTTGCGGAGAGGTTTCAATTAACAAATCATTTTTCATATATATTAGAAACCTCAATTGTTAGTCTGTAGGTATTACAAATTCAAGATGGGCCATGAAAGAGAATCTATAGCCAGAGGAGGGTGTTCTAGGATTAGCACCAAGTTGGGGACTCAATGGAAAAATTTGTTTGCCAAGATTCTCCCTTAGGTGAAAGATTCTCTAGACCTTGGTGATTGAAGGAGATGACAAAAAGTGGATTTCCTATGACCATTGTGCAAAGTAAAAATATGAGCTTGCACATCTTTTGTAGGATTCTATAGGAGGTTCTATAAAAAGTTTCAGAATTTTCTAGATTACAGAAGTATTTCTTTTGAATGGTCAATCGCGACAACCTATGATGGGAAATTCCTAGAAATTATCCAAGTTGCAATAAAATCTCACTAAAAATTACTTTAGTTTCTTTTATGTTAATAACTCACCCTAACAAGTTTTCTGGCATTTCGATAGTCAGGAGTTTTAAAACTGTCAAGATCCTCCAAGACTGGTGAAATTCAAGATTATTTGTGGAGTTGACCAGCGTATTGGGAACACATGAAGTTGTATTGAAGTCAAAGACGGGTCTTTTCTTACTCCCTTACACCTACTAAAAAGCCCAGGCTAGTCACTTTTCTCAGAAAAACCAACCTCCAAAAGTTGGGTTTTTACCCCTTTTGGTCGTTAAGTTGGCGTTAGGATTTGTTCAATTTTTTGCAAGATAAAAAGGGGATGGGATATCCAAAGATTAAAAATGGCCTTCTAAAGCCAATGGTACAGTCCGTTTGCAATTTGGAGTTAAACTCCAAAAGTTAGAAAGTAGCACCAATGTAGAAAGTCAAAAATAAGAGATTAGGATGAAAATCTTAAGTGATAGGATTACCTTCGGAAAAATGAGAGGAGGTGGGTGATTGGAGAAAAGTATATAAGGGCATCCTTTCTCCTCTCAAACAATCCTTTTTGGTTCATTTTTGAACCTGTTACTGTAATTTGGGTCCATTTAGTTGGATTTTGGCCATTGCAAACCAAGTTGCCAAATTTGTGTGTTTTAGGAGCATTTTTGCTCCGTTGTTGTTTTTCAAGCTCCCTTTGAAGGACATTGGAGTCCCTTCAAAGCTTGCTCTTGTATTTTTTTTGTTGAAGTTTCTCGTACTAATTCATTTTTATAATAACTTGTGGTTGTTAATCAAGTCATTGAGTTATCTCCTTTTTTTTGTACTAATCCTAAACTATCCACCGCCATAAGTTTGGCTTTGCCGTTGTGGAGGATTTCTAGTGTTGTTATTATGTGAAAGTATACTAGTTAACATGTTTGGACTAGTTCTGTGAGTACTAACTTATTATACTAAGTTTCAAACTAACCCTCTTACTATTGTATGTGTACTAACAATCGTTGTATCATCTCTTGTGTTTTATTTTTCTTTGTTAACCCCTAAAGTTCTATGACTATGTTACCACCAAAAACACTCCAAAACTGCCATTTTTATGTACAAGAACCAAATTTTTGAAATTTTTTTTTTGACACATGTAACCATAGGATCTTATAATAAATTAGTTTTAGAAGATGTCGAAAAAATTTCAGAATTTTCCACCATGCGGATTGGAAGATATTAGCATTTGAATTGGCAAAAAAAAATTTTGTCCCTGCAAAAAACAGGGCAGCTGCACTTCACAAGGTCACATTTGTATAAAAAAATGTCCAAAATGGTGGTGCATCTTTGAATTCTTTTTCCTAAGCAAATTATTTACATGCTTAAAAATTTTCAAATCATTTGATATTGTACAACATATAAAAAAAACAGTAAGTAGCAAGAAGTAGAGAATGATCCCAAATACTAAATTGTTAAGAATCTAATTATGGAATTGAAAAATGTAAATCCCAATGGTTGTAATGTTGTAATAAACAACCTACATCCTATGAAAAAAAAGTTAAAAAAATATTAAAAATTGAGTTAAATAAACAACTTCAAAGTTTATTTTAGAGTAGAGAATCTATAACTGCCCGCAAACTAAAATTCCTCATAACTTTTGATTCATTGGTTGAAATGGAATGATTCAAAGCTTTCTACGTATATATATAACTCTAAAAAACCAATTTCAAATTTATTTTTGAAAAAAGTGATTTTTTCTGATCTGCCTAGACTGCCCAGTTACAAAAAAAAGTAAAATATTTGGCCATAACTTTTGATTCCTATTTCCAAATGTCATGAAATTTAGTGCATATGAAAGGTACTCCTCACGCCCACCTTCTATTAAAATTTCAGCCAAAAATATGAAAATCTCCAGTCACAAGTACCTGCCCAAATTTTTTTGTACTGACAAAAATCGCATGCTAGTCCTTTAGGGGTTAAAACGTTTGTTCATTTTCCTTGTATCCCCTAAGACGGCGGAGCTTTGACTTTGTTGGTTTTAGGAAGTACTAGGATTTTGTCCAAAACTCCTTAGACAACGAAGCTTTGACCCCATGTGTTAGAAATTGTCTTAGACTCTTAAAGTGTTTTAAAAAATACAGCAAAGCTTCGCCTTTGGACCTAATTTTCCTTTAGTTATCTGTAATTTGTGCTTTAAAAATCAGGCTTAACACCCCAGACAGCAAAGCTTCATATCTAGACAAAATTTATTCCGTGTTTTTTTTCTTTTAAAGGAGATCCGAGTATTGGTGAGCAACAACCATTTAAGATTTGGATTAAGATCCAAAACATTAGAAGTTCGAACCAGACCCAGCTAGACAGCACTCAGGTGGCCCAGTCGGGCCAGTTTCAGTACCAGTCAGCCGATACTCAGTCTAGCACATGCTTGGTTCACATACATCAGTCTTCAAAAGACCAAACCGGGAATGATGTTCACAGAGCCTCCATTTTATTTTTATTTGATATTTTGAACACAAGGCTTAGTTCTTGAATGTGCAAACTTTGAGAGAAAATTCTTGGTGCTAGTTTTACAGAAAGATATTAGTAAGCCTGTTGCTTGGGAAAACCTTCCAAGAAAATTCAGAACTAGCCAGAGATCAAAAATCAAGTTGCAAGGGAAGGCCTTAGCTCTCCAGACCAAGCTAGATCAAGTCAACTCGGCTAGAGATCAAAATCAGATTGCAAAAGGGAGGCTCTTCCAACCAAGCCAGAGTCAACTCGTCTATACAAAAAGCATACCTGGTTCACAAATTGCATTCAGTTGCAAGGCCTTGTAATCCAGAACGTCCGTCCACAACCAACACCTCTCCAGGCCTAGTTCCCACTGGCTTTTGGTGCAAATTCAAGTTCTAAAATTTATATGATCAAGCTCTAAGCACAAATCAAACCCAAAGAATGAATGTAGGAGTAGTATAGAAAAGGATAAAGGGAGAGAAAACTAGAGTATAGACCTTAAGTAGTCAAGCCTTTCATTGTCACAAACCAATCTTAGAAGAAAAATAGAGGCTCAAAAACAAGAAGAGACACTTAGACAAGCTAATAAATAAAACTTCTCACACTCAAATCGCAATTGATAGAATGAAGGGGTAGTTTAGAAGCTAAAGAGAAGTCTTAGAATTGAAGGGATTAGGTGAAAATCTTGGAAATCCATTTAGAACCCTCAGATAAACTTAGATAGAATAATAATTGACTTATAGATATCAAAAGTCAATTATTGTTTAGAAATTGTTGCAATTATTTAGGATTTCAAAGTCAACCCTTGGCAACAAATTAATTGAGAGTAATAGTAGGAAAGAAAAGAGGAAAAGACAAGGGAAAGAGATGGGAACTTGAGAGATTTAGAAGTTGAATTCTTGTATTTTTCACCCTCCTTTAGCCGTAGGCAGAAAATATCAATTAATCTTGAAGGATGGCAAATGATGGGGAATTTGAAGGAGTGTACGACTACCTCAACAATTATGACAATTACGAGGTAAGTTACTAATTACAACCCTTCCTTTTCAATTATCAAAATTGAATGTTTAGAAGTAGGGCTGAACTACAAGGCCAATTTAGAGTGTTTATAATAGGGTTTTTCCAAGAATCAAAGAGATAAATTTGCAGAACTTAGTTAGAGATTTCCAAAATTGTATTACACTTAGAAATTGGAGTTGAATTGAGAAAGATATTAATTAGTGGATGAAGTTTACCACCTAAATTGGATGAAAAACATTTAGGAGTAACCAAAGAGAACGAAATTAGTTAGAAGAAATAATCTAGGACATGAAAATAAAATTAAAATTAGTTTTGAAATTAGTGCTAGTAGTAATCAATGGATGAAGTTTTAAACACCAATTAGCGGTCAAACTTCATCCATCAATAATTCCTAGTAGAAAGGTCCAATTAGAACGTGTCTTAACATTCTGGAAAGCTAATATCATTATCTACAAGGATTAGTGAGCAAGAGTCAAAATTTAGTAAATTGATTGGAGAAGTACCAAAGCATAGAAGTAGGATAAGGTTAAAGACAACTAATGAATAAGGTAATCAAAGAAGGAAACTAGATTTAAAAATAGGTAGAAGGAACTTAGTAGAGTTCAAAACTACTTTTACCTTAGAAAACACTTAACCATCTAGGAGTGATCAATGGATGAACTTTAGATTAGAATATGGATGAAATCTGATAAAAATCATTCATCCAAGACCAAACTTAAAATTTAGATAAAAGTTGGTAATCTAAAGTCAGAGTCAAAAATTTGAAGTAAAATGGAATGAAATAGGGGTTTAAATCTATGGATGAAGTTTAGATAGGCTTATGGAAGCTAAATCTTCATCCGCCCATAACTTTTGCTAGGAAAATTGTATGACTTTGAGTTTTATGTTTTTGGAAATGGCATATAAATCCCTCTCATCTTATATGGTTAAATTTATACTATCTCAAACTTTACTAAAAAAACCACATCGGCCTAGTTAGTATGCCCAATTAGAATAAACATTGCAATTTGGATTTGTGTTGCTTGGTTCTCTTGCAAGATGCGTATGAATAAGAATTAGAAAAGATCCCTTGCTTGGAAGGCACAATGGATTGACACTAGGTATCCATAAATAAAATCAACCATAAATTACCATTTATCAAGAACTTGATTATATTTGATTATTTACCAAGGGTGGGTAAATAAGCGCTCACATTATTCAAAGATTTTTTTTAATAAATTTTTCTCCAATTCCCAAAAAATCATGTTGTGTCAAATTTGCATATACAAAATTGATTTTGAAGAAAGGATATTGCTTTTGAATCTCATTTGCAATTTGAGATGACTAAGAATAATCCTATTGTGCTCACATTTGCACATCATAAGAGTTTACTTAAAGAAGGCATAGTAATAATGAAGACTTACAAAGCGGTTGATGTGGCAAAAAGGCAATCTTTCAAGGTCATGGAAGATTCAGGTGCCTGAAAACAAAAGTGCTTTTGGTACAAAATTTAATGTTCAAAGTTCCTTTTATCCGATTCTTCTACCTATGGCCTTTGAAGAATAACCTTGAGGCTAACTTACAAAATCATATCAAAGGGACTAAACATGTAACATGAGTTGAGCATGAAACATTGAAGAGTATTGTAAAGGATGTCCTCCTTTTTTTGCTAGACAAGTGCTTGCAAATTAGTCAATTCTGCACAATTGGTTTAGTTCTAATTTGGGACTAGTCTTTACTACACTTTTGCAATAGAAGATCAAGATTTAGATTTGATGAGTCTTGGCTTTATATTAGGGCTGTTGTGTTTGGATTACTAGAAAAATACTTGTGGATGTAACAAAAGGTGGATGGTCTACGATGTGAAAGGGTTGTTACAACTCTATGAGATACATTTCTTGGTTCTAATTACATATTGGTGCCTTTGATAATTGGATAATTGTCTTTAAAGGATATGTAAAATTGTTGTGGTATATTTAGATACTACAAATGCATGTAGGTATCCAATATCTATCATCCCTACACCCACTTTACATGTTCTTTTGTATATAAACACTGTAGAAACGTTATTTCATAATGAAAGTAAACATGTTTGCCTTTGTCATCAACAAAAGGGATACTTGAAAAAATAGAGTTGGTAGAAGATTAGATTATTTGAGGGGATTTGAAGCCTCTAAGAGACTGTTTCAAGTTGCTTCCCTTGTTGCAAACTACTACAATGTTATCAAATTATTAAAAGATTTAAATTAAACTTTTTTTAAATATATATTTAAAAATATATTTATTTAAATATATTTAACTTGATTGTGTCCCAACCACATCAAATTGTTGATTTGGTGTTGTTCCTACGTTCTCCACAATTTGGAAACTCACAATATTTTAAAGGCCTCAAAAATCTTCTAATGTATTTGCAAGTCTTAGAGGTTGAAAGTTATAGTTGGAACTTCAAAAGAAACTAAAAGAATTTGGAGTTGCACATTTGGCTTACAAAGATAGATTTGCTATTCTAAAAATGAGTAAATCTTTGCTAAAGGCCATTTCACTAGAACTCTTTAATCAAAAAGGCGTCTTTGGATTTTGCAACAATATCTTGAATGCCATCATATAAATGCCTTTGGTGGCAAACCTGCTCTATGGGAATTTTTTAAAGGATTTTGTTGCCAACATCAATTGGTAAAAGCAAAGGTGTCAATGGAGAGCTAATAACGTGGTATTTTTGCAAACTATAGAGATCTACTGGGATAGATGAATTTGTGATTATTCCAGATGAATTTTGTCGAAACAAATACAAAACTATTATAGAATCCAACAAATGGAGTTATATTCATTCCAAGTGAATATACTAATTTGTTTAAATGCATGATAGACTTACAAGGAAGACAAAGAGGCTTACAACATTGTTGAACCTTTATCAATTTTTTGGGTGGAAGATGAAACCAAGGTCAAGTCTTAGATTTTTTTGGATTCTAAAGCAAATAAATTCATTGGCTTTTCTGGTACAAAAGAAAACCATAATGCATTATTGACTTCAAGCCCATTGTTAGGATATAGAGTCATGGTATAGTAGTATTGTAGATGCATTTGCTTCTAATAGAATTGTAAACTTTACATGAGTTAGTATAGATAATTCTCTCCACAAAAGGCTTTCAAAGTTTACATTCATAATTTGTTACACTCGCAATGTTTTGGTGTTGCCTAGGTTTGTAGCCAGTGGGTTAGACTAGATGCATTATGGACGGAAGGGTGCCATTCTATTGTAGGCTAATTGTAAGTCATCCTACCAATAGGCCTAGTTGTTGGCAACAATTCATTTCATACAATTGCAAGATAAAAGAAAAATCACATTTGAAAGTGAACCATGAAGGTTGGATTTTGAATGTAGGATTGAATGCAAAAGGTGAGGCATGAAGTCTTTTTGATTAAGATTGTGTCTACAATAAGAAAAAAAATCTTGAATCTACTTTACAATTTTGTGGACTCCTTCAATTGGGGACTAACACTAGATTTCTTGAGCACATAGTTCAAGTTTATAATAAATATATATTTAATAATAAGCAAAGACTTTGACTAGAGGATATTAATAAAATTGATCAATAGAATTGGATATTTGCCCAATGCATTTGCTAAGTGAAAGTGGAAGCCTATTTGAACACATTTAGGACTAGCAGTGATATATATTAGTGGAAAGCTCTCAAAATACAAATATACCTAGGGGGTTGTAAAGATTGTTTTGACACTTTTTTGTTACCAAACTTGGATTTGAAGAGTAGAGTGACTAGAGTCGTGCATGACTCAAAAGTTTGTTTTTGTTTTCAAATTATAGATGTTGTAGATAAAGTTTGGAGATTATGAAGTCACTGGAATGCCAAGAAGATCAACACCACAAATTCTTTTAATATGTCAGTAAACAAAGCTTCCATGATGCTAAAATTTCTTGCCACTTTATTGTATTTTTTATTTTTCTTCTTTAAAGTAAGTATCCCTGTATGTAGCTTCTGCATTTGATTGTTTTTATCCATGTTACCACATTGAACACGAAGCCTAAACGAGTCTCTTGCAACAAAATAGCTAATGGTTTTATAAGGCCTTAGGAGCAGGATTGTCATAGTGGACAGGTCCAGGTGATCGGACGGGACGGACAAACGGGCGAACCGAACCGGACAACCGGACGTCTCAGACAACCCAGACGCCTTTCATTTTTCCAATTTTCCAATTGACAACTCGCTGCCACGGTGGCAGTCCATGCTGGAATCAGGGCGCGGACGTCATCGTCAGGGTGAGGACTTTACAGGGCGCGGATGGATTCGTCAGGGCGGAGACGCTGCAGTTTAATTCAAATGAAGTAGAAGTTCTACTTTTCCAGGTTCATGTCTAAGACTTTATTTTGAAAAATAGTGGCTACAAGTGTTTCAAATCCATATTCAATACACACAGATTTCTTTGTAGTCATCTTCAAAAAGGTTGGTTTATGAATTTAAGGATACAACTGTATAAGGGTTTGGAAATCAAATCATATACAAGTCTACATGCATGGCAAATGTAATAATTTTGCAAACACAATTGGAGATTTGGAGACTTTGTTATTTCAGATAACCAATAACATTTATAAATTTCAAGTGATGTTTAGTACAATAACAATTTCACAACACAATCAATCTATACTTTCAAGATGCGCCTCCGCTTCCATTGGTTATCTCAAACCCTCCTTCTTGTTCTTGTAGATCTTCATTACTTCATGTTTCAATTGGTGCAACTGTCTTGAACTAACGATGAATGAAGATCTACAGATGGTGTGAGGTGCCCCTCAATTGTTGAAACGGCTTGATCTGCGGACTTCTTGTATACCCGGACCCCCTAATGCAGCATTTCGAATGACCACATCATCATCTGTTGGTGCCTCATCACAATCAAGGTCGTCTTCATCATCACCGCCTTCACTAGCTCCACATTCATTTCCTCCATCGTCACCATTTGTGGTGTAGTGACCTTCTACTTCGGAGTTCTCATTTTGAAGCTCCACAACTAATTCACCATGCCTACGACTGCGTTTAAACCTCTTATGTCGTTGAGCTCTAGGGTCCTCCGTGCCAGAAATTATAGTGGGGCCTCCTTGTACTCAAGGAACGACATACGCTGGAATGGACAAAGTTGGTCCTAGAACATACGTATTCAAAAATGGCTCTATCACCACGTTCTGGTCTCTGACCCTAATTCCTAGGAGAGGGCGTTTAGAAGGCCTAGACGATGACGCTTTATTGTTGATTCGTCCACCTCTAATACCACGACCTCTAATCCCAGCACCATCTCTGGTCCTTGCACGACCCCTTGTTCTTCTATGGACGGTAGTCCTTCCACGTCCTTGTTGATATTCACCCATAATATGGTGAACTACAGGTCGAGGAGCGGTAGGGGGTCTACCACCCCTTGTAACATCTGAAATGCTTCGAGGCGTCAATTCAACATTTTCCACTGAACCTAGCCCTTCTTAAGAAGGTTGACGGTGAATGCTCAAAGTTGCGGGAGAAGAAGGGTTAAGGAAATGTTGCACCGGTGTATTCCGGTTAGAAAGAACAGTACGCACTGCAATCGGTGGGGGTATACGGACTCAATCTTCAAGCGGGTCAATAAACGCAAAAACATCACTGGGATCTAAACGTTCAGGGTCAAAATGCCTTGCTCCCGCTACAGGACCCCCCCTGACATTTCCTGCGATCAGTTGTGCCATTCCTATATTTCCAATGTTCTGGCCATGCTGCCCTTCGACAACTCTACTACGATCGCGACCACTCACTCTTCCAGGCCTCCTACTACCATCACGATTGCAAACAGATCCTTCAGTATTCTGAATTGCATTGTTCCTCAGATTTCCACCGCCATTTCCAGGTCCATTTTCCCCTTCATTTTCTAGAGGGAGGTCATCGTCATTGTGGGAGGAACCATTATCATCATTGGGGTCCATCACATCCAGATCATCACTCTCCGAAGGCAGAGGTTGTACTTCCGGAAGAACTGGATTTTGAGGGCCTGGGGGAGGAGGACTTTGGTGAGGATCGGATCCCAAAGGGCCCTAGCAACCATGGAAGACTTCTTCTTCCACTTCATCATCATCTCTGTAATAATTTCTAGCATCTTCGAGGTGATCGGCCCCCGCCCTCCACAAATCTGGATTTGGTCGGTACTCTTGGGGTGCTCGGTTTGCTTCCACATCAACCTCTTCGTTAGCTACCAGTACATCAAATTCACGATTGCGTTCATCTATCGGAATGGGGCCAAGGGCATCTGGGTCAGAATCCTCCGAGTAGATATTAGCATCGTACCAACAAACCGGATCAGCCCCCAGTCTTTGCTGAAGTACACGGTTATTGGTATAAATATATACCAATGACTCAGCCTTCTTGGGGACTAACCGATTCCGGACCTTGTTGTGGACAAAGGAATACATACTCCAATTCCTTTCACACGAGCATGCTGAACATGTCAATGCTAAAATATGCACGACAATCTTAGATAGTGCTCGATCTCCAACCCTGTGCCACCATTGGTGGGGAATCATCTGTGTTGCTCGGAAGCCAGGTGTCTCCGCAGCACTATATGGCCCCGTGCCCTCCTCAAATTCTATTAATTCCACCAGCACGTCGTTAAACTGTACACCCACTACATTCGCCATTTTGTGGATGACTTGGTACAATGTACGGAGGGCAACTCCATCAGCCCTAAGCACCATGTTATCCAAGAGATACGGATTTAGAAGGGCCTCGGCGTAGTGAACATCCGTAAAGACCATGTCCTACCTCATTTGGAAAGACTCTTCCATGGTGGTGGCTATGTCATCTCGTAGGTTGAAGGGTGGCTCTCTTAAAGAAAACACATGGCTTCTCAAATTGTGCATTACGAGCCACGCCCAACTCATAGCTGGTTCTTTGCCATCAAATATGCACAATGCCTTCAACACGTCTTCAATCATGTGTACGTAATTCACGCATTGTTGCCAGAAGCCCACATCTTCAATAGTTGACACCACATTACGAGCAGTCGTAGCTGCTTGCGGTCCATTCTGTCTGTTTTGCAGACCATCAAAGTAGTTTGAACGTGCACATGGTCTTTTAACCGTAGTAGTATTCCTCAAAGTTTCTCCAGTCGGTGCAACATGAGGAAATTACAAGCAAAGCGGGTTTCGTTTGGCACTACGAGCTAAAGGTTCGGACTCAACTCTGGAAAAGCAGACATGGTTGCATGATGGTTTCGAATGTACTGGCATAATCTTCTTGCCCTCTCAATTAAATCTTTGAATTCAGGTACTTTGGCCCAATCTTCCAACATGAGATCCAAGGCATGTGCCATGCAACCCTGCTTGAAAATGTGGGGGTACGTGTGAACAATATCGTCCAATGCCCCAAGCATGTTCCTTGCATTATCCGTACACACCTGCGTCCCGTGTTTCGAACCCACTTTCTCAATGAATACTTTCATCTGGTCCGCTACATAGCGCATGTCCTTTTTGTTGTCGGTAGTGTCAATGGACCCCAAAAATACATCACCATTAGGGCACAACATCATCACATTCATTAGGGGTCTCCGATTTACGTCATTCCAACCATCAGTGCATATTGACACTCCATAATGCTTCACTGCAAAACCAACTTTGGTTTCGATTTGCTTCTCGATTTGCAACCTTTTGGGTTCAATCAACTTAGTCCTGAATTGATGATAAGAAGGTGGACTGTAGTCAAACTTTGCCACTGAGGTTGCCTTCACAGCCTCAATAAAGGCTGGATTCCTTGCCACATTAAATGGCACATTTGCCTTGTAAAAAAACGATGTCCACTTGTCATCCAACTCCTTCCTCTTTGCAATATTTAAAGCATCCTTCATGCGTTGCTGAAGTAATGTCCCAAATCTCGTGGAATTTGATGCAGCAAGACTTTGGGACCTCTATATTGGATCATTCCCATCAGGGAGAGTAACCTCTTCAGCTTGGTCTCTACCGGGGCCCCCTTCCGTCACTTCGTTCTGAGTGGATTGGCTTGAATTTGCAACTAGAGTTGCTCTCGATGGACCACCCAAAATTGATTCTCCTTCATACATGTCTTCGGGGCTCAATCATTGCGGGACAAAGTTTGCACAATTTGCAAATTGATGGCCCACAACTCGCAGCGCACTAAGACAAATTGACCTCTCGGACTTCGCGCCATATCCAAAGTGAGCAAACGCGCGCTTGCATTTATAGCTGAATGTCGCATTACAAAAAACACAGCTCACTTTATTCCCATTATCAAAGAAATTATACCATGGTTCCGATTCTTTTGTTTGCCTTCGTTGATTTCCCATTGCATTCATGACAAATGGAAATGTGTTCTTCTAGGATGTAGAAGAGGCTATCATACCAAATGAAAAGAACAAAATAATAGATAGCGCCAATCCACTGCTTGAACTGATTTTTACATCACCTCAGCAGCAAACCAGGGCCATTTTCCACCCAAGTAGACTCACAAGGAGTTCAAACTGGATTGAAGTCCAAGATATGAGGCCAAGATGACAAATGTAGGGAAGTCACAATAGTGGAGTTGCCTTTATACCCTGGGAGTGTAGGACGCGGACGGATTTTGCAAGGGCGGGGACGTCAGAGAAGGGTAGGTTTGGTGAAGAACGTCATGCTTCTTCCTATTAGGGCGCAGACGTCTGGTCAAGGCGCGGACGCAGGGGCGCAGACGTCTAGACACGGCGCAGACGTTAGGGCGCGGACGTCATGGAGGGGCACGGATATCAAGACACGGCGCGGACTACTGGTCAAGGGGCAGACGTAGGGGCGCGGACGTAATGACACAACGCGGATGCTTGGAAAGGGCGCGGACGTCCCACTCCTCAGCCACAATATGGGGTGGAAGTTGAAATAGAAGTTGAACTTGGTCATGGGATTCTTCTTTTCCACGGAGAGGGGGAACCCATTAATGCAGCCAGGCTTTAATTTGATTTCAGGGGAATATCTTCAAGTCAATGGCTGCATTAATGGGTCCAACAACTTTTTGAGTTCAAAGATTATATGTGGAAGCATGTTGCTCCCTTTTTGGGCCCGGACCTCTCTTTCATGCCTTCACCATGCACTTGCGTACTAGGACTCATCTAAAGAAGAATAATTTTGAAAATGAAAATGAACTTCCAAACAAGAAGGATAAAATTTGTGTGAGTAGAATCTCAAAGGGTTTGGAGTACTAATGAAAGACAAGGTACATATTTGTTTATAATCAAATTTAAGGATTCATTTTTTATTCTTCTAATTAGAACCTATTTGGGATTTAGGATTTGGAGTTTACAAATCAAATCATAATCAACTTATACTTTTTTGGCTTTTTGTTGAAGACTTTGTTTTGGAAATAAATAGCTACAAGGTTTTGGATTGAAATCAAATTAAAATTACAATACATTAAAATGTATTAGAAGGATTTGTTTTTGCAAAAAAGGGCTACAAGGGTAAGGGCCTTCAAAACTTCAACGGTGTATTTTTAGAATGGTGATCCTAGAAGTGTTTGGGATAGAAATCAAATACTACTTAAGTTATTTTGGAATTCAAGTTCAACGGTATATTTTTGTAATGGCCAATGTCCAATGGGGATACCAAACCGGTTTGGGTCTTAGCCTCTTGGGGATTGAAATTAAATACTAATCACTTTATTTTAGATTTCAATCATTCAACTTAAAAATTTAATTTGTGTGATGGGATGATCCTAGAAAGATTTGGAATAGAAATCAAATACCACTTAAGTTATTTTGGAATTCAAGTTCAACGGTACTTTTTGGTGATGGGATTGGAGAAGGCTTTTGCATTGAAATGAAATGCTTGTTAAGATTTTTGTTTAATTCACCTTCAACATTTTTTTTTGATAAGGGGCTACTAGAGTGTTTAGGATTGCAATGAAGTACTACTTAAGATATTTTTGTGTTCAAGTTTGTGAGTTCGCACGTTCAAGTTTGGCTTGGAGTGAGTTCGTATTTTTCTTGAAGTTAGTTCAACCTTGGCTTGGAGGGAGTTCAAACTTTTTTTGGAGGGAGTTTGAACTTGGCTTGGAGGAATTTCAGATTTATCACTTGGATACGTTTCCTCACATACACCTAGGTTAGGGCGCGGACGCAGGGGCGCAGACGTCCCGGAGGGGCGCGGACGCTTGGAAAGGGCACGGACGTCCGACTCCTCAGCCACAATATGGGGGGAAGTTGAAATAGAAGTTGAACTTAGTCATAGAATCTTAATTTCCATGGAGAGGGGGAACCCATTAATACAGCTAGCCTTTAATTTGATTTCAGGAAAATATCTTCAAGTCAATGGCTGCATTAGGGGGTCCAACAATTTCTTAAGTTCAAAGATCATGTGTGGAAGCATGTTGCTCCCTTCTTGGGCTCGGACCTCTCCTTCATGCCTTCACCATGCACTTGCGAACTAGGACCCATCCCACAAAAGGAAATTTCAGAAAATGAAAATTAACATGCTCGCTTCAATTAAAAAAATTTGAAAGTAGACACTAGAGTTTTTTGGATTTATAACAAAAGATAAGGTACATATTTTTTTTAATTCAAGTTGAAGGATGCATTTATGAATTCTCCAAATAGGAACTAAAAGGGTTATGAGTTCAAAAAACAAATCAAACACGTCTCATATTTTGTAGATTCTAAGTGAGTGGGTTTAGTTTTGGTAATGGAAGCTACAAGGGTTTGGAAATAGGAATTCTCATCATTGACGTATTACAATGTATTCAAATGTATTACAAGGATTTGGAAAGGAAACAAAATACAAGTTCTAATGGTTTTGAAGCAAGTTCAAGGCTTTAGTCTTGTTACTGGATGCTACAAGGGTTTTGATTTCAAATCATATAGAAGATATGTTTTATTTAGTTATTGTTGAAGGCTTTATGGTGTTGGTAAATTGTTGTTCTAAGTATTTAAAATTCAAATCAAATACAAGTTAAATGCTATGTGCTTGTACTTCAAGGGCTTCAAGTTGAAGTACGGGTTATAAGGATTTGGAAATCCCTTCAAATACAAGTTAATATTTTTGGGTTCTACTTCAAAGGTTCATTTGTGTATGGGATGTATTTGAAATTTTTAATAGAAGCATACCAAAAAGAAGACTATTATGTTTAGAATAGTAGAATGTGTGGAATTAATTATAAAAGATATTGACCGTTGCATTTTTAGATTTTAACAATTATTGATGCTCAATTATGGAGGCAAAAAATGCAGCTTTTGGAGACGAAAAATTATAAGAAGATGAATAGTGCTTTTATCCCCTTGGAAAAAAATTATTTTGGAATCTAAGGCAAATGCAGTATTTATTTATTTTTTAAAATGAGAAATAAAATTTTTTCTAGAATTTATACAAATTTGGAAACAGAAGGAATAGAAAGCCAGAATTAACCGAATTGGATCATACCAAAAAAATTTAAAGATTATATATACAGTTCTTTTAAAATTTAATAATTGATAGTTGATAGCATAATGTTTAGAACCAAACAATGGAACATTAGCATAATGTTTGAAAGATTCCAAAAGATTTGGAATCAGTCCAATTATTTTTGTGTTCTTAAGTCTTAACCCCTAAAGGACCAAACATCGTTTGTTGGCAACATAGTTATTTTTGGCCGCTCACTACGAATGGAATTTTTATTTTTTTCTTTGAAAGTTTAACAAAACATTTTTTCAAGGAGTAGCTTTAAGGCCCAACAATTTTCATAACTTCTCACTATACGGTTAAAAAATTATTGTATGATTTGTAGTTTTCATTGCTCGGCGGGCAACCCGGACAACAAATAAAACTTTTTTTAAAATCACTTTTATAAAAAATAAAAAATAGAAATTGGTCCTTTAGATTTATATATACATGGGAAGCTTTGAATTGTTCCATTTTGATTTATGAGATGAAAGTTATGAGGAGTTTTAGTTGAAGGTAGTTAGCAGGAAGTTATGGAATCTCCACTCTAAAATAAACTTTGAAGTCCTTCATTCAACTCAATTTTCAATATTTTTGGAAAAAAATAAAAAATTTAGGTGTAGATAGTTTATTACAACATTACAACCATTGGGATTGGCATTTTTCAATTCTATAACTAAATTGTTACCAATTTAGTATTTTGAATCATTCTCTACTTCTTTCTATTTACAAATTTTTTCCTATATGTTGTAGAGTTCGAAGTGATCTAAATTTTTTGAAACATGTAGCCAACTTGCCTTGAAGAATGAACCCAAAGGAGCACCAACATTTTGGACATTTTTTCAAAAAGGGTGGGACCTTGTGAAGTGCAGCTGCCCGGATTTTTGCATGGAAAAAAAAAAGGGATTTTTGTCATTTCAAATGCCTATATCTTGCAATTTATAAGGCAGAAATTTCTGAAATTTTTTCCCCATCTTCTCAAACCAGTTAGCTACAAGATCCTATGGTTACATGTGTCCAAAAATGTTTTTTTCTCCAAAACTTGGTACGTGTACTAGAAATGGCAGTTTTGGAGCATTTTTGTTGAAAACATAGTCAGATACCTTTATGGGAGAGGGCTCTAAAACGGCCCAAGCATTTTCAACCATCCAGTAGGGGCTCTGAAATGGACATGTGAATTGTGGAAAATAGAAATGTCAATTACAATGGAGCTTGATGAGATTTGTTTTAACTTCTTCAATGGATGGTTTAAGAGCCACATGGGGTTCATTCCTAACTAAGTGGTTAGGTGTCTACCAATTTAATTCAAAATTAGAGTTTGTTGTTCAACTACCTTCTTACAAGCATTGAAAAATTTGAAATAATGATTAAATCAAGCATTCATTTCAGATTTAGAAAGGGATGCTTTTAGAAACCATTTCATTTGCTTTGTACATGTTGCAATGCTAGTTTTCGAATAAGGCCTAATTTTTTTTCAAACTATGCATGAATGAGTTTCTGAGGGCCTATGTTCACAAATAGGGACCTACATCATATTGTGTTCAAAAATTTGTAACTAATTCAATAATGCTTCAAAAAATATGAAACAACTTGAGTTAGATTCCTCATCTATTTTTCTTTGACTGAAAAATAAACTAAAAATACTTCCATGTGAGGAGATACATGAAAAAGGCAGATCAGCACTTAGATGGTCACTTTTTGAGCCTCTTACCTTAGGGGTTAATTGCACCAAATTAAAATTTTAATTTTAAGAATTTCCTCAAAATCCAAATTTGAATTGTTTTTTTTGTAACCACTTTGTTTGTGAGAAATAATGATTAGGGATGTCCAAGAATATATATTTTGCATCCCTACTATTCTGTTCATTTAAAAAAAATTATGTGTGCTTTCTTTTTTCTATTACACTACATTTTGTAATTTTTTTTTTAAATAGTTAAAATACTTTTCACATTGAAATGTTGATAATCATAAAGTATAAGAAGTTTATAAACTTATCACTCAGGGAGTTTTTAGTCAAGGAATTATACATGCATCACGCAAAGGAATTCAACAATTCAATAATCATTAATCAATATATGTATTTCATATGCATCATGTAGTACAAAATTGGAAAAGCATATAGCGCATTTTCCATGAGAAAATATGCATATCCACAAGTCTTTGTCTAATACTATTTAAGAAACCAAAGTACCGAAGTAGCAATTCTATAAGCATCGGTAATAGTAAGTGCCTAAGTGTATACACAAAATATGATTTGCTGCTTAGTAATTAATAATTACCACACTAGAAAATGCACTCAGTCAATATTCATTGGACTATTTGCAGTGCCACTAGGTCCAGCCTCATCGTCGTGTGTGCCGTGCTGCATGGGAAAATCTTCAACGGAGCCTATTTGAAGTTTACAAACCGCAGACCGAGTTCTCCTCGCTGGTCCGTCTTCTTCCAAAATGATCCTCATAATTTGCGACTGCTTGAGGCTCTCTAGCCCTCGGCGTGTATCTGGGCTGTGCTGCTTAAAGAAGAAATCCAGCCTTTCGTTTTTGAAAGTTTTCCTCCACTTAGATTCTGATAATTGAGCAAGCTCCGCCGGATTGGGCATGTCAAGGTCCTCCTCAATTCCAACCCCGTCGTCCTCGGTGACACGGACTCCATCAACGCCCCACAACCAACGCCTGGGGTGAGGTCTAAATTGAAACTTCTTTCCAACCTCGTCCCAATGCCCATTGAAGCATTGGAAGTAAAAATTCTGTCGTCCTTGGCTCTGCCTGTCTTTCATTGGAATTAAGTGGTGGCAGACTTGGACAATTTGATCTGGGTCACTCTCCCAACCAATTTTAACACCGACCTGTGTCTTGTCCAACGATGTCATTTGTAATTTCCAACTCCACACCAAGTTTGTTCCCCACATATTATAGTGATCATTAGCATTATTGATATGGAATTCCCAATGTGGTGGCATGTATTAGATCAAGCCAAATAATTCGTACAAGCGCTTATAGAAAGGAGCCTTGCACAATGCGCATCGACGACAGATAATCATAGAACTAATGAGGCAAAATGGGTGGTACAAGTGGTTGCACGTGCCCAAGTGCATTCCACCTTTAGGGCCAAATGGATTCATACAAATGGGGCATACGGTCCCATCGTGCACAAAACCTGAAGGATTTGGCCACTCCAACAACGGCTCCCCTTTGTAGTTGAATTTCGACCCAAACTGATTTTTGTAATCCCACCCTTCTTGGGACCAATCAATGATTGTTTTTTGACTTTTTTCACCATCAACTCCATCAAGCTCAATGGTTTCCAAGTTGGGAGTGAAAAGATCATCCACAAGGGCCCATGAAGTCAAGCCAAACACCTTTTTTTGATTGTGCTGATTGTAGCTGTGGTCCATTTTTTTGAATTCAGCTACCAATTGTCGGGTTTTGTCGACGGTGAACACGCATGTCAACTTCCATTGGTAGTACTGCTCCACCAAGGCATGCAAACGACTTTTTAATTTTTGGTTTTCCGCTCGCAAGTTGTTCAGCTCAGAGCTATTGTCCATAACCTTGCTCTCAACTTCAGTTTGCATTGGTACGTTGGCGGTGGTGGGAAGTTTGGGAAAGGCCAATGAATCTTCTTCTGTAGTTATGGCAGCAGCATCGTGCACATTTTGCACCGGAATCTGAGAATCGCAAGGAGGTCCTTCTGCGTGTCCTCGTGGATCCTGACCTTTGTTCATCATTTGTGCTGCTTGTAGAGATTGCCGAAGCTCCTCTATCTCACGTGCTTGTTGAGCAATTATTTCGTCTTTGCGCTTGATTTCTTCCCTAAAGTTGCCCACATTTTCATATAGAGCATGCATTTCAACACTTGTGTCTTGTAACTGCACCCTCAAGCTCTGTTTGTCTTCTGCAGCAGTCATGACATCAACAATTCCAATAGTTGGTTCATCAGGCGCTTGGACCTGTTCCGCAGGAACTCCAACCACTGGTTCTTCAGGGCCATGGAATTTTACATGAGCACCTTGCTCCGGAAGTTCTTCACAAACTGCACGCTAAGCTCTCCGTCTTTTTGCATGTTGATCTCCTCTCTGGGTTAATACCTTTGGTTCATGATTCCCATCAGAATCATTGTCCGTTGTAGAGTTTATTGTCTCATAAGTGTCGGGCGGCTCAATACGTGTGTTGAACCTGCCCAGCCCTCCTTCAAGATACCTCATAACCCCACTTGCAATTATTCCATCGCATGGTTTCAGTATTGTGATCTTAGATGGCGTCTTCTTCAAGGTGGACCAATCCACCCACTTGTTCAATTTGACCTCCACATGCACACCTTGTGCAATGAAAAGGTGGACTTCATTCCTTCTTACAGTGGATTTGTTGTACAACACCTGATATATTTCGATGCATCGTTGTTTGAAGGCCTCATCGATGCAGTATTTCAAAATGGCTTTATGGAACCGGCGGTGATGGTTGTGCCGCTCTTCTGGGAAGGCCTTGTCAATGTGGCACCATTCAATGTAAGTGGTGCAAGTCTCAATACTCCATGGGTCAGGTACTTCATTCCAACCTCTAAATGCCAGTTTGTTGAGGTTTCGAAGTACGTGTAATTTCTTTGGATGTATCTTTCCCAGCCTTTCTTGGGTACCGTCTCTTTCTTCTTCGTTAGTGCTCGGTAGGTTTGCCATCGTGAAAAAGGACGTTCAAAGGCGGTATGTCAAAATAAGTCACCCTGCACAACGCCAACAACCAACTCAATGAAGAAGTGGAAGATCTGGAATATGCAAGGCGGGGACAAATGAGACGGGGACGCCTTTATATAGTCGGGGACGTCCCTAACCGAGCCAGGGCGCGGACGCGTCCGCGCCCTGGCTCGGAGACGACCCTGACCACGTTGGGGCGTGGACGCGTCCCTGCTCCTACGCGTGGACACAATTTACGCGGGGGCCGGCACGCGTCCCCGCCCCTGCGCGGACGTGTACTGACCCTCGTGTGGTTCGCGCCCACGCATCGGGGCGGGGACGCGAACCACGCGGGGCCGGCATGCGTCCCCCCGAGCCAACGCGGGGACGTCCACGCCTTATTCTCGCTAGGGCGCGGACGTGGGACTATAAAATCCCACCTAAACCCCCATTTGTCTTTGCCAAGTCCACGCCCTACGCCTCATACCTTTGTTTGCGAAAGCAACCTTTGGACGTGAGTTTGGTGGGTGATCGGGCTTGACCCACATATAGCACCTGGTTTTTTTTATTTTTTCCAAAGTTTTGGTGGTTTTAAAAGATTGTATAATGGCAAAAGAAGGGGGTGAGTCATTGGGTCACCGATCGGTATTTGAAGACTTGGATGCAAATTTTGAAGTGGTACCTCTAGCATCAAACGTATCAGTGGCTTCAGAGTCATCCAATCCCTCATCATCCAGCAGGTCGAAGCGCAAAAATCAACCTAATCCAAACATGCCCCCTCACAAATATGTGCTCGAGGCTAGAGCAATAGCGGTAATTTTTAAACACGATGAAGCTCTGGAATGATGTCCAGAGAATACGTGAACTACAACAAAGAAGGATACCACAACTTGACTAGTGAAGTGCGGCAAGAGTTGGAGACCAAATTTAGAGCATCATAGCAATTCAACAATTATCAAGATTATTGGTTGCACTCTGAATGGTTGGATAAACAAGTGTTGCAGTTGACCACTAATATTGTGGCAAATGGGTGTTATCACACAAAGAAGAAGGAGGATGGTAGTGATTGGGACACGCATGACAAGGAGTTTGCTTCGAGATTGATCCAGGTTCAAAAGTGCTCCCAACAATATTCTTCTTTCCGTAGAAAGAAACAAGCACCATGGAAAGCGATGCTTGAAGACCAAATACAAGCTCATTGCGTTAGCGGAACATTCAAGTGGCTGGAAAGTTGCATAAAAGTGAATCCCATGCCAAATCAGACCGCGACTAGATCATATGGGACCGTGAGGAAGGTGGTGCTGACAAGACTACAAAGCATTCCCAGTTGGATTTGCTTCGCCGGAAAGACTTTGAAGACCTCAAATGAGAAAGAGAAGCGCCAAGATATTGTGAATGAGGCAGGGGGGGTGTCCAGTGATACATCCTGGTATCATAAGACTTGCGTACATCCATCCCAAAACAATGGAAGGCTACACGCTATGGTGGAATGGAGGCTCTTTAATTTCTTTTTTAGCCAAGTACAATTCAAAAGTGAGTGAATCACTGGAGGTGGATGACATCATGAGACAACATGATACAAGTTTGATGCAAGAAATAGGTTGGGTTGCAACTTATAGCAGAAATCGCATGAACTTGGCTTTATCATTGCTTGTCACTATGGAAAAATGCCATGAAGTACAATATTTACACAATGACATTACTCCATCTAACGTTTTGTTCTATTTTGATGAATGGAAAGAGAACACAATGTACATAGAGATTTGCGACTAGGGGCTTTCTGGTCGAGGCGTAGAGAAGGAACCATCAAGGTATGGTTATCGAACCATGGAGAGCTCGAACGGGAGAAAAATCAACAAAAACATGCAGCCCCCGAATTGTTCTACGTTGTCATGTTGTAAATTTGTTCATAGTATAAAAACATATTATAATATGTATTGTTGAGTAGCTTCATGGTGACGCTATTTTGTTGAATAACTTCAAGATGACGTTTCGTGGATGTACATGTCATCTATTTAAAAGGACGGCTTTGCTTAAGAGTTTCATTGAAGTCCATTAGTGGTATTAGGTTTCCACTTTATAGTCAGAATGTCGAACTGGAGGGTTTTTTTAGAGTCCCAAGAGGAATAAGTAGAATCGGAGCCTGGATTTGAATTTTCATTGTCACAACTACCGGATCAACCTCTTCTGCCACTAAGTCTTGCGCCGCCGCATGAGCGTCCACAAGAAGAAGCTGGGCCTTCTCGACCACCAAAGCAACCTCGTGTAGAGCGGCGATGGCACGGGAATCTTCAACGTGACGCTCGGGCACTGGTGATTTTGTTGCAGGTTGGATTTGTTGAGCCTGGCAGTCGAGATGTGACATTTGAAGGATGTTTCGAAGGTCTCAACGTCGATCAATATTACTGCATGATGAAGCCTATTGAAGGAAGTCGTGGTCACCATCGTTGGTTAGAAGGGCCAGTGAATCCTTTAACAAAGGCAGGTCGTATTGATTACACAACTGCGACTATCAAGCGCATTCTCAAGTTCTTGCAGATGGAGTAAAATTAGTCTTGGAATTCTAGTTTTTTACCTCTAATAGGCATTGGTTTAATGTTAGTACTTCAATCATATTTGAAGTATTTTGTTGAAACTATTTTGTTTGGTTATAGTTGTAGAAGGAAAGAATGAAAATAGTTTGGACTTTGAAGTGATTTTCCTTCTAAGTTAAAGATAAAGATATAGATGTGGGGCCAAATATGAAGGCCATTAGGTGTAAGTTGGCTTTAGGAGGGAGTTAAGGGCTGATGTACACTTGTTTAGGTGGGGCAAAAGGTGTTGGAAAAGGGGAGGAAAAGATGGACACTATTCATCTTCTCTCTCAATGTTGTTTTGGGGGAACCGAGTGTTTGGGAGCTCATTGTGTATTGGTTTTTTGGAATTTGATTATGAAAATTGGAGGAGTTGTTTATCATATTGTTAGCTTTTCAAATTGTTCTCTCTTGCTTTATTTGAAGTTGTGAGTTGAGATTTGTGCTTGTTTGAGTGGAAGGAGGTCTGCTGCCTCCTATGAAGAGGGGCTAAGACTTCGACCGACCATAGAAAACAGACAGGTCCTTTGTTTAAAATGAAACTTTGATGAAGTGTAGTACATGTTGTTAGATTTTTATAAAGCTATCATTCATTAAATTTGAAGCATTTATGAGTGAGTTGTGAGTGTGGGAAGGTGAGAGAGTCTCTTGTTTTTACCATCTATGGACCGAAACTTTGAGAGGTCATAGAAGTTGGACAGAGTTTTGGAATGACTTGAAAGTTGTATGAGTGATAGGAAATTTTGTTAGCTCTCAGAAAAGCTATCAATAATTTAATTTGAAAAAGAAATGCAAAAGTTATGAGTATGGAAGCATAGAAAGGTCTGCTGCCTTCTTTTTTTGAGTGGAGTTTAGGTAGTTTAAGAGTGAAGTTGGAGTTCTTTTAGAGTTTTGAAGATATTTTTGAAGATGTGAAGGCTTAAAGACTTGAAGATGAAGATTTGAAGAGCTTTGAGGGTCTCCAGTGTGTTGTGGCTTGTGGTTCGTTTTCATTTCTGTTATTCCTAGCCGAATTTGGAAGCTAGTTGCAATTCAATTTCTGCATTGTAAACCTGTTGCGAGACGTGGTTATCCAGTAAGTGTTCATTTTCGTGTTTGTGGCGACGAAGTGGGGTTAATGGCCCACATGGTTGATCTTATTTGTTGTTCCCACCGGTGAAAGGCGCTTCCTGGTCACCGAGGGTTTGATTTTAGGAGCCAATCTTTCGGACGGCCAACTCGTGGTTTGGCCGTCCCATTTTACCCGTCCGAGGCCTTGTTTCTTATAACACACCCTTACCTTTGGCCCTATAGAACCACCACAGAATAGGTCAACGGAAGATTGAAGTGAAGATCAAGCGAAGATTGAAGAGAAGATTAAGTGAAGATTCAAGTTTTGTTACTTACCTTTCATCTACATTCACAACCTGCAACCAGACACCTCGTGTGTTCCCTAAGCGCGCTCCTCTCTACCCGACAACGTGTACGGAGAGAAGGGGTCAGAGACCTCGCTTGAAGTCATGCAAAAAAAGGTGTATTCCATGGCTGCTGATGCATATGCAACGGAGTGGATAACATATCAAATTTGGAAAGAAGAATGGGATTCCAAGTATTTTACGACCAAAAAACCAAAGCAATATCAGAATTTGAGGACTAAGGTGTTGAGCCTCCAGAAAGTAGATGTAGGCGAGAGGGCGTCTGTACCTGACGTTCTAGACACTTTAAGGAAGGCACCTCACTGTTGGACTATGCCTGATTGTTGTTATCATATATAGTATATAGTTTGTACTTTTTCAGATTTAGTATGTAGCAGTTTTATAGGAAGACCACACTTTTGTACTTAGAAGAGTATATGTATTTCGCAAGTGCTACATAAAGACACGAATGTATAGGAAAAATTTTGTAATATAGAATTTGGTCTTTCTTCTATCATGGTAATTGTATGACTTTTTTGAATTTATGAATGTTGAGTAAGCAATTAACTTTGAATGCAAAAGAGCATGGGCATATGGTAGATGCTGTGGGCACCTTGAAATTTTGAAAGAACCGTAGCCCGTAAGATGTAGGAAGGAATGACTTTGAAATATATAATACTCTTCAATATGAAAATGAAGTGAATTCCTAACTGTTTTAATTCACCAAGCCTTCGACAAAGAGCGGGTCTGAGTGAGGCAGTGAGTGAGTGAGCAAGCCAACAAGGGCCCCCTTACCTTTACTTTGAAATTCACAATGGAAAAAAATGGTTTGATTGAACAAGGGCCCCCTTTCATTTCCAAAAAAATTACTTGAATTTGTGTCTAATTTAAAAAATGTGGTTCGCATGAACAAAGGTCCTTCCTTGTTGGAAGTTAGTGCTTATAAATTCAAAAGGAATTAGTATTTTTTCGCCTACAATGCCAAAAAATATGGTTCAATTGAACGAGGGCCCCTTTATTGCTTCTTAATGGCAAATGAATTAAATTCATTCGCTTATAAGGATAAAAAAATACGGGTCTACAGAGCAAGGTTCCTCTTCTTTACTTTTAAATTTACAAAAAAATTAGTTTTTCTGCACACTATGCGACTAGATGTTTTGACTTTAAACATTTTAAACTTTAAATTTTTTCACTAATAAGTTTTGAGCTTTAAATCTTTACAATGGAAAATTGAATTGAAAATCTATCAAAAAAAAGAAAATTCGAAAAAGCTTCATTTTCATTATTAAAAAAAATGTTAAGTAGAAGTAGGTAGGAGATAGTAGGAAAATCTAAAATATTAATATCTTTTATATGGAATGAAAATGCATTAATTTCAATGGTGAGATTGTTCTAGTAAAAAACGTCCGCGCCCGGCTACTTTCGTCCGCGCCCGTCTGACGTCCACGCCCTGACTTCCGTCCGTGCCCTGTCTGGCGTCCGCGCCCAGACACAGTCTCGTCCCCGCCTTGGCTTTCGTCCGCGCCCCTACCGGTGACGTCCGCGCCCTAGATGGCTGGATCCTACTTGGCAACCAGGTGGCGTCAAAGTGGCAGCCACATCACCTATTTTTTCAGTGGTAGAAAGTCAACTTAGTGTTGACCTTATTGGACGGGCGAGACCTCTATCGGACGGGCGAATCAGACGTCCGAATCAGACGTCCGCCCACTATGACAACCCTGCTTAGGAGATGCAAGGCATGAACTCTAAAAATTTGCATAAATACCAAATAAAACAAATGGAGAGAAGACAACAAGTAATGGCAAAATTCTCCATAATACATCACAGGCAAGTGAGTTCTTATTTGTACTTGATTGCTTGCATGTAAACAACGAACTTGTAGATGATGGACTTGATGCAATAGTTGTAATTCTAGAGGCAAGAGATACAGTGGTGGGCATGTTAGATAGGTACCAATACAAATAGGCAATATTGAGGGGTGTGAGTCTAAGTCTTGAGTGTTACAAGATTTGCATGTTGATTTTGGTTAGCCAATTGAATGGAAATCTCTTTCTTTCAAAAGATAAGTTGATTCGGTTAAAAAAAATTATCTTTAAAAAATTGTGATGCTTATTTTACAGCTACTTTAGTCTAGTACATGTAGTCTAGTGTGACTATAGTATGTATATTAAGAGTCTTAGCGATGGAGCTTCTACGAGGAAAAAGTGAGACAAGACTTCAAAGATAACTTGACCTAATCCAATTGCAAATGGAACAGATGATGGTTGTTGGTGCATTGAGAGGGTGCAACAAATTATACTCAGAATGGATACCAAATTGGGACTATCCCAACAAACTATAGATTTAATGAATCAATTCAAGCAAGGAAAGCATAAGGTGGCCCTAATTTTATTATTTCTATTGAATTGAGTTGGTAAACCATGTGGAAATTGGAAATTTACAAGAAACTTGTACCAGCTGGATGCAAACAATGCAGAGAACTTGGGCAACTGCATGTCAAATAAAAAACAATGGCATTAACATAATTCTAGTTCTTTACTTTGTTTTTTTGTTAAGGTGATTTTACGCCTAGATTTCTTGTGTTATGTGAATTGTATTGGCCATTTAAACTAGGTGTTTCTTTTGCATATACAAAGTGTCTAACTTAAAGAGGTCAGTGTTAGTTTGCTTTCAATTCCAACTTGACCTTTTGTGTGTTAATCACAAATGTTTGACATTCCTTTTTGTACACAAGTTCAAATGTGCTTATTTACTAAAATTGTAAAAGTCTAGTCCTACAACGTGACTTTTAATTTACCTTTCTTCTTGGTATCTACTTTGAATTTGTTTAATTTTAGTTCTTGATAATTAAAAGTATTTTTAAATTCCTTATGATTATTGCCACTTGTCTTTATTGTAGCTTAGAGTGCTTCTAACTTTGGATTAGGTTGAAGCTTTTCAATGACCACTAACCATCACTTGGTACTTCGGGCCTTGAATTTTTGTTGGCAACCAATGCTTTCTATTGTGCCTACATTTTCATTGCACATGTCTTTGTTTGGATTTTACAATATTTTCTATAGTAATGTTTGGATTTATTTGGATTGTGTAGAATACGTTTACCAATATGACTTGCTCAATTCTTATAATTTAAGGTCTTTAGGGACCTTACCTACCCTAGCATTGTGAATGAATCCACCCTATAACCTTATTAAATTTGTTTTAACTACCCTACACTAAAAAATTCATATCATTAGCTCATATTTTGTACAATGATGTTTAGGATAATTTTCATTTTTTTAGATTGTTGTGAATAATTTGTCTTACTCAACTTTAATGGTGACCATATTGTGAAGTTTTTCTTTTTATCATTTGTCAAATCTCAACAAAATGTTCTAGTTATATTCCTTATCATTTTTTTGCATTGTTTTTTTTGTTTCCCAATCTTCAATTTCACTAGGCTAATTTAGAAATTATGATTAGAAGTTTACCTTTATGCACCTTTGTGCTTAATTATTTATAGTTAGCATTATTGTTCCTTATAGCATTAGACAAATTCCTAAATAGAATCGGCTTGGGCAATTTATAGAATTGTCCTATATCCATCATCACTATAAGAAACTTGCATTTTAGGTGCCGTTTTGAAATTTTTTTCAGACGGATTTTAGGTGATGTCAAAAAAAACAATTTGTATTTTTTTGTCAATAATCATGTCCAATATAACATCTGGATTAGAGTTTGGCAATTCATTTCCTTACATTCATTTCAAATTAGAGTATTTTTTTATTCGGGGATGCTGGGTGTTTCTTAAACTGCACTAGTGGTGGAAAACAACATATATTTCCTTGCTCTTTGTCTTACTGTTTAGAATGTGACAAATGTTCAAGAAAAACAATAGATACCCATGGAAGAGCATTTTTTGATGCACTTCCGATCAATTTGCGAGGCATTTTGTTTAAGTCACAACCTTGTAGAGCATGAACTGCCTTTTGATGGCAATTCTATTGAAGGCACTAAGTGCTCCAAAGTTGCCAATGCTTCAATAGACATTAGCAACATCAACACATACAAGCATCCCCTTGCAATAGAAAGTCCCTCTTTCTTATGTGTATGGTGTGAATTGTAATTTGAATAATTTTGTTTTTTGTATATACCCTATTAGATTTGCAAGCACAATAATTTGGAAAAAGGTCTATATAGACCTTTAGATGTGTTTGTAAACACAGATATAAAAGGGAGCTCTTGTAATCTTATCCTAAATCCTTGACTTGCAGGAACTTTGTATATACCAATGATACATTAAAGAAGACCTTTATCCATCTTCCTAGAATCCTTCTTGACTTGCATTGTGTATCAATATTGAGGTGGAGCTTAAATTTATGTAGAAGTATGACATTTGTTTGTTTCAATGATTGTAAATGAGATAGTGATGTTTATTTATGATACTTAGGATTTTCTTCTTGTATTTCACCATTAAACAAATATTAGTTTTTTATACTATAATCTGTTTCATTTTTATAGTCTTGGTCAAATCCCTTCTTTAATAGCTCCCTACGTTCAAGAGGTCTAATTTTTATAAGGAGTATTCTTCTCAAGAGTGCATTTTTATATACACCTCCAAACATGCAACAAAAATTCATTGAAAGCAAGAAGTTACAACTTTCCACATGTCATTATTTGGTAAAAATAATTGATTTGAAAAAGGCGCATTTCCATCATTGGTTTATTTTATTTTATTTACAATAAAGTATGGTACCTTTGATAGTCATTTTGTAACTAGAGCTTTTAGCATAAAAAATGGGCAATTTAGATTTGCTATTCTAAATTAATAACAAAATCAACAAAATATTGTGGAAGGTTTTTATTTTTTGGGCATATTGAAAGCTCATCTTTTTACTTCCAATATGGTTTGATGTTGGATTCTCAAAGAATGTTTCTATATGCAAGGGATATAGTTAATAAAATTGCAACAATGCAATTGTGGTGTATTTCCAGACATCTTTCATTTTATTATCTTAAAATATATTTTAAAAATTAATACTTACTACAACATATATGATTCCTTAGAAGTTAAGTAAGAAATAGACATCATACAAGAAACATTTTTTTTTCCTACTTGCAAAACATGCACTTAGATTATGTACACACAAAAACCAAATTCATTTTTTAATATTCCATCAAGGGTTACAAAAATATTTTATTTTTTCAAAAATTAATCAATTCAAAAAAATCACTTGCAAGAATTTATCTTCAAAGCAAATATCTCAACTTTATCTTGCGGCAATCTAAAAAGATCACAAAAGGCACACTTAAACATCAACATCTCTACTTGGAATTTCAATTTAAACTAAAGCAATAAACTTATTAAATGTTACAATCTTTGATTGTGCAATATGTTATTGTAAACTCTTTGATGAGATATAATTTTTAGAAAGTAGATTGGTATGAAGATTGATTCATATTCAAAGAGCAATGACAATGAATAATTAGACCAATATTGAAATATTTTTAGAAGTGTATAGATAGAAATTGGATTTTGATATGGTAAGAATATAGATTTGAAAATATTTGTCACATATTAATTGCCTTAGTTATAATGTTCCAATCTCTATGCAATCATTGTTAGTCAACATAAATGTATTTTATAGAATAGACAATTCTATAATTATTAACATGTTCAATTATAATTCTTAGGACAATAAAATCTTTAAGATTTAAATAGAAGGTAAGTAATTTATACAAACTTAAAACATTGAAAAAGATAAGAAGTACCACAATCTATATGAAATACATCATGGAACAAAGTAGAACTTTAAAGCACAATTAAGAGTAGTAGCTTAACTTCTTCAAAATTTATACAACTTAGAAGATGTAGAAATTGACATCTATTATATTAAATATGGAGTATCATGTTTCCTATTATAAATTCCTTCATGTTTTTATCTTAGAGATATTATCCAAATATTTCATCCAACATTCACAGTAAAAATCTAGATAAAAATCTTGTGATTGAGCTAGTGTTCAAATACTATAATTAAATTCTAATGTTATCAACTTCAGTTGTTTGCAAAGTGAGTACAATGACATTGTTGTACCTATTCAATCTTTAATTGCACAAATTTGTTTGTAATTTGAAGCTTCTACACAGTGATTCTGGATTAAATTAGACAAAAGAATATCAAAATGTATTTCTTTTTTTTCTATGTGAACTTTGTCTACAAATTCATTTTATTGAAGATCTTAAATCACAAATGGATTCTTGCAATTAAAAATTAACACCAATTTCTACATTTTCTATAGTTGGACAAATTTAGAAATAAGATAATTTATGGTGTTAATGTAACTTGAAATTGTGCTAGGAATACAAATACTTTTTTTGAGTATGATTAAGCAATTAAGTTCCTAGACCTTGCTCTAAATTGTTTCATATTGTTGCAATGTACTAAACTAGAGACAATATTCTCAATTTCTTAGACATAATTAATTTGTGTTCAAAACTATTTTGGAGATTTATATTTAGAATAATAAAGAAGTCTACATCCACTACAATATTGTGGAACTTGTTTTCAACATATTTTTTATGAATAACAAACACATTATATATAACATAGATTAATTAAAATTTCCTATAATTTGGTATCTACATTTGCATTAGTGTTAGAGAAATTATTAAACAAAAATTTCCACCATGCACTCATTTATAATAAGATATAATAATCTTACAAACTGCATATTGTGTCACCAAAAGAATTTTGCATAGTATAGAATACAATTAGCATTTATTGTTTTTTATACTTAACATTCAATTATTTAGCATTTTTAATCAAGCATACCAAATTTTAGTTCCAAAAACAAATCTCTATTTTTGGTGAATTGTTTCATTTAATAGTAGTGGATTTATAAAATAATTGATTGAAAAACATTGGTGATATGCCACATTTAACTACTTTTGGACTTTTACGTGAATTTTGGACAAAACATTAAAAAATCTCCAGATAATAACATCTGGAGATCTCCAGATGGTTGTATAGATCTTTAGATGTTTTGTAATGATCTTCCAATGTTTTACATAGAACTCTTGATGTTTTGCATTATTTCCAAATGACCATTTTTTTTCTATTATTAATTTTGGACCATTCATAGTTAAATGTGGCATTGATGAAATAAGTAAACTTAATTATATGTGGAAAACATTCATACACATGTCTCTTTATCCTTAAAATCAACCCCTTAATTTTTAAAAACAATATTTATGAAGAATTCAACGTAAGGTGTCATATGCATAAACGTTGTAAAATAAACACCTCTATATTTGAACAAAATTTTGGCAAAGTAATTTTACCATCATGCTCAAAGGTACAGAATTAGTTAGATTACAAGGGACAAATAGAAAATGATAGCTAAAATTTAGAGATATCTTTTTTCCAAAGTTTGGTCATATCACACTTTTACATTGAATCCTTCATAAATCATATTTTTCTTAAATAATGGGGTAGTTTGTAATTAATATAAAAAATGTGCATATAGATGTTTCCTACATACCCATGCAATTGAATTAAAAAAATTCATCTCCAATGTTTTTCAATCAATTATTATGTAAAACCATAACTATTAAATGAAACAATTCTCTCAAATTGGAATTTTTGTTTTTTTTTGGAATTGAAATTTTGTTTTTTTGGAATTGAAATTAGGATTGCATAAGAATTGAATATTAATTATGCAAAACAAAAAATGCCAGTTCAATTGTATACTCTATTCAGCAAAAAAAACTGCATGACATAGTAGGCAATTTATAAGAGTTTTATACTCTACTACACTATAAAGAGAGCAATTGCAAAGGTGGAACCAACTTAGGTACATGGTTGAGTTCTACAAAATCATTTAACCAATCCAATGAGGCTTGGAGAGTGGTTTCAATTTTAAAGTGGAGTTCAAGTAGTATTTTTTTTATACATGATTTTTTTCCAATTGGCTAGCCAAAAGATGTGGGTAATTTTTTGTGAAGAAAATTTTCATTTTGGGGAGTCAAAATAGCCATATTTTTGCTGTATTTTAAGACCAATAGCCAAATTCTACCTAATATCGTCTAGTTTTCATATAGATATCAACAATTATCACCCAAGTATCACATGAGTATTGAAGATACAACTTGCTATTTCTTCAAAATGAGCCCCCCCCCCAAACTGAGTTCAAGTAGTCCACAACAACCCTGATAACTATGACAACCAGCTGATGACAACCCTGATATAGGACCGTCTGGACCGTGGTTTTCACCCACCCACCCTGTGCCACCGAAATCATATTGACAATCCTTCACATATTGCCTGCTGGCGGCCGGCACGTTCTTGGGATGTTACTTTTCTTGACGGCTACATCCAATTGCTGTTTTGTACATCATTGTCACCACCGGCAATATTTGGAGATTTGAAATATTTCAGAGATCTCGTTCGTGCTTCAGTTACCCCTCAAAGCTGTTAGCTTTACCTGTCTTTCTCAACGCCTTTCGTTAATCATTGGTAACTTCTTCGCTGGCTTACTCGTGTGGCAATATTATGGTTCTTAAGCTACAGCGATCAAGATTTTAGTCATTGCCGCATACTCCAGATCGTCTTAGTTATCTTCTTATCGAGGCTTATGTTTGGCTGCTGCCTGTGTATATCGGAATTGTCGCATCGAGGAGTCAGTCACGTAGGTCACCTCCGTAAGCCTCCTGCCCCGTTAGTCACGATAGGGCACTTCTTGAATCACCATCGTGTATTTCGAATGTAGAACAGTTGCCTCCCTTCTCTCGTCTTTTCTTTCTTTCTTGCCTTCCCTACACATTTACACTTTATAGACGAAAGGCCGGAACTCTCATCGTGAAACAGTCGGTTAACTCAGATTATTTCAATGTTATTTTGGTGTGATCATTTGGTTTCCCTGGTTAATCCGACATTCAATTTTAGCGTCATATCATCTGATCCATGCTTAGATTACCCCAATTAAGCAAGCAATGAATCAGCTCGTCGTGAGTTGTGGATCGTCACTTGTACGAAATCCACTCTTCCAAAGGGAGCAGTACTTCTAGAGTTGAAGAAACGACCTGTCGGTTCAAGTTAACTTCACGACGATCGTCACTGACATCGTCGTGAGTTGTTTTTTAATTAGTTCGCTGATTATTATTCTATCGTTTGACGTACAAAGCAGGTTTGTATCAAACAGCCAGGGTAAAAGTCCAGGGCCGGTTTTCGGTTGTGTCTCATCTTCACTCGGTTCACGTTTCTGTGTTGCATCCCAATAAAGCAAGTTGCTCTGTACGTGGTCCCATGAGGGCTGCTTTCTACGTTTCGTTCTCTTTCACTCAAGGGGAATATTCTACTAACTTAGACTGCATTATAAATGGGTTTAATAGCACCTCTGGTATTTTAGGAGTATTAATATATGTAGTGTCATACGGTTTGTGGTGTGAACATGTCTCTTCCTAGAGCGACTTGCCAGTGATAAGTGCCCGTCACAAAGCGTAGGGCATGGCTTACAATACTCAATCTAGATCATAGTGGATTGATAAGAGTTTGTCAATTGATCAGTCAACAGTTACGTATGTCGCGTTGGAGTGGACGATATTTCTCCTATTTACAGCCAATAAAGAACAGACTGATTCTGTCAACATTACGGGCAGTCACAGTAAGGTGAAAACGAATTCAGCAAGTTAGGTTAAGTTGCTAATTGAATCCCTTGGTGGAATTATAGACGTGGCTTCCTCAGAGTGCCACCTTGCACTTTCAACAAACTCGATGAAACCCAATGCATCGAGAATAGAGGAGCTAGCTGATGAAATTTGCACATGGAGAAAGCTCTAGCATGGACTAAAGTTTGCCACATGACCCTCCAATAATTATGCCAATAGAATGGGGCTGAAGCTTGAAATTCAACGAGTTCGCTGAAGTTTTAGCGCTTCTGATGTGGTTCTAAGCCTATCGCTATATCGAGTTTTGATTCTGTGCATGATAGTAAATCCTCATATAATTATATTTTTATTTTTTCATTTTTCATTTTCTGTCGTCATAAATCAAGCATTGATTTATTGCAGGCACTTTTGTTCATATCAAAGCTTCTCAGGCTTCTGTTTTCATGTTTTACTACCTTGCGATGATCTCTGATCTCCAGATACTTAACGTATTCTCGACCTATCTTGCAACTACCGTTCAAGTAGGAGATGCCTCTCGCCGTTTCGAGACGTTACCAGACATTTTTGAAGCAAATTTTGCTGAGACGCGTCTCTCTTGTCTCACCTCCAGTGTTGCATATTCAACATGGAAATAACGGACACTGGTCAGGCAGTGTTATCATTACTTAAGTTAGGTATCGGCGATACTGATTTCATGCCCTACACAATCAACTTATGTTCGGCAGAATAATATCAGCTCGTCTGAGCACATTTACAAATAACAGTTGCAATTTGCTTTTTCCTGGGGTTTTGCTTTTCTATTTTCCTTTTTCTGATAAAATTGCAATGAAAGAAAAGTTGCGAGTTGCTGATATATATATTTTTTGATCGATATTATTTCCTCAATTTTCTGCATTATCGAAAAGAATAGTGTTCTATAGCGAATATACATTCCATGCAAAGCATAGGATTAGCAGAATACGTTTCTACTCTCAGGATTGAATAAAACCAATTTGAAGACATAGATGAAGTGATTCGTCATTATTTCTCATTCAACTTTTACTATCGTAATCGACCACCTGAATTTTTCATTTCTTTCTTGCTACTAGCGTTGCCATGCCCATGTCTGGACATTGTTCGGGAGAGTTCGGGACATTGTTTGGAGCTCAATTCATCCAATCATGACCGTCACTCTTGAAACTGGTTCTAGTCTTTCTTCCCGATTCTGATAAAGTTACATTTGATGGAGAGTATCGATATTCCATTTTTGCAGTGGATATTGGAATAAGTATATTTTTTGTTCTTTTAAGTTAGCCAGAGCAGAATGGTTACACGCTGTAGAGATCCGGTAATAGAATGTTGCTTTCATGTTTGGTCGTCTTCACTCTCCAGTACTTAATCCTTAAACGTCATGCATTTTTCACATTTCAAAATGTTTTCTCATTTCTTTTTTTAGATAGTTCGCATCAAAAATCTTTAGCGAATAATTTTCATCAGAGTTTGAATTTTGAAGACTGTTCATGGTTCAAAGTAGGGCATCAAAACTGATTTTTATACATATTTTAGCTTTTCTTGTTTTTGGATGCCGAGATATTTTTAACATTAGATGATTTGTGTCACATACATAGAAGCATGCACTTGGAATGAAAAACACCACAATTTAAGATAACTCATTAAATTTTGGAGAGTCAGATGTTAGGTAACTTGAGGTCAAATTTAAGCTACCTGCTCTTGGGATGAGATGCAGGTGAAGTGTATCAAAAATAGACCTAGTATCTCATAGTCGTCTGCCGTGTACAGTCCCTGGCTCCAGGTGTTGTTGTATGAATTTTCTTTCGCCGTTGAAATATTCAAAGTGCCCAAAATAAAAAAAATAAAAAAATTTAAGTAACTTTGGTTAAATCTGAAATTTGAATGTTTCATATCTCAATTGACATTGGTTATTTTGACTTAATGTAAACGATATTATGAATTTATTGAATGAATGAATGAAGTCTTTAGCTTAGCTCCAAAGCGTATGAAATCAATATCTTTGCAAAAAAATTATTTATACCCTTTGTCGTTTAAATGCCGTTTAAATGTTAAACTATTTGTTGACTTAGTTTCGTGCAGTTTCGTGCAGGTGCAGGTCAATGTTAACCAGCTCAAATAGCCCTATTTCCTTCATGCTTTCTTTTATTCTCGCTTGTGATTTCCGGTTCAGTCATTCACAGTAATTCGTCGATTTTGGTCTGTCTAGGAGTGGCTCATTTTAGGGACTTCCCTACACCCAAATTCGTCAAACTGGACTAGGACAGCTATAGATTAACATTTCAGGCTGCGCGCCATGAAACGTGCCCATATAATTCCGCAAATTTAGCGAAATTGACATTCAAGATCCAGGAGCGCCCAGTAGTCCTCTTTGTTGAATTTGAAATGTTTATTCTAGCATTTTGTGAAATTGCCATTGTACCGCAGCCATCCTCTCTCTTACAACTGTGGGCTTCAGTTCCTATTGCAATGTTCTAGCAAACTTCTTTAATCTGGGTTGCCACTACCAAATATGATTTCTCCAACCATATTACAGTAATCATACTCGATATCTATATCAGAGATTTTTACTGTAAAATGGGTGCGCGCCTCAGGATTATTTAGTAATTTATCTTGTCCTTGAACACGTGTGACCGGTAAAGGCATCGAGTATACTGATTAATTTCCTCATCGTTTCAGAGAACATTCATATTCCGCAGATCAACTTGGGGAAGCAATATGGACAAAATCCCGCTTGGCTTTCGTCCATGCTTATCTTGCACTCAATCTTGTTACAAGGAGCATTGGCCTTTTCCAAACAGAGACTCCTTTAAAGCCCCGTGTTTTGTGAAAGCCTTGTGTGACAGCAACCTAGCAGCCATGGCTACTTGTTGGATGGTAATTTCGTCGACTAACTAAATTCCCTATCGCTATGAACCGATTCCTTTTATTCTCCTGCTGGTTTTTACTCCGCATAACTGCATCAGTTGGCATGGATCAATCTGTAGTCAATAGTAGTAAAAAGAAAGTGTTACATAAGGCTTTGGATTTTATATTTCGATTCACTTATCTGTTATTGCCTGGCTTCCTATTTACTACTTAGTATTACAGGTTATTCCATCAGCTTGGCTCAAACTATATGGCGACGACGTCGGTAACTCGGCAGTGATACTCGGACCAAGTGGCAACACTTGGCAAGTTGGCGTCAGTCGCCCAAAATGGGTTGCATTCAGAGTCGGATGGCGAACGTTTGCGGCAGACAATTGTCTAGAAAAGGGAGATATGCTCGTATTTACTTTAATCGGCAAGTCTAAATTTGCAGTGAAAATATTTGACAGTAGAACTTGTCTTGAGAAAGAAAGCTCACTGACAGCAACCAATACAGGCTGTTACGACAGCCGCTCTCCAGTTCTGTCAGGAGAGAAAAGGAAACAAAGAGATGGTTGCGAGAACGTTGCTGAATTTAAGAGATTTTGCACAAATGATAATGAAGAAATGCAGAGTGGAAATAAAGACCAGGACTTGGAATCCTTCCGCAATGGAAATGGCCTGCATCAAAGTCGGGATAAGATTTTGACACTTAGCTCAGCGACCCTTATTTCTCGGAGAAAATGTTCTTTGCTTGATCTGAACTCTAAACCGCTGAGTATACATCAGAATTCAACTACCGAATGTGGGACAAGTTCTCGAGACGTAAACCAGCTGCAGCTGATTGAAGCTGTCAATGCCCGCACGTTGCAAGAATATGCCTCTAGAGTAGTGTATCAACCTCATCCCATCAGCGTGCGCAGTCATGATCTTCAACATGAATGTAGTGGTCAAGGGCAATTCAAAGCGCAGGTACTCAAGCATCTTAGTTTTTTCTTCCTTATTTGTTACTGCAGTGGCAATTTACAATTTTATTAAGGTATATCTGAAGTTCATTGTATGTGTACGGTAACATTATTGGATTGTATGTAAAACACATCGTTTCTCTGTTTGCGAAGACTATGGATTATCTAAAATGGAGTGCATCACGGTATGCCTGATCATCTCGATGTTTTGGGTCTCGAAAAAAGCATAGACTCGTTTCAGAACATTAGTTGCTAAATTCTCTTTTTTGTTGTTTAGAATTAATTATTATATATAATTTTTAAAAAGCTTAATAATAAAATAAACCAATGAGCATACAGAAGTTGCAGAAATGACACTCCAAGAAAATTTAATCCCGTAAGTTTAATCCAGGAGTGTGGATCAGGAGGAATGGGACCAGCAACACGATTTGCTGCACAAAGAAGACCAGTAATGGATACTACGAGAGAAAGACATACAGAATATCAGTGCCGCCAGAACAGTAGTGCAGATCTCATCACTTCCGATCCCAGCAGTCAGGCGCTGGATTTGAATAGGGAGCACTTTGCTGAAGGTGTCAGACCTCAAATACTGTAAGTGCACTGTGTACGTGGTTAGTGAAGGAACTATCTGAAACTGTGCAGTATCGTGGCAGGATCAAGGTAAGTGTGCGCCCCAAGGTTAGATGATAGTTTGCTTGAAAATAATTGGAACATGCCAGGAAATGTAAATTGTACCATCACCTCGATTTACAACAAGTATGCCATGTGTTCTTGAGCGCATCTGCTGGCTTGTTGAGCGACTTATGAATACACCTGATTTTTTTCCCTCTTTTATATTAATATATACGAAAAGAAACTACTTTGAATTAAATTCATGCAGCCCAGTTGTTTCTAACTAAAAAGAAACCATCACATGAAGAGAAGGGGCCATAGAATAACACCCGTAGAATGACATCACCTGTCATTCTTGAGACGTCAAACATTTATTGACACCTGAGGTCATTTGTTGTTAGAGTTTTTGAGAGGTAAACAAGTATCATTTAATAAGTAACTCTCCAAAAATACATAAGGGCATCATTGTAAGTGTCCCCTTTTATTCTCATGCTTTTTATTCAGATTTTTCACTTGTGTTTCATGTACCCATATATACCTCATGGTTTGTAACATGTAACTTGTTTATGTGAAAAAACCAGCATATCCATCAAAATGGCCACATTAATGTAATTCAAATAATGAAAAATTTGAAATTATTTAACAAAAAAATATCTTAAAAAAATTGGTAATGTTTACCACAATTTTTGAAAGTGAGTTTTCTAGTTTTGTTATCACTCTTGATGCTTTATGAAATTTGATAAAATAAACTTATGTTGATTACTCCAAGTATAGAGGAAGAGGTGTATACCTCTTCTTCCATTCAATTTGATATCTTGTGAAGAGAATATTATATTCTTGTAGCAATGTTGCAGCAATTGACCTAGTAAAATTATAAAGGCCAAAAAATGGCCAATAGATGAATTTCAAGGTTATTTTAGAACCAAAGAATGCACCTACGTTTTGAAAATTGGATCATTTTTGGCTAACTAACTTGGTGAAAGGTTTTGTCTTTTATAGTATTAAGATGTTAAATTCTACTTTTTGAGTGACTATACATCAACTCTACCAAAGAACTATAATTTTTTTCTTGTTATTTTGAAATTTCTTATGTTGAGTATACATAGGTATTAAAGTGCTGCAAGTTGCAAGTTATAAAGTGTATAGCAAACACTAACAACAAGTGAGTTGGCAAACTCCAAGAGTTTGGAAGATGACCTTTTCCATTGATCCTAAAACAACAAGGCCTATGACCATATTATCAAATTATCAAGTTACTTAGCAAAAAATTATTAAATTTCTAAATGAGTAGGTGCATTCTTTGTTTCTACAGTTTCTATGAATGTCATTCATCAACTACATTTGGGCTGTTGAGGCATCACAGATTCACTAGGTTTACCTGTGATTCCACGTAATCTTGAACGAGAAAATTATTTTCCGAATCCATATTTTAACACAGCAGCTAGGAGAGTCCTTGTCCTTGTAAATTTAGAAATGAAAATATCGGAGCACATTAAAGCATTGACTCCCTATTCGAGTAATAACTTCAGGTAGTTGGGAGACAAAAGCATCCAGATAAGCGCCTCTGCACCGCAGGCGGTGAATTGTACTTTCCCTGCAAGCAATGGGCTGGCGTGCTCGTCTGTCAGAAAATGAGAATTTTTCTGACATTGTCTGCAGATGTTTTTCTTCTTCCATTTTCTTTCCTTTATTTTTAATCACAAATCGAAATATTTCCATTGCAAGAAGAAACAATATGAAGAATCACCTGAGCCTCACTTCAGTAACAAAGGAGGAGAAGCAACCCCCATCCAGCCTAATTCTGTGTATGCAGTTTTGGTCAAAGCGAAGCTTCCTGTCCCTTGGTCGAGAGCCAAAAATAACCTCATATTTTTTTAGTTACCACGTGTCTTCGTGTTGATTCTTCACTGAAATTTGGGAAAATCTTTTGCAGGTCGCCTGCGGTAATTTTAGAAAGAGGGAAGGCCCTAGAACTTGCTCGACGAGCTCAGAATACTATTGATAGGCCGTCTCATCTGGTGGTTCTAAGAGCATTTCATGTGCATGGTCGTGCCTTTGTGGTGAGTGTACCGATCTCCCTCTTCTCACTTCGTTTCTATTCTCTTTTCTTTCCGACTGACTTTCTTATGTTTAACGCTGGATTTCGGAACGTAGAATCATAAATGCAAGAGTGACCTTGAATAACTTTTGTTATTTATTGAAATCCTCGCTATGTATCTTTAGAGCTACCGTGATTACTGTAATGAGTTCTAGTGGATCATTATCATATTTGCGTTTCTGCGTAACAGAGGTTCCCCGTAACTTTCGGAAAACAGCATATGCCAAGAAAAACTGCCCCAATGCACCTTTTAGACTATAATGGTCATCAGTGGCCAATGACATGGCTTCGTGATAATGAGACGCACATGGGACTCACCCGTGGATGGAGGGATTTTTGCCTAGCAGAAGGACTCTCTGAAGGAGATGTTTGTCTATTCGAGCTCATTGAATTCAACAAACTTACGCTGCTCATTCACGTCTTTCGATCAACGGAAACAAGAGGCAACAGCCAGGTCGTCATAACGAGACCGAAGAGACTGGATTTGTCGCATGCGGGACATCTAGTCCTCCAAAAGCCTTTCGAGAGGAGAAAGATTTCGGAGGAGGAAGGTCGGGGGCAGAGGAAACAGATCTCTTTGGATGACAAGGACCGACAACCGGCTACCGTAGATAAACAATATTCATTCATGCCCACAAATTTGGTTTTTTATAATGCGTTGCATAGAACGACGCTCCCAAATTCTGTAAAAATCAACAAAGAATACAGCAGCCGTGAGTATTCTACAGTGGGATCCGTTGGAAGGGTGAGATTAAAACAACTATCTGTATGGGCTTCAAAATCAAACGATGACAGGTGCTTGAGTGCGACAGGATATAGCCGAGAATCTGAGAGATTAGACGGTCTAAAGTCGAAAACCTGCAGCAAAGGTGATGTAGAGTTGAACGATGGCGACATGAGTAAGCTGCAAGACACCGCGTATGGTGAGATTCTACGTCAGATGTCCTCAAGGCTCGGTAATGGTGATACTAACAATGAAAAAGCCCCAGCCAGTTCGATGCCAAAAAGCATATGGATGGGAGTAACTGGAAACGATGGTAAAGTTGACACACTGGGAAAGCACGAATTTGAAGGTCACCATTTTCATGTGATGGACGGCAGGAGAAACCTTGATTTCGCTAATACAAGCTATAGACAAGATCATAGACCAGGCTCAATTCCTGGTCGCAACACTCACAAACAGTGGGTCAACACTCGAAAGCTGTATCGAAAAGCTGGCAAGAAGAAAACATTGGAATGGACATGCTCTACAACCAGCCGAGTAAGCAGCTGCTGTGCCCTGAAACGGAAACTGCAAGCTTCAAATCGAAACTCACGATTCTGTATTGCTTCTAGAAGATCCTCTGTCACGCAATCGCAGAAGGAAGCAGCGAAAGAGGCTGCCCTTGCACTGAAAACTGAGAACCCAACTACTTTGGTAGTTATGAAAAACTCAAACGTGTACAACACATACAGTGTGGTAAATTCGTCCCCTTGAACTTTTCTTGCAGAATTGATGATGAAAGAGACTTTTGGTCAAGAACTTGATCCTTTAAGCCAAGGACTTGACCCTTTTATACAGTATCGCGTAGCTTAATGGACCATGACGGGCACTTAGTTTCAAGTTCTATTTCGTTAGACTGAGTCGTATCTTTGCCAATGATGATACCTATTTCTGATCTCATTTACTTGTTTTCGTGTCAGTTTCCTCGTGTAAAGCAAACTTGTCTTGTATATGATATTCGAGTGAACATTTCGATATTGATAGTGATAGATCATCAGTGTTTCTTAGAATTACTCATATCTTCGAAGTCCTCCTGAAACGTCGATGCTATCTGATACCCATATATGCATATATTATGGGATGGTTTTATCCAGGAAAAGACCGGTTCCCATCTTCGTTTGCGGATGTGGATTCTAACGTTGGCATGGATGAGTGCGATGCAGGAGCTCCCGCCGTCATTTTCTCGACAATTATCTTCGGATGAAAGGATTACCATTTTCCTCAGCGATGTATCTGGACACAAAACCAAAGCAAATCTTACTCACAGTGTTATTACTGGAGGGTGGAGACAATTTGCCCTTGAGCATCTTCTCGAGGAAGGGGACGTCTGTGTTTTCGAACTTACCGATATGTTACATTTGACAGTGTTAATCCATATATCTCGTGTTGTAGACGTCGACCCACTAAATGATAACTACCAGAACCACTACCGCTTCATTTCACTGGGAATGATTCGAAGGACAGTCAAAAGTAGAGAGAAGTTGCAATCCAGTGGCCAAATCGTGAAAGAAAATGCCGCAGGTAGAATATGTCAAGCGCGACGAAATAGTGTTAACAAGAGCCTGTACCTTGCACTGCGGAATACCAAAGCGAAACGTACGGCAATCATGGAAAATGAGTGGTTCTGTCTCAAGGATCCTCTGGATCTTAATCTGAACCTAGATCCCGCCAGTGTCTCTCCACCAGTTTCGAATGCTCCTACTGGTTCTCCCAGCAGGACAATTTCTACCAACTGTGCCTGGCGTACTCTTTGGAGTCACTCCCAAGAGGTGGATACAGAGCCTGTAGATTCGACGGAGACTGGTTGTGCACATCAACAATTCCCAATCTCTGAGAATGACCACGACGTTTATGGAACGTCTTTTAAGAACATCCCCAAGGATATCTACGAGACAACCTCTCCAAAGATGAGACACCAGGGAGTTCCCCGGCAGAACGAGAAAATGATCATGCGTTTGCCAGTGGATGAGGATGACTCCGAGCCTGAAGAAGAGCATTATTACCGTGTGGTTCGGATCCTTAGAAAACGTTACTTCAGAAACGAAAAGCAGTACCTAACAGAGCTAGATGGCCCAGTGATGCGGAGCACTGGGTGTGAAGGAATAAGGGATCACGATGACATGAAGTGGTGGGTTCCTGAGAAGTCCTTCTCTTCAGGTTTTGCAAGCTGTTACCTACCTTAGACTAATAGTTTCTGAGATGTGATCTTCAGGTACTGAGGAAGACTTAGCTTCTTCGAAAGTTTTAAGATGCATCACATAATCATTCTTGCCTCTGAGCAAGGCTTCTTGGAGTCAAAAATATCCAGCACTCATTCGTTTCAGATTTTTTTTAATACTGGTACTTTCAATGTCAGGTTACGCACCTTCTTCCAAACATTCATAATTTTCAGAGCTTTTTTGGAATTTCAATATTTTTCGTGTGATCAACGCTTGAAACGTATTATACATGCAAATTTCTAATCCCGGGGTACACTGGTAGAAAAGTGAGTTTCAGGAGCCAGTGGCGACGGTGAAGTGCACCGTGACAGTTTGCCTGTTTGTTGTTGTTCAAACAGGGTCTAGGTCCAATTGCATTAACCCCTTTAGTTCCTTAACTATGTTTTCACCAAAAACACTCCAAAACTGCCAATATTTCCATCTGTACCAAATTTTCGAAAAAAACATTTCTGGACAAATGTAACTGTCGGATCTTCTAGTATGCTGATTTGAGAACATGTAATAAAAATTTCAAAAATCTCCATCCAGTGGATTGCAAGATATAAGCATTAAAATTCATTAAATTCAGTTTTTTGGCCGTGCGAGAAACAAAGCAGATGCACTTCACAAGCTCAATTTTGTATGAAAAAATGTCCAAAATGGTGGTGCTTCTTTGGATTCTTTTTCCTAAGGAAGTTGTCTACATGCTTAAAACAATTCACATCATTTGGAATTGCACAACATATAGGAAAAAAATAGAAAGTAGAAAGAAATAGAGATTGATTCAAAATACAAAATTGTTAAGAATTTAGATATGGAACTGAAAAATGCCAATCCTAGTGGTTGCAATGTTGTAATAAACAATCTACAGTCAAAGCTTTTTTTTTCTTCAAAAAATATTGAAATTGAGTAAGATAAAGGACTTCAAAGTTTATTTTAGAGTAGACAACTTATAATTGCCCGCAAACAAAAATTCTTCATAACTTTCATCCCATAACTCAAAATGGAATGATTAAAAGCTTTCCACCTATATATAACTCTAGAAAACCAATTTTGAATTTTTGTTTACAAGAAAATTGATATTTTTCTAGCTACCCAGATTGCCCAGATTGCTCGGCCAAGAAAAAGAATGACATATTAGGCCATAACTTTTGACTCATATTTCCAAGTGCATGAAAATAATTTAGTGCATATAAAAGATATTCTTCATCCCCACCTTCTATTAAATTTTGAGCCTAAAATATGCAAATCACCAATCATAGATACCTTTCCAAAATTTCTATGTTGCCAAAAAACACATGCTAGTCATTTAGGAATGAAACCTAAAAAGATTGGCCTACAATAACGTTTTCATACTTCAAAGTTTGTATTTTTGTGTGCCCCTATTTTGCAACTATACATAAATAAATAAAAATATATTTTCAAAAGATGTAACCACATGGGTCAAATCACACTCAAATGTACCACCAAAGGAGTCAGACCCTCAAAAATCTACAATGTAACTTTTTTTTAGCTATTGCTTTTTAATACCAATCTATCAATTATAGGTAATTTAGTCCTTTTTGACTAGTATTTTAAGCCATGTTAAGCCTAGTAATTTTTTATTCATCAAAAAATAATAACCACATGGGTCAAATCACACTCAAATGTACCACCAAAGGAGTCAGACCCTCAAAAATCTACAATGTAACTTCTTTTTAGCTATTGCTTTTTAATACCAATCTATCAATTATAGGTAATTTAGTCCTTTTTGACTAGTATTTTAAGCCATGTTAAGCCTAGTAATTTTTTATTCATCAAAAAATAAAAATTTCTTTACTATAGTTCAAATTGAAGTTCAGATGTCAACATGTTAGGTTTTTCAATGGTAGAAAAGGGTCTAATTTCTAATGAATAATAATGTGACTGAATCCAAGAAAATTATGCATATTTACAATCATATGATAGAGTAAGAAAGGATTGTTTTGCTACAATTAGAATATTTTTTCATTTTCAATAATATTCAAAAGTAACAACATATCTTTTTTTTAAATAAAAAATAATCCAAATGATGATTGTATTAGAACAAAAAATGTATATATTATTGACTTCAAGGTCCCTATATAAGCTATTTTTGAAATTAAATGTCTAAATTTTGTATTACAACACCGAATTAGACATTCTTGCATTTGACCAAGTGCAATGACCGTACGGAAAACTATTCACTAAAAAGTGATTTTCAAAAAATTGGGTACCCCCCATATTTCCAATAACACGTTTTTTATGTTACATCATGCAATCTTTCAATTTAGCATAGGAATTTTCTACAAAGGTGCCCTAAAATTTTTTTTTTTTGAGTTAAACCAATTGCAAACACATGATTATGTCAACTCAATCACTTTTTTATCTTTCATGTTCCAGTCTTCCAATAATGTATCCTACAATTACATTATTATTAAACTTTTTTCATAGTAACATCACATGTACACCATTAATCATTACAAGTGATGAAAGATTTATTTAGAAAACTAAATCTTACATTGAAGGTTTGACAACTACCTTCACATTCCCGAAATACAGGTTCACACCAAACAAAAAGCGTTCACTCCAATATCCACAAACATTTTATAAACTAACACACACTATCAGCATTCTCACACATCCTACACTGCCATTGCAGGAACTGCACTACGCTTGTTCTGATACTGCTTCATCTGGTGTCTCCAATACTTGTGCAGATGATTGTGTCAATTCCTCTCCTTCCCTTCCATCAGCTGCCTCTGATTTTTCAACCAAAACTTGGTCCACCAACTTCACTCACTAAGACCGAAGTTGTGTACTGCAGCGCCCTATCCACCATAGCACTCGCAATAGGCGTTGACACTCTTTCCGATAAAGTTGGCGATAAAGTAGGACCTTCTAAGATAGAAACTTGGCGGTGGAACACATACTGTCCTTCTTCACCGGTTCGAGTATATCATACGTGTTCTCTATCATAGAAATATCCGTCTTCACCGGATACCAAATTCATGGAGTCCAACATGCTAAATGCAGATAACGCTGACATGGGTTCCATTGATGCTAGTGTACCTTCAATTTCTCTCACGCCAACTCCTACATCTTCTGCTTCTACATTCTCCACATCATTAGTATTTCTTGTTGGAGCATAATCAGGATCTTCTTCCATTTTCATCGAGTCCGCTCCATCCCCGCGCACTTCATCCATGGCATTGATGTCTGCAGAACCTAGACTTTGGCCACCACTAGGTAAATCGTCTGAGTGCGTTCTCTCGGACTCTGTATCACCTGATGAAGCTCCCGAATCAATTGCAGTCTGCTTGCCCTTGTGCTTGTCTCGTACAGACACTTGAAATCTTGCTCGTTCCTCTGATGACTCCCTCAATGGTCGCAGGACCCTTCTTGAACTACTACGTGGCTGTCTTACATTTGCTTGGGGAGCACTTTGATTAGGTGATTTGCTTGTTGTATTCAACACTTGCAAAAACCTACGTTCCGTTGCTGCACTCATACTATTGACCATTGCCATTTTATCCCTATACACCAATTGCAATGTGTTGTACACAAATTGCGTTTGAGCCGTCGCTCCTTCCATAATTATAATTTCATTGCCCACGAATCCAGTCTCTAGAATCCCTAGCACTGCCATAGTAATGTCCAATGTCACCAGTCTCCAATTCCGTAGCAGGTACATCTGCACTATCTTCTTCAATTCTGTTGAGGTCCTCTCCAACTTATCCTCCGCTCGAGGCATGACTTCTACACTCCAAGAGTCTTGAAATACCACATCCAAATCGTCTACACTACTTGGAAGGTTCTCCCTGGGCCCACTCTCCTCGGGATATTGCATGATGATGACAACGTCGCCCACAAGTTGAACTCCACGCTTTCGTTCTTCACCATGACGTAGATCATGCACATATGAAGACATAGTTTGTCGCTTAAATATTCAAGAACCCTCTAATACATGACAATTCTATGGCAATGCCATCCTGGATTGCATTTTCTCATCGAAGTACACGCCTGCTGGAAAAAGAAACACAGCATTCCATCATAAAACTAAAGACATTCAATTCTGAAGCTGTTGCATAACCTTGCTGTAGTCTTCATTTGACCATTGCAGTTCCTCTCCTTCCAAACCTCCCCGTCTACAATCAAAAATCCATAAATACGATTTTCCAAGTTCTATGTACTCATCCTCGAAGAACCCTTCACGACACTTGACATGCAGTACTGCTTCACCATTTTCGTGTTGAACTCCAGAGAGAAAAACTTGCCAATTCCATCAAGCATTCGATACGATTTCCACGTCTCGACCATAGTCCGCATATCCTTTGCGACCCACTCGAATATCCACAAAGTGCTGCCGAACAAATGATGGGATGAATTTCTCAAAACTGTTCAACATTTGCATCATTTTCACTGCAGGCGAGCACCATAAAGTCTTTGCGTCATTATCCAATGTCTTCTCCATTAGAATGAATTGCCTCCCATGCGAATCTCCGTACTTGCTTGCATTTATGGCAAAAAAATCATGTACAGATGATGGATTTTCATCTCTTGCTTGCACCATCAAAAACCAGACTTGATTTCTAATAGCATCCTTCCGTTGTAATCGATCCACCACATATGCTACCGTACCTTTCGATGGGTTTGGAGAAGCAACACTATCGAAATAGTACCGTTGCGATCCTTGCTTCCCTCATATCACATCTTTGGCAGCCATTTGCTTGACCACACGTAAATAATTCTCCGTTCAAATCTTGCTCAAAGGCTTGAACCAAGTCTTTTCCATCCTCTTTCTCTTCGAGCTTCCATCCACAGTGACATCAATATTTCGCTCCCTTGCCATCTTCTTCCATCTCATTTCCGCCTTCTTGCTAAAAAATAATTTGCCTTCTTCATAGTCTTTGCACACCTGCAAAATAGCCTTGTACGATTCCTCATCTTCGTTCCAAGCATGGCGTGTAAAGTCAATCATTTTTTTGGATAAACTTTCTAGCGACATGTGCTTCGGTAAATCTTGGCTCCAATGTAACGCACTTGCCGCCATTGTCAATGCCTTAGCTTTATGTGCATCATCAAATCGAGTTGTTACACTTGGACTTCCACATGCTTTCCAAATGTCACACAACTTGATCAGATTCTCGTAATGCGTTATGAAGAACTTGCGATCAAACTCCCTTGCATTTATCCTGACTGATGCTTCAATGTAGAATTGTGGATTGTTGTACACCACAAACTTTGCTCTTCGTCTTTTGAATTGCGCATAGTACTCCGTATCAGACAAGTTACCCTCTCTTCTTTCCCGTTGTGCTTGTTTACATGCACCAACAATGTGTTGTCCGTCTACTGGCTCCCATGCAATATTGTCCTCCAGCCATCGCTTCCTAATAGCAACATTCGATATAGATGGATCAGCTTCACAATGCTTCAGAAAAACAACTTCAAATTCTCGTACTGCACCCTCTTGACTGAAGGGAACCTCAACCATCTTTGTCTCGCCTTGTTCATCCGTATTTCTATAGAAATACGCAATGGGACGAAGTGTTACTGCACTAACTTCGTCAGCTTCTGATCCCCTGAGGCGCTCATAAATTTCATTCACTCGTCACTCCATTAGCACTCTATGATTCGTCTCAGCATTCTTCACGTCCCAAATACTATTGATGTCTGCATCGAAGAACTCATTGTGCCCCAATATGTACCTCGCTTTGTACTCACTCTCCGTTGGAAATACCACAAGTGCTTTGGGAACATTTTGTAACAATCGCCTGGTAGGTATCTGTTTTGGCTCCCCCTCTAAAGAATCATCATCGTAAACTGCTTCTTGCCCATCATTTCCTTGTGGAGGACGTTCTTGTCTAGTAGCTATTTGATGACGTGTTTGAGCTATAGTTCGCCTTGGAACCCTTCTCTCCTCTGTTGGACCCGTTTCAAGAGTGCGATGGTATTCCTAACCTTCTAAGACCTCTTCCTATTCATGATGACGTTGTACTCGAGTTCTCCCACGTCCTCTACCAGCACCCCGTCTTCTTGCAACACTAGATCTTTGAGCCTCCATATTGGCCACTACAACACGTGACCTATATATTTGTTTACCTGAGCCCACTATTGGACGTCTCGACCCTGATCCAACTTCTGTGACTATTACAGGAGTTCCAACTTCACCTTTGTTTTCAAGCTCTTGGAACATTACTACTGGATCTGGTATGGAGGTTTCAGATGTAGTCTCTACAAATTGCAACAATTTCCCTCCAACTTCCACCTCCACTAACGTTGGTATAATTGGGGTGTTTCCTTGTACTACTACCTTCTCATGCCTCTCAACTTCAGTATCTCCCGTGGGCTCAACAACAACATTGGATGTTGTAGACTGCAGACGTTGACGTTGAATTCTTTGCCTTTTAGGCACTTCATCTTCCTCTACAAGGCTTGCTATTCCCTCCTCAACAGCATCTCGCTTCCGATTACGTTCGTTCGAAGAAACCCAATTCTCATTTACCGGAACAGCTGCATTTCGATAAACTTCATTTGTGTCTTCCAGATCTCTATATATAGGACGTTCATTGCCAATGTCAGGATTCTCTCTCGGTACTTCTTCATGACTTCGAATCTCTCTATACCGAGTGCGTGCGTCGTGCAACTGTTGAGGGGTCATATCCTTAAACTTCTGAAGTAATGCTTCTCTGCTTACCTGTAGTTCTTCAGGCGCATTCTTCCAAGACTTTGCCAAGGTCTTCAAGCCATGGATTGGTGACAGTACTAAAAAGAGCTCTGGTGGTATTGGAGCCATCATGAGCGACTTCTTCAGTTTATACTTCTCCAATGCCATCTCAGTATTACTCACTGAAACAGTCAGTCCTCCATCTGCAGTGCTTGTAAGGCCCTCAACAACTCCGAAAGACGTCCTCAATGCAGCCCAGTAACGCCCTTCCTCGATTGAAAAATCCATGACCCACAAAAAAGACTTCTCCGGATCCTCCGCTACAATCCACCATCCATACTCTAACCACTTTGAATGAACCTTTGGTGCCATGGTGACCTACAAATAATTGAAAACCAACAGTTTCATACTTGAGGATGCTTTTCAATGTTTTCATAGTTATATGCAGAAGTTCAAGACTGTATCTTTCATCATACAAAATACAAGGAAAACATGCTACCGTCTTAGTGATGTTCAAAATTAGTCCACAGAAACTCAAGGCCTCAAACTACACTAATTGTTAATGACATATAAACAATAATTAATGCCTCAGAATACTTAATTTCCACACCAACACAATTCATACAAGTAGATGCACCTACATTTGAAACAACTATTGTTATGTATATGTATTCTTCTAATTTGTGTAATTAATACTACAAGAACAACTCAAATGAATAGATGTTTGCACATTGCACTAAACATGAAATTTCAATATACACTGATGTTAACGTTGCATGTCACTATGTTCTTTCAAATACTGAATTCTAGTTCAATTGCTACAACAAACAGGATCCACAAACATTTGACTCAGTCATTCATACTCAATTCATGTTGTTTCTTAATCTTCTACTTAAGTTGTCTTAGTGAAGTTAGTCAAGAAAAATACAATCATACAGAATTGGTAAACATTGGAGACAAATTAAAAAAATTTAGCACACTTAAAACAATTCTACACAGGTACGAACACCTACATGCAAGAAGATTGCATTGAGATTTTTAGAATTTGTAAAAAAATGAACATGAAGCCAAACTTTTATATAACTAACTTTTATTTTTTTGATTGGAAATTGTTATTATTCCAAAAATTAGACATGCCACAGACCAAATTTAAATAGAATACACAATACTACCATTTATGCATTGGAAGATTATACTATTAGATTTTGAAGACTTTGAATTTGGTGGAAAAAATTGCACTATCCCAATCTGCTTTTCACATGTCAAACTCAGATTGAAACCTAATTCATATATTGTTTTTAACAAAAACATTGACAATCTTTGGAAATGTATGTCTCTTTCAAGTTTAGCTACAGAATCTGATAACTGTGAGGATTGATTGCAAGAGTCTTCAACACTACGGAAAGTGAACACTGCGAAGCACACCTTTGCGACAAGAATTTAATAGAAAAATGATAATCATTCACTTATAAAATGAATTATTTGATGATGAACATGCCTCAAAAATTTCTAAAGATTATGAAATGTAATACAAAATGTTATTTCCTTTTCTTTTTTTAAAATTCACAGTGAAATTGACACCAACCTTTTGTCCTACTGACAATTAGGTTAAAAAAACTAAGATGTACAACAAAAATTTTGTAACACATCCTAATTTGTTTAAAAACTCTATTCATTTATGTTGTCTTCTAGCATAAAACTCTTTCAATCTCTTTTGTTCATTCATGGAAAATTTCTTCGACTACATAACTCAAAAATGATACTTAGCAAAATAAAATAAAAACATCCACTATTAATTCTTGAAAATGGAATAAAATTTTAAATGACTACAAATACTATATGAAATATAAGATTAAATAAATTTTACGTGAAAAAAAATGGAATAGAGCTCTACTAACATCCTTTTAATGTTAACTACTTGTATTGCTTGTCATCAATGTTTTTGGAGTGTAGGTGGTACAATCTAACCAAAATGTATTAGAAGAGCCCACAATGAAATATGCTATAAAAATGACAATTAAAATAAATTTTGTAATCATAATTCAAATTGCTTGTTCTAATATTTATTTGTGGAAACATATACAGCTTCAGCTCAGACATCAAATTTCAGCTCTTATAGAAATAATAATCCATTGAATTGTTGAACAACATCACAAAGGCGTCAAGACAAAAACCTGATGCAAATGCTATTGTTGATTTATTCTCCAAGAACTCGCACTGTATGTACGTCTGTGAAGCTCCCTCTCTATATTGTTGCGCCACCCACTCTATTTCTTTCTGCAAAAAACGAGCACATACAAAAATAATGTCAACATCTTCAACAATGCATCACTCATGAACACCTATCTAATTGTCTATTTTGTTTTACTTCCCATGTACATGCTAAAGAGTTACTTGGAATTGTCCAATTTCCAATTATCTAATTATTGCAAAATAACATTTTAGAGAAAGTGCCGACTCTAATTTTCAATTAACAAAAGGAAACTTACTAAAAGAACAATAACATCAATCACAATTTCAATAACTTTGCAAAACCGCAATTGGAGGACGCCGTCCTAAAAGAAATAAAAATCTGTGTACCAAGTTCTACATGCTATTACCAAAGCACTCATGCTTTGAAATGTTCAAGCAGTCTAAATCAAGGAACATGCTTATTTTCTAATAAATATTTGACTACATCGATATTTGTCATTCATGCTCAAGCATGTATATTATTATACTATATGAAGGAAGTATCATTAAATAGTAATTAGCCATATATATAATCCTAGCTATTCGCATATATTTTTAATTATTTTGAGTGCGAACGAACCTTTGATATGAGGACCAACAATTTTCCTAGTTTTTTCCAAACCTACAACATATTCATCAAGTTAATATAATGGAGCTTTTTTAAATTCTTTTCATGAAGACATCAAGACTTATAATTACTTGTTGTCACAAACTTTTTTGTACTTTGTAGACAAAGAAGTTAATTAAGCCGCTCTAATTCATAATTAACAATGAGTATACATCCACAAACTTTGATACTCATGGAAAGGTTAGGCCCACACCTATTACGCTTTGTCTCCACCTATGGGGTAATACCTCAATTGTTGAACTATTAACAATTTTTTAATAAATTAGTACAAGGTACAAACTCCTTGTCTTTGCCTATTGCATTTAATCAAATTATAATTTCCTAGATTCCAAGTGAACAAGGTATTCCCCAAAAAAGTTTTAAAATTATGTATAGGATTAAATAATTTTAATAATGATGTACTTTTAATTTCTTTGTGTGCCCGGATTGATTAAATGTTGATGGGTTGCTACTAAATCTTCATACTACAGGGCATAAACATGTCATTTTACAAATAAAATATGTAATCTATCAATGCTAATAGCGATGTGACAGTGATATTAATACTATCTATTGTTGGATGCTAATTGCTTAGAGGACACATACCTCCAATACGCCTAGCTGTACAAATTCCTATCAATGTGCCGCAGGCTAAGGGATTAACTTTAATTTGCTTCAGGATTTTTCCTAACAATTAGGCTATGGCGTGTGCTTGATGTTCCTCACCGAGTGGCCAGTCATTCACCCTGAACAATTGCAATGTCCTATTCATCCGCAATAGCAGGCTATCTCCTTCCAATTGGGGTACTTTTCAACTACAGAGACCCCTCAACAATTCCAGAATTGTTTACTACCATGAGGACATGCTTTTTTGATGAGGTGGAGACTGCCTTGTTGATGAAGTAGACAAACATCCAATTAGGCATGTATTTACTATCATGAAGGCATGTCTTGTTTATGAGGTAGGTTCTATATTCTTAGAATACAAAGTCTGTTCAATGGTAAATTTAGATGTCTTTATACTTTCAGTGGTACATTTAGATACCATCATACTTTATAGGTGATTCACTTTTGTTTTGAAGGTTTGATTTAAGAATGTAAACAAGTTGGTGCACCACAACGACAGCCCAATCTATGAATGTGATAATTTATGTGCGGCAGGTTGCAAAGATAATTTGGAGAGAATGCTTTAAAGAAAATATGCGATTGTAAGAGAGACACAACTGCACCTAGTGGTACCAGTTGCTTCAACATCCGGCTAATTCAACAAATTTATGTAGACGACGTCTAAATCAAACAAATCTTAGAGAATTGAAAATCCAATTTCACAGCAGCACTTATCATGTAACGAATGCAAAATAATCCACGGAAGTTCATGAATTCAGAACTAGAAAGGGAAGAATCGGCATTACCTAGTCCCCTAGCTCGAATTCCAATGGCAACCACTATTCACGGAGCCGACAACTCCTACCAAACCCTAAATTCATAAACTTCACAAAAACACCGCAGACCTCCTTGTGCGATGGTGCTTTCAAGACGCTAGAATCCGGAAACACAAATTATGTGCGATGGTTACTTGAAGACGCTGTCCTGCTAGCATTCGGAAAAAAGAAATCAGATTTATCCAGGTAAAACAAGAATTCTATTGTTACCACCTGCCTTCATATTGAAATCAAGTCTGCTGGTCCCTATTCAATTCCCTCTCATCGAGGAAGTGCTTCTGGAGAATAGCAAAGCAGATTGGAGGAAGAAATCAGACCACACGGTTCCCGCAGCGACGGAAACAACGTCAAAAATCAGGTATTTTTCAAAACCACTTTAAAATACTTGCTTCGCACGTGCTTCGACAGATCTGTCTCTCTCTGTCCTGGTATATGGAACCCTGCCAACTCGGCAACCACAAAAAAGAGGTAAGGATGATTATCTCCGTGAATCTGTCCACTTGATTTCCATCGAACACGTCATAACATTCAAGAGCCTTCAGAGAGGTTGCCTTTGCCTCTCTGAAGTCTTCATCTACGAAATACATCCACATATTATTAATGTAAGCTTCAGGACGGAGACAATGGCAGTATATTTATGGTGTGATCAATTTATTTGGCTAATTCTAGGACAAAATATACAAACAAATAATTATAAAGATAGATGGTCTATCAAAAACCAAAGAATTCATTGAATATTATACCAATGAAATCTAACCATTTGCCATTAGTAACTTATTTTGATTTTTTTGCCGACAAGAGAAGCTCTTTATGTACACTTGGGGTGGTAGGAGATAGAGCAACCCATGTGGAATATGTAATTTAGAGTTTGTAATTTCTCAACCGCTCATAATTAAGTCTAAAGTAGGAATTGTGTTAAAATTATAATTTTAGACCTCATTTAGGCATAGTGGAAAACCTTTCTTTTAAAACATTTGAACTAAATTTTTTTGTGGAATCAAGCTAAATTTCATCTCCAAAAATTTGTTTTAGATTTAGATCTTCCAATCAAAAGTTATAGACAAATTTCAGAGAGGATGTATGAAAATGTCAAAAAAAAATCCTTTCAAATCCCTCTATGAAATTTGTCTATAACTTTTTAGTGGAAGATTAAAATCTCAAACGGATTTTTAGAGATGCAATTTAACTTGATTCTTCAACTTATTTTAGTTCAAAGTATTTTGGAAAAAGATATTCCACTATGCCTAAATGAGGTCTGAAATTATAGTTTTAACACAATTCCTACTTTAGACTTAACTATGAGCGGTTGAGAAATTACAAACTCTAAATTACATATCCCACATGGGTTGTTCTACCTCCTACCACCCCATATGTTCATAAAGAATTGTCTTCTAATTCCAAATCATAGAACATGAATGGCTTACAAAGCAATGTGACGGAATTCAAACAGTGAAATTATTGACCTGAATGAATTGATTGTAATATGTTTAAAGCTAATTTTTTGTGTTCAATTTCTCAGTAACCCAATTGTGCAGTCATGACCTTGGCACTGAGCAAAAGTCTGACATTATTGACGCGTGGCTTATTAGGTAATGTTGGGTGTGGAATATTCCACATCATTCCGTCAGAGGGAAGGCAGCTGCCCTCACAGCTCTTGAATGTTATGTCTGCAGGCAACTAAATCTGCTTGGGGGCATCCAGCCTGTTTGAAACTTATGTTAACTTACCTCTGGAAAGGAATCCATAGCAGTTAACTTAATTCCTGCAAGACTTGAGGTGCCAGAAGTCATTTAACTCCTGTCGAATTTGTTAGTCACAGTGCATGCAAAGTGTGAGTGGTTTTTTGTTTTTTTTAAAAACAAGAAAACAGACCCAACAGACTAACGTCGTTTCCTTCGAGATTACAGACTGGACTTCGTGCCTTGGACTTCGTGACTGTGTGTGCATCGAACTAGAGTCACAGTGCATCAAACTAGAGCGGTTCGCTTTGGACTAGTCTCACACAGTCTTCGCACAAGTCACAGTGCATCGAACTAGAGCGGGTGCACCGACGTTGATGCTAGACAGCGGTCACTCACTGGTTGATGCTAGACACGGTCACTCACTGACGGTCACTCATTGGTTGATGCTAGACACGGTCACTCATTGGCGGTCACTCATTGGCGGTCACTCACTGGTACAGTAGAGACCACTGGCTGGAGTGAGGTCAAGCAGGCCATTTAGAGAAAAATTTCCACGGTGCGAGTTAGCAATTTGGCCGCTCAAACCTGAGGTGCAGACGGCATGATTCAAAGAAGACTTCCCAGCAGGTAAGATTCCCGAAACAGTCTTTCCAGCCCGTAAGATTCCCGAAATGTAGACATTGCAGATGATGAGATGAAGGCAATTGCCTGAGGGACAGCCTACTAACTACGTGAAATTCTTTTCAAATGCTCACAGAACTTAGAAATTGATGCAAGAACGACCATACCTACAAAAGCGGAGGCAGGCAGGTGCGGCAGAGGGATTGAGGCAACAAGCGATGGTTTCGGCAACGGCAGCAACTGCGCAGGCTGAAGCTGAAACTGGCAGGGAGAAGGCGCATTATGAATGTGGCTTCAAAAATTGAAACAAAGTTGGACGGCAGTGAGGGAGTGACCTACGGGAGGAGCGGCGCACCACGGAAGCAAACTTCCGATGACACGAGACTTCAAGGTGAGATTCCGTCCCTCAAAAACCCTAGAAGTTAGAGTAATTACTTTAAATTCGAAATTAGATGAAAGAATTTCATGAACAGTATTTCATGTCATACCCTCCGCGCGCGCGGAGGGTCTGACTTGAAATACTGTTCATGAAATGAATAGTACCTGCCGATAGAGCGCAGTACGAACAGTACCTGCTGATGGAGCGCAGTTGAGCAGTTTTGAATTTGGTGGAGTCTTATCGTCGATTCCTCATGCGCCTCCACTTGCAATTACCGTGAACAGAGACTTCGTTAAATGCGTGTTTCGAAGTGAACGATTAGGAATACAACACATGCAATTGCAACAGTGTTGATGAGAGGAAGAACGACTTATGCTCCGCGTGGCTGGAAGAGGACTAAGTTAGGGTTGCACATGAAGTCGCAGACACAGGTTTCTCCAAGGTTGCTTTGATTCGTGAACCGACGGCGCAGCGGCGCAGATGATTCTGTAGTATCGGTCGACTCCCAGCCGCGCTGCGCAAGCAATCTGTTTTGGACAGAAGTAGCACCGTAGATTCAGTGACTGCTTGTCGCTGCCTCGTAATTGCCCAAACCCGTGTAACCCCAAAAGCCCCAAGTGTGTTTTCTGCCCAAAACCACTCAAAAGTACCACTTCTGCTGTATTCACTTAAAGAAACCAATTTTTTGTTTTTTTGGAAATTTAACCATAGGATCTTGTACTTAACTTGTCTGAGATCATGTAGTAAAAATTTCATCAAATTTGACCGTACAGATTGGAAGATATTAGCATTCAAAGTTGAACAAAAAGTTTTTTTCAAGAAGATGTTTAAATACCCCAGAAAACTAAGATTGTCCATAACTTTCTCACCCATAGTCTAAATAGAATGAATCAAAGCTTCACGTATAGGTAAAAACATAATCTGTTAGGGAAAAAATAAAAAATAAATTATTCTGACTTTTTGTAAATTTTTTTGGGGTGCCCAAGAATCTTCATTTCTTGCTCATTGTGCCATAACTTTTTCATCCGGCATCCGATTGAAACAAAAATTATATATCTACAAAGCTCTTGCAAAGGTACACAATCTCAAAAAATCTCAAAAAAATTCACTTCAAATTGAGACAATAGGAACCTACCCGAACCCAGATTGTCCCCCGAGGGGACAAACGGGGCTTTAGGGGTTAAATTTACAAAAACGGCCCCTTTTATTTTTTCGTTTTCCTTGTATTTATTCAATACTTCAACCTAATTTTGGGCCACTGACTGCAATTATGAATTCATTATTTTGAATTTGTATGATATGTTGCAAATAAATAATTCTAATGATTGCCTTTGTGGGGCAATGAGGGGGTCAATTAACCCCTACAGGCCCGTTTGTCCCCTCGGGGGACAATTTGGGTCCGAGTAGGTTCCTGTGACCTCAATTTGTAGAGAATTTTTTGGGGATTTTTTGAGGTTGTGCCGTTCTGCGAGAGCTTTGTGGATATATAATCTTTATTTCAATTGGTGCTCGAGAGAAAAAGTTATGTCAAAAATAGAGTTTGGCGGGCAACACCAAAAAATCACAGAAAGTCAAAATGAGTTTCTTAAACTTTTTTTTCAAAATCTATGTCTTTTTGTCTACATTTGAAGCTTTGATTCATTCTTATTGGACTAATAATGAAAAAGTTATGGACAATCTTAGTTTTTTAGACAATCTTTACATTTTCTTGAAAAAATAAATTTTAGGATTCATTTTTGAATGCAATTTTTTCAATTTTCAGAAAAAACTATTAGACAAGGTTGAATTTGCTTGCTAGAATAATCTCACCATTGGGATTATGGTATTTCAATTTTCTCTTAGAGCTATTAACGACTTAGTTATTCCTTCAATCTTGAACCTACTTCTATTTTTTTTAAATTTAATGAGTAAAAAATTAGTGTTTTTTTCTTGAATTTTTTTTCCTAGATTCTCAACTAAAGTATTCAACATGTAAACTTAGAAAATCAAAATCAACAAAACAAAAAATTTAAGTTAAATAGGTTCAAAGCCCAAAAATAGAGTCAAGCAAGGTGCAAAAAAACTTGTTTTTTTCACTTTGAATGCAAATATCTTGCAATCTATTTGGTCAAAGTTTCTGAAATTTCTTGCACACATTCTCATACTAGTTTAGTATAAGATCCTACGGTTAGATATTCAAAGAAAAACAATTTTTATAATTTTTTGCTCTTTGCAATAGAAGTAGCTGTTTTGAGTGTGTTTTGATAGAGAAAAGGCCTTGGGGCTTTAGGGGTTAACCTTGGCCCAGCATGGTTAAGGTGAATTGGAGAGTGCTTGCATTAATAGGATTTCACATTAATGTAGATAACAAATAATGTTGAATGGTGAGCTTTTTTGAAGTGTTATTTGTATTCGATGAAATCGTATCGTCTTTTTAGAGACAAATGAATCGCTCATGATCGAAGCATGAAGATGAGTTCGATGTCATCTTTTCTTGTTCCTCAATTTTGTAGATTGTTGGGCAAGGGCTTCCATTTGTGGGGGTTTTACATTCTAGGTCTTTTCTTCTTTTTTTTCGAAATTGTTGGAGACTTCATTGCTTCATAGGGAAAACACTATAATTTTTTGGGAAGCACATGATAAAATTGTGAATTGAATTAATATTTGCAAATCTTTAGGAACCAACCAAGATTAGTTAAAGCAGGACCAAAATTATGTGTGATCATTGCAACACGAGAAATTGGATGATTGTGAAAGTGTGTAATTAGCCCATAGAGGACCATGACCATTTCTCTCTCAAATACTATTCAAAAGTGCCATTTTTGCTGCAGTCGTTGGAAAAAACAAAAACAAAAATTATTTTTGAATTAATCTAATTGAGGAATCGTTTACTGTACTTATCTAGAATTTTTTTGAAGATGTAATGAAATTTGATTGTGCAGATTGAAAGATATTTAAATTCAAAGTTGAGAGAGTAATTTTTTTATAACTCTGCCATGCAATTTCAGATGATTGTTTACACCATTTGTGAAATTTTTTTGCACTGTTGGCTTGAATTTAAAGTTTTATGTGTTGAAAGATTGGGTTGAAATTTTAAGAAAAAATTTCAAAAAAATAATGTTTGTTTTTAATTATTTAAAAAATTGTGAAGTACAAGTAGGTATAGTATTAAAAGAAAGACTAAATCATTAATAGTTCTAAGATGGGATTGAAATACAATAATCCAATTGGTGAGATTTTTGTAGCAAGCAGTACAGAGCGTGTTGAACCATTTTTTTGGAAAATCATTAAAAATTGCATTCAGCAATGAGTCCTATAGGTTATTTTTTAAGGAATATGTCTAATTGCTGATAAAATATAATTATCAATAACTTTCATAGTACTAATTCAAATGAAATGAATCAAAGCTTCATGTAGAAACAAAAGCTTAATGTACAGGAAGAAATAATTTAAGATTTTAATTTCAATTATTTGTGGATTCTTTTTATGTCTAATGACATGAAAATAATATTTATGGGTTAAATCGTAACATACAAGAAGATGACGATTTCCAAAAAAATTTGAATTTGAAAAGAATTGTAGTAGAAGGCTTTCTGTTGAACAGAATTAGCTCCATAGACATGGAAAAAGATTGAGTATGATCGTCATAGTGTAATTGCAAGAGATTCTGAAAATTTATTTTTAAGTTTCTAGAACTTTAATTGAAAACACAATAACTACCATTTGAATCAGAAAATTTCTCCAAATTTTAAAACAAACTTGGGCTCAACGTAGGGTACGGTTGTATGGGAAGGCCTTGTTATAATCACGATGGCCATAGGTAACGAGCAAAACAGGGTAATTACTGAAGAGTCCAAAAGTGTGCGATGATGTTGCAGTACTATGTAATCAGTTCATTACAAGAACTAATGAGAGTTCTCCCAAATTTTGAAAAATTTATGCTTTTCAATTTTAAGTTTGGAGTAAATTTAATCCATTTTTGTTAGAGTATCGTCCATCCTTTTGTGTTCTCTCCAAGTAAAGCTCGTGTAAGTCGTCACCTTGAACTCGAAATTGTTTTTGTAATGTCCCAAGGAAAAGTAGTAAGTTCTTTCTTTGCCAATGTACTAGTTGTTTGCATATTTTGATAAAGTAGTGAAAATTGTATGAAATTTTAGTATTTTTTGTAGAAATTAAATCGAAAGCAATATGCAACCCATAAATTCAAGTCTCTTTTTTAATTGACATTTGTGGAATTTGTTACAAATTTCAAAAAATGGCACGCAATAGTTAGTTTATTTCACCAATTCCATAAATATACATCATCGGCTCATTGAAAAAAGGAGTAAGACAACATTTTTAATATTTATAATTTCAATTGATGTACAATGCACAGGACGGTGGTTTCTGAAGAAAGTGTATTCATGAAGTTATGTATCAAGTACGGTACTAGTGAAGAAAAAGTGACTGAAGAAAATGGCAAAAGAAGCATTTGGAAGTCCAGTGGTATTCAATGCAGTGGGAACAACGGTGGTTGCCACAGAGCAAAGAACCATAGGAGAAAGATTGGTGTGTGTAGTGCGGGGAAGACTGTTCGAAGAGGAAGATAATGCACATGTTATTGGAGAGCCTCATTCTACTAATGGCGCAGTAAAACTTATTGGGAACGACGGTCATGTTGTGGCATTCGACAATGTGAATTCTAGCTACACCAGTGGTGATGAACTCCACACAGTGAAATTTACGTCCTTTTGAAATTGCGATTCATATTACACAGGTTGTGCGAAAAACATAATGGGTTGGTGAATTGGTAGGGAAGTATATGGAAGACTGTGTATAGAAAGTCATATGTTGGCGTCGTGCTTTTGTTCGTTGGCCAGTTCCCTAAGAAGTGAGAACAACAACCACGACTTCAGGAGAAGGAAATAATTTTTCTTTTATCCCAGTCCGTACACCTCAGTTTGATTTTCATGACGTGGAGGACACCCCAAGTACTTCACAAATGACACCGTCAAGTACTGGTGGAAGAAACACATCTGAGAGAAGTTCTCCTCGAACGCAAGACTCTGAAGGCAGCACTGCAGTTTTCAATAGAGGAGGAGGATTAGCGCAACATACACAGAGGAGGAGGTATTCAATGGAGAATCAAAGGGCTAGGGTGAGAAGTCCCAGAGAAAGAGGGGAGTCACCAAGTCAAAAAGTTACACTGGAAAGTATATTGTGCGCAAAGGAAAAAGGAGCATGCAAACAAAATTGTTTGCGTGCTGTGGATGCGAAATATATATTGGATCAACGCTACATGGCCTGGGGGCAGAAGTACGAAGTGCAGGCTACTTGGATAATGCAAATGCTAAATGCCTTCTATACTCGCACAGAGGGTCCGACAAGAGACAAGTACGTGACGAAATTAGATGGTGCAGTTGTTTGTAATGCATGTTACGCAGTGGCGTTGGGTTATTCTCAAAGGCGTTTGAAACAATTGAAAACAATGCACGCTATATACAACAGAGTGGCAGCAGTTCATGGAAACACGTGTAAAGGAAGGGAAAGTGCAAAAATGGCAGCATCTAGAGAAAGTCTAGACGTTTTCGTGAATGAAGCTAGATGTTAGCAACCGCATCGATCGATACGCAGGAAAATGGACAATGCAATGTTACCGCTAATTTTGTTGCCAATGAATACGAGCAGGCTGGATGTTTTCCGATATGTAAATGAAGAAGTGAAAAAACTAGTAGACGGATCGGAATTCTCAATGAGCTTGTTCAATCGCCTTTGGTGGAAGGAGTTTCTGCATGTGCAAATTCTACCTTTCTTTAGGTTTTCCAAGTGCTATCACTGTTGGGAGTACAAGTGTGGAATGGAGTCCACAACAAATGCACTAGCTAAGGTGAAGATAAAGAGTTGTATGTGTTGCACATCCGATATCAGATGGAGGAGAGGCGAGATTATTGGATATTCAAGAGATCAACGATGATCATTCCGGATTTTTTTATATGCTTAATTGTGGATGGTATGGATCAAAATACGACCATGATACCAAAGATGAGGCAAACTGTGAAGAACATTGAATCTCGATTTGTGAAGACTCATTTGTGTGATGTACTTGTGCATGGTATAAGCTTGTATGCAGATGTGTGGATAGATGCTCACCACAAGCATGATAACAATCAAGTCATAACATCAGTGATGAACGTAATATGCGACGTGAAGCGAAGGAAGGGAAGTTTGCCACCGACGTTGCGGATTCAAGCGGATAACACAACAAGGGAAAACAAGAACATTTACATGTTCGCCATGTGCGCCGCACTAGTGGGGTTGGGTTTCTTCAAGGAAGTGCATCTTTGTTTTTTGATAGTGGGCCATACCCATGAGGACATCGATTAGAGATTCGGTGTCGTTTCCAATGTATTGAAGAGAAAAGATATAGATACACTGGAGGAGATGTTGCAACTAGTGGAGAAAGGGACATCGTATACGGAGGCTTTTGTGTGTGCTCACAAGCTTGAGCACATCCGTGATTGGAAGGCATTCATCACACTTCATTTGCTACGAGGTGGAGAACAATTGACAGGCATAACATTTTCACACCATATGAGGTTTTATGTGGAAAATGGTTTGGTCCGTGTGCAACACAAACATTTCTGCTCTGATGAATGGGGACCAGCAGGAGGACATTCATGTTTGAATTCACTACCCACCGTAACAAAGAAACCAGAGCTTGCAAAAGTTTTTGCCGCTGATCAAAGAGAACTGAAAACACTGGACGAGTTCATTGCATATAAGGAGAAGATGGTGTTGAGAGGTAACAACCGGATCAGGGACATGGAAGTGGTGGACAAAACAAATACGTTCAAGGAGTATTTGGAGGATTTTCCACGACAAAGTAGAGAAGGCTTCCGTAATTTACCGTATTGGCCGAGTGATGTCATGAACCGAAATGAGGATGGTGGTACTGCATTGAATGTGGAGGAAGTAGATGCCATTTCAAATGGAACACATGATGCGGAGGGGACGGAAATGGGGAGTGCATCTGTGGATGTTATTATGGCAACAATGCCGAATCTTGAGAGGAGAGGTTACTTTGGACCCCGCAGAGACAGACCTCCACTACAAACATCACGGAGAGTGACCGGGGGGAGGAGGAGAGGCAGAAGAAATGCCAATTTACCAGAAGCTATACAAGATGCAAACGAAGATGCATTTCCGCCATTCAATCCAGATAACGACATTGTTATAGGCCAGTATGTAGCTCTTACAGTAGAGCTGACGGAAGTAAGAGATGGGGGACCTTTTTTCATTGGGAAAGTGATCGAATTTGGTCAAGGGACGTGGGCATCGAAGATGAAGATTTTGTGGTATTGGCCTACAATGAGACGTGGAGCAGAAGTGGAAGCAGACAGTAACAATGTGAGGTACAGGAACTGCATGGAATCTACATGGGAACTGTCCGGTGAGAGGATTGCTTGGATTGAAAAAGAAGCCGCTATATATTCTTAGATGGATGTTCCGCGTCGAGAGAAAGGAGGACACGTCATACGTTCAGTCGTGAACTTGCATGGTGTGTAAACAGAGAAAACCGTGATCATTCCGCCCGAGGCTAAACCGCACCTTGTAGAATACCTAGTGAGGCAAATGGAGGACTTAGATGATGAACGCTTGCAGAATGATTTGAATATGTATTAGTGAATTATTTTCCTTTGCAGTACGCTTTCAACCTTTTAGTTGTAGGCATTTAGATGTATTTCAGTGTGGAGTTTAGAGTAGTATGCGTTTGAAGTAGTAGGGAGTGAAAAGTGTACAAGTTTTTAATGAAGTATTAATAAAGTAAGCAGCATTTAAAAAATTTACACTGGATTGTTTTTTCTACAAATAAAATATGATGATTTGGATTAGCACCCCCCCCCCCCCCCCTAACCTTGGAAAATTACTACATTGACTATCGTATGAGCCAAGTGCAATGTTGCACCCTTCAAGTGCAAGAATGTCTAATTTGGTGTTTTAATACATGCAATCAATAATTTGTCAGTAATCAGTTAATCAATTAATAAATTATGCTATTGTATGTTCAAGATTTAATTGCTAAAAATCCTTCTTAATAGTTGTGTGCTTGAGAAATATAAAATATTTGGATGAAAATATCCTTTTAGAGTGCTATCTTGTAAAAAAAAAACACTAAATTTAGCCTTAAAATTAATGATTTACATCTTTAAAAGGATTTTTTTCATAAAATTTTGTCTGCAATTTATTTTAAGGGACACATTCCAATGCTATTCATCTATAAATTTTTTTTAATGACAACATTAAAGTAATTTATAGCTATAAAGATTCAAAAAATGACTCGAGTCCTGTCCTAGCAAAGTAATCCCAATGATACCTTTGAGTGTGGTTTGACCCATATATCTTCTATAATTCATGTAAATTTTGGTTTCTTTTTTAAATTTAAAATTTTTGTGACTTTTTGAATAAAAAGTGAAAATTTTCATATCTAATACAAATAATTTTAAGAAGATCTACAATTTTTCCATGGGGGTATATTATAGAGTAGAACATCAAGGTGTAAACTAATATACTATATTGTTTCTCAAGCTAAATTAAAATTTAATTTAGAAATTATTAGATAATTAGAAATTAGAAAATCAATATTCTATGGTTATAGGCCTATAGTTCAAATTGCAATAAAGTATTTGAATTTTTTCAAACTGAAGTAGAAACAAGACTTACTAGGCTCCATTTCATTGATAGGTCTCATATTGAGAAAGATCATTTTTAGAACTAAAATTTAGATATAGGGAAAGAAGAAAAAATTACTAGAATAGACAACACATTGATTTATAAATTTACCTTTTTTTTATGTGAGAAATCCAAAAAATATCTGAACCCCTAAAGTCCCAAGGCATTTTCTAGGATTTCATACCACAAAAAACACTCGAGACTGCCATTTCTAATTCATTGATAAAAAAAAGTGTATAAGATGAATTTTTTTCAAAAGTTAACAGTAGGATCTTGTACTAAGCTTGTATGAGATGTTGTGGTAAAATTTTCGTGCAATTTGACCGTATGGATTTAATGATAATTGCATTCAAAGTGACAAGTTTTTTTTTTGGGGGTCCTACCCAAAAATTTCAGATGGCTTTGACCGCCTCTTGTGGTCAATTTTTACACTATGAACTGTAAATTCAATTTTTTTCCATAATCAATATGATGTTAGGCATATGACTGTACATTTTCAAGTCAATCCAAGTCATAGAGCACATCCTAAAAAATCTTGCAATACAAGTATGTCCCAAGATTTGACCATACACTGTCCATTTTTTGCACATTTTTTGCCACCACATAGTTTCAAAACCTAAAAATCCGAATGATAGATTGAATAAGGTTATCATCATTGACAAGAAAAAACAAAAACAGTCAAAAAGTCAAAAATCCCTTGTTTCTACATCAAATTCTAACAAAATGTAACCTCCCAAACATGGGGCAGCACCTGCATAATGGGTTTCTTACTACTCCCGGGATGTTTCCTTCCGTTTCCACTATGTTCCCCACGTTCCCCAGACGTCCTCCACGATCCCTTGAGTTCTCGCCCCTACTTCCTTGGATGCACAGCAACTCTCCCTGCAAAATTCATTGACTGTACCTTAGTCCCCTTCCAAATTGATTGCCTGTCTCTCCTTTGAAATTCATGGCCTGTACCTCTCTTCCAAAATGATTGCCTGTGCGTAGACCATGCTTTTTGATTTAGAATGCAGGGCATATCCATGTCTCTCATCTCGCTCATGCTTTCAATACCTAACTTGAGACCTAATTCAAGACCTAACTCATAATTTGGATTCATAATGCCTAATTTTTTTAAGCCTAATGCAGTGACATTTAGAAATGAAAATGAATTTGAAATGTCTTATAGAAGGAAAAGCAAATTATATTGAAGACTTTCAAAATTCTTAGTGTTCTCACTTTCTATCTTACAATTGCATTGTTTGAAAATTTTGCAAAGTAGGTGTCACTACCTATAATTTATTTTTGCTACATCTTTTGATCCAAATGACATGAACCATATTCAAATAATTTCTAAAGAAATTCACTATAGTATTTTTGTGGACACTTATTTGAAATCATTTGGAAAAAAAATTAAGAAACTTGGGATAGAAAAAAAAACTCACAATATGAATGGATAATCATTGAAGACGTTTATGGAATCAATGAAAGCAACCTTTTCTCCAATACATAAATTTGTTGCCATGAGATGGACAATATGTTTTGGGCCTTGTCACTGGCCCCGTCCCGTTGTTGCAAACAACACATGGCTTCCCGAAGATGCGTAAAAACTAGATAACAAGCTCCTTTCTGTCGAGTAGAAAGAACGCACTCTCCTCGCTTTTTCTTCACCCAATTTACAGTTAGAGCTTCACATAATTGAATCCGAAATTGTAAATGTGTCATTGGTCAGCGAGGTGGATTACATGTCTTGCATTTGTCAATGTAAATGATGTACATGTTCACAATAGTCGTGTCAATGAGAAAAAAGAAAACCCGGTGCCACCATTTGTGGGACCGGGTTTGACACGTATAAGAAGCCCGCAACTAGTCAGCTACATCTACACCACGCATGTGTGTAGTGTACTCTAGGTGCACTGGTGAAGTATGAATGTCCTCTCAAATAGAACCATTCCATCTAGGAACTGAAGCCACTGGAAATTGACATGGAAATTGAAGAGGTATCGCATGTGTTGAAATTATAAGGACCGGTTTCTTGTCTTTCCAAGTAATAGCACTAATTTGCCGTGACTCGTGCATGCGCCAATCCAAAGTCCCTTGAGGATTTTTGTTGAATTCTTTTGGACTTTTGAATGATTCGGGAAGACCTACCCGATTGCACCGCATAGTCTCCGTTGCATATGTAACTTTCTCCAATAAATCTTTGAATAGGGCTATGCTTGAAAAAAAATTGTCCATAGTAATTATGTGCCCTTTCCCTTCATTTGGTATCAACAAACGTAACACTACGTTGTGTGCTAGCCTTGCCTCTCCACGACTTCCTCCCCATGTCACATGGACCTCTTCATTGACTACAAGGCCTTTTCTACAATAAACCTTAAAATTAGAGACATATTTGAAATTTGAATCTGCAAAGCACCACACTTTCAAGCCCCACTTTGGGGGCTTTTGCGGCATGTATTGCCTTGCCGGGCAATACGTGCCTTTATAGCGGATCATCATCTCATCTATAGTTACGAATTTCCCCACATTCCACGATTTCATGCAATTTTCACGAATGGCATTGATGAGCCACCGGACTTGACCTATTTTATCATATCCCGGCATGGTCTTCTCACTCTCATAGGTTGATGGATCGGTCACATGCAAGCATCTAGTAAGAAGTTGAAAACAATTGCGGGACATGAGACTTGAAATAGTAGGGCAATGAAAAATAGAGCCCTTTTTTTGCCAATAAGTTTTCACATTTGGTTGTCGCTTCATACCCATGTACAAAACAATAGCTATAAAAGTCTTCAACTCCTCCAAAGAAAAAGGTTCCCATCGTGGCCCCCCATAAGTCTTTCCATCCGTATTTATGGTAGTGGCATAATAATTTGTCTCTACCACAATGGTTTGTAAAATGGAGACTGGCCAAAAAAGGTCAAATAAATTTGCAAAAGTAGGGAAATAACGCCAAAAAACTTTTGACCCCGAAGACCCAATAAACTCTTGGAGCTTTGGGTTATATGTCATGAATTTTTGGGACCATGTGCAGTCTCAATAAACATACTTGATGCTATTCACATCTTCGATATTACTACCATCATCACTAGAATCTGATGAACCATATTCCAACTCCGATGCACTCTCATTACCGTAATTTACAGTGGTCCCATGATCCATATCCAAATGCCAATGATATAATCTGGTCCAATTTGCTTTACCATTGACAAATTGTTGATCTCCATGATTTATAAGCCCTTCAACCATGCCCTCCATCCCCCCCTCTCCATGTGCCAACCCCTCACCTTCTTCTTCCAAATTTACATCACTATCACAATAAAAAAATCTCCATCCCATTCTACATTTTCTTCCCGCATATTGGGTTGAAGGAGCTGGACAGAGTGCTGGAGAGGGTGAGGGAGAGCTCACCAAAGTTCCCAGACGCTCTCTCGTGGTTGAAGTCGTTCCCGATGTGTCCCCCTCCGTTCCCGTTGCTCCCCACGAAATTAATGGAGGTGGCTATTGGGGAAGCTGCTCCGTGGAAGGGAGTCACAGCCTCCTGCACCCACTGCTCCCACTGCTCCCGCCTCCTCTCACCAAAACTTGCACTACTCCCTACCGCCCCCTCTTGGGTTGCTGCTCCTGCCGTAGATACTTGTTGTTCTATTTTTCTGCTTTTGCTTCTTGCTTGGGATCTCCTACAACATTGATGCTCATAGTCTTCTGCATTGTGGAGAACTTCAAGTGGCCACCCAAGCTCCTCAAGTGATCTAGTTTTGTGAGTACAGTATGGACCTTCTTCAATGTTGTCTTCTTCCAGCCCTTGCAACTAGAAATTCTTCCTTGAATCTCATTCTCTTGGCTGTCCACGAAAGCTTCATCGAAATTGCTAATGTGTTGAGCCTCTTCCACTTGAAAATTGTAGGGTGTGTGTTGTGAAACATGAGGAATATAGAGTGGCGTTGGGTACTCTCCAATTGCTTCATGCGGAAGTGTTGGACTTCTCAGTGGTGAAGGAGAAGGAATAGACAACCTTGGAGCTTCAGCTTGGAGCAACCGGCAGCTTCGATGCACGAGCAGCCCATCCCAAGCAACCTATATAACAGAAATTTGGTGTCACAATAGAGAAAAGAGGAATAAATTGAAATTTGAGAGAAGTTGAAGAAGGACTATGCATTACCTCATATCTAGAGCTTCTTCTTCCCTTCTTTGGCATTGCTCCTCTTCTATGTTGACAAATCTGAAGCACTCAAAGCTCATGGAGTGCAACAAGAACTTCCTCTTCAAGTGTCCACAAGTATCAATTGTGTTTTTGCTTCCTTGTTTTCATGTAGGTGAGCAATTTCAATAATAGGAAGCTTAGACTGTCTACTTGCATCCACTTCTTCCATGTTGTGTTAGGTTGGTGAGGCATTAATGGGTAGCTGTAGAATTTTAGCTAAAATTGAGGTGATTCCACAATTAGTGGTGCCAAAGTGAAAAGTCATGGAGGAGTTAGGGTGGAAATCTAGCCGAAAGTGTGCTAATTTTGCACAATTTGTTTGTTTCTTGTGTTTTTAACTTCATTTAGGTGTTGTAAATTGTAGTCAATCATTTATGGTGGTCAAAAATGTTGCAAAATTTTTCAATTGTAGGCTTCAAATGGAAATTGTCAGTGTCTTGAAAAAATGGTGTTTTCTCAATCTACTAAAATTTCCAATGCCTAATGACTCATAAGCAACTTGTAGACGTTCAATTCTATTTTTTTAGAAGATTGAACTCCAAAAATTGGGGCCTCAGAGGTGATGAATCCCTTTGAAGAAGGCCGCAGCGTGCACTGCTGCGGTGCAGAAGCTCGCACACGTGCTGCTGCGGGGAGAGGAGGGAACGGGAAGAGAAGGGAACAGGGAGGGGAGCGGGGAGGGAATGGAGGGGAGTGGGAAGGGGAACGGGGAGAGGAAGGGAACGGACTGAGAGGGGGAAGCGGAGAGGAGCAGGGAGTAGCTGCGGGGAGCTGACAGCCCCGCAGTCAAGTTGGGAACCCGCTGCTTTCCACTTTGCCCCAACCCCTTGCCCAAAACAAATAAGCATGGAAGTCAAAGCGAAGAAGCTTGCCCCTGCTGCCCCCTCTCCTCCATTTTTATAAAAAAATGACATAACTTTTGAACCAAATGTCCATTTTATATAAAAATTATATGTGCACGAAACTCTTGAAAAAGTACACATGCGGAAAAAATTTCGAAAATATGTGGTACAAATTGAAAATGAACAAGCCTACCCGAAATCCATTTTGTCCCCTATAGGGACAATGGGACTTTAGGGGTTAAAGAGAGAAAATTCAACATCATTTATTGAAAATAAGTTTAAGTAACTCCACCCAAAATATTGAATGCAAAAATGATTTTTCCCATTCCAAAGGACTCCCTAAAATCATTCAAAGGACACAAAATGTCCGTGTTTCAAGGTTTAAGAGCATAAATCATTATACAACTTCCAAACCATCCAATCATGACCAGTGCTAAAGGCATTTCGCCAATGCTTTCCTATCTCTATCTCCATCTATACCTTAAATTAGGTTGATTATTTTATTTTGTTTAATAAGTTGAAATTTAACAAACTATGAGGTGTTTGGCGGCATTCTTGGTATTGCTCAAAAGCTCTTGGCAAGGAGGGATGCAAAGATTTTATTTTGTGGTGTTAGGACAAACGGTGTGAAAGTTATTGAATTTCAAAGTATCCTATGAATTGAAAATTGATTAAATTTTTTTCTTAACTTTGGAAAAATCATAACCTTCTTATTTTATGATGTTTGGACCTACAGTGTGAAAGTTATGGATTTTTTAAATTAAAAAATAAAATAAATTGTCTTTTAGTTTGGAAAACCCGTAACCTTCACAAAGCATGTCTGAAGGCCACAAAATAAAGCCCTTGCACTCCTTTGTGTATAAAGCTTTCTATTTGTACCAAAATGCATAAATTAGACTTCAAAGTTTTTACAAGTTAAAAAATTAACAAGACATGTGGGCTCGAGAGAATCACCTAAAATCATATATTGAAGCAAGTTGCAAATGTGTTGCACTTGCAGAAAAACTCATTGAGCCCTATAGAACATAAAAGGTGTATAATTGCATAACTTGAACTATCTGGTTACTTATTTAGTACTTCCATTTGATGAGTTCTTCTTGCATCCACATCTAGTGCAAGCCTCTTTGACAACAAAAACTAATTTTAATAAGAGAGTTGTGTGCTATTTGCCAAGACTAGTTCTATCTCATTCTCCTATTTAGACAATCATCAATTAGACTTTATAAAATCCTCACCTGACAACGTCAATTCAAATGTGAATCCAGTTCATAAGAATTAAGAAAGCAAGATCATGAAGTCAATGAATAGATTCACCAAACATAAATTCTTGTTTCAGTCCCCAATCCCACTAACTTGGATACATGAGTTGAAATGCATCACTTATGAAGCAAAAAGGAAGGTGACAAAAGTCATAAAATGTATCAATAGAATAGAAAGAATAAATTATGTCCTATATTATTGAAAGTTAGAAATACGTTTTGGAAGTTACCCTGATTAAATGCAATCTAATAGCGAGTGACGCTAATCCATCAGTCACATTGTTTTGAATTAATGCAGGTTGAAATCTTCCATTGTACTAATTTCCACAAAAACAAAATTTTGTGGCGACATTAATTTTGAATAGACAAATTACTTTAAGGCTGAGCACCTTGAGAACAGAGTAACTTACTATAGTAACATAGCCAAGCAGGCATCAACCAGACACCATGAAATGAAAAGATTTGGCTAATTCTCTCTAGATTATGGGAACAAATTTAATCACTTTAGGGGTTCTATATCTCTTAACTTTTAAGATATTACGCCAATTCCAATAGAGAGTATGCATGTGAAGTTCCACTCAAAAGTCTCACCTACAATTGAAGACTTGAATCAAAATTGCAGTGACTCATGGTACTGAGTTAGCATCAAAGTATGTAGTTTGCATGAGCGAGCAATAGGAGCCCTACAAAGTGCTCTTTTAACATTGGCAAGTTTAGATTGCATGCAATAAGTTACACAAATTGCCTTGTAATAAATGCATATCATGGTATCACGGAGCAATAAGCCATAGTGATTGCATGACACTAAGCCTTTCCCACAAAGTGAGCCATGCAGGGTGAATTTATCCTTGGGGAAAAATTCAAGAATTTTTTATTTGCCACACATGAAAAAAAAGCTGAAATTTTGAATACATATTTGCTAGGATAGGTGAAGAACATACATTTAGCTCGGCACAAAATAGAAGGCTTATCGTTTATAATTACTCTACGAACACAAAATTCACCTTGCATGGCCCACTTCGTCCGACAAGTTTAGCATCCATTATAAACTCTAGGTTATCCATGTAACTATATAATTGTATAACTAGGCAGTGGTCCTCCCCATACTGGGAAAGAATTATCTCTCTAGATGCATAGAAGAGACTTTCAATTAAATCAAGGATTGGGGTTGCTTGAGGAATTATATAAGTCAATTTTCAAACCAAAGTATCCCGACTACTACACCTACGCCAACATGAATGCAGGTGATCCACTAGTAGAAAATTTGTGTCCAAATCAACAGAAAATAGACAAAAAAGTGTTGATTTTATTTGTTCATTTTTTGTTGATTTGGACGTGTTGGCTTGGACACTATAAAACAAAAAAGTGTTAATTTGGTTGACAATTTGGACAAGTACATAAAGGATTCAAAAAGTAAATTTACAACACTAGCCAATTGGCAAGTGCCACATTAGCATTTAAAATAAAAAGTGCTACATTGCCAAGCCACCTAGGCAGTGGCTATTTAGGCCCCCTCCAAGCCAAGGGGTGCCAAAGGGACTCAAATCTTGCACCCCTTGCTTGGTGGGGGAAGGCCCTTGCCCATTGCACCGTGCAATGATTTACATATACATATGAGGTTAAAGTTTTTATATTTTATATTTTTAATATTTTTTTCCATTTGGTTTGTTAAGCCAGCAAACTTCAGAGTCCATTTTGATTTATAGTTTGGTCCTAGTAAAAAAAGTATAAAGTTGAATGAATGAAGATATAGTAGTGTTTGGACAGTGAGTGTTTTAGATGTAAGTCCTTGATGATGACTATAATTTTGAAAGCAAGGTGGTATACAAATTGATAAGTGAGGATGTAAATTTACAAGAAAAAATCTAAGAACTAAGAAGTGTAATGATGAAAATAAGATAAAAATAAAAATAAAAATAAAATGGAAGTCATTCATTCATTAAAGTGTTGATTCTTTCTTTCTTGCGTGCCGCGAAGTCTTCTTTTTTGATGTTCTGAAACTTTGGTCACTCTCGGAACATAATCACTCTATGGAGCAATGGATTGATCAAATGTACATAAGAATCATTTTCATTCTGTTTCTAAACAAAGATGCAGGTGTGCTCATGCGCTGATTGTCTGACAGGTATAAATGGTTTATATAAAAGTGGAACAATTCATTAAAAACCTCCATTGTCAAAAAGTTGTTAGGCCTTGAAGGATTAAAGTAAAAAGTAACAAATTTTCCACTACCACAATAGAAGATTGATATTGGAAGAGTATACTGTAGTGGAGTTTTATTGACCCTTGATAATTTGTCCCTCTTTAAAGATAAACTATTTTGTCCTAGTCTCAATGTCCCCTAAATATGCTAGACATCCAAATTTGACATCGTAATACCGTACATAAATGCAAGGCAAGATCAGAGCTTACAAGACAACCACAGTTGCTATTATGTGAGCCTAGAGTCACAAATATATGAGCCAAAAGACTATACATTTATGTTATAGGTGTCTATATTATAAAAACCTTCCATAATTATAGTGTACCTATGTTATAAATATATATATTATTTATAGGTATTTTAACTATAAGCACCTTCATTGATTGTAGAGCATCTACTTATAATTATATTTAAGGCTCATAAGGGCACATTTCCATGCTCACATGCTAGCGTTGTTTGAAGATGACTTAAAAATAAAAAATAAAAATTTGGTAGATGTTTAAAATGAAATATTTCACAAGTTTTTTTTCCTTTATACAAAAAACAATTAGAGACCAAAAATCCCAATTCTTTTGGCATTTATTTTCAGAATTATTTTCCACCAAGCCTGCCTTGCAGCTACAATATTCACATTTTTTTGTAGCAATTGAGCTTGTTTAGGATAAGTCTCTCCAAATTTGGTCACATTTGTGAAAAGCCTTCGCAATTGGCATGAGAGAGTCAATGTACTAAATCCACGTTTGGAGAGAGGACAGGCAAGATATTGAAGTAATTGACTTAAAGAGGTCAATGTACTAAATCTACGTTTGGAGAATTTGTTGCCCCATTTTGTGTGAGGGCATTTGATGCCCTAAAAATGGGAAGCCAAGGAGGATTGACGAAGCAAGCATGGCTCTTTAACAAGTCACTACTTCAATATCTTGCCTGTCCTCTCTCCAAATCCCCTCTCAGGTACAAAATTTCGACAACATCCAAAGTCATTTGTCCATTTCAGGGCTCATCCAATCTACAATTTGAAATTGTCTTTTTCTTTCTGATTACTTACCCACGCTTTGTATATGCAATTGAAGATGCAATCAAAACTGTGGTTAGAAAATTCCACAACTTCCAAAGCCATTTGTCCATTTTAGGGTTCATTGAATCCACAGTTTGAAATCGTCTTTCTCTGTCTGATTACTTAACCATGCTTTGTGAATGCAGTTGAAGCCGCAATCGAAACCGTGGTTAGAAATTCCACAACTTCCAAAGCCATTTGTCCATTTTAGGGTTTGTTGAATCCACAGTTTGAAATCATCTTTTTCTATTTGATTACTCAACCACAATTTGTGTACGCAATTGAAGACGTTACAGTCAAAACCATGGTTAGAAGTTTGATCAATCTTTGAATGTTTTGAGGATTGTTTTCATTTTTCTTTTCTTTTCTTTGTTTTTTAAGACATTGAGTGGTGATGTTGAATGTTTTTTCATGTATTGTGAGAAGTTGTAGGAGCTTGTGAGCAATACACTTGATATAGCTTATCCGATTAGTGGCCAAACATCCTCGTTTTGTATAGTCGTCACTCTCTAATTGCACATTGCTTGTGTATCTTGAGAATGTATCATGGTGATTCATTCATGGCTCATATGATTGGATTGGACAACTTGTACACTTGAAGTTGTGAGCATATGTTCACGTGTGTTTGGTTTGTGTTATTAGAAAGGAATGAGTGTATAGAGAATCTTTTGCACTTTGTAATAAATTAGTTTTTTTTTGGCAATTGAAAGTTCTGTATGTTTTCTTTCTAATGTGGTTTCTTAGTGCACAGAATGTCTTTTCTTCATTCTCTACGGTTTAGTGTAAAAATGGAGGTTATGATATTAGAAAAGGTGATAGTTAAAAGGTTTGTATGGTGGTATGGATTTGTGTGCATTTTTGAATGCAACTTTGGGCTCCATTAAACACCAACCCTGCCACCCTCATGCACATCCTCATACATGCCCATCCTGATGGAGTGTTGGAGTTGGTGCCGTGATTGTTATGCTACAGGATAATTCCAAGTTCAACCTCTAGGGAGGAGTTGAAGGTATGGAATTGGGGGAGTGTTTTTTGTGTTTAAAGATAAGTAGGCTCATGTGCTCTGATGATGTGTTACCAGAGGCGTATAAAATCACACTTGCATTTCATTGACATATATAGTTTTCTAGTTTGGAAAAAGGCGTTTCTCTTATGTTTGGAGCTACATGGCTAGGAGTCCGGCATCATGGCCGTCTCCTTTACGAGTAAGAAAATACAAATGCAAAAATCTAAGTATGGAAACATGGTTGTGAATTAAAAATAGATTATACTTTTTCTAGCTCTCATTTTGCAATGCAAGGTGATCTGATAATGTTTCCATTGCATCAGGTTTAAGTTTAATCAAATCACATCTTTAGTCGAAGCTGACTTCAAATTAATGTACAATGGAATCTACATAGATTTATCAATAGAGAGGATTGACAATGTGTAGATAAAAGAGGAGGGCTTAGATCAAATGACGTCACGGAGAGCATTGGCTAGCCAATCGAGGCCTTCATGTAGGCCTTTACTAGTGGTACTACAACACCCTTACAAGTACCATTGTTGGGCTCGTGGTGTCACCAACCCAACTTCTTCGTCACCTCCGACATGGTGACAGTATGCGGCAGATTCTGCTTGTTTGCAAACACTAGCACCTTGACGTCCCGCAGCTCATCCTCGCCCAACAGTCTCTATAGCTTGTTTTGCGCTTCAAGAAGTCCACCTTCTCCTTAAATTTCAATTTGTACAGCAATGTCGTCTTTCCTGCACGTTAAGACGACAAAACATGTTCCCAGACATTCTGTAGATGTGCCCTTGGCGTTTGTCGTCGCGCCATGCAAGTTCCCCATAAGGGGTGTGGGAGTGTTTTTAGATGGGGCCCTTAAAAAATTATTTTTAGTTGTACTTTTGTTGTGGTGTTTATTGAATTTATGGATGTTAAAAATTAAAATATTACATCAAATTATTTTAAATTATTTTTTATTATATTATGGCAACGGCACAAGGCACACTAGTCTATACCTTAAATTAGGTTGTTTTGTTTTGTTTGATATGTTGAGATTAACAAACCCGAGGCCTCCAACGCGTTCTTGGTAATGTTTGAAAGCTCTTGACAAGGAAGGGTGCATGGACTTTGTTTTGTGGCGTTTGGATTTAAAATGTGAAAGTTATCAAATTTTAAATTTTTTATGAATTTAGAAATTAGTTTAAATTATCTTTTATTTTGTAAAAAAACGTAACTTTTATGTTGCACGTCCAAAAGCCATGAAACAAAGCCCTTGCATTTTTTTTTATGCTTAAAGCTTTCTATTTGTGCCAATTTTGTGGCGTTTGGACTTATGGTGTGAATGTTATGGGATTATTTTAAAATTCAAATTAAATTATTTTTTATTTTGGCAAAACCATAACTTTTACTTTTCATATCCAAATGCTACAAAACAAAGCCCTTGCACTTCTTTATACACAGAGCTTTTTATTTTGGGCAAGAACGCAACTTCTTACACTGCAGTGTAAAAGTTGTTGAGTTTCAAAGTTTTAATAAATTAAAAAATTAAAAATTAATTTTTAATTTTATTTGGATTGTAGAAAAGGCATAGGGCACACTAGTCTATATTTTAAAATAGGTTGTTTTCTTTTCTTTTGTTTGATACATTGAGATCTAACAAATTGTGAGGCATTAGGCGACGTCCCTAGTATTGCTCAAAAGCTCTTGGCAAAAAAAGGTGCACGGACTTTATTTCGTGGCATTTGAACAAATGGTGTGAAAATTATTGAATTTCAAAATTTTAATGAATCAAAATCTATACCTTAAATTAGGTTGTTCGTTTTGTTTGATACGTTGAGACCTAATAAAACATGAGGCGTCTGGTGGCGCTCATGGTACTACTCGAAACCTCTTGGCAAGGAGGGGTGCACGAACTTTGTTCCGTGGCATTTGGACCTACGGTGTGAAAGTTATTGAATTTCAAAGTTGTTATGAATTTGAAAATTAAATTAAATTATTTTTTATTTTGCAAAAATACATAACTTTCATGTTTCACGTTTAAATGCCACAAAACAAAGTTATTACATTCTTTTATGCATACAACTTTATGTTGGTGCAAATTTGGACCTAAAGTTATAAAATGATTGAATTTCAAAGTTTTTTCGAATTAAAAAATTAGAAGATTATTTTTACTTTTATTTTCTCAAGAATGCAACCTTTCATACTACGTTGTGAAAAATATTGAATTTCGAGGTTTTTACATACTACAAATTATAAAATTATTTTACTTTAATTTTGACACATTAGACTATAACTTAAGATAGGGTTTTTTTTGGGTTTTTTTTTGTGGCATTTGAACAAACAATGTGAAAGCTATTGAGTTTTAAAGATTTTATGAATAAAAAATTGATTTAAATTCTCTTTGATTTTGGAAAAATCATAAATTTTATATCGCATGTCCATACTAGGATTGACAAATTTCAACGTTCAGCTCAAAATCGTGTCTGAAAATCGGATGTCCAAACATAGCAGATTTCAACGTCCAGTGTCTGGCCTAGCAAGACTGCCTAGCGACAAGGGGATGAGCGGACGAACCCGGCGGATGTTGAGGTCCGCTTGTCATGGGATGTCCAAGGACCTTGCGTCCACATCTGTTCTAACAACCCTCATCCAAAAGCCACAACTACGGTTATAAAATGATTGAATTTCAAAGGTCTTCTGAATTAAAAAATTAGAAAATTATTTTTACTTTTATTTTACCAAGAATGCAACCTTTCACGCTACGTTGTGAAAAATATTGAATTTCAAAATTTTTATATATTACAAGTTACAAATTTTTATTTATTTTAATATTGATTGTAGTAGCGACACAGGGTACACTAGTCTATACCTTAAGATAGACTAGTGTGCCCTATGTCATTGCCACAACCAAAATCAAAGTAAAATGATTTTTAGTTTTAGTTTTTGATTTATAAAAAATTTGAAAATTGAAAATTTTCACAACAAAATGTGAAAAGTTGCATTCGTGGTAAAATAAAAATAAAAATAAAAATAAATTTCTAATTTTCTAATTTAGAAAACCTTTTATACTCAATACCTTTTACATTATAGAGTAAGAAGCTGTATTCTTACCACAAATAAAAGGCCTTATATGCAAAGGAATACAAGGGCTTTGTTTTGTGGCATTTGGATATGCAATACAATGGTTACAGGGTTTTTTCAAATAAGAGATAATTTAATTCCATTATTTAATTGAAAAAATCCATAACTTTTCACACCATTTTGCCCCATTTCGACCATGTTTGATGAAAATAAATAAAAACTTAAATCAATTTATGATTCATAATTTTTTTTGAAATTCAATAACTTTCACATTGTTTGTCAAACGTCCGTGCACCCTTTCTTGTCAAGAGCTTTCAATCAGTACCAAGAGCGCTGCCCAGACGTTTCATAGTTTGTTAGATCTTGACATATCAAACAAGACAAAACAAACAACCTAATTTAAGGTTTAGACTAGTGTGCCCTATAATGTGCCACAACCAAAATAAGATTCAAAATAATTTTCTAATTTTTTGCTATAGGAAAACTTTGAAAGTCATTAAATTTAACACTGTAGTGTAATAGGTTGCATTCTTGGTACAAATATAATGCTTTATAGAGTGTAAGGGCTTTGTTTTGAGGTATTTACACATGCCATATGAAACATATGTTTTTTTTGTATAAAAAAAATAAAAATTTAATTTTTAAATTAAAAAAATCATAACTTTCACATCGTAGGTCCAAATGCCACAAAACTGGCATGAATAAAAGCACTATGCACAAAGGAGTGCAAAAGCTTTGTTTTGTGGTGTTTTGACATGTGGCATCAAAATTATGATTTTCTAAAATTCAAGATAATCTATTTTTTTGACCCATTTCGACCCGTTTCAACTCGTTAGGTGACAATTTAAATCAATTTGTGATTCATAAAAAACCTTGAAATTCAATAATTTTCAAAATATTTGTTTGAACACCACAAAACAAAGTCTGTACACCCCTCCTTGTCAAGAGCTTTTGAGCAGTACCAACAGCGGTGTAGATCCCTTCCGATTTGTTAGATCTCAGCATATCAAACAAAACAAAACAAACAACTTATCTTAGGGTATAGACTAGTGTGCCTGTGCCATTGCCACAACTCAAATAAAATTAAAATTAATTTTGTAATTCATTAAAACTTTGAAATTCAATGACTTGCATTCTTGGCCCAATTAAAAAATGCCACCATTACAAAAAATATGAGGCCTCAACAAGGCCGTGAGTGCTGATTTTCGGGACCCGCGGGTGATATTACGGAAAAAAAAAAAAAAAAAAAAAATCTTTTTTTTTTTGAAAAAAAATAACTTTTTTTTTTTTTTTTTTTTTTTCCGAAAAATAAATTAAAAAGTGACGTCACGCTGATGTGGCGCTGACGTCAGCGCTGGCGTGGAACTTCGACCACGTCAGAATTTCAGTTTCTGAATTTTTTTTTTTGGAAAAAAACTCCGTAGTATCACTACGGGGGTCCAGGCTTAACGGCCTTCTGGAGGCCTCATATTTTTTGTAATGATTTAACTACTTTTGAACTTTGAAAAGTCTAGAAGTAGTAATGGTCATCAAGAGAAAAAAATATGGTCATTAGGAGATAATGCAAAACATTGAGAGATCTAGGTAAAACATTGGAAAATCTATACAAACATTGGAGAATCTCTTGATGTTATTATTGAAAGATCTTTGGATGTGTTGTCCAAAATTCACTGAAAAGTCCAAAAGTGGTTAAATGTGACATGAAAGCTTTGTACATGAAGGAATGCAAAGACTTTGTTTTGTAGCATTTGGATATGCAAAGTGAAAGTTATGTTTTTTTCAAAATAAAATATAATTTAATTCAACTTTTCAATTTAAAAAAACTCCATAATTTTCACACTATAGGTCCAAATGCCACAAAATTGGCATGAATAGAAAGCTCTATGCATAAAGGAGTGTAAGGGCTTTGTTTTATGGTGTTTAGACGTGCAATTTGTAAGTTATGATTTTTTGCAAAATAAAAGATAATTAAAATTAATTTCCAATTCATTAAAAACTTTGAAATTCAATAACTTTCACACCATTTGTCCAAACATCATGAAACAAAGTTCGTGCACCCTTCCTTGTCAAGAGCTTTTGAGCAAAGTGAAAGGACCTATTTTGATTGTTTCCACCCATTTCATGCCGGTTCGATGAGAATAAAAAATAATTTAAATCAATTTCCGATTCATAAAAAACTTTGAAATTCAATAACTTTCACATCGTTTGTCCAAACACCACAAAACAAAGTCTATGCACCTCTTCTTGTTAAGAGCTTTCGAGCGGTACATTTTGTTGTATCTCAACGTATCCAACATTACAAAACAAAACAAACAACTTAATTTAAGGTGTAGATTGTTTTGTTTTGTTTTATACGTAGAGATCTAATAAACTGTAAGGTGTTGGTGGCATTCTTGGTACCACTCAAAAGCTTTAGGTGAAGAAGGGTGTATGGATTTTGTTTCATGGCGTTTGGACAAACAATGTGAAAGTTATTGAATTTCAAAGTTTTCAGTGAATCGGAAATTGATTTAAATTCTTATTTATTGTGCAAAAAATCATAACTTCCACGTCGCATGTCCAATCACTACAAAACAAACCCCTTATATTCCTTTGTGCATGAAGCCTTTTATTTGTAGTAGGAACGCAATCTCTCGCACTATAGTGTAAAAATAATTGAATTTGAAAGTTCTAATGAATTAAAAAATCATAGAATTATTTATAATTTTTTATCTGTGGCAAAGATACAAGGCAACTATCATATAAAAGTGATTGAATTTTTAAAAATTATATTTAAAAAAAATTATATATTTTTTATTTTAACATTTGTTACAAATTGTGAATTTTTGCAATTAAAAAACTAAATTAAATTACATTTTATTATTTTTATTATATTTATTATATTGTGGCAACAACACAAGGTACACTATTCTATATCTTAAGATAGGTTGTTTATTTTGTTTTGTATGATACATTGAGATCTAACAAACCTTGAGGCATCCAACAGTGCTCTTGGTGGCGTCTGTACAGTATCCTTGCATAATGATACGGAAATCCACTTTTGCCATTCAAAAGAACTTTGCATATTATAAAATTTTATTGGTAATATTTTTTTTGCATAAATAATATTAAATTCTTGCACAATTCCAATGAAGCATACCAAATTTGAGTTTCAGAAAAGCAAAACTCCATTTTTGGTAAATTTTTTCTTTTAAAATTCATGGTTTTACATGATAATTGATTGAAAAACATTGGTGAAGAAATTTTTTAATTTGATTGCATAGATATGTAGGAAACTTCTATACGCACATCTTTCAAATAAAAAAACATCCCATTAAGTAACAAAAATATGATCTATGAAGAGCTTAATGTGAAATTTTATATGAGTAAATTTTGTAAAACAAATATCTCTGTAGTTTAACTAGATTTTGCTATTTCATTTGCACATTACATCTATTTGTATACATTTAAGCATGATGGTACAATTAATTTGCTAAAATCTAGTTAAACTATGGAGATATTTATTCTACAAAATTTACTCATATAAAATTTCACACTAAGCTCATCATAGATCATACTTTTGTTACTTAATGGGGTGATTTTTTATTTGAAAGATGTGTATAGAAGTTTCCTACATATCTAAAAGAATTCATGATCAAAAGAAAAAATTCACCAAAAATGGAGTTTGCTTTTTTGAAACCCAAATTTGGTATGCTTCATTGGAATTGTGTAAAAATTTAATATTATTTATGCAAAAAAAATATTACCAATAAAATTTTATAATATGCAAAGTTCTTTTGAATGGCAAAAGTGGATTTCCGTATCATTATGCAAGGGTACTGTACAAACAATGTGAAAGTTGTTGAATTTCAAAGTTTTTTATGAATTGAAAATTGATTTAAACTCTTTTGATTTTGAAAAAATCATAACTTTTACATTGCGTGTTCAAACGCCACAAATCAAAGTCTTTGCACTCCTATGTGCAAAATTAGGATTTTTTTAAATTTAAAATTTAAAAAAAAAATCATTTTATTTTGAAAAAAAACTAATTTTCACTTCGCATGTCCAAATGCTACAAAACAAATCTCTTGTATTCCTTCATATACAAAGCTTTCTATTTGGGCCAAGAATGCAATTTTTTATACTATTGTGTGAAAGTTATTGAATTTTAAAATTTTAAAGAATTAAAAAATAATTTAAATCCTCTTTTAGTTTGCAAAAAATCATGACATTCACGTCACACATCCAAATGCCACAAAACAAAACTTTTGCACTCTTTTGTGCATAAAACTTTTTATTTGTAGTAAGAACATAACCTTTCATACTATAGTGTTAAAGACATATTGAATTTCAAAGTTTTAATGAATAAAAATATTATAGGATTATTTTCAATTTTTTTTGGATGTGGCAACGATATAGGATGCATTAGTCTATATCTTAAGTTAGGTTTGTTTTGTTTGATACAATGAGATCTAAGACACGATGAAGTGTCTAATGGCATTTCTGTTATTGTTGGAAAGCTCTTTGTGAAGAAGGGTGCATGGACTTTGTTTCATGGCATTTGGACCTATTGTGTGAAAGTTATTGAATAAATTTTTTTTAATGAATTCAAAAATTGAATTGTATTATCTTTTATTTTAGAAAACTTTCAACTTTTACATTACATGTCCAAATGCCATGGAATAAAGCCCATGCACTCATTTGTGCATAAAGCTTTATGTTTGTGCCAACTTTATGGTATTTGGACGTTTATTGTGAAAGTTATGGATTTTTTAAAATCAAAAGAATGAATTAAAATATCTTTTATTTAGAAAAAACCATAAAAGTTAATTCTCATGTCCAAATGCTGAAAACAAAGCCCTTGCACACCTTTGTACATAAAGCTTTCTACTTGTACAAGATTTATGGAATTTGGACCTAAGTTGTGAAAGTTATGGATTTTTTTAATTAAAAATATTGAATTGAATTACTTTGTATTATACTATGGCAAGGGTACAAGGCACACTAGTCTATACCTTAATTTGAGAATGAGATTGAGATTGAGATTGAGATTGAGATTGAGATTGAGATTGAGAGTGAGATTGAGAGTGAGATTGAGAGTGAGATTGAGAGTGAGATTGAGAGTGAGATTGAGATTGAGATTGAGATTGACATTGAGATTGACATTGACATTGACATTGACATTGACATTGACATTGACATTGACATTGACATTGACATTGACATTGACATTGACATTGACATTGACATTGACATTGACATTGACATTGACATTGACATTGACATTGACATTGACATTGACATTGACATTGACATTGACATTGACATTGACATTGACATTGACATTGACATTGACATTGACATTGACATTGACATTGACATTGACATACTCATACTCATAGTCATATTCATATTCATGTTCATAGTCATATTCATATTCATATTCATAGTCATATTCATATTCATAGTCATATTCATATTCAAAGTCATATTCATATTCATATTCATAGTCATATTCATATTCATAGTCATATGCATAGTCATAGTCATATCCATATCCATATCCATATCCATATCCATATCCATATTCATATTCATATTCATATTCATATTCATATTCATATTCATATTCATACTCATACTCATATTCATAGTCATATTCATATTAATACTCATATTCATATTCATACTCATATTCATATTCATATTCATAGTCATATGCATAGTCATAGTCATATCCATATCCATATCCATATCCATATCCATATTCATACTCATATTCATATTCATATTCATATTCATGTTCATAGTCATATTCATATTCATATTCATATTCATATTCATGTTCATATTCATATTCATAGTCATATTCATATTCATATGCATATGCATATCCATATCCATATGCATATGCATATCCATATCCATATCCATATCCATATCCATATGCATATCCATATTCATATGCATATGCATATTCATATTCATATGCATATGCATATCCATATTCATATGCATATTCATATTCATATTCATATTCATATTCATAGTCATATTCATATTCATAGTCATATTCATATTCATAGTCATATTCATATTCATATACATATTCATATTCATATTCATATTCATAGTCATAGTCATATTCATATTCATACTCATACTCATATTCATACTCATATACATATTCATACTCATACTCATATGCATACTCATATTCATATTCATACTCATATTCATATTCATAGTCATAGTCATATTCATATTCTTAGTCATATTCATATTCATAGTCATATTCATATTCATATTCATATTCATATTCATATTCAAAGTCATATTCATATTCATATTCATAGTCATATTCATATTCATAGTCATATGCATAGTCATAGTCATATCCATATCCATATCCATATCCATATCCATATTCATATTCATATTCATATTCATATTCATATTCATATTCATATTCATACTCATACTCATATTCATAGTCATATTCATATTCATACTCATATTCATATTCATACTCATATTCATATTCATATTCATAGTCATATGCATAGTCATAGTCATATCCATATCCATATCCATATCCATATCCATATTCATACTCATATTCATATTCATATTCATATTCATGTTCATAGTCATATTCATATTCATATTCATATTCATATTCATGTTCATATTCATATTCATAGTCATATTCATATTCATATGCATATCCATATCCATATGCATATGCATATCCATATCCATATCCATATCCATATCCATATCCATATGCATATCCATATTCATATGCATATGCATATTCATATTCATATGCATATGCATATTCATATTCATATGCATATTCATATTCATAGTCATATTCATATTCATAGTCATATTCATATTCATAGTCATATTAATATTCATATTCATATTCATATTCATATTCATATTCATAGTCATAGTCATATTCATATTCATACTCATACTCATATTCATATTCATACTCATACTCATATGCATACTCATATTCATATTCATACTCATATTCATATTCATAGTCATAGTCATATTCATATTCTTAGTCATATTCATATTCATAGTCATATTCATATTCATATTCATATTCATATTCATATTCATATTCAAAGTCATATTCATATTCATAGTCATATTCATATTCATAGTCATATGCATAGTCATAGTCATATCCATATCCATATCCATATCCATATTCATATTCATATTCATATTCATATTCATATTCATATTCATATTCATATTCATATTCATATTCATAGTCATATTCATACTCATATTCATATTCATACCCATATTCATATTCATAGTCATATTCATACTCATATTCGTATTCATACTCATATTCATATTCATATTCATATTCATAGTCATATTCATATTCATATTCATATTCATATTCATATTCATATTCATATTCATATTCATATTCATATTCATATTCATATTCATATTCATATTCATATTCATATTCATATTCATAGTCATATTCATATTCATATTCATAGTCATATTCATATTCATATTCATACTCATACTCATATTCATATTCATATTCATATTCATATTCATATTCATATTCATATTCATATTCATATTCATATTAATATTCATATTCATAGTCATATTCATATTCATATTCATATTCATAGTCATATGCATAGTCATAGTCATATCCATATCCATATCCATATCCATATCCATATTCATATTCATATTCATATTCATATTCATATTCATACTCATACTCATATTCATAGTCATATTCATATTCATACTCATATTCATATTCATACTCATATTCATATTCATATTCATAGTCATATGCATAGTCATAGTCATATCCATATCCATATCCATATCCATATCCATATCCATATTCATACTCATATTCATATTCATATTCATATTCATGTTCATAGTCATATTCATATTCATATTCATATTCATATTCATGTTCATATTCATATTCATAGTCATATTCATATTCATATGCATATGCATATCCATATCCATATGCATATGCATATCCATATCCATATCCATATCCATATCCATATGCATATCCATATTCATATGCATATGCATATTCATATTCATATGCATATACATATTCATATTCATATGCATATTCATATTCATAGTCATACTCATATTCATAGTCATATTCATATTCATAGTCATATTCATATTCATATTCATATACATATTCATATTCATATTCATAGTCATAGTCATATTCATATTCATACTCATACTCATATTCATACTCATATTCATATTCATACTCATACTCATATGCATACTCATATTCATATTCATACTCATATTCATATTCATAGTCATAGTCATATTCATATTCATAGTCATATTCATATTCATAGTCATATTCATATTCATATTCATATTCATATTCATATTCAAAGTCATATTCATATTCATAGTCATATTCATATTCATAGTCATATTCATATTCATAGTCATATGCATAGTCATAGTCATATCCATATCCATATCCATATCCATATTCATATTCATATTCATATTCATATTCATATTCATATTCATATTCATATTCATATTCATATTCATATTCATATTCATATTCATATTCATATTCATATTCATATTCATATTCATATTCATATTCATAGTCATATTCATACTCATATTCATATTCATATTCATATTCATATTCATATTCATATTCATAGTCATATTCATATTCATATTCATATTCATATTCATACTCATAGTCATATTCATATTCATATTCATATTCATATTCATATTCATATTCATATTCATATTCATATTCATATTCATATTCATATTCATATTCATATTCATAGTCATATTCATATTCATATTCATAGTCATATCCATATTCATATGCATATGCATATTCATATTCATATGCATATGCATATTCATATTCATATGCATATTCATATTCATAGTCATATTCATATTCATAGTCATATTCATATTCATATTCATAGTCATATTCATATTCATATTCATACTCATACTCATATTCATAGTCATATTCATATTCATACTCATATTCATATTCATACTCATATTCATATTCATATTCATATTCATATTCATAGTCATATTCATATTCATATTCATATTCATCGTCATATGCATAGTCATAGTCATATCCATATCCATATCCATATCCATATCCATATTCATATTCATATTCATATTCATATTCATATTCATACTCATACTCATATTCATAGTCATATTCATACTCATATTCATATTCATACTCATATTCATAGTCATATTCATATTCATATTCATACTCATACTCATATTCATAGTCATATTCATATTCATACTCATATTCATATTCATACTCATATTCATATTCATATTCATATTCATATTCATAGTCATATTCATATTCATATTCATATTCATAGTCATATGCATAGTCATAGTCATATCCATATCCATATCCATATCCATATCCATATTCATATTCATATTCATATTCATATTCATATTCATACTCATACTCATATTCATAGTCATATTCATATTCATACTCATATTCATATTCATACTCATATTCATATTCATATTCATAGTCATATTCATATTCATATTCATATTCATATTCATACTCATACTCATATTCATAGTCATATTCATATTAATACTCATATTCATATTCATACTCATATTCATATTCATATTCATACTCATACTCATATTCATAGTCATATTCATATTAATACTCATATTCATATTCATACTCATATTCATATTCATATTCATAGTCATATGCATAGTCATAGTCATATCCATATCCATATCCATATCCATATCCATATCCATATCCATATCCATATCCATATCCATATTCATATTCATATTCATATTCATATTCATATTCATACTCATACTCATATTCATAGTCATATTCATATTCATACTCATATTCATATTCATACTCATATTCATATTCATATTCATAGTCATATTCATATTCATAGTCATATGCATAGTCATAGTCATATCCATATCCATATCCATATCCATATCCATATCCATATCCATATTCATATTCATATTCATATTCATATTCATATTCATACTCATACTCATATTCATAGTCATATTCATATTAATACTCATATTCATATTCATACTCATATTCATATTCATATTCATAGTCATATGCATAGTCATATCCATATCCATATCCATATCCATATCCATATTCATACTCATATTCATATTCATATTCATATTCATGTTCATAGTCATATTCATATTCATATTCATATTCATATTCATGTTCATATTCATATTCATAGTCATATTCATATTCATATGCATATGCATATCCATATCCATATGCATATGCATATCCATATCCATATCCATATCCATATCCATATGCATATCCATATTCATATGCATATGCATATTCATATTCATATGCATATGCATATTCATATTCATATGCATATTCATATTCATATTCATATTCATATTCATAGTCATATTCATATTCATAGTCATATTCATATTCATAGTCATATTCATATTCATATTCATATTCATATTCATATTCATATTCATAGTCATAGTCATATTCATATTCATACTCATACTCATATTCATACTCATATTCATATTCATACTCATACTCATATGCATACTCATATTCATATTCATACTCATATTCATATTCATAGTCATAGTCATATTCATATTCTTAGTCATATTCATATTCATAGTCATATTCATATTCATATTCATATTCATATTCATATTCAAAGTCATATTCATATTCATATTCATAGTCATATTCATATTCATAGTCATATGCATAGTCATAGTCATATCCATATCCATATCCATATCCATATCCATATCCATATTCATATTCATATTCATATTCATATTCATATTCATAATCATACTCATACTCATATTCATATTCATATTCATATTCATACTCATATTCATATTCATACTCATATTCATATTCATATTCATAGTCATATGCATAGTCATAGTCATATCCATATCCATATCCATATCCATATCCATATTCATACTCATATTCATATTCATATTCATATTCATGTTCATAGTCATATTCATATTCATATTCATATTCATATTCATACTCATATTCATATTCATACCCATATTCATATTCATAGTCATATTCATACTCATATTCGTATTCATACTCATATTCATATTCATATTCATATTCATAGTCATATTCATATTCATATTCATATTCATATTCATATTCATATTCATATTCATATTCATATTCATATTCATATTCATATTCATATTCATATTCATATTCATATTCATATTCATAGTCATATTCATATTCATATTCATAGTCATATTCATATTCATATTCATACTCATACTCATATTCATATTCATATTCATATTCATATTCATATTCATATTCATATTCATATTCATATTCATATTAATATTCATATTCATAGTCATATTCATATTCATATTCATATTCATAGTCATATGCATAGTCATAGTCATATCCATATCCATATCCATATCCATATCCATATTCATATTCATATTCATATTCATATTCATATTCATACTCATACTCATATTCATAGTCATATTCATATTCATACTCATATTCATATTCATACTCATATTCATATTCATATTCATAGTCATATGCATAGTCATAGTCATATCCATATCCATATCCATATCCATATCCATATCCATATTCATACTCATATTCATATTCATATTCATATTCATGTTCATAGTCATATTCATATTCATATTCATATTCATATTCATGTTCATATTCATATTCATAGTCATATTCATATTCATATGCATATGCATATCCATATCCATATGCATATGCATATCCATATCCATATCCATATCCATATCCATATGCATATCCATATTCATATGCATATGCATATTCATATTCATATGCATATACATATTCATATTCATATGCATATTCATATTCATAGTCATACTCATATTCATAGTCATATTCATATTCATAGTCATATTCATATTCATATTCATATACATATTCATATTCATATTCATAGTCATAGTCATATTCATATTCATACTCATACTCATATTCATACTCATATTCATATTCATACTCATACTCATATGCATACTCATATTCATATTCATACTCATATTCATATTCATAGTCATAGTCATATTCATATTCATAGTCATATTCATATTCATAGTCATATTCATATTCATATTCATATTCATATTCATATTCAAAGTCATATTCATATTCATAGTCATATTCATATTCATAGTCATATTCATATTCATAGTCATATGCATAGTCATAGTCATATCCATATCCATATCCATATCCATATTCATATTCATATTCATATTCATATTCATATTCATATTCATATTCATATTCATATTCATATTCATATTCATATTCATATTCATATTCATATTCATATTCATATTCATATTCATAGTCATATTCATACTCATATTCATATTCATATTCATATTCATATTCATATTCATATTCATAGTCATATTCATATTCATATTCATATTCATATTCATACTCATAGTCATATTCATATTCATATTCATATTCATATTCATATTCATATTCATATTCATATTCATATTCATATTCATATTCATATTCATATTCATATTCATAGTCATATTCATATTCATATTCATAGTCATATCCATATTCATATGCATATGCATATTCATATTCATATGCATATGCATATTCATATTCATATGCATATTCATATTCATAGTCATATTCATATTCATAGTCATATTCATATTCATATTCATAGTCATATTCATATTCATATTCATACTCATACTCATATTCATAGTCATATTCATATTCATACTCATATTCATATTCATACTCATATTCATATTCATATTCATATTCATATTCATAGTCATATTCATATTCATATTCATATTCATCGTCATATGCATAGTCATAGTCATATCCATATCCATATCCATATCCATATCCATATTCATATTCATATTCATATTCATATTCATATTCATACTCATACTCATATTCATAGTCATATTCATACTCATATTCATATTCATACTCATATTCATAGTCATATTCATATTCATATTCATACTCATACTCATATTCATAGTCATATTCATATTCATACTCATATTCATATTCATACTCATATTCATATTCATATTCATATTCATATTCATAGTCATATTCATATTCATATTCATATTCATAGTCATATGCATAGTCATAGTCATATCCATATCCATATCCATATCCATATCCATATTCATATTCATATTCATATTCATATTCATATTCATACTCATACTCATATTCATAGTCATATTCATATTCATACTCATATTCATATTCATACTCATATTCATATTCATATTCATAGTCATATTCATATTCATATTCATATTCATATTCATACTCATACTCATATTCATAGTCATATTCATATTAATACTCATATTCATATTCATACTCATATTCATATTCATATTCATACTCATACTCATATTCATAGTCATATTCATATTAATACTCATATTCATATTCATACTCATATTCATATTCATATTCATAGTCATATGCATAGTCATAGTCATATCCATATCCATATCCATATCCATATCCATATCCATATCCATATCCATATCCATATCCATATTCATATTCATATTCATATTCATATTCATATTCATACTCATACTCATATTCATAGTCATATTCATATTCATACTCATATTCATATTCATACTCATATTCATATTCATATTCATAGTCATATTCATATTCATAGTCATATGCATAGTCATAGTCATATCCATATCCATATCCATATCCATATCCATATCCATATCCATATTCATATTCATATTCATATTCATATTCATATTCATACTCATACTCATATTCATAGTCATATTCATATTAATACTCATATTCATATTCATACTCATATTCATATTCATATTCATAGTCATATGCATAGTCATATCCATATCCATATCCATATCCATATCCATATTCATACTCATATTCATATTCATATTCATATTCATGTTCATAGTCATATTCATATTCATATTCATATTCATATTCATGTTCATATTCATATTCATAGTCATATTCATATTCATATGCATATGCATATCCATATCCATATGCATATGCATATCCATATCCATATCCATATCCATATCCATATGCATATCCATATTCATATGCATATGCATATTCATATTCATATGCATATGCATATTCATATTCATATGCATATTCATATTCATATTCATATTCATATTCATAGTCATATTCATATTCATAGTCATATTCATATTCATAGTCATATTCATATTCATATTCATACTCATATTCATATTCATATTCATAGTCATAGTCATATTCATATTCATACTCATACTCATATTCATACTCATATTCATATTCATACTCATACTCATATGCATACTCATATTCATATTCATACTCATATTCATATTCATAGTCATAGTCATATTCATATTCTTAGTCATATTCATATTCATAGTCATATTCATATTCATATTCATATTCATATTCATATTCAAAGTCATATTCATATTCATATTCATAGTCATATTCATATTCATAGTCATATGCATAGTCATAGTCATATCCATATCCATATCCATATCCATATCCATATCCATATTCATATTCATATTCATATTCATATTCATATTCATAATCATACTCATACTCATATTCATATTCATATTCATATTCATACTCATATTCATATTCATACTCATATTCATATTCATATTCATAGTCATATGCATAGTCATAGTCATATCCATATCCATATCCATATCCATATCCATATTCATACTCATATTCATATTCATATTCATATTCATGTTCATAGTCATATTCATATTCATATTCATATTCATATTCATGTTCATATTCATATTCATAGTCATATTCATATTCATATGCATATCCATATGCATATGCATATCCATATCCATATCCATATCCATATCCATATCCATATGCATATCCATATTCATATGCATATGCATATTCATATTCATATGCATATGCATATTCATATTCATATGCATATGCATATTCATATTCATATGCATATTCATATTCATAGTCATATTCATATTCATAGTCATATTCATATTCATAGTCATATAAATATTCATATTCATATTCATATTCATATTCATATTCATAGTCATAGTCATATTCATATTCATACTCATACTCATATTCATACTCATATTCATATTCATACTCATACTCATATGCATACTCATATTCATATTCATACTCATATTCATATTCATAGTCATAGTCATATTCATATTCTTAGTCATATTCATATTCATAGTCATATTCATATTCATATTCATATTCATATTCATATTCAAAGTCATATTCATATTCATAGTCATATTCATATTCATAGTCATATTCATATTCATAGTCATATGCATAGTCATAGTCATATCCATATCCATATCCATATCCATATTCATATTCATATTCATATTCATATTCATATTCATATTCATATTCATATTCATATTCATATTCATAGTCATATGCATAGTCATAGTCATATCCATATCCATATCCATATCCATATCCATATTCATACTCATATTCATATTCATATTCATATTCATGTTCATAGTCATATTCATATTCATATTCATATTCATATTCATGTTCATATTCATATTCATAGTCATATTCATATTCATATGCATATCCATATCCATATGAATATGCATATCCATATCCATATCCATATCCATATCCATATCCATATGCATATCCATATTCATATGCATATGCATATTCATATTCATATGCATATGCATATTCATATTCATATGCATATTCATATTCATAGTCATATTCATATTCATAGTCATATTCATATTCATATTCATAGTCATATTCATATTCATATTCATACTCATACTCATATTCATAGTCATATTCATATTCATACTCATATTCATATTCATACTCATATTCATATTCATATTCATATTCATATTCATATTCATAGTCATATTCATATTCATATTCATATTCATATTCATATTCATATTCATATTCATATTCATATTCATATTCATATTCATACTCATATTCATATTCATATTCATATTCATAATCATACTCATACTCATATTCATATTCATATTCATATTCATACTCATATTCATATGCATACTCATATTCATATTCATATTCATAGTCATATGCATAGTCATAGTCATATCCATATCCATATCCATATCCATATCCATATTCATACTCATATTCATATTCATATTCATATTCATGTTCATAGTCATATTCATATTCATATTCATATTCATATTCATGTTCATATTCATATTCATAGTCATATTCATATTCATATGCATATCCATATGCATATGCATATCCATATCCATATCCATATCCATATCCATATCCATATGCATATCCATATTCATATGCATATGCATATTCATATTCATATTCATATGCATATGCATATTCATATTCATATGCATATTCATATTCATAGTCATATTCATATTCATAGTCATATTCATATTCATAGTCATATAAATATTCATATTCATATTCATATTCATATTCATATTCATAGTCATAGTCATATTCATATTCATACTCATACTCATATTCATACTCATATTCATATTCATACTCATACTCATATGCATACTCATATTCATATTCATACTCATATTCATAGTCATAGTCATATTCATATTCTTAGTCATATTCATATTCATAGTCATATTCATATTCATACTCATATTCATATTCATACTCATATTCATATTCATAGTCATAGTCATATTCATATTCTTAGTCATATTCATATTCATAGTCATATTCATATTCATATTCATATTCATATTCATATTCAAAGTCATATTCATATTCATAGTCATATTCATATTCATAGTCATATTCATATTCATATTCATATTCATATTCATGTTCATAGTCATATTCATATTCATATTCATATTCATATTCATGTTCATATTCATATTCATAGTCATATTCATATTCATATGCATATGCATATCCATATCCATATGCATATGCATATCCATATTCATAGTCATATTCATAGTCATATTCATATTCATATTCATAGTCATATTCATAGTCATATTCATATTCATATTCATATTCATATTCATAGTCATATTCATATTCATATTCATATTCATATTCATAGTCATATTCATATTCATATTCATATTCATATTCATATTCATATTCATATTCATATTCATATTCATATTCATATTCATAATCATATTCATATTCATATTCATATTCATATTCATACTCATATTCATATTCATATTCATATTCATAGTCATATTCATAGTCATATCCATATTCATATGCATATGCATATTCATATTCATATGCATATGCATATTCATATTCATATGCATATTCATATTCATAGTCATATTCATATTCATAGTCATATTCATATTCGTATTCATATTCATATTCATATTCATATTCATATTCATATTCATATTCATAGTCATATTCATGTTCATATTCATATTCATAGTCATATTCATATTCATATGCATATGCATATCCATATCCATATGCATATGCATATCCATATTCATATTCATACTCATATTCATATTCATATTCATACTCATATTCATATTCATACTCATATTCATATTCATAGTCATATTCATATTCATATTCATAGTCATATTCATATTCATATTCATAGTCATATTCATATTCATACTCATATTCATATTCATACTCATATTCATATTCATATTCATATTCATAGTCATATTCATAGTCATATCCATATTCATATGCATATGCATATTCATATTCATATGCATATGCATATTCATATTCATATGCATATTCATATTCATAGTCATATTCATATTCATAGTCATATTCATATTCGTATTCATATTCATATTCATATTCATATTCATATTCATATTCATATTCATAGTCATATTCATGTTCATATTCATATTCATAGTCATATTCATATTCATATGCATATGCATATCCATATCCATATGCATATGCATATCCATATTCATATTCATACTCATATTCATATTCATATTCATACTCATATTCATATTCATAGTCATATTCATATTCATATTCATAGTCATATTCATATTCATATTCATAGTCATATTCATATTCATATTCATATTCATATTCATAGTCATATTCATATTCATATTCATAGTCATATTCATATTCATATTCATAGTCATATTCATATTCATATTCATAGTCATATTCATATTCATATTCATACTCATACTCATATTCATAGTCATATTCATATTCATATTCATATTCATATTCATATTCATATTCATAGTCATAGTCATATTCATATTCATACTCATACTCATATTCATACTCATATTCATATTCATACTCATATTCATATTCATACTCATATTCATATTCATATTCATAGTCATATTCATATTCATATTCATAGTCATATTCATATTCATATTCATAGTCATATTCATATTCATATTCATAGTCATATTCATATTCATATTCATACTCATACTCATATTCATAGTCATATTCATATTCATATTCATATTCATATTCATATTCATAGTCATAGTCATATTCATATTCATACTCATACTCATATTCATACTCATATTCATATTCATACTCATACTCATATGCATACTCATATTCATATTCATACTCATATTCATATTCATAGTCATAGTCATATTCATATTCTTAGTCATATTCATATTCATATTCATACTCATACTCATATTCATAGTCATATTCATATTCATATTCATATTCATATTCATATTCATATTCATATTCATATTCATAGTCATATTCATATTCATATTCATAGTCATATTCATATTCATATTCATACTCATACTCATATTCATAGTCATATTCATATTCATATTCATATTCATATTCATATTCATATTCATAGTCATAGTCATATTCATATTCATACTCATACTCATATTCATACTCATATTCATATTCATACTCATACTCATATGCATACTCATATTCATATTCATACTCATATTCATATTCATAGTCATAGTCATATTCATATTCTTATTCATAGTCATATTCATATTCTTAGTCATATTCATATTCATAGTCATATTCATATTCATATTCATATTCATATTCATATTCAAAGTCATATTCATATTCATAGTCATATGCAAAGTCATAGTCATATCCATATCCATATCCATATCCATATTCATATTCATATTCATATTCATATTCATATTCATATTCATATTCATATTCATATTCATATTCATATTCATATTCATAGTCATATTCATACTCATATTCATATTCATACTCATATTCATATTCATAGTCATATTCATACTCATATTCATATTCATACTCATATTCATATTCATATTCATATTCATAGTCATATTCATATTCATATTCATATTCATATTCATAGTCATATTCATATTCATATTCATATTCATATTCATACTCATATTCATATTCATATTCATATTCATATTCATATTCATATTCATAGTCATAGTCATATTCATATTCATATTCATATTCATATTCATATTCATATTCATATTCATATTCATATTCATATTCATATTCATATTCATATTCATATTCATACTCATATTCATATTCATATTCATATGCATAGTCATATTCATAGTCATATCCATATTCATATGCATATGCATATTCATATTCATATGCATATGCATATTCATAATCATATGCATATTCATATTCATAGTCATATTCATATTCATAGTCATATTCATATTCATATTCATAGTCATATTCATATTCATATTCATACTCATATTCATAGTCATATTCATATTCATATGAATATGAATATGAGTATGACTACTCATATTCATATTCATATTCATATTCATAGTCATATTCATATTCATATTCATATTCATATTCATATTCATATTCATATTCATATTCATATTCATATTCATATTCATATTCATATTCATATTCATAGTCATATTCATACTCATATTCATATTCATACTCATATTCATATTCATAGTCATATTCATACTCATATTCGTATTCATACTCATATTCATATTCATATTCATATTCATAGTGATATTCATATTCATATTCATATTCATATTCATATTCATATTCATATTCATATTCATATTCATATTCATATTCATATTCATATTCATACTCATATTCATATTCATATTCATACTCATATTCATATTCATATTCATATTCATATTCATATTCATATTCATAGTCATAGTCATATTCATATTCAAATTCATACTCATACTCATATTCATAGTCATATTCATATTCATACTCATATTCATATTCATACTCATATTCATATTCATATTCATATTCATATTCATAGTCATATTCATATCATATTCATATTCATAGTCATATGCATAGTCATAGTCATATCCATATCCATATCCATATCCATATCCATATTCATATTCATATTCATATTCATATTCATATTCATACTCATACTCATATTCATAGTCATATTCATATTCATACTCATATTCATATTCATACTCATGTTCATATTCATATTCATAGTCATATGCATAGTCATAGTCATATCCATATCCATATCCATATCCATATCCATATCCATATTCATACTCATATTCATATTCATATTCATATTCATGTTCATAGTCATATTCATATTCATATTCATATTCATATTCATGTTCATATTCATATTCATAGTCATATTCATATTCATATGCATATGCATATCCATATCCATTTGCATATGCATATCCATATCCATATCCAAATCCATATCCATATGCATATCCATATTCATATGCATATGCATATTCATATTCATATGCATATGCATATTCATATTCATAGTCATATTCATATTCATAGTCATATACATATTCATATTCATATTCATATTCATATTCATATTCATAGTCATAGTCATATTCATATTCATACTCATACTCATATTCATACTCATATTCATATTCATACTCATACTCATATGCATACTCATATTCATATTCATACTCATATTCATATTCATAGTCATAGTCATATTCATATTCTTAGTCATATTCATATTCATAGTCATATTCATATTCATATTCATATTCATATTCATATTCAAAGTCATATTCATATTCATAGTCATATGCAAAGTCATAGTCATATCCATATCCATATCCATATCCATATTCATATTCATATTCATATTCATATTCATATTCATATTCATATTCATATTCATATTCATATTCATATTCATATTCATATTCATATTCATATGCATATGCATATTCATATTCATATGCATATGCATATTCATATTCATAGTCATATTCATATTCATAGTCATATTCATATTCATATTCATATTCATATTCATATTCATATTCATAGTCATAGTCATAGTCATATTCATATTCATATTCATAGTCATACTCATATTCATATTCATACTCATACTCATATGCATACTCATATTCATATTCATACTCATATTCATATTCATAGTCATAGTCATATTCATATTCTTAGTCATATTCATATTCATAGTCATATTCATATTCATATTCATATTCATATTCATATTCAAAGTCATATTCATATTCATAGTCATATGCAAATTCATAGTCATATCCATATCCATATCCATATCCATATTCATATTCATATTCATATTCATATTCATATTCATATTCATATTCATATTCATATTCATATTCATATTCATATTCATATTCATAGTCATATTCATATTCATATTCATATTCATATTCATATTCATATTCATATTCATATTCATAATCATATTCATATTCATATTCATATTCATATTCATATTCATATTCATATTCATATTCATATTCATAGTCATATTCATAGTCATATCCATATTCATATGCATATGCATATTCATATTTATATGCATATGCATATTCATATTCATATGCATATTCATATTCATAGTCATATTCATATTCATAGTCATATTCATATTCATAGTCATATTCATACTCATATTCATATTCATACTCATATTCATATTCATATTCATATTCATAGTCATATTCATATTCATATTCATAATCATATTCATATTCATATTCATATTCATATTCATATTCATATTCATATTCATATTCATATTCATATTCATATTCATAGTCATATTCATATACATATTCATATTCATATTCATATTCATAGTCATATTCATACTCATATTCATATTCATACTCATATTCATATTCATATTCATACTCATATTCATATTCATATTCATATGCATACTCATATTCATATTCATACTCATATTCATATTCATAGTCATAGTCATATTCATATTCTTAGTCATATTCATATTCATAGTCATATCCATATTCATATTCATATTCATATTCATATTCAAAGTCATATTCATATTCATAGTCATATGCAAAGTCATAGTCATATCCATATCCATATCCATATCCATATTCATATTCATATTCATATTCATACTCATATTCATATTCATACTCATATTCATATTCATATTCATATTCATATTCATATTCATAATCATATTCATATTCATATTCATATTCATATTCATATTCCTATTCATATTCATATTCATATTCATATTCATAGTCATATTCATACTCATATTCATATTCATACTCATATTCATATTCATAGTCATATTCATACTCATATTCATATTCATACTCATATTCATATTCATATTCATATTCATAGTCATATTCATATTCATATTCATATTCATATTCATAGTCATATTCATATTCATATTCATATTCATATTCATACTCATATTCATATTCATATTCATATTCATATTCATATTCATATTCATAGTCATAGTCATATTCATATTCATATTCATATTCATATTCATATTCATATTCATATTCATATTCATATTCATATTCATATTCATATTCATATTCATATTCATATTCATACTCATATTCATATTCATATTCATATGCATAGTCATATTCATAGTCATATCCATATTCATATGCATATGCATATTCATATTCATATGCATATGCATATTCATATTCATATGCATATTCATATTCATAGTCATATTCATATTCATAGTCATATTCATATTCATATTCATAGTCATATTCATATTCATATTCATACTCATATTCATAGTCATATTCATATTCATATGAATATGAATATGAGTATGACTACTCATATTCATATTCATATTCATATTCATAGTCATATTCATATTCATATTCATATTCATATTCATATTCATATTCATATTCATATTCATATTCATATTCATATTCATATTCATATTCATATTCATAGTCATATTCATACTCATATTCATATTCATACTCATATTCATATTCATAGTCATATTCATACTCATATTCGTATTCATACTCATATTCATATTCATATTCATATTCATAGTGATATTCATATTCATATTCATATTCATATTCATATTCATATTCATATTCATATTCATATTCATATTCATATTCATATTCATATTCATACTCATATTCATATTCATATTCATACTCATATTCATATTCATATTCATATTCATATTCATATTCATATTCATAGTCATAGTCATATTCATATTCAAATTCATACTCATACTCATATTCATAGTCATATTCATATTCATACTCATATTCATATTCATACTCATATTCATATTCATATTCATATTCATATTCATAGTCATATTCATATTCATATTCATATTCATAGTCATATGCATAGTCATAGTCATATCCATATCCATATCCATATCCATATCCATATTCATATTCATATTCATATTCATATTCATATTCATACTCATACTCATATTCATAGTCATATTCATATTCATACTCATATTCATATTCATACTCATGTTCATATTCATATTCATAGTCATATGCATAGTCATAGTCATATCCATATCCATATCCATATCCATATCTATATCCATATTCATACTCATATTCATATTCATATTCATATTCATGTTCATAGTCATATTCATATTCATATTCATATTCATATTCATGTTCATATTCATATTCATAGTCATATTCATATTCATATGCATATGCATATCCATATCCATTTGCATATGCATATCCATATCCATATCCAAATCCATATCCATATGCATATCCATATTCATATGCATATGCATATTCATATTCATATGCATATGCATATTCATATTCATAGTCATATTCATATTCATAGTCATATTCATATTCATATTCATATTCATATTCATATTCATATTCATAGTCATAGTCATATTCATATTCATACTCATACTCATATTCATACTCATATTCATATTCATACTCATACTCATATGCATACTCATATTCATATTCATACTCATATTCATATTCATAGTCATAGTCATATTCATATTCTTAGTCATATTCATATTCATAGTCATATTCATATTCATATTCATATTCATATTCATATTCAAAGTCATATTCATATTCATAGTCATATGCAAAGTCATAGTCATATCCATATCCATATCCATATCCATATTCATATTCATATTCATATTCATATTCATATTCATATTCATATTCATATTCATATTCATATTCATATTCATATTCATATTCATATGCATATGCATATTCATATTCATATGCATATGCATATTCATATTCATAGTCATATTCATATTCATAGTCATATTCATATTCATATTCATATTCATATTCATATTCATATTCATAGTCATAGTCATAGTCATATTCATATTCATATTCATAGTCATACTCATATTCATATTCATACTCATACTCATATGCATACTCATATTCATATTCATACTCATATTCATATTCATAGTCATAGTCATATTCATATTCTTAGTCATATTCATATTCATAGTCATATTCATATTCATATTCATATTCATATTCATATTCAAAGTCATATTCATATTCATAGTCATATGCAAATTCATAGTCATATCCATATCCATATCCATATCCATATTCATATTCATATTCATATTCATATTCATATTCATATTCATATTCATATTCATATTCATATTCATATTCATATTCATATTCATATTCATATTCATATTCATATTCATAGTCATATTCATACTCATATTCATATTCATACTCATATTCATATTCATAGTCATATTCATACTCATATTCGTATTCATACTCATATTCATATTCATATTCATATTCATAGTGATATTCATATTCATATTCATATTCATATTCATATTCATATTCATATTCATATTCATATTCATATTCATATTCATATTCATATTCATACTCATATTCATATTCATATTCATACTCATATTCATATTCATATTCATATTCATATTCATATTCATATTCATAGTCATAGTCATATTCATATTCAAATTCATACTCATACTCATATTCATAGTCATATTCATATTCATACTCATATTCATATTCATACTCATATTCATATTCATATTCATATTCATATTCATAGTCATATTCATATTCATATTCATATTCATAGTCATATGCATAGTCATAGTCATATCCATATCCATATCCATATCCATATCCATATTCATATTCATATTCATATTCATATTCATATTCATACTCATACTCATATTCATAGTCATATTCATATTCATACTCATATTCATATTCATACTCATGTTCATATTCATATTCATAGTCATATGCATAGTCATAGTCATATCCATATCCATATCCATATCCATATCTATATCCATATTCATACTCATATTCATATTCATATTCATATTCATGTTCATAGTCATATTCATATTCATATTCATATTCATATTCATGTTCATATTCATATTCATAGTCATATTCATATTCATATGCATATGCATATCCATATCCATTTGCATATGCATATCCATATCCATATCCAAATCCATATCCATATGCATATCCATATTCATATGCATATGCATATTCATATTCATATGCATATGCATATTCATATTCATAGTCATATTCATATTCATAGTCATATTCATATTCATATTCATATTCATATTCATATTCATATTCATAGTCATAGTCATATTCATATTCATACTCATACTCATATTCATACTCATATTCATATTCATACTCATACTCATATGCATACTCATATTCATATTCATACTCATATTCATATTCATAGTCATAGTCATATTCATATTCTTAGTCATATTCATATTCATAGTCATATTCATATTCATATTCATATTCATATTCATATTCAAAGTCATATTCATATTCATAGTCATATGCAAAGTCATAGTCATATCCATATCCATATCCATATCCATATTCATATTCATATTCATATTCATATTCATATTCATATTCATATTCATATTCATATTCATATTCATATTCATATTCATATTCATATGCATATGCATATTCATATTCATATGCATATGCATATTCATATTCATAGTCATATTCATATTCATAGTCATATTCATATTCATATTCATATTCATATTCATATTCATATTCATAGTCATAGTCATAGTCATATTCATATTCATATTCATAGTCATACTCATATTCATATTCATACTCATACTCATATGCATACTCATATTCATATTCATACTCATATTCATATTCATAGTCATAGTCATATTCATATTCTTAGTCATATTCATATTCATAGTCATATTCATATTCATATTCATATTCATATTCATATTCAAAGTCATATTCATATTCATAGTCATATGCAAATTCATAGTCATATCCATATCCATATCCATATCCATATTCATATTCATATTCATATTCATATTCATATTCATATTCATATTCATATTCATATTCATATTCATATTCATATTCATATTCATATTCATAGTCATATTCATATTCATATTCATATTCATATTCATATTCATATTCATATTCATATTCATAATCATATTCATATTCATATTCATATTCATATTCATATTCATATTCATATTCATATTCATATTCATATTCATAGTCATATTCATAGTCATATCCATATTCATATGCATATGCATATTCATATTTATATGCATATGCATATTCATATTCATATGCATATTCATATTCATAGTCATATTCATATTCATAGTCATATTCATATTCATAGTCATATTCATACTCATATTCATATTCATACTCATATTCATATTCATATTCATATTCATAGTCATATTCATATTCATATTCATAATCATATTCATATTCATATTCATATTCATATTCATATTCATATTCATATTCATATTCATATTCATATTCATATTCATAGTCATATTCATATACATATTCATATTCATATTCATATTCATAGTCATATTCATACTCATATTCATATTCATACTCATATTCATATTCATATTCATACTCATATTCATATTCATATTCATATGCATACTCATATTCATATTCATACTCATATTCATATTCATATTCATATTCATAGTCATATTCATATTCATACTCATATCCATATTCATATTCATATTCATACTCATATTCATATTCATAGTCATATTCATACTCATATTCATATTCATACTCATATTCATATTCATATTCATATTCATAGTCATATTCATATTCATATTCATAATCATATTCATATTCATATTCATATTCATATTCATATTCATATTCATATTCATATTCATATTCATATTCATATTCATATTCATATACATATTCATATTCATATTCATATTCATAGTCATATTCATATTCATATTCATAGTCATATTCATATTCATATTCATAGTCATATTCATATTCATATTCATACTCATACTCATATTCATAGTCATATTCATATTCATATTCATATTCATATTCATATTCATATTCATATTCATAGTCATAGTCATATTCATACTCATATTCATATTCATACTCATACTCATATGCATACTCATATTCATATTCATATTCATAGTCATATTCATATTCATATTCATAGTCATATTCATATTCATATTCATACTCATACTCATATTCATAGTCATATTCATATTCATATTCATATTCATATTCATATTCATATTCATATTCATAGTCATAGTCATATTCATACTCATATTCATATTCATACTCATACTCATATGCATACTCATATTCATATTCATACTCATATTCATATTCATAGTCATAGTCATATTCATATTCTTAGTCATATTCATATTCATAGTCATATGCATAGTCATAGTCATATCCATATCCATATCCATATCCATATTCATATTCATATTCATATTCATATTCATATTCATATTCATATTCATATTCATATTCATAGTCATATTCATACTCATATTCATATTCATACTCATATTCATATTCATAGTCATATTCATACTCATATTCGTATTCATACTCATATTCATATTCATATTCATATTCCTATTCATATTCATATTCATATTCATATTCATATTCATATTCATATTCATATTCATATTCATATTCATATTCATATTCATATTCATATTCATACTCATATTCATATTCATATTCATATTCATATTCATAATCATATTCATATTCATAGTCATAGTCATATTCATATTCATATTCATACTCATACTCATATTCATAGTCATATTCATATTCATACTCATATTCATATTCATACTCATATTCATATTCATATTCATATTCATATTCATAGTCATATTCATATTCATATTCATATTCATAGTCATATGCATAGTCATAGTCATATCCATATCCATATCCATATCCATATCCATATTCATATTCATATTCATATTCATATTCATATTCATATTCATACTCATACTCATATTCATAGTCATATTCATATTCATACTCATATTCATATTCATACTCATGTTCATATTCATATTCATAGTCATATGCATAGTCATAGTCATATCCATATCCATATCCATATCCATACCCATATCCATATCCATATCCATATTCATACTCATATTCATATTCATATTCATATTCATGTTCATAGTCATATTCATATTCATATTCATATTCATATTCATGTTCATATTCATATTCATAGTCATATTCATATTCATATGCATATGCATATCCATATCCATATGCATATGCATATCCATATCCATATCCAAATCCATATCCATATGCATATCCATATTCATATGCATATGCCTATTCATATTCATATGCATATGCATATTCATATTCATAGTCATATTCATATTCATATTCATATTCATATTCATATTCATAGTCATAGTCATATTCATATTCATACTCATACTCATATTCATACTCATATTCATATTCATACTCATACTCATATGCATACTCATATTCATATTCATAGTCATATTCATATTCATAGTCATAGTCATATTCATATTCTTAGTCATATTCATATTCATAGTCATATTCATATTCATATTCATAATCATATTCATATTCAAAGTCATATTCATATTCATAGTCATATTCATATTCATATTCATATTCATATTCATATTCAAAGTCATATTCATATTCATAGTCATATTCATATTCATATTCATAGTCATATTCATATTCATATTCATAGTCATATTCATATTCATATTCATAGTCATATTCATATTCATATTCATACTCATACTCATATTCATATTCATATTCATATTCATATTCATATTCATATTCATATTCATATTCATATTCATATACATATTCATATTCATATTCATATTCATAGTCATATTCATATTCATATTCATAGTCATATTCATATTCATATTCATAGTCATATTCATATTCATATTCATACTCATACTCATATTCATAGTCATATTCATATTCATATTCATATTCATATTCATATTCATATTCATAGTCATAGTCATATTCATATTCATACTCATACTCATATTCATACTCATATTCATATTCATACTCATACTCATATGCATACTCATATTCATATTCATACTCATATTCATATTCATAGTCATAGTCATATTCATATTATTAGTCATATTCATATTCATAGTCATATTCATATTCATATTCATATTCATATTCATATTCAAAGTCATATTCATATTCATATTCATATTCATATTCATATTCATATTCATATTCATATTCATATTCATATTCATATTCATAGTCATAGTCATATTCATATTCATATTCATACTCATACTCATATTCATAGTCATATTCATATTCATACTCATATTCATATTCATATTCATATTCATATTCATAGTCATATTCATATTCATATTCATATTCATAGTCATATGCATAGTCATAGTCATATCCATATCCATATCCATATCCATATCCATATTGATATTCATATTCATATTCATATTCATATTCATACTCATACTCATATTCATAGTCATATTCATATTCATACTCATATTCATATTCATACTCATGTTCATATTCATATTCATATTCATATTCATATTCATAGTCATATTCATATTCATATTCATAGTCATATTCATATTCATATTCATAGTCATATTCATATTCATATTCATATTCATATTCATAGTCATATTCATATTCATATTCATAGTCATATTCATATTCATATTCATACTCATACTCATATTCATATTCATATTCATATTCATATTCATATTCATATTCATATTCATATTCATATTCATATACATATTCATATTCATATTCATATTCATAGTCATATTCATATTCATATTCATAGTCATATTCATATTCATATTCATAGTCATATTCATATTCATATTCATACTCATACTCATATTCATAGTCATATTCATATTCATATTCATATTCATATTCATATTCATATTCATAGTCATAGTCATATTCATATTCATACTCATACTCATATTCATACTCATATTCATATTTATACTCATACTCATATGCATACTCATATTCATATTCATACTCATATTCATATTCATAGTCATAGTCATATTCATATTATTAGTCATATTCATATTCATAGTCATATTCATATTCATATTCATATTCATATTCATATTCAAAGTCATATTCATATTCATATTCATATTCATATTCATATTCATATTCATATTCATATTCATATTCATATTCATATTCATAGTCATAGTCATATTCATATTCATATTCATACTCATACTCATATTCATAGTCATATTCATATTCATACTCATATTCATATTCATATTCATATTCATATTCATAGTCATATTCATATTCATATTCATATTCATAGTCATATGCATAGTCATAGTCATATCCATATCCATATCCATATCCATATCCATATTGATATTCATATTCATATTCATATTCATACTCATACTCATATTCATAGTCATATTCATATTCATACTCATATTCATATTCATACTCATGTTCATATTCATATTCATAGTCATATGCATAGTCATAGTCATATCCATATCCATATCCATATCCATATCCATATCCATATTCATACTCATATTCATATTCATATTCATATTCATGTTCATAGTCATATTCATATTCATATTCATATTCATATTCATGTTCATATTCATATTCATAGTCATATTCATATTCATATGCATATGCATATCCATATCCATATGCATATGCATATCCATATCCATATCCAAATCCATATCCATATGCATATCCATATTCATATGCATATGCATATTCATATTCATATGCATATGCATATCAATATTCATAGTCATATTCATATTCATAGTCATATTCATATTCATATTCATATTCATATTCATATTCATATTCATAGTCATAGTCATATTCATATTCATACTCATACTCATATTCATACTCATATTCATATTCATACTCATACTCATATGCATACTCATATTCATATTCATACTCATATTCATATTCATAGTCATAGTCATATTCATATTCTTAGTCATATTCATATTCATAGTCATATTCATATTCATATTCATATTCATATTCATATTCAAAGTCATATTCATATTCATAGTCATATGCAAAGTCATAGTCATATCCATATCCATATCCATATCCATATTCATATTCATATTCATATTCATATTCATATTCATATTCATATTCATATTCATATTCATATTCATATTCATATTCATATTCATATTCATATTCATATTCATATTCATATGCATATGCATATTCATATTCATATGCATATGCATATTCATATTCATAGTCATATTCATATTCATAGTCATATTCATATTCATAGTCATAGTCATATTCATATTCTTAGTCATATTCATATTCATAGTCATATTCATATTCATATTCATATTCATATTCATATTCAAAGTCATATTCATATTCATAGTCATATGCATAGTCATAGTCATATCCATATCCATATCCATATCCATATCCATATGCATATTCATATTCATACTCATATTCATATTCATACTCATGTTCATATTCATATTCATAGTCATATGCATAGTCATAGTCATATCCATATCCATATCCATATCCATATCCATATTCATACTCATATTCATATTCATATTCATATCCATATCCATATCCATATCCATATCCATATTCATACTCATATTCATATTCATATTCATATTCATGTTCATAGTCATATTCATATTCATATTCATATTCATATTCATGTTCATATTCATATTCATAGTCATATTCATATTCATATGCATATGCATATCCATATCCATATGCATATGCATATCCATATCCATATCCAAATCCATATCCATATGCATATCCATATTCATATGCATATTCATATTCATATTCATATGCATATGCATATTCATATCCATAGTCATATTCATAGTCATAGTCATATTCATATTCATACTCATACTCATATTCATACTCATATTCATATTCATACTCATACTCATATGCATACTCATATTCATATTCATACTCATATTCATATTCATAGTCATAGTCATATTCATATTATTAGTCATATTCATATTCATAGTCATATTCATATTCATATTCATATTCATATTCATATTCAAAGTCATATTCATATTCATATTCATATTCATATTCATAGTCATATTCATATTCATATTCATAGTCATATTCATATTCATATTCATAGTCATATTCATATTCATATTCATACTCATACTCATATTCATAGTCATATTCATATTCATATTCATATTCATATTCATATTCATATTCATAGTCATAGTCATATTCATATTCATACTCATACTCATATTCATACTCATATTCATATTCATACTCATACTCATATGCATACTCATATTCATATTCATACTCATATTCATATTCATAGTCATAGTCATATTCATATTATTAGTCATATTCATATTCATAGTCATATTCATATTCATATTCATATTCATATTCATATTCAAAGTCATATTCATATTCATATTCATATTCATATTCATATTCATATTCATATTCATATTCATATTCATATTCATAGTCATAGTCATATTCATATTCATATTCATACTCATACTCATATTCATAGTCATATTCATATTCATACTCATATTCATATTCATACTCATATTCATATTCATATTCATATTCATATTCATAGTCATATTCATATTCATATTCATATTCATAGTCATATGCATAGTCATAGTCATATCCATATCCATATCCATATCCATATCCATATTCATATTCATATTCATATTCATATTCATATTCATACTCATACTCATATTCATAGTCATATTCATATTCATACTCATATTCATATTCATATTCATATTCATATTCATAGTCATATTCATATTCATATTCATATTCATAGTCATATGCATAGTCATAGTCATATCCATATCCATATCCATATCCATATCCATATTGATATTCATATTCATATTCATATTCATACTCATACTCATATTCATAGTCATATTCATATTCATACTCATATTCATATTCATACTCATGTTCATATTCATATTCATAGTCATATGCATAGTCATAGTCATATCCATATCCATATCCATATCCATATCCATATCCATATTCATACTCATATTCATATTCATATTCATATTCATGTTCATAGTCATATTCATATTCATATTCATATTCATATTCATGTTCATATTCATATTCATAGTCATATTCATATTCATATGCATATGCATATCCATATCCATATGCATATGCATATCCATATCCATATCCAAATCCATATCCATATGCATATCCATATTCATATGCATATGCATATTCATATTCATATGCATATGCATATTGATATTCATAGTCATATTCATATTCATAGTCATATTCATATTCATATTCATATTCATATTCATATTCATATTCATAGTCATAGTCATATTCATATTCATACTCATACTCATATTCATACTCATATTCATATTCATACTCATACTCATATGCATACTCATATTCATATTCATACTCATATTCATATTCATAGTCATAGTCATATTCATATTCTTAGTCATATTCATATTCATAGTCATATTCATATTCATATTCATATTCATATTCATATTCAAAGTCATATTCATATTCATAGTCATATGCAAAGTCATAGTCATATCCATATCCATATCCATATCCATATTCATATTCATATTCATATTCATATTCATATTCATATTCATATTCATATTCATATTCATATTCATATTCATATTCATATTCATATTCATATTCATATTCATATGCATATGCATATTCATATTCATATGCATATGCATATTCATATACATAGTCATATTCATATTCATAGTCATATTCATATTCATAGTCATAGTCATATTCATATTCTTAGTCATATTCATATTCATAGTCATATTCATATTCATATTCATATTCATATTCATATTCAAAGTCATATTCATATTCATAGTCATATGCATAGTCATAGTCATATCCATATCCATATCCATATCCATATCCATATGCATATTCATATTCATACTCATATTCATATTCATACTCATGTTCATATTCATATTCATAGTCATATGCATAGTCATAGTCATATCCATATCCATATCCATATCCATATCCATATTCATACTCATATTCATATTCATATTCATATCCATATCCATATCCATATCCATATCCATATTCATACTCATATTCATATTCATATTCATATTCATGTTCATAGTCATATTCATATTCATATTCATATTCATATTCATGTTCATATTCATATTCATAGTCATATTCATATTCATATGCATATGCATATCCATATCCATATGCATATGCATATCCATATCCATATCCAAATCCATATCCATATGCATATCCATATTCATATGCATATTCATATTCATATTCATATGCATATGCATATTCATATCCATAGTCATATTCATAGTCATAGTCATATTCATATTCATACTCATACTCATATTCATACTCATATTCATATTCATACTCATACTCATATGCATACTCATATTCATATTCATACTCATATTCATATTCATAGTCATAGTCATATTCATATTATTAGTCATATTCATATTCATAGTCATATTCATATTCATATTCATATTCATATTCATATTCAAAGTCATATTCATATTCATATTCATATTCATATTCATAGTCATATTCATATTCATATTCATAGTCATATTCATATTCATATTCATAGTCATATTCATATTCATATTCATACTCATACTCATATTCATAGTCATATTCATATTCATATTCATATTCATATTCATATTCATATTCATAGTCATAGTCATATTCATATTCATACTCATACTCATATTCATACTCATATTCATATTCATACTCATACTCATATGCATACTCATATTCATATTCATACTCATATTCATATTCATAGTCATAGTCATATTCATATTATTAGTCATATTCATATTCATAGTCATATTCATATTCATATTCATATTCATATTCATATTCAAAGTCATATTCATATTCATATTCATATTCATATTCATATTCATATTCATATTCATATTCATATTCATATTCATAGTCATAGTCATATTCATATTCATATTCATACTCATACTCATATTCATAGTCATATTCATATTCATACTCATATTCATATTCATACTCATATTCATATTCATATTCATATTCATATTCATAGTCATATTCATATTCATATTCATATTCATAGTCATATGCATAGTCATAGTCATATCCATATCCATATCCATATCCATATCCATATTCATATTCATATTCATATTCATATTCATATTCATACTCATACTCATATTCATAGTCATATTCATATTCATACTCATATTCATATTCATACTCATGTTCATATTCATATTCATAGTCATATGCATAGTCATAGTCATATCCATATCCATATCCATATCCATATCCATATTCATACTCATATTCATATTCATATTCATATTCATGTTCATAGTCATATTCATATTCATATTCATATTCATATTCATGTTCATATTCATATTCATAGTCATATTCATATTCATATGCATATGCATATCCATATCCATATGCATATGCATATCCATATCCATATCCAAATCCATATCCATATGCATATCCATATTCATATGCATATGCATATTCATATTCATATGCATATGCATATTCATATTCATATGCATATGCATATTCATATTCATAGTCATAGTCATATTCATAGTCATATTCATATTCATATTCATATTCATATTCATATTCATATTCATAGTCATAGTCATATTCATATTCATACTCATACTCATATTCATACTCATATTCATATTCATACTCATACTCATATGCATACTCATATTCATATTCATACTCATATTCATATTCATAGTCATAGTCATATTCATATTCTTAGTCATATTCATATTCATAGTCATATTCATATTCATATTCATATTCATATTCATATTCAAAGTCATATTCATATTCATAGTCATATGCAAAGTCATAGTCATATCCATATCCATATCCATATTCATAGTCATATTCATATTCATATTCATATTCATAGTCATATTCATATTCATACTCATACTCATATTCATATTCATATTCATAGTCATATTCATATTCATATTCATATTCATATTCATAGTCATATTCATATTCATATTCATATTCATATGCATATTCATATTCATAGTCATATTCATATTCATATTCATATTCATGTTCATATTCATATTCATATTCATATTCATATTCATATACATATTCATATTCATATTCATATTCATAGTCATATTCATATTCATATTCATAGTCATATTCATATTCATATGCGTATTCATACTCATACTCACAGTCATAGTCATAGTCATATTCATACTCATATTCATATTCATAGTCATAGTCATATTCATACTCATATTCATATTCATAGTCATAGTCATATTCATGGTCATATTCATATTCGTATTCATATTCATATTCATATTCATATTCATATTCATATTCATATTCATAGTCATATTCATATTCATATTCATAGTGATATTCATATTCATATTCATATTCATATTCATAGTCATATTCATATTCATAGTCATATTCATATTCATATTCATATTCATATTCATATTCATACTCATAGTCATATTCATATTCATATTCATAGTCATATTCATATTCATATTCATACTCATACTCATATTCATAGTCATAATCATATTCATACTCATATTCATATTCATATTCATATTCATATTCATAGTCATAGTCATATTCATATTCATACTCATACTCATATTCATACTCATATTCATATTCATACTCATACTCATATGCATACTCATATTCATATTCATACTCATATTCATATTCATAGTCATAGTCATATTCATATTCTTAGTCATATTCATATTCATAGTCATATTCATATTCATATTCATATTCATATTCATATTCAAAGTCATATTCATATTCATAGTCATATGCAAAGTCATAGTCATATCCATATCCATATCCATATCCATATTCATATTCATATTCATATTCATATTCATATTCATATTCATATTCATATTCATATTCATATTCATATTCATATTCATATTCATATTCATATTCATATTCATATTCATATGCATATGCATATTCATATTCATATGCATATGCATATTCATATTCATAGTCATATTCATATTCATAGTCATATTCATATTCATAGTCATAGTCATATTCATATTCTTAGTCATATTCATATTCATAGTCATATTCATATTCATATTCATATTCATATTCATATTCAAAGTCATATTCATATTCATAGTCATATGCATAGTCATAGTCATATCCATATCCATATCCATATCCATATCCATATGCATATTCATATTCATACTCATATTCATATTCATACTCATGTTCATATTCATATTCATAGTCATATGCATAGTCATAGTCATATCCATATCCATATCCATATCCATATCCATATTCATACTCATATTCATATTCATATTCATATCCATATCCATATCCATATCCATATCCATATTCATACTCATATTCATATTCATATTCATATTCATGTTCATAGTCATATTCATATTCATATTCATATTCATATTCATGTTCATATTCATATTCATAGTCATATTCATATTCATATGCATATGCATATCCATATCCATATGCATATGCATATCCATATCCATATCCAAATCCATATCCATATGCATATCCATATTCATATGCATATTCATATTCATATTCATATGCATATGCATATTCATATCCATAGTCATATTCATAGTCATAGTCATATTCATATTCATACTCATACTCATATTCATACTCATATTCATATTCATACTCATACTCATATGCATACTCATATTCATATTCATACTCATATTCATATTCATAGTCATAGTCATATTCATATTATTAGTCATATTCATATTCATAGTCATATTCATATTCATATTCATATTCATATTCATATTCAAAGTCATATTCATATTCATATTCATATTCATATTCATAGTCATATTCATATTCATATTCATAGTCATATTCATATTCATATTCATAGTCATATTCATATTCATATTCATACTCATACTCATATTCATAGTCATATTCATATTCATATTCATATTCATATTCATATTCATATTCATAGTCATAGTCATATTCATATTCATACTCATACTCATATTCATACTCATATTCATATTCATACTCATACTCATATGCATACTCATATTCATATTCATACTCATATTCATATTCATAGTCATAGTCATATTCATATTATTAGTCATATTCATATTCATAGTCATATTCATATTCATATTCATATTCATATTCATATTCAAAGTCATATTCATATTCATATTCATATTCATATTCATATTCATATTCATATTCATATTCATATTCATATTCATAGTCATAGTCATATTCATATTCATATTCATACTCATACTCATATTCATAGTCATATTCATATTCATACTCATATTCATATTCATACTCATATTCATATTCATATTCATATTCATATTCATAGTCATATTCATATTCATATTCATATTCATAGTCATATGCATAGTCATAGTCATATCCATATCCATATCCATATCCATATCCATATTCATATTCATATTCATATTCATATTCATATTCATACTCATACTCATATTCATAGTCATATTCATATTCATACTCATATTCATATTCATACTCATGTTCATATTCCATATGCATAGTCATAGTCATATCCATATCCATATCCATATCCATATCCATATTCATACTCATATTCATATTCATATTCATATTCATGTTCATAGTCATATTCATATTCATATTCATATTCATATTCATGTTCATATTCATATTCATAGTCATATTCATATTCATATGCATATGCATATCCATATCCATATGCATATGCATATCCATATCCATATCCAAATCCATATCCATATGCATATCCATATTCATATGCATATGCATATTCATATTCATATGCATATGCATATTCATATTCATATGCATATGCATATTCATATTCATAGTCATAGTCATATTCATAGTCATATTCATATTCATATTCATATTCATATTCATATTCATATTCATAGTCATAGTCATATTCATATTCATACTCATACTCATATTCATACTCATATTCATATTCATACTCATACTCATATGCATACTCATATTCATATTCATACTCATATTCATATTCATAGTCATAGTCATATTCATATTCTTAGTCATATTCATATTCATAGTCATATTCATATTCATATTCATATTCATATTCATATTCAAAGTCATATTCATATTCATAGTCATATGCAAAGTCATAGTCATATCCATATCCATATCCATATTCATAGTCATATTCATATTCATATTCATATTCATAGTCATATTCATATTCATACTCATACTCATATTCATATTCATATTCATAGTCATATTCATATTCATATTCATATTCATATTCATAGTCATATTCATATTCATATTCATATTCATATGCATATTCATATTCATAGTCATATTCATATTCATATTCATATTCATGTTCATATTCATATTCATATTCATATTCATATTCATATACATATTCATATTCATATTCATATTCATAGTCATATTCATATTCATATTCATAGTCATATTCATATTCATATGCGTATTCATACTCATACTCACAGTCATAGTCATAGTCATATTCATACTCATATTCATATTCATAGTCATAGTCATATTCATACTCATATTCATATTCATAGTCATAGTCATATTCATGGTCATATTCATATTCGTATTCATATTCATATTCATATTCATATTCATATTCATATTCATATTCATAGTCATATTCATATTCATATTCATAGTGATATTCATATTCATATTCATATTCATATTCATAGTCATATTCATATTCATAGTCATATTCATATTCATATTCATATTCATATTCATATTCATACTCATAGTCATATTCATATTCATATTCATAGTCATATTCATATTCATATTCATACTCATACTCATATTCATAGTCATAATCATATTCATACTCATATTCATATTCATATTCATATTCATATTCATAGTCATATTCATATTCATATTCATATTCATATTCATATTCATATTCATATTCATATTCATAGTCATATTCATATTCATATTCATAGTGATATTCATATTCATACTCATATTCATATTCATAGTCATAGTCATATTCATGGTCATATTCATATTCATACTCATAGTCATATTCATAGTCATACTCATACTCATATTCATACTCATACCAATATTCATAGTCATAATCATATTCATACTCATATTCATATTCATACTCATATTCATATTCATAGTCATATTCATATTCATATGCGTATTCATACTCATACTCACAGTCATAGTCATAGTCATATTCATACTCATATTCATATTCATAGTCATAGTCATATTCATGGTCATATTCATATTCGTATTCATATTCATATTCATATTCATATTCGTATTCATATTCATATTCATAGTCATATTCATACTCATATTCATATTCATACTCATATTCATATTCATATTCATATTCATAGTCATATTCATATTCATATTCATATTCATATTCATATTCATATTCATATTCATATTCATACTCATAGTCATATTCATATTCATATTCATAGTCATATTCATATTCATATTCATACTCATACTCATATTCATAGTCATAATCATATTCATACTCATATTCATATTCATACTCATATTCATATTCATATTCATATTCATATTCATAGTCATAGTCATATTCATATTCATATTCATATTCATATTCATATTCATATTCATACTCATACTCATAATCATAGTCATATTCATATTCATACTCATATTCATATTCATATTCATAGTCATATTCATATTCATATTCATATTCATGTTCATATTGATATTCATATTCATACTCATACTCATATTCATACTCATATTCATATTCATACTCGTATTCATATTCATACTCATACTCATATTCATACTCATATTCATATTCATATTCATATTCATAGTCGTATTCATATTCATACTCATACTCATATTCCTATTCCTATTCCTATTCATACTGATATTCATATGCATATTCATATTCATAGTCATATTCATGTTCATAGTCATATTCATATTCATATTCATATTCATGTTCATATTCATATTCATATTCATATTCATATTCATATTCATATTCATATTCATATTCATATTCATAGTCATATTCATATTCATACTCATACTCATATTCATACTCATATTCATATTCAAACTCATACTCATATTCATACTCATATTCATATTCATATTCATATTCATATTCATAGTCATATTCATATTCATAGTCATATTCATATTGATACTCATATTCATATTCATACTCATATTCATATTCATACTCATATTCATATTCATATTCATAGTCATATTCATATTCATATGCATATTCATACTCATACTCATAGGCATACTCATATTCATGTTCATACTCATATTCATACTCATACTCATATTCATATTCATATTCATATTCATATTCATATTCATATTCATACTCATATTCATAGTCATAATCATATTCATACTCATATTCATATTCATACTCATATTCATATTCATATTCATATTCATATTCATAGTCATATTCATATTCATATTCATAGTCATACTCATATTCATATTCATAGTCATAGTCATATTCATGGTCATATTCATATTCGTATTCATATTCATATTCATAGTCATATTTATATTCATACTCATACTCATATTCATATTCATAGTCATAGTCATATTCATATTCTTAGTCATATTCATATTCATATTCATATTCATATTCATATTCATATTCATATCCATATTCATATTCATATTCAAAGTCATATTCATATTCATAGTCATAATCATATTCATAGTCATATGCATAGTCATAGTCATATCCATATCCATATCCATATCCATATTCATATTCATACTCATATTCATATTCATATTCATATTCATATTCATACTCATATTCATATTCATAGTCATATTCATACTCATATTCATATTCATACTCATATTCATATTCATATTCATATTCATAGTCATATTCATATTCATATTCATATTCATATTCATATTCATATTCATATTCATATTCATATTCATATTCATAGTCATATTCATATTCATATTCATAGTCATATGCATATTCATATTCATACTCATACTCATATTCATAGTCATAATCGATATTCATACTCATATTCATATTCATACTCATATTCATATTCATATTCATATTCATATTCATAGTCATATTCATATTCATATTCATATTCATATTTATATCCATATTCATATTCATACTCATACTCATAATCATAGTCATATTCATATTCATACTCATATTCATATTCATACTCATATTCATATTCATATTCATAGTCATATGCATAGTCATAGTCATATCCATATCCATATCCATATCCATATCCATATCCATATCCATATTCATACTCATATTCATATTCATATTCATAGTCATATTCATATGCATATTCATATTCATAGTCATATTCATATGCATATTCATATTCCTAGTCATATTCATATTCATATTCATAGTCATATTCATATTCATATTCATATTCATATGCATATTCATATTCATAGTCATATTCATATTCATATTCATATTCATGTTCAATATTCATATTCATATTCATATTCATATTCATATTCATATTCATATACATATTCATATTCATATTCATATTCATATTCATATTCATATTCATAGTCATATTCATATTCAATGCGTATTCATACTCATACTCACAGTCATAGTCATAGTCATATTCATACTCATATTCATATTCATAGTCATAGTCATATTCATGGTCATATTCATATTCGTATTCATATTCATATTCATATTCATATTCATATTCATATTCATATTCATAGTCATATTCATATTCATATTCATAGTGATATTCATATTCATAATTCATATTCATATTCATAGTCATATTCATATTCATAGTCATATTCATATTTATACTCATACTCATATTCATACTCATATTCATATTCACACTCATATTCATATTCATACTCATATTCATATTCATATTATTCATATTCATATTCATAGTGATATTCATATTCATATTCATATTCATATTCATAGTCATATTCATATTCATAGTCATATTCATATTTATACTCATACTCATATTCATACTCATATTCATATTCACACTCATATTCATATTCATACTCATATTCATATTCATATTCATATTCATAGTCATATTCGTATTCATATTCATATTCATATTCATATTCATAGTCATATTCATATACATATTCATATTCATATTCATATTCATAGTCATATTCATATTCATAGTCATATTCATATTCATATGCGTATTCATACTCATACTCACAGTCATAGTCATAGTCATATTCATACTCATATTCAAATTCATAGTCATAGTCATATTCATGGTCATATTCATATTCGTATTCATATTCATATTCATAGTCATATTCATATTCATACTCATACTCATATTCATATTCATAGTCATAGTCATATTCATATTCTAAGTCATATTCATATTCATAGTCATATTCATATTCATATTCATATTCATATTCATATTCATATTCAAGTCATATTCATATTCATAGTCATAATCATATTCATAGTCATATGCATAGTCATAGTCATATTCATATTAATACTCATACTCATATTCATACTCATATTCATATTCACACTCATATTCATATTCATACTCATATTCATAAGTCATACTCATATTCATATTCATAGTCATAGTCATATTCATGGTCATATTCATATTCGTATTCATATTCATATTCATAGTCATATTTATATTCATACTCATACTCATATTCATATTCATAGTCATAGTCATATTCATATTCTTAGTCATATTCATATTCATATTCATATTCATATTCATATTCATATTCATATTCATATTCATATTCAAAGTCATATTCATATTCATAGTCATAATCATATTCATAGTCATATGCATAGTCATAGTCATATCCATATCCATATCCATATCCATATTCATATTCATACTCATATTCATAGTCATAGTCATATTCATGGTCATATTCATATTCGTATTCATATTCATATTCATAGTCATATTTATATTCATACTCATACTCATATTCATATTCATAGTCATAGTCATATTCATATTCTTAGTCATATTCATATTCATATTCATATTCATATTCATATTCATATTCATATTCATATTCATATTCAAAGTCATATTCATATTCATAGTCATAATCATATTCATAGTCATATGCATAGTCATAGTCATATCCATATCCATATCCATATCCATATTCATATTCATACTCATATTCATATTCATATTCATATTCATATTCATACTCATATTCATATTCATAGTCATATTCATATTCATACTCATATTCATATTCATAGTCATATTCATACTCATATTCATATTCATACTCATATTCATATTCATATTCATATTCATAGTCATATTCATATTCATATTCATATTCATATTCATATTCATATTCATATTCATATTCATATTCATATTCATATTCATATTCATATTCATATTCATAGTCATATTCATATTCATATTCAAAGTCATATTCATATTCATAGTCATAATCATATTCATAGTCATATGCATAGTCATAGTCATATCCATATCCATATCCATATCCATATTCATATTCATACTCATATTCATATTCATATTCATATTCATATTCATACTCATATTCATATTCATAGTCATATTCATACTCATATTCATATTCATAGTCATATTCATACTCATATTCATATTCATACTCATATTCATATTCATATTCATATTCATAGTCGTATTCATATTCATATTCATATTCATATTCATATTCATATTCATATTCATATTCATATTCATAGTCATATTCATATTCATATTCATAGTCCTATTCATATTCATATTCATACTCATACTCATATTCATAGTCATAATCATATTCATACTCATATTCATATTCATACTCATATTCATATTCATATTCATATTCATATTCATAGTCATATTCATATTCATATTCATATTCATATTTATATCCATATTCATATTCATACTCATACTCATAATCATAGTCATATTCATATTCATACTCATATTCATATTCATACTCATATTCATATTCATATTCATAGTCATATGCATAGTCATAGTCATATCCATATCCATATCCATATCCATATCCATATCCATATCCATATTCATACTCATATTCATATTCATATTCATAGTCATATTCATATGCATATTCATATTCATAGTCATATTCATATGCATATTCATATTCCTAGTCATATTCATATTCATATTCATAGTCATATTCATATTCATATTCATATTCATATCCATATTCATATTCATAGTCATATTCATATTCATATTCATATTCATGTTCATATTCATATTCATATTCATATTCATATTCATATTCATATTCATATACATATTCATATTCATATTCATATTCATATTCATATTCATATTCATAGTCATATTCATATTCATATGCGTATTCATACTCATACTCACAGTCATAGTCATAGTCATATTCATACTCATATTCATATTCATAGTCATAGTCATATTCATGGTCATATTCATATTCGTATTCATATTCATATTCATATTCATATTCATATTCATATTCATATTCATAGTCATATTCATATTCATATTCATAGTGATATTCATATTCATATTCATATTCATATTCATAGTCATATTCATATTCATAGTCATATTCATATTTATACTCATACTCATATTCATACTCATATTCATATTCACACTCATATTCATATTCATACTCATATTCATATTCATATTCATATTCATAGTCATATTCGTATTCATATTCATATTCATATTCATATTCATAGTCATATTCATATACATATTCATATTCATATTCATATTCATAGTCATATTCATATTCATAGTCATATTCATATTCATATGCGTATTCATACTCATACTCACAGTCATAGTCATAGTCATATTCATACTCATATTCAAATTCATAGTCATAGTCATATTCATGGTCATATTCATATTCGTATTCATATTCATATTCATAGTCATATTCATATTCATACTCATACTCATATTCATATTCATAGTCATAGTCATATTCATATTCTAAGTCATATTCATATTCATAGTCATATTCATATTCATATTCATATTCATATTCATATTCATATTCAAAGTCATATTCATATTCATAGTCATAATCATATTCATAGTCATATGCATAGTCATAGTCATATTCATATTAATACTCATACTCATATTCATACTCATATTCATATTCACACTCATATTCATATTCATACTCATATTCATAGTCATACTCATATTCATATTCATAGTCATAGTCATATTCATGGTCATATTCATATTCGTATTCATATTCATATTCATAGTCATATTTATATTCATACTCATACTCATATTCATATTCATAGTCATAGTCATATTCATATTCTTAGTCATATTCATATTCATATTCATATTCATATTCATATTCATATTCATATTCATATTCATATTCAAAGTCATATTCATATTCATAGTCATAATCATATTCATAGTCATATGCATAGTCATAGTCATATCCATATCCATATCCATATCCATATTCATATTCATACTCATATTCATATTCATATTCATATTCATATTCATACTCATATTCATATTCATAGTCATATTCATACTCATATTCATATTCATACTCATATTCATATTCATATTCATATTCATAGTCATATTCATATTCATATTCATATTCATATTCATATTCATATTCATATTCATAATCATATTCATAGTCATATTCATATTCATATTCATAGTAATATTCATATTCATATTCATACTCATACTCATATTCATAGTCATAATCATATTCATACTCATATTCATATTCATACTCATATTCATATTCATATTCATATTCATATTCATAGTCATATTCATATTCATATTCATATTCATATTTATATCCATATTCATATTCATACTCATACTCATAATCATAGTCATATTCATATTCATACTCATATTCATATTCATACTCATATTCATATTCATATTCATAGTCATATGCATAGTCATAGTCATATCCATATCCATATCCATATCCATATCCATATCCATATCCATATTCATACTCATATTCATATTCATATTCATAGTCATATTCATATGCATATTCATATTCATAGTCATATTCATATGCATATTCATAATCATATTCATAGTCATATTCATATTCATATTCATAGTCATATTCATATTCATATTCATACTCATACTCATATTCATAGTCATAATCATATTCATACTCATATTCATATTCATACTCATATTCATATTCATATTCATATTCATATTCATAGTCATATTCATATTCATATTCATATTCATATTCATACTCATACTCATAATCATAGTCATATTCATATTCATACTCATATTCATATTCATACTCATATTCATATTCATACTCCTATTCATATTCATATTCATAGTCATATGCATAGTCATAGTCATATCCATATCCATATCCATATCCATATCCATATTCATACTCATATTCATATTCATATTCATAGTCATATTCATATGCATATTCATATTCATAGTCATATTCATATGCATATTCATATTCATAGTCATATTCATATTCATATTCATATTCATAGTCATATTCATATTCATACTCATACCCATATTCATATTCATAGTCATATTCATATTCATATTCATATTCATATACATATTCATATTCATATTCATATTCATAGTCATATTCATATTCATATTCATAGTCATATTCATATTCATATGCGTATTCATACTCATACTCACAGTCATAGTCATAGTCATATTCATACTCATATTCATATTCATAGTCATAGTCATATTCATGGTCATATTCATATTCGTATTCATATTCATATTCATATTCATATTCATATTCATATTCATAGTCATATTCATATTCATATTCATAGTGATATTCATATTCATATTCATATTCATATTCATAGTCATATTCATATTCATAGTCATATTCATATTAATACTCATACTCATATTCATACTCATATTCATATTCACACTCATATTCATATTCATACTCATATTCATATTCATATTCATATTCATAGTCATATTCGTATTCATATTCATATTCATATTCATATTCATAGTCATATTCATATTCATATGCGTATTCATACTCATACTCACAGTCATAGTCATATTCATATTCATATTCATATTCATATTCATATTCATATTCATATTCATAGTCATATTCATATTCATATGCGTATTCATACTCATACTCACAGTCATAGTCATAGTCATATTCATACTCATATTCATATTCATATTCATAGTGATATTCATATTCATATGCATATTCATACTCATACTCACAGTCATAGTCATAGTCATATTCATACTCATATTCATATTCATAGTCATAGTCATATTCATATTCATAGTCATACTCATATTCATATTCATACTCATATGCATATTCATATTCGTATTCATATTCATATTCATAGTCATATTCATATTCATATTCATACTCATACTCATATTCCTATTCCTATTCATATTCATACTCATATTCATATGCATATTCATATTCATAGTCATATTCATGTTCATAGTCATATTCATATTCATATTCATATTCATATTCATATTCATATTCATAGTCATATTCATATTCATATTCATATTCATATTCATATTCATATTCATATTCATAGTCATATTCATATGCATATTCATATTCATATTCATATTCATATTCATATTCATATCCATATCCATATCCATATCCATATTCATATTCATATTCATATTCATATTCATATCCATATTCATATTCATATTCATAGTCATATTCATATTCATATGCGTATTCATACTCATACTCACAGTCATAGTCATAGTCATATTCATACTCATATTCATATTCATATTCATAGTGATATTCATATTCATATGCATATTCATACTCATACTCACAGTCATAGTCATAGTCATATTCATACTCATATTCATATTCATAGTCATAGTCATATTCGTATTCATAGTCATACTCGTATTCATATTCATACTCATATGCATATTCATATTCATATTCATATTCATATTCATAGTCATATTCATATTCATATTCATACTCATACTCATATTCCTATTCCTATTCATATTCATACTCATATTCATATGCATATTCATATTCATAGTCATATTCATGTTCATAGTCATATTCATATTCATATTCATATTCATATTCATATTCATATTCATAGTCATATTCATATTCATAGTCATATTCATATTCATATTCATATTCATATTCATAGTCATATTCATATTCATATTCATATTCATATTCATATTCATATTCATATCCATATCCATATCCATATCCATATTCATATTCATATTCATATTCATATTCATATTCATATTCATATTCATATTCATAGTCATATTCATATTCATATGCGTATTCATACTCATACTCACAGTCATAGTCATAGTCATATTCATAGTCATATTCATATTCATATTCATATTCATATTCATATTCATATTCATATTCATATTCATATTCATATTCATATTCATATTCATAGTCATAGTCATAGTCATATTCATATTCATATTCATATTCATATTCATATTCATATTCATATTCATATTCATATTCATATTCATATTCATACTCATATTCATATTCATATTCATATGCATAGTCATATTCATAGTCATATCCATATTCATATGCATATGCATATTCATATTCATATGCATATGCATATTCATATTCATATGCATATTCATATTCATAGTCATATTCATATTCATAGTCATATTCATATTCATATTCATAGTCATATTCATATTCATATTCATACTCATATTCATAGTCATATTCATATTCATATGAATATGAATATGAGTATGACTACTCATATTCATATTCATATTCATATTCATAGTCATATTCATATTCATATTCATATTCATATTCATATTCATATCCATATCCATATCCATATCCATATTCATATTCATAGTCATATGCAAAGTCATAGTCATATCCATATCCATATCCATATTCATAGTCATATTCATATTCATATTCATATTCATAGTCATATTCATATTCATACTCATACTCATATTCATATTCATATTCATAGTCATATTCATATTCATATTCATATTCATATTCATAGTCATATTCATATTCATATTCATATTCATATGCATATTCATATTCATAGTCATATTCATATTCATATTCATATTCATGTTCATATTCATATTCATATTCATATTCATATTCATAAACATATTCATAGTCATATTCATATTCATAGTCATATTCATATTCATATTCATAGTCATATTCATATTCATATGCGTATTCATACTCATACTCACAGTCATAGTCATAGTCATATTCATACTCATATTCATATTCATAGTCATAGTCATATTCATACTCATATTCATATTCATAGTCATAGTCATATTCATGGTCATATTCATATTCGTATTCATAGTGATATTCATATTCATATTCATATTCATAGTCATATTCATATTCATATTCATAGTGATATTCATATTCATATTCATATTCATATTCATAGTCATATTCATATTCATAGTCATATTCATATTCATATTCATATTCATATTCATATTCATACTCATAGTCATATTCATATTCATATTCATAGTCATATTCATATTCATATTCATACTCATACTCATATTCATAGTCATAATCATATTCATACTCATATTCATATTCATATTCATATTCATATTCATAGTCATATTCATATTCATATTCATAGTGATATTCATATTCATATTCATATTCATATTCATATTCATATTCATATTCATATTCATAGTCATATTCATATTCATATTCATATTCATATTCATATTCATATTCATATTCATATTCATATTCATAGTCATATTTTTATTCATAGTCATAGTCATATTCATGGTCATATTCATATTCGTATTCATATTCATATTCATATTCATATTCATATTCATATTCATATTCATATTCATATTCATATTCATAGTCATATTCATATTCATATTCATAGTGATATTCATATTCATACTCATATTCATATTCATAGTCATAGTCATATTCATGGTCATATTCATATTCATACTCATAGTCATATTCATAGTCATACTCATACTCATATTCATACTCATACCAATATTCATAGTCATAATCATATTCATACTCATATTCATATTCATACTCATATTCATATTCATAGTCATATTCATATTCATATGCGTATTCATACTCATACTCACAGTCATAGTCATAGTCATATTCATACTCATACTCATATTCATAGTCATAATCATATTCATACTCATATTCATATTCATACTCATATTCATATTCATATTCATATTCATATTCATAGTCATAGTCATATTCATATTCATATTCATATTCATATTCATATTCATATTCATACTCATACTCATAATCATAGTCATATTCATATTCATACTCATATTCATATTCATATTCATAGTCATATTCATATTCATATTCATATTCATGTTCATATTGATATTCATATTCATACTCATACTCATATTCATACTCATATTCATATTCATACTCGTATTCATATTCATACTCATACTCATATTCATACTCATATTCATATTCATATTCATATTCATAGTCGTATTCATATTCATACTCATACTCATATTCCTATTCCTATTCCTATTCATACTGATATTCATATGCATATTCATATTCATAGTCATATTCATGTTCATAGTCATATTCATATTCATATTCATATTCATGTTCATATTCATATTCATATTCATATTCATATTCATATTCATATTCATATTCATATTCATATTCATAGTCATATTCATATTCATACTCATACTCATATTCATACTCATATTCATATTCAAACTCATACTCATATTCTTACTCATATTCATATTCATATTCATATTCATATTCATAGTCATATTCATATTCATATTCATATTCATATTCCTATACATATTCATATTCATACTCATATTCATATTCATACTCATATTCATATTCATACTCATATTCATATTCATATTCATAGTCATATTCATATTCCTATGCATATTCATACTCATACTCATAGGCATACTCATATTTATATTCATAGTCATATTCATATTCATACTCATATTCATATTCATATTCATATTCATATTCATATTCATAGTCATATTCATATTCATAGTCATATTCATATTGATACTCATATTCATATTCATACTCATATTCATATTCATATTCATATTCATAGTCATATTCGTATTCATATTCATATTCATATTCATATTCATAGTCATATTCATATTCATATGCGTATTCATACTCATACTCACAGTCATAGTCATAATCATATTCATACTCATATTCATATTCATACTCATATTCATATTCATATTCATATTCATATTCATAGTCATAGTCATATTCATATTCATATTCATATTCATATTCATATTCATATTCATACTCATACTCATAATCATAGTCATATTCATATTCATACTCATATTCATATTCATATTCATAGTCATATTCATATTCATATTCATATTCATGTTCATATTGATATTCATATTCATACTCATACTCATATTCATACTCATATTCATATTCATACTCGTATTCATATTCATACTCATACTCATATTCATACTCATATTCATATTCATATTCATATTCATAGTCGTATTCATATTCATACTCATACTCATATTCCTATTCCTATTCCTATTCATACTGATATTCATATGCATATTCATATTCATAGTCATATTCATGTTCATAGTCATATTCATATTCATATTCATATTCATGTTCATATTCATATTCATATTCATATTCATATTCATATTCATATTCATATTCATATTCATATTCATAGTCATATTCATATTCATACTCATACTCATATTCATACTCATATTCATATTCAAACTCATACTCATATTCTTACTCATATTCATATTCATATTCATATTCATATTCATAGTCATATTCATATTCATATTCATATTCATATTCCTATACATATTCATATTCATACTCATATTCATATTCATACTCATATTCATATTCATACTCATATTCATATTCATATTCATAGTCATATTCATATTCCTATGCATATTCATACTCATACTCATAGGCATACTCATATTTATATTCATAGTCATATTCATATTCATACTCATATTCATATTCATATTCATATTCATATTCATATTCATAGTCATATTCATATTCATAGTCATATTCATATTGATACTCATATTCATATTCATACTCATATTCATATTCATACTCATATTCATATTCATACTCATATTCATATTCATATTCATATTCATAGTCATATTCGTATTCATATTCATATTCATATTCATATTCATAGTCATATTCATATTCATATGCGTATTCATACTCATACTCACAGTCATAGTCATATTCATATTCATATTCATATTCATATTCATATTCATATTCATATTCATAGTCATATTCATATTCGTATGCGTATTCATACTCATACTCACAGTCATAGTCATAGTCATATTCATATTCATAGTCATATTCATATTCCTATGCATATTCATACTCATACTCATAGGCATACTCATATTTATATTCATAGTCATATTCATATTCATACTCATATTCATATTCATATTCATATTCATATTCATATTCATAGTCATATTCATATTCATAGTCATATTCATATTGATACTCATATTCATATTCATACTCATATTCATATTCATACTCATATTCATATTCATACTCATATTCATATTCATATTCATATTCATAGTCATATTCGTATTCATATTCATATTCATATTCATATTCATAGTCATATTCATATTCATATGCGTATTCATACTCATACTCACAGTCATAGTCATATTCATAGTCATATTCATATTCATATTCATATTCATATTCCTATACATATTCATATTCATACTCATATTCATATTCATACTCATATTCATATTCATACTCATATTCATATTCATATTCATAGTCATATTCATATTCCTATGCATATTCATACTCATACTCATAGGCATACTCATATTTATATTCATAGTCATATTCATATTCATACTCATATTCATATTCATATTCATATTCATATTCATATTCATATGCATATTCATATTCATAGTCATATTCATATTCATATTCATATTCATGTTCATATTCATAATCATATTCATATTCATATTCATATACATATTCATATTCATATTCATATTCATAGTCATATTCATATTCATATTCATAGTCATATTCATATTCATATGCGTATTCATACTCATACTCACAGTCATAGTCATAGTCATATTCATACTCATATTCATATTCATAGTCATAGTCATATTCATACTCATATTCATATTCATAGTCATAGTCATATTCATGGTCATATTCATATTCGTATTCATATTCATATTCATATTCATATTCATATTCATAGTCATATTCATATTCATATTCATAGTGATATTCATATTCATATTCATATTCATATTCATAGTCATATTCATATTCATAGTCATATTCATATTCATATTCATATTCATATTCATATTCATACTCATAGTCATATTCATATTCATATTCATAGTCATATTCATATTCATATTCATACTCATACTCATATTCATAGTCATAATCATATTCATACTCATATTCATATTCATATTCATATTCATATTCATAGTCATATTCATATTCATATTCATAGTGATATTCATATTCATATTCATATTCATATTCATATTCATATTCATATTCATATTCATAGTCATATTCATATTCATATTCATATTCATATTCATATTCATATTCATATTCATATTCATATTCATAGTCATATTTTTATTCATAGTCATAGTCATATTCATGGTCATATTCATATTCGTATTCATATTCATATTCATATTCATATTCATATTCATATTCATATTCATATTCATATTCATAGTCATATTCATATTCATATTCATAGTGATATTCATATTCATACTCATATTCATATTCATAGTCATAGTCATATTCATGGTCATATTCATATTCATACTCATAGTCATATTCATAGTCATACTCATACTCATATTCATACTCATACCAATATTCATAGTCATAATCATATTCATACTCATATTCATATTCATACTCATATTCATATTCATAGTCATATTCATATTCATATGCGTATTCATACTCATAC